>OU343217.1:44553245-44608795 GCA_910596185.1 Chrysanthemum makinoi | reverse complement strand
GGTTGTGAACACACAGGTTGCAAGTTTTGTATGGGTGGAACTTGGAACTGATTGGATTTACAATGCCTTTGCTGCATAAACGATTTTGAAAGGCTTTACATTTCAACGCAAACTCTATGAACTCACTCAACCTTTGTGTTGACACTTTTTAACATGTTTTATCTCAGGTATCTAAGGCATATACTTCATGGCATGCATGTGGTATTATCATAGAGTCGTGGTGACGACGAGTCTCACATGGGATTTATGCACTTTAAAAACATCGTTTGGCTTGTATCAAACTTATTTCCGCACATGATGATTTTCATTTGGGACCTACACTTTGTAAACTCTGAATGTTTTATTAAATCAAATGATGTGTTTTCCAAACGACACTTTAGGTCGTTCAATATAACTGTGATTGTGATGCTATGACAGTCAACCCCCAGGAATTCCATTCCGTTGCAAAACAGGTAATTTGGGGGTGTGACATAAATAAAGGGGAAGCACATAAAAAAAGGGTACAACCATTCCTCTACTAACAAAAAACAACAAAGAGAAGTTGAAGATGTTAACCCGTTGCCCACGCACCGTCGGTTCCAAAAATCACATACATAGCCTAAACCTTTACCCCCCAAAAAAAAACATAACCGCAAAGCAGTTGCTGCCACAACTGAAACATGTTCTTAAATGACTACTAAAAACAATTAGTCATTTCGAAAATGACGCGAATGACGACTAATAACACATCCCCGCGACCATTCACAACATTCCTTCACCCAAAACCCATGTCCTTTGAAGTCTGTGGAAGCATGCCCGGACCATATGGCGTACCAAAGGTGGGAGTTTAAACCGATTAGACTCTCATTAGCCATTTGGGATGTTCAAATTTCAGCCAGTCACTTCTTAACCTCGTTATACCCGAGCGGAAGAAGGAAGTATATCATGGGTATTGGGTCGAAGGAGTGATAGAATATGCAAAGAGGGCTTAAAATTATGGTCTGCAGTCCTCCGTTGATTGGTGGCCGTTTCCCGAAGCAAGTGTACGTCTACCAATCCTGGCAGATCGGGTTGGATAGCGAGGTAAAGGTAAAAATGACGAGCTTGCGGGCGCCGGGATAAAATAAAGAGCAAACCACTGCTAATGTAGTTTTTCACTGCTAGTATGATTGTGTCGGTTTAATATGTAACATTCTTGAATTTCTTGGGTAGGATGTTTTGTATTAGATAAGTATGCTAAGTATCAGAGGCGGACCTATGTTGTGTTTAGGTGGTGGCCGGGAACCACCTTAGAAGAAAAATCCTTTTACAAGCGATATAGTAATTTTTTAGGAACCACCTTATAAAATCACAAGGAACTACCTTGGAAAGCTTGGATCTAATGATAGAAAGAAAAAAAGTAGAGAAATGGAAGAAAATAAATTATTGCCGGAATCGGAGATATGTTGTTGCATGAAGAAGATGAAGTAGATGAAAGTCCAATCAAAGTCTTTTATTGAATGTAGTGCAAAAACTCTTTCACATTAGTTGCTTTTTTCTGATTTTAGTAATTTTTTATTTTGAATATAGCAAAAGAGAGAAATTTGTTCTGGATATAGCAATATTGAGATGGGTTAAAATAAATTTCTTTTTCTCTTTGTCAGACTCATTTCTTTGTAGACATATTGCTACTATACATTCTCAATAATTATACAATAGTACCAATAGTGAATATTTGATTTATCACAACTAAAGTATTTTTCTCCTTTTTAGATATACATACATATTGTCAGTCAATAGAAAGAAAATTTTTTCTATTTTAATCGTCAAAAAACATTACACACGACATTGTGCAACCTTATTGTATAGTTCGACAAGATACTACGTAACCCGACCCGTTGAGTTTTTGACTTGTTGATCCGTTAATTTTGTCGTATCAACTAAAGGACTCCTTAGACTATAAAGGACTCCTTAGACTATAAAAGGAGGTCCAGGCTAGAGTCGATACACTCCAAGGTTCTACTCGCTAATACTATTCAGTGTATTCGTCTATTAATAATAATATTTGTAGGTGTTTTATAGACCATAACTTATTGGTGTGAATTTAATTTGTTAACATTAATATTTGTTTTCAAACATACTATTCAAGTGAACACTGATGAAACGGAAATGTCGATGTATTGTAACTACTTACATTAAAAAAATGTTACATAATTTTTGTTAGGTCACGGATTTTTAAAATACCACATATATGTTATAAAGAGCAACACAATTGGTTGCTCCTAATTGGTTGATTATATGTGTAGAGTGAGTTTATCATCAGTTTGACGTAAGCACATAACGCTTCATGTTATTAGATGTGTAGAGTGAGTTGATTATTTTGAGGTTTATGCGACTTTTCTAAACGTCAAAAAATGGTAGAATACTTTTATGCTTGGTTGCCAATTTACAACTGCTAGTTAACAAATACTACTGCTAGTAAACTGAATAGCTTGTATACTTACAACTGCTAGTATTATACGCACAACTGCTAGTTATTATAACAGCTGCTAGTGATAGAAGTTGCCCTACGTTCAACAGTTAGTTGCCAAATTGATATTTGGAAACAACTGCTAGTTATTATAACGCAGGGTATTCAAACCATACATAAAACTACAACCACTAGAACAATTTTACAATGGCTGTGACGGAAGATCGGGGGAGTTTCAACAGCTTCCTAGCGAACTCCCAATTCGTCTTGATATTATCATAAATAACCATCGTCCATCAAATCGCTGGCCCTTATATACATTTTCTTTAACGACGTGGAACAAGCAAGTATAAACTTGATTATGTGTAATTCATTCTGTGATCTAGGAAAGGATCGAAAAATCACTGTCTGAATGTGCCCATGACTGAATGTGGTTGTGTCTAAATCAAATGAAGGTTGTTCCAAGGGTAAAACACTAAGCGTGTGTGCAGCCTGGAAAATCAAATAGTATTGAGATAGAAAAACATGGCAGTTTACGGATGTTTATTTGATACGTATGAAATACAGTAATAAAGTATTACACTTACTCTGGTTTCCAGCTTTTTCAAGTTTGGAGATCCGCGAATCATTTGGACGATGAGTGACACGATAACAGTCTCGCCAAAATCAACTCCTTTTAGATTCAGATTAACGAGGGATACAAACGGCAAAGGGACATTCATCCTAGAATTACCATCACGCATCAACTACAACAGGTCAAGTTTTGGGTTAGATTCAAAGATTAAATGTCGTTACAGTTACACATATATTTAACATTGTAAAATTAGGAGTGTAAATCTCAAACGGTCTTATGCAATAGTCAAAATCCAATGTAAGGGTCTCAAGAGATGGAAGTCTAGTCAGGTGAAAGATATTGGATGCTATGATTGTCGTGACAGCATTCGAAATACCGAATGACAAATGTAACTTCTTCAAATTCCTAAGACTTGCAAGATTCCATAGTTTCATCCCGTTTGTACTCTCAACATCCAATCTAAGAGACTCAAGTAAAGGACAACCAGCAATTAAATCCCAAACTGTACCGGTAAGAAATTTGACTAAACACAATTCTAAGCTTAATAAATTTTGAAAACTAGTGAAAAACACCAAACTAGGAAAATCACAACAATGAATTTCAAGATGTTTCAATTCAATACGCCCGTAAAGTTGGGTTGGCAATGTAACGGTTGTCCATACCAGTTTCTAACTGTCAGCTCCTCAATTCCTTGCAGTGCCAAAAACATAAGCCAATCACGAATCTCTTCATAATTCAAGTTTTCCATTCCAGACAACGGTTTGGGATCTACAGAGAAGACAAACTTTTTTTATGGGACCCGTAGTGATTTAAAAGTCTAGTAACATGGCTCCCATCAAACTTATATGTTAAATAATAAAAGAAATCCTCATCAATTATGACTTCAGTGAGCAAGGTCCACTTAAACCTCCAATTTGTAGATAAAATAGAGGTGGTCACCGCTTCTCTTATTGGCAACCGATTCAAAATGTTACCGATCACTGTATGGCGGCATGTTGCTAATATAATCTCTCATAATGGTGATAACATTAGCTCGAAACGACATGGTTTTCAAGGAAATTTTTTTGGTTTTTTTAATTGTCGACTGGAGGCTTTGGATGAGGGTTGTTGATTTGCAATTGATGGTCAGAACGAGGGTGTCTTATGATCATTATATGTGGTTGTTGGCTTGGTTCATTGATTAGCGCGGCCAAGATACAAGCTTTTTAAATTTGGTCCGTAAATATGCCCAAAACCCATTTTACGCCTCCAACTTGGCTAACGCAATTCCTGCTACCCTAAACTTTTAGGCGCGGGACGGTACCTGAACTTGGAAAATGGGTCATTTTACAACCATCCGTTTACTTATCTAGGTCATGTGCCATTAAATATTTGATGCGCCCAATTGAAAACATTGAATCATGAAAGCAACGGCAAACATTGAAAATGAATTGGTTGTATACTTACAACTGCTAGTTAATTTTACTACCGCTAGTAAAACTGAAGTGGTTGTAGACTTACAACTGCTACTCATTTTTACTACCGCTATAGTTATTTTTACTACCGCTAGTAAAACCGAATTGGTTGCATACTTACAACTGCCGTATATGGTTACTACTGCTAGCTATTTTAACCGTTGCTTGTGATAGAACGCATCAACGAAATGATGCCACCTTCGTTAATACTGTTGTGTATGGTCGTGTTTGTGCCCCCCGTGTGTAGGTGCTGCTGACTAGAAGGACTCCTTGGTTTATAAAATTAGTCAATATGGAAAAGAAGTTGCCCTACGTAGAACAGTTAGTTGCCACATTGTTTATTGGAAACAACTGCTAGTTCCCAGATTAAACAAAGATGTATAATGGGATTAAAAAACATAGGAAATAGTAAATACGTTGACATACAATGTTTCATACAGACAACCTACTACATATTACGATTACTACATAATTATGAGTTTAATGGTTACATAATATATAACCACTTGATTTATAAAATTCCTACCGCTATAGTTATTTTTACTACCGCTAGTAAAACTGAATTGGTTGTATACTTACAACTGCCGTATCTGGTTACTACGCTAGCTATTTTAACCACTGCTTGTGATAGAACACATCAACGAAATGATGCCACCATCGTTAATACTGTTGTGTATGACCGTGTTTGTGCCCCCCGTGTGTAGGTGATGCTGACTAGAAGGACTCCTTGGTTTATAAAATTAGTCAATATGGAAAAGTTGCCCTACGTAGAACAGTTAGTTGCCACATTGTTTATTGGAAACAACTGCTAGTTCCCCAGATTAAACAAAGATGTATAATGGGATTAAAAACATAGGAAATAGTAAATACGTTGACATACAACGTTTCATACAGACAACCTACTACATATTACGATTACTACATAATTATGAGTTTAATGGTTACATAATATATAACCACTTGATTTATAAAATTCAGCAAGTACGCAGAAAAAGCTAACCACTTCATGCTTCCTTCACATACGACATCGTACTAAAACCACAAAGCTTCATTCCCATTAAGCATGATCCCTAACTTCTGCCGAACAAACCTGTTGAACATGAATATAATGGTGTAAGGTAAAAATAAAACATTAATAGAATGGTAAGTTAAAAATAAAACATACTATAAACAGCATGGTCTGGCTGACTTAACAAAAGAAGTGATTCTTTGTATGGGGCGATGTAGAAAGATCCCGCATCTCCTAACATTCCCATGCAGACAAATAATTCAACTTCTTTGTTGTACACAAATACTGACTGACCCAAATGATTGGCGCTGTACGCTTCCACTATTGGAGCTTGATCCTTTGTAAACCCAAGCAAACGAACCGAATATAGGGTAGGGATGGCGAATAGGCTTCTAAATGATGTTATGGAAGAGCCATTGACGTCCAACAAACATCCGCAAAACAATGGAATATCTTCACCAATGATAGTCCCAGAAATCACTAGAGAGGTTCCAAGATCGAAAACATTGAATGGAACTGGGAGTTCATTTTTTAAAATCTATGGTAGGTCTATAACTTTAAATTGGTTGGTTACCAAATCAAAAGAAATCAACATATAAATCTTATAAATAACACCGTCCTCATTAGTTAACTTTTCACTGGCAGTAGAATAGATAAAACGACCCACAAGTGCCTGAGTTTTACGTTTCAGTTTGATTGTTTCACGAGGGGGGTGGAAATTTTCAAGGCGTGTCCACCGTAAAGAGTTCAAAGAAAAGACAGACACATACCAGAAACCACTTTCAAAAACAGGATAGGAGACCTTCAGGATCGTCGGGTCAAGAGTGTCCGGACGGACGGCAAAACCAAACCAAATCTTTTGACGTTCGATTTGATGCGTGTAAACCGACAAATCTGCAAGTGATTTTTTGATTGCCGGGTTCCAAATAACAGTCATTAGATTAGAACCATAGACAAAACACCAAAGACCATTAGAATTGCCAACTGTAATCATAGATGAAAGCATTAAATCTGTATTAAGTGGCGTAGCGATTAGCTGTTCATCTAAAGCTAACACAAAACCTTGGTCACCCATATCGAATATTAGCGTAAATAAACACTGATCATTACGACGAACACCGTAATTAAAGATGAAGCTTCCACAATCTATACTAGCCTTCCATAACTTGCAAACACTACGTTGCTGATAAGGTTTTAAAATGTACCTTTTTTAGGGGACATTTAAGCCTTTATTTGATTACTTTTGTATCCGTTATTACTTAATATCGTTCCTTTTCACTTTTTAGGTCTCTTGAAGGCAAATTGCTGTAATGGCACTTATTTGGACGAAAAGGCGCGAATATACGAAGAAAATGGCCAAAGTCAAGAATCGAGACACTCCAGTTGCTGAAAACATACGGTGACGGCGTCAATGCTTATCTGCGACGCCGTCCGAGGATTTTGTGACGGGACAGAAGACAAAAGTCTAATTTTCAAGTGACGACGTCCGCCCGTTGTAAACGAGTAGGCCGTCGCAACTCAGACGGCCTAGATTCAATCCAGACGACGTCAGAAGCTGAAGAGGACGGCGTCACAAGCACAAGGTGACGCCGTCGCAAGTCTAACGTGGCCAAGACGAAACCCTAATGATGGAGATCCGACGGCGTCACAAAACATAAGGTGACGCCGTCGCATATGCAATCTTATATATAGAATCCGAATTTTTCAGTATTGGTGTGTAGTCTTTTGGAGTAAAAACCTAGAACCGAACCAAGGCTGTCTTGTACAGTATTTTAGGGTTCCAAACCCTATCTTACATCAAGATAAGTTCTTTACTTCATTAATACAATTATGTCTTTGATTATTTGTGTGTATGCTTGCATGTTCTCCATGTCCGGCTAATTTATTTGTGTGTTTGCTTAGGGAATATGAAACTTAATTATTGATTATTGATTGGTTGTCTCTTATCTTAGTTGATTAATGATCTAGTAATGCGATAGGTCATTCGTTGTGTACTTAATGCTTGATTAAATCTTTGTGAACCTTAGAATATAACTCCTTGATTAGTTGTAAGCTAAACCATCCAAAGAGTGCCTTAGAGTAAGAGTTTATTATCCCTTGTGTGTTTTGTAGACGAGACCCTTTGGTAAGTTCAAAGAGTTAGGGAACATACGCATACCCTAAAACCTTAGACACACAACGCAACTAAGAATAAGGACGTGACAATTCAACCACCAATAGGAGATAATTTAGGAGTAGTAAAACCTAAGTAAACACATCTTTAAACTATCATACGATCACACAATAATTAGACATAGACTACATTTTAGATTAGATAATTAGATTAATAGAGTAATCGGTAGCAATACCAAACCCCAAATCCAAACCCCGAGATTCGTACCTTTCCATTTCATAAAAACATAAAAAGATAAAAAATAATCTTCTTCAACCCCAACCTTAGCGTAGTAACTTCTTACTAGCATTCCTATTCCCCTAGAGAACGATATCAATAACCGTGGCTTACCCTAATTACTACACTACAACGATTAGGTTCACTGCCTAGGGTGTTATAAAACTTGCTCGAAGAAAAGGAAGTTTCCTTGACCCCGAACGACGCGTGTAGCGTTATCAAGTTTTTGGCGCCGCTGCCGGGAATAGAATAGCTAGTTAGTAGTCCACCTCGTTTAGGTTTCTTTGCTTGATTCCTATCAAGTAAATTTTTTTCTCATTTTTAGCTTTCTCTTAGTCTATCCCCCTTCTTTGTGCCTTTGTTTGTAAAACTTGTCCATTGACTCTTCCGTTCACCATTATGGAGAACGGATCCACCATATCCGCGATTAGTTTTTTCATAAAAAATTATGATATTCCTAAAGCGGATTATTCAAGATGGTGGGAAGAAAGTAACCAAGTCCATAAACCTTTTGAGGGTTTCACCATTCCATCAAGCCCACAAAACACCTCATCTAGTGAAACATATGCTTCGTATGAGCCTTCTCCTAGGATAGACTTTCGTGAACAACCTCCATGTTTAGAAACTATTGTTAGTAAGGCCCTTAGGAGAACTGACCAAATCTGTGAAAATATTATGGTAAGTAACCAAGCATTAAACCATAAGTTGGATCAATTACTAAGTTTGGTTTCATCCCGACCTAAGGAAATAGCACATGATGAGCATATATATGATGTAGATATGATTGAGGATAAGGTGAAAGGTCTAGACCCACAAGGTATCCCACAAGTCCCACCATCATTTAAGGCATACACACCGCACGTGACTTACCCGAAATTAGTAGAAGAGACTTTAGGAATCCCAATGGAGGTTGAACATTTGAACCAAACGCAACTAGAGAATATAGGTTTGAACACTTGTAGTCTTAGTTTTACTAATAGTTCTGGGGGATTTCCTAGTGTTGATGAACCGGAACCTCAATCTTTACATCTAGGAGACAAAAGAGGAACCGACCCACCCATCAACCAATTTAGTCTGGGTAGTTTCAGGATGAAGGAAGCCATTCACACACCCCCTTCACCTCACGTGGAAAATCGCCACCCTATGGGTGTGTATCGCTACTATCACCCGCACTTAAACTTAAGTGTAGGGAAAACTTCCCCTTTATCTGTTAAATAAAGGTAGAGTCAGGCTCGTGACTCGAACAAAAACAAGCGCTTCTTGGGAGGCAACCCATGTGTATTTGTTTTTCATTTTCATTTGTGTGTCATATATCTTTTATTAATTGTTTATTCTCATGTTTAAATTTGTAAAAATGCTTTATTTTGTTTTTAACCTCGTCTTAATTGCATATAAAGGTATTTAACATAAAGGATAAGTGTAGGGAGGATTACACGCATTTTCAAAAGAAACGTAAACATGAGAATAACAATTCATTAAAAGATATATATGTTTGTTTGTTCGAGTCAAATGCTTGTATCGAGTCATAATGGATGTTTTGCAGAAATTTTTCCAGATTCTAAAGATGTAAATTTTCCAGAATTTTTCCAGAAAATCGCAGACTAGTTTTTGTCAGGATAACTGACGGTAGGAAGGAGTAAAAACATCAGATTACTTTTTTCTCATTTTTTGAGCTACTTATAAATTTTTGGAATTTTACAGGTCTTAATTTTCCGAAATTGTAAACATCCATTCCACAAGCATTATATCCTATTTTAAATCGAGTCTTATATATATTATTACCGCCGATTTTACGCGAAGGTTTTGTTTGTTTTCTTCAAATGTGCAGGTTTAATTTATCAAGAAGAAGTTACATAAGATTGGAAGGAGCTTTTCACGCACACATTCTTCTTGGAAAGGATTTAACCACTACTTCACAATGGATCCTACCGAGCTAATCCGGGGAGTACTAGTTTCTTTCGTTTTTCATTACCTTCCATTATCATAACTTTGATACTTTCGAGGAACATTGGGGACAATGTTCAGTTTAAGTGTAGGGAGGGAAAACAAAACGGGAACTTTGAAACTATGCTTATCCTTGATTATTTGCTTTGTCCAATTGTATTTGTGTAATAAACCATGAGAAAATGTCGGCTAGGGTAATTTTGGCACCAAATTTTTAATTTTTCATGACATATAGGAGTGGGCCATTAGTTTTAACAAAAGCGTCTCACGGATAGGAAGTTGCATGACTAGCACAAAAAACCCTTTACCTCCTAAATTCCACCCAAAATGTGAGGATCGCCCTTAGATTAGTAGGAATTAAAAGCATTCATCTTTAATGCTTAGAGTGTGAACCGGTAGTATATTAGATTCTAGAACTTGTTTTGTGATGCATTCCGAGATCGCTAGTAAGACTACACTTGTGTAGTTAGGAATAATTAAATGATAAGAGGCATTAGGATAACCCTTGTTTGATACCCGTAATATAATTACTTCTTCCACATCGGTTGAGTAATTCCCCCACACCCTTTGCGTTGTACTCATCTTTAGTACACGATAACCCTAGTTAACCCTTCCGAGCCTATCCTTTTCGCGGTTCTCGTGATGTTTTGGTTTTCCGGAATATCAATGAAGAGCATTGTTTACACCTCACCCCCAAATATACACCCAAATCGTGTATGCACTCACTTTTAGTGCATTATTGTTATCACCCTAAACCCTTAGTTCAATTATCTGGTTGCTTGCATGAGTTGCTAAGTCGAGTCATATCATTTGTACACAGTTTTGGGACGATTGGGATTCATGGGAAAAGTTAAAGTTTATGAAATGACGGGAAGGGAACGTTAAATTCAAATTCCCTTTGTTTACGTAATAATGTACCCCAAGTGTTTTGATCTTTTCAATTCGGGTCAATTTAGTGTTAGAGTAATAAAAACTCAAGTGTAGGGATGTGCCTATAAATCCCTATCATTTTGATGTTACCGTAGAGGATGGTAGAGTAAAAGTGTATGAAAAAAAATCGAAAAAAAAATATAGAAAAAGAGAAAAGAAAAAAAAATAGAGTGTTGAAAAAAAAAAAAAAAAAAAAAAAAAAAAAAAAACGGGCTACCATCCTACATCTATCCTTAAAATTTATGTTTGTTTATTTCAGTTATCTAGAGTTTAGAGTGTCGAGTCTTGGCTTAGCAACGCCATTCTTCGTATACTTGCAACATAGAGATTTTTGACTTTCCACCACTAAATAGCCTATCCCACCAAACCCTTTATTTCCCTACCGTAAGCCTAACGTTACAACCCTTTAAAGACCTCTTTGATAGTCTTTCCTAAGTGCTTACGCCAAAGCGATGGAGGTTTGATCTATTCTCAAGCCTATGGTAATCTATGTACTAGGACCGGTTAATGAGTGTTTATCTTCCATTTCCAATTTGTTATATTTCATATACACCCGAGAGAGATGTGAGTATCCAAACACCCCATGTGAGGTGCTAGTATGTAATTTCCGTGCTTGTTATGACTTTTGCGGGGCTTATATATGTTGTGGACTGTTTTAAACCAATGCTTCATGACCCCTAGCTTATAAATTAATTGGCTAAAAGCACATTTGCTTGAGGACAAGCAAATACCAAGTGTAGGGATATTTGATAAGGTTTTAAAATGTACCTTTTTGAGGGGACATTTAAGCCTTTATTTGATTACTTTTGTATCCTTTATTACTTAATATCGTTCCTTTTCACTTTTTAGGTCTCTTGAAGACAAATTGCTGTAATGGCACTTATTTGGACGAAAAGGCGCGAATATACGAAGAAAATGGCCAAAGTCAAGAATTGAGACACTCCAGCAGCTGAAAACATACGGTGACGGCGTCAATGCTTATCTGCGACGCCGTCCGAGGATTTTGTGACGGGACATAAGACAAAAGTCTTATTTTCAAGTGACGATGTCCAGTTGTAAAAGAGTAGGCCGTCGCAACTCAGACGGCCTAGATTCAATCCAGACGACGTCAGAAGCTGAAGAGGACGGCGTCACAAGCACAAGGTGACGCCGTCACAAGTCTAACGTGGCCAAGACGAAACCCTAATGACGGCGATCCGAGGCGTCACAAAACATAAGGTGACACCGTCGCATATGTAATCTTATATATAGAATCCGAATTTTTCAGTATTGGTGTGTAGTCTTTTGGAGTAAAAACCTAAAACCGAACCAAGGCTGTCTTGTACAGTATTTTTGGGTTCCAAACCCTATCTTACATCAAGATAAGTTCTTTACTTCATTAATACAATTATGTCTTTGATTATTTGTGTGTATGCTTGCATGTTCTCCATGTCCGGCTAATTTATTTGTGTGTTTGCTTAGGGAATATGAAACTTAATTATTGATTATTGATTGGTTGTCTCTTATCTTAGTTGATTAATGATCTAGTAATGCGATAGGTCATTCGTTGTGTACTTAATGCTTGATTAAATCTTTGTGAACCTTAGAATATAACTCCTTGATTAGTTGTAAGCTAAACCATCCAAAGAGTGCCTTAGAGTAAGAGTTTATTATCCCTAGTGGGTTTTGTAGACGAGACCCTTTGGTAAGTTCAAAGAGTTAGGGAACATACGCATACCCTACAACCTTAGACACACAACGCAACTAAGAATAAGGACGTGACAATTCAACCACCAATAGGAGATAATTAAGGAGTAGTAAAACCTAAGTAAACACATCTTTAAACTATCATACGAGCACACAATAATTAGACATAGACTACATACACATTAGATTAGATAATTAGATTAATAGAGTAATCGGTAGCAATACCAAACCCCCAAATCCAAACCCCGAGATTCGTACCTTTCCATTTCATAAAAACTAAAAAAGATAAAAAATAATCTTCTTCAACCCCAACCTTAGCGTAGTAACTTCTTACTAGCATTCCTATTCCCCTAGAGAACGATATCAATACCCGTGGCTTACCCTAATTACTACACTACAACGATTAGGTTCACTGCCTAGGGTGTTATAAAACTTGCTCGAAGAAAAGGAAGTTTCCTTGACCCTGAATGACGCGTGTAGCGTTATCGATTCGGAGTATAGACTTAGGAGGTAGCCTACGGATGATATCTAGTTGAACATCCAGTGGGATATTGTCCGACATATTTTCTAAACAAAAGCAGAAAGATTGGGATAAAGATATGAAGTCAATAGACCATAAGAAGAAAGAAAGATTTTGTTAAACAAATTGTATTGAAGAAAGAAGAAAGTGAGTGGCAACACAAGACATTAAAGGACGTACCATAAATCATGTTTTTTATGGCGTTTGTTTTTTGGTTTTTTTAAATATGAAATGACAAAACTATCCTCGTGTATAAATACAAGTTGCCCAAAAACATAAAGATGCCCAAAAACAATACAAGTTGCCCAAAAAACAATACGTTACAATACATGACATATACCTTCAAAATACGTACTTGTGTCATAAGCTGTCGGACACATGGCGCCCGGGTTGGGTCCAAGAAAAGCGATTGGGCAACATGTCTATTTTCGAATTTTAAAAGGGCGTGGTCTAGAAAGTGATATGCATCAGGGCGCGCGGTCTATTTGACCAATTTTCCCTTTTAAAAATGGCATAATTTTTCAAAATAAACTAGAAAAATGGGAAAAATAAAGTTCAATATGTAATTCTACTCCCGTCCCCCCACTGAAAATGTACAAAGTCCCTTCTGTACGTAAACATGTAATAATAAAGGAGAAAAGTAGAATTAGAACTAGAACTCCCCTAAAATTTTCTCTTGAAAACGATAGAAGGATCATGTTTGAGAAAATGTGCCTTCGCTTCGCCTATCGAGCAAACTCCAAGTCCCTGAAATCACGTCACTACCACAAGCATAACTCTAAAAATAAAAGAAAACAAAATAAAAAAACAAAACCTAACTCACTTTCGTAGGAATCACGATTGCATTTAGCATATGCAACAAGCCTTTTAAACCACTCTATTTTTGGTGGGTGAAATCTCAAGAGGGTTTACAAGGAACACACCCACAAAGTCCATTAACTACTAAAAATATACAAACTTGACAATTGTTTTTAAAATGTTTTTTTTCACAGAAGAAATTACGGTGTAACCTTATCGGATTGAGTTACGGCATAAGTCAGTTGACCTCATAATTCATGCGTCTTTGGTAAATAGTTCACAGTAACCACAAAGATGCTGATTACACCGTAGATATCTCGTGAAAATCCTAGAAACTGGACCTCTTAAAACCTTAAAGAGGCCCTTTCTAACACTTCTCCTATATTTCTTCATTATAAAACCTGCAAAAATGATGCACAAACATACCAAGCATAAAATCCTATAAAATTAAAGCTAAAATAAAAAGATAAGCATGGGGTGCCTCCCACAAAGCACTTGTTTTTGTTCGAGTCACGAGCTTGACTCCACCCTTATTTACTAAGTAAAAGGGTGTTCATCCCCTCACTTGAAATCCAGTGTGGGTGAAAATAGAAATAAACACCGTGAGGGTGTGAATTTGCTATGGGATAGGGAAATGATGATTTATAGTCATACCTTAAAGGAGATGTCATTTTCCTCCTTACCTTACCTGGATTGGTTGATGCCTTGGATGATTTGAATACTCCGTGTTGTGGTTGAATTATTGGCCTCCATGCCACGGTAGTGTCCAAGATTACATATCCTCGTTCCTTCACAAGCCCAACCAAAAGTGGTTCGGTGGCTGGTGTTATATAACCATCATCGGGTGGTGTGATTAGCATGGCTTGTGAGGTTAAGGGTTGCACTATTTCATCCATAATTTCAGCAACCTGTATGGGAAAACTAGTAAGATCGTTAGTAATAAAAAAAGAGTTAGAATTCATACCATTTTGTGTTGAATTTTATTCCATATTAGCCTGTGGAATTTCTACTTCATCCTATAAGCTCATCGCTTCCATCTTCTTTAGTTGTTCTTTGCTTGTTTCTTCTTTCCTTGCAACCTCCTGAACTTCCTCATAAATAGATACATAAGGTTTGAAAGGCTTGTTTAAACGCCCTGGAAATGGGATAGGTGGTACATAAGGTTTGACAATAGGTAAATCACGAGGAATCGGCTCCTCGTTGACTTCTTTGATCTTTCCCACTGTTGCTTTGATATTTCGTACCATATTCTTTTTACTTTCTATGACTGTTTGATTAAATCGTTCAAGCTTAACCTCCACATTTTTTTGCTCAGCGTCGAGCTTCTTTAAATTCAAGTCCATTGTTTCCTTGAATTTCTTAATTCATTCCTTATTCAAGTCATGCATCCTTATTGATTCTTCATAGTATTTGATGATTTCCTCCAAGGATTTTATATACATAACCTGCTCAACTTCCTTCCTTTCTTCTTGGAGAGGGGAGATACTCCATTAGTATATAGACATTCTATTGTGTTAGTCAAATATTTTGAAAAACACATGACCGTCAATCATTAATTTTGGATACGTACATTTACTCTTAAAACAAGAAATGTAACATTGAAACTAATGTGTTGTAATTAGCATATGATTATAATTAAGTCTAAAGTTTATTATGGTTTGTAACCGCGGCTTATGATATTTTGTTTGAATGTTTAACAAGTACGAGATACAATAATAATTGAGCTCTTAGGGAATTATCTTATATGCTAAAAATGGGGTATGAATAGTGCAAAGCACTGTAGCAACAGTGCTACATCAAAAAAAATGGAAGAGCCAAGTATGCAAAGGCTTAAACCTTAGGGAATAGTTTGAAACTATTCCCTAAGGTTTACTACTGCTTTGCAAACTTGGTCCTTTGGGGACTAACGATGTAATAGAATTGAACTTTTAAGGACCTATACATAAATACATATTTATATGTATATATATATTTATAAAAAATATAACAGGTCCATAGCACTCCTGCGAAGCGTCGCGGGATCACCCCGTTGAAGCCTAACTTCTTATCCTTTTTTCTTAAGCCAAATAAAAAAATTTAATAAACAACAAATACAAACAGAAGGTGATGATATTCTATAACCAATTTGGCAAAGCCCATAATGTGTTTCCATTTAGAACTTACAGGATCTTTATTATTCATTCATCTTTAATATATAAGACCTTTTACGTCGTTCAAATCCATAAGTTATCGTTGGTATGTGGCCAAAAAAGGCCCCCTTAACTTGAAATTCTCAAGCCCTTGCTTTATTAGATAGCATGTATAATTAGTTTTAAAACATGTTTAATATAATAAATGAACGGTTTTTGTACTCCCTCCGTCCTATAATAAATATTTACTTTATAAATGCACACAGTTTAGGAAATCTCACTAACTACACTCTTCATAAATCAAACATGTTCTCCACCCACTAAACTTTTCTTTGAATGATTGAAATTCAAAGTTGATATTTATTTTAGGACGTCCAAAAATAAAACATGAACATTTATTGTGACGGAGGGAGTACGAATAGCAACTTACTTTTAGAGAAAACATTGTCTCACATTTTGCAACAAACTTTCATATTTTGTTCCAATATGCACATAAACTTATCGCTTATATAATAAACCGGCTATAAATGACTTTTTTTTGCTAAGGTTGAAAAAAATCAACTTTACCCAATCTCGTCTTCCACGAGATATGGAGCAGCCTTACCCTACCCAGAAGGTAGAGAGGTCGCTTCTAGGGACCTCTGGCTTTTTGCAGAGAGTGAGAATCGAACCCTTGGCCTTTGTGTCTAAAGGAGAAGGTTTGTCGAACTTATCCAACCCTACTATGTTACAAAATTATCCCAATCCCGTCATCCACAAGATATGGATGAGGTGAGATGTAAACAACCTTACCCCTATCTGAAGATAGAGAAACTTCTTTCAGAGGATCTCCGGCGTTTTTTCAGGGAGCGATGATCGAATCCTCAACCTCTGTGTCCGTAGAAGAAGGGTTTTTTCAGCTTATCTAACTTTTTTTGCTTTTTTTTAACGCAAACTGTAAATGACAAACTTACCCAAGTCTTCAACCTTTTCCACTTGCATTATATGCTTTGCACACTATGTTTCTCTGAAAACTAGCCCGCCATTTCCATCATCTTTAACCTACAACCACCATCACCGCACCTCTTCCATCATCATCAACTCACTAAAATTTTCTCGTCTTCAACCCACAATTTCCACCATCATCATCATCTTCAACCCCCATCGAACATAACCACACCACCATCATCATCTCTAACTTACAGTCCTCCTCCCCTCCCCTCCACCCCCACCCCCACCACCACCACCACCATAATTTTTAACCTAGTAAATTTCCCTTGTCATAATGGGCGGAGCTAGTTGAAGACTAGGAAGGGTAGTGGCCCCTTACAACTTTGTCACTTGGCACAAATTTCTAGATTTTTATATGTAAATATAATAATATCGGTGTTTGGCCCTCCTTTAATAGAAGGATGACTTTTTTGCCCTCCCACAATAGTTTTCCAAGCTTCATTTAACTCACAACCACCATCATCTTCAATCCATCACGCCGCTAAATTCATGCCACTACTCGCCATCATCTCTAACACACTATATTTTTATTTGTATGATGGCCGAAATTTTTGTAGGAATGTGTGTCATTTTTTGTTTTACATATTTGTATGATTTTAGGTATGGGTTTTTTAAGATGTTAACATTGTATGGGGGTTTCTTTGTTTTAAGAAAACTAAAGAATATAAAGGTTGATAATGAAGTAAGTAAAAAGACAAAAATACCCATGAAATGCCATCAACATTACTTTTTCGATAAAACAAGTTTATGCGAGCACTTTCTTTTATATCAATTAGCAAAGTAAATTTTGCTAATGAATAAAATGAAAACTAACCTCGATGTTAAGGAACACCGTTATCCACCTTATTTTTTATGTTTTAGAATAAATCTCTTTACTTAATTTCTTTCTCAACCTATTTGTAGTCTATGTATCCTATCATTACTGCTTGTCTTTATCATTACGAGGCCTTAAAGCCGTCGATGCACCGGCTGTGTTTTTAGTTGAATATGTACGTGTTTTGTGCGTAATGTTTGCTCAGATATTTATATACTTTTTATCAAGGATGTGCCAATGTTTGTAATACAAGTTTTATAAAATCAGTTATATGTAATGTAGTCAGTTATTTATTTTATTTTTTTATTTTGTTGAATAAGTTTGTAATTTGTATTTGTGATCACGGGATGAAGATTGCTGGTGACGTTATTTAATTACTTTTAATTAAGTTTCAGTGAAACAATGAAAATGATATTTAGGTTTATCGTGATAGTATTTTGTATTCGGTTAATTTGTCGTATTATATTGTTAAAAACCATGATAATGATACATAGATAGAGATTATACTTTAAAAATACATTTGTTAATGAAGAAGATTTAAGGAAATATTATGTTTTATCATAAAAGGCAAACTGTGAGGCTTGTTTTTATTATATTGCAAAGTTTAATTATAATTTTGTGGAATTTTCAAGTTGGAGGGTTTTATGTTGTATTTGCAAACTTTATGTTAATTACATACTTGATTTTTCTGCATGGGAAGATGAACGAACACTACGAATTAATATGAATTAATATTTGCAATGATTAACTCTATTCAGTTAAAATATATTATGATAGTGATTGGTTTAGTTTCATTAGTCCCATTTAAGTTCTATCAACAAAATACCATCTCTTACCTAACCACTATCAACTCATCAACTGAAAAATGTCTCAAACTCTGTTAATCAATGAGCTGAAAGATGTGTGCGGTTTTGATAAGCTACACAACTGTTTCAAGTTCCTATTCAGTCAAGAAGTTACAGAAGATGAAGGGATGGTCATGTGGTTGGGGGAGCGAAGGAATGAGCTGCATAGAAAGGTTGATAAGTGCACGAAGAGAATGAGTGAGGTTTTGTCTCTTAATTTTGATGAAGAATAATATGTTGATGAGACCTATGAGTGTCTTCATGAGGTTCAAGTGATTGAGCGCTGATGTGCCCGGTTGGTGCAAGTTTTAAATTTATAAAAGGTGAATTACCAATATTACCAATAACACATACGAGCAAGTATACTCGTCCATTATAGCAAGATTTTGAAGGTAAGTCGGGATGGTTCAGCGAGGATTTGAGTGAATCTAAACACAAGTTTGAATTAACAGAGTCTATCCAAAACATATAACAAAGCAAATAAGTATAATGAAAATTAGATGATTAAAAACTACACTTGCTTAAACTAGTTTCATATTATAGATTAATGTGATTGTGTTAACCTCTTAACATGTTGGTTGTGATAATTAGTTGGTGGACTAATCTATTGTTCTTACAAGTCAAACTTTGATCAAGAGTTTAGTTTATAAAAACAAGCATTAAGTTTAACCAATCAATTCAAGATCAATTCAAGTTTCATAAGTTTACATACATAAACTTAAACACAAAAACATCCACTTGTTCATCAAATTGCTTAAGAAATGGTCAATACAAAAGGTAACAGATCATAGACAAAAGGCTACAATTGATTCTCAACAACTAATCTTACGACCATTTAGATGTTTCCAACCAATCCAATTTGATAATCAAAAAGCGTTTCTATTACAACCACACCTTAGTTCCTTTGTATAATCAAGAATAATGGGTAAAACAATCATCCATAGACAAAATGATTATGACTAGTTGAATAACAATAAGTCCTTTCGACCACAACGATTACTATCAATTAGCCAAACTTGATTAACAAATGTCACTATGAAACTTTAGCACAATTGGGTCTTAGAATCAACTTGAAATTGAATTAAAACATGTTAACAGAACCACTAACTAATCATATGATAATCAACATCATTTAAGCAAGTGTATAAAGAAACTAGCCACTCATAGCAAACATAAACATAAACTCAGAACTTTGAACATTAGAAAACATTATTAAAGGTCTTACAATGCTTGGAATAAGATTACAAATGATGTAGTAATGATTCCCAAAGTATTGGGGTAGACTTCTTGATGGTTTGACCTCCAAATGATGACTTCTTGGACCTCCAAAGTTTCCTGGAACTTTATGAACGAATTTAGGCTTTAAGAGAGTAGTAGTGGTGGTAAGATAGGTGTGAGAGAAGATCTCTCAAGTTTTGGTGTGTGAAATGAGGTTGCAAAGGCCTCTATTTATACTACTTCCAAGCCTAGGGGTTATAAATGCATTTCTTGGTCACCAAGGAGCTTGGAAGGGACTAGAATACATGAAGGAAGGACCTAGAATCGTTTGGAACAAGTTTGGAGTCTTAGTAATGGAAAAATGGCTGAAACAGGACCTCCAACCGGATCCGGTTGAGCTCCAACCGTTCGGTTGGTCTTTGACTAGTCTCCAACCCGAATCGGTTACTGGTCTCGACCGATCGGTTGGAGCAAAATCACAAAAAGTCATAAACAGCAAAGTTGTAGATCTTTCTCTTAGATTTCCGTGGCCGCGAACCGGGGGTCAAACGGAGTTCGTATTCAAAAGTTATGGCCAAAATGGTGAAGGTGTGTCGGGAACAACGAGTCTTCCAATATGTCTTCGTTTAAGCTTCTTTTCTACATTTCTTTCTCGTTTTCCTTCTTGAACTTTATTCTTGAGTCTTTGGACCACTAACTTGATGACTTTATCTTCTCGAATATACTCCACAAGTCTTGCTTTGGTCGGGAATTCTTCATACATGGAGAAATCTTCATATTTTACTTCTTTTTAAGTCTTTTCTCCACTTTCACATATTGCTTGCTACAAATGAACTAGCAAACGACTTTGATGCGATTAAGCAACAAAAGTATATGATTATAACCAAATAACATACGTAAAAACATGGATAACGCTACTAAAAACATGCACAATTTGAGCGTTATCAAGCGCCGTTTGCTGGAGTCACTTGCGGCCATGTTGGTTGAAGTGCGTGCTATTATCACCAAAAAGCAAGAGAATATCACCATCATGGAGAAGTACGATTAGGGCTACAGGCGAATGGTTGTTTAGGGTTTTTTGAGTTGGTCAATCGTGTAGGTAGTTTGGTTGGGTTTGGATGTGTTTTGCTTGGTTGTTGCTTGATGTTAAGATGGATATTTATTTATAAGCGGTTGACTTATTTTAACTCTCACACACACATGAAGAATGAGACATAAAAGCATGTTGGTGAAATAGGTCTCTAGAGCGATTTTAGGGGTTCAGTTGAAGTAACATAAATGAAATCAAATAATAAACAATCAAATTAAACGCTATCTTTAACGACTTGATTGTTTTATCATCACTATGAACATTGATTTGGGCGTTGATTAAGTCATTCATTGGTTTTTATTTGTATGCTCATTGGATTTTGTACATGGGATTTGGATTTGAGCTTTATTAGTTTAATGGGTGTGTTTAAAAATTTGTGGATTTGTTTTAAGTTGATTAGTTGATGATGTTTTTTTGTACGAGATGGATTATTGGGGAGTTTTTTTATTCTTATTGTCTGGTTATAGATGTTTAAAGAGTGTTTGGGATTATTTTTTCTTAAAGAGTGTTTGGGATTATTTTTTACTATAAGAAATAAGCATATCTGATAGTGTTTTGGACTATAGTCCTCTGTGCTTATAACATTTTTTTGCAATTAAAATTAGTGAGCTATGAAGAAAATCTTCAAAATACTAAGTTTTTGGTGATTCTCAATCATGAATAGGGCATGTCAATTTAAGATCAACCAAAGCAGCTATAGTTTATAGATGCACGAACGGAAAAAGTTAAGTTTATCGGCCTTTGCATATCTTGATAAGGTTAAAAACTTAGAAAGTAATATTAGTGAAACAACTGTTTAGTATATAAGTTGTTTAATGAAGCTTACCCGTGCTTCAAGTTCCAAATTGATTGGATTGTTGTTTGGATTAACATTAATAGAGTAAGTTGATTTGGTTGTTTATTTGAGTTCCTTAGTACTTTCCGCTTTATATGCTTATAAAGCTAGAATTGTAACCTTTATATTTTAGTTTTGTTATGTCAATAACTGATTACGAATAAGCATTTTAGAGGTATTTGAGGCTGAATAGTGATTAGATGGAATATATTAAACTTGTATTTATATCGAAATAAGCTTACACATAATTATTGAAACAACAAAACCGCTTATCCGCTTGTAGATAACTAACATTCAAGATTTAGTATTCAACATTTTCCTTAAAGTCGTAAGATGTCGATACCAATATTCACCTAATCATGGTTATCACTATCACTTCCATAAGCATCATCCATTTCTTCATATGTTTAGTTATTGGTAGGAGATAAACATCAGAACGGTTGTTGTTTGGTTTGATAATGACAATACCAAACTCATGTTTTTCCTTTTTTGGTACTTAGATTTGAAATTACATGCTCTCAACATTTTGGTGGTTCTCGCAAGTCATGAACTGGGTTATCTTCCGTCACCTTTTTCTTCCTTCCTTCAAAATTTTTATTATTTCTCGTTTTGGGTTGTGCACCTTCATTCTCAGCCTATAATGCAAAGAACGTTGTAGTCAATACAGTTTGTAACAAACGTATGTTATTTAAAGTTCTAAATAAAAGGTTAGTCTCAATTCATTTATAACCTGAAAATTGTTGATTAATGTTTTTAGACTCTTAAGATTACAATATGGCCAACGCTTAATACCCACATCTCTACAATTATATTTCAAAGTAGATAAACCAACATTAAGCTGTTTTGCAGCTTGCCTTATCGTCATGTGAAAGTATTGGCTGATTGTATCTTTGCAAGATGCCATGAGATTATGATATGGATAGTAGATATGTGAGTGTGAACAAACAACCTGGGCATGGAGGTGGAGGTCGAGTGTTGCTTTTAAAAGCCTTGTCAAGCCTTGTAGCTTCCCAGTTACAAAAGGTTTGTAACTTCTGATTACTCATAAATTTAATTGATTATATATTAATAAGGTGTGTTATTATTGTTATTGATATTTACTACCATATCATTTTTTTCTTTTCATATTTTCAAGTAAACCAATTTAAAATTTTGTTGAGCTTCAGTTGTGGCCCTTATGATGACATTGAT
Organism: Chrysanthemum makinoi; assembly: GCA_910596185.1. NCBI lineage: Eukaryota > Viridiplantae > Streptophyta > Magnoliopsida > Asterales > Asteraceae > Chrysanthemum > Chrysanthemum makinoi. Next base: position 44,585,951 of record OU343217.1, on the reverse strand, counting down.
GTTTACCGGCTGCTTATTTTGTATTTAATAATTGAAAACTAATGTGACTTTTTATATGATATAATATGCAAAATAATTATAAAATATGCTATCTTTGACAATCTTTCACAGTCAACAATAATAGAAAGGGTAAAAGCCAAAAATACTCTATGTACTTCTCGTGAAAACTCATTATGCTTTCTCAACTTTTTTTATTGTCATTATACTTAACGTTGTTTTCATTTTCGACTCATTATGCTTAATTACTTCTTTATGTATAATGACAATAAAAAAAGTTGAGAAAGCATAATGAGTTTTCACGAGAAGTACATAGAGTATAATGGACTGACACTTTATTGATTATAACTAAAGTTTGATCAGTTTATGTGTGGTATTGCGAGTAATCCACATTTTGTCTTATACATGTTTTACAATGGCATCGTCATGTTCTGTTTTTGGCTTCTAGGATTCCCAGCTCTTGATGGCGATACGACACCTTGTGCTTGTAGGTGAATTAATGCTTTTCAATGGATTCTCCTCGAGTATGTTTACTTCATCCCGTCGTTGCATACCTAGTAAGCAAAAGTACAAAGTTTGCCGGGTCAGCACGCTTTTGGTTACAAGTCGGGTTGAAACTGTGATTTTTAGTATGGGTCGATATGAGTAAGTCCGACCGCTAGCAAAAGTTGCCTTTTTATCCGCGTTTTATTCTATCTCGAACAAGAGGATTGAGGTTGTATGCTTACAGTTGGTCAACTTTAACCCGTTCAACAAGTGCCTATATTAACAAGAGACATAACCAATTAAAATGAAAATGGTTATGTATAATGACAATATTTGAAGTACATAGAGCATAATGAGTTTTTGGGGAAAGTACGTTAAGCATTTATAGCTTTTACCCTAATAGAAATGTTTATGAGCTGAATGTTAATTTTTTAAGAATATCTGTAACTTTATTTGATTTAGAGGTGTACATCTATATTGAATTGAAGTTAGATTATTCCATATAGTAATAATCTTGTAGGTGATTTAGTTACGGTTGGTTATGATAATGAAAGTCATCCAGTTATGTATGTTGTATTGCACGATGGTTGGCAAATGGATAAATATTTATGGCAATGAATAAAGATATCGCTATTCATAGTTTATTATGCATAAAGAGATTATTTATATATACTATTTGGAATAGAGATTGACAGATTAAGATAAGTTTGTAAACGTCTCTTTGAAAACAATGTTTTGTGTTCGGTTTTTGAATTATTTGTCTTCGTCTTCCTTCATTAGGTTCTTCAGGCCATTGGGGCTTGTCACTCTAGAAGCTGCCACGTAAAGTTGGTCGTGACTGAAAACAGGGCTTGGCAAATAGACACCTACATAAGAAATTGATTGTCCATGACTTTTGTTAATGGTCAATGCGTAACACGGTTTTATGGGAAACTGTCTTCGCTTTCATTATGAATGGCCATTGTGTTTGCTCGATGTCAGCGTTATCCTGGGAATAATGACAGTCTCCCCTATTTTTGATCCAGTCAGGATTTTTGCCCGAATAACAAATTCACCAAGATCGGTGATGATAAGTCGATTTCCATTACATAACCCCTGGTGGGTTAACATTCCTTAAGAGAATGACGGGTAATTCTTTTTTTTAAGCACAGTTCATGAGGTGGCATTCCTGGGAAATTTAAGGAATCTAGGATCTCAACTGGATATAGATGTTGTTGGTCTAGAATATCGGTCGAGGCTTTACACACTTCGTCTACACTATTGTATGTCTTAACTACACCTCCCAACTTCTTAAACATATAGGAATTTATTGCATCAGCATCATCATTTCTTGGAGTGAGTATTGCCCTTTCTTTTAGATATACATCCTCACTTTTCCGTGTAGTAAAATCAGGAAAGGTTTCATGCACAATCTGCTCGATAGGGCATGTGCCTAATTTTATAATAAAATCCTTGGAAATCTCAATCCATATCGGCTCACCTTCCTCTTCTTTGCTTTTTGATGGAAAATTCCCATCGCCCAAATCCAAAACCCATTTATTGAATTATTGTTTTCGTGTATCGACTGCACCATTCGCAGAATACTCATTTACTCTCATGCTCCGTGTAAGCATGAAAACCTAGTAAGATTTCCACAAATCATATCATTTTATACACACGTTTACCACCTCTTGCCTTTTACCTTGAGGGATAATTGGTAGAACTTATCTAAAGGTACCGCCAAGCAATACCGTAAGAACCCCAAATATCTGATTTCGTTGTCTAAATTCCGTACCCCAATATATCTCTTAGAGTTTTCCCCAACGCCTCAAATACATACTTTTGAGTCATTGGTGCCTCATCCCAAATAATCAGTTGGACTTGTTGCATAAGCTCAGCCAAGTGCGTGTTCTGTTTTATGCCACATGTGCTATTTTCCATTAATTCTAATGGTATGACAAATCTTCTATGGGCGGTCCTTCCTTCTGGAAGTAGTAACGAAGCTATCCCTAATCCAATGAAAGGGTTCAAGTTAGGAGATTGGTATGCCTAAATTGGAATAACTGTTGTAATTTAAGCTCTAGATAATGTAGAAATAAAAAATTACTAATAAAACAACATACCTGAAGACGCGACCGCCAAAGACGATTTTCATTCAGATCTTAACCTCGAAATGATGGTCTTATAAAGAACGCCTTCCGGTACCCCCAAGACCATAAACAAAGTAAAATTTGCAATTTTTTTAATGAACCGATTCATTAACCTCTTCATATGTCAGACATTGTTCGGGGTTTAACAACGAATGAAGATGCTCATGGTCAACCTTGCTTTTTTTCATATCAAAATCTAGGGCTTATCTGATCAAGCGGTTGTCCATGTTTGTTAGTAGGTTTGGATCAGGTCGTGGTAGATCTTGGAAATCTGACAAAGACCTCCAAGTCCTATTCAATAATTCTTGGATTTCTACCAGGCAGTAGTTTCTAATTTATTCTTTCGTCAGCTCCAGCTCAGGAAACTTGAAAAGTTTACACTTTTTGTGTAAAATATCCTCGGAAAGAGCTTCCCAGTTTTATTCCCATAACTGTAGTGGCCTACTTACATCACGAACAACAAAATTGTAACAAACAGGTCACGCAGCTTTGGTCATAACGCCCAAAATCTTACTTCTGATATAGCGTTTGTCCATTCTTTGTCATCATTTAAGAGACCATAGGCAAAGCATACCTCTTTAAAACTCCCATATTGTTTATTGTTAACCGTTATAAGTTCTTCAAAATATTGAGGCCCTCTTACAACGTTCAACACCATTCTGAGGTAGTAGCGCTCACCCGAGGTTGGGTTTGTGTAATAAATCCTACCAATGCTTTTGTGTTGTTTCGATTTTTTCCAAAGTCTACTTTGTTCATTCCAGAGATAGTGTTTTGGTATTTCAGCTTAAGTGAGCTTTCTGGCATCGGTATCTCGCTTGTTCAGCTCAAACCATTTGGTAAACATTGTGATTTTGATGTCCCCCCTTTGAAGCAATGCTGGTAAATTTTGCGAGTCATGTAAGGTTATTGAATTCTGATTTGGTAAATGGAAATTGAGTTTCATAACGGATGGGTATGAGTAGTGAATGTCGAAAGAGAATAATCGCCATACCGCTTCACACGGTGCTAAATAGCGACAATTTTAAAAACTTTTGATTTCATCAACTTCGTTTATTTTTTTCAGGCATTACATGTTGTCCGGTTGCAACATTTTCTTGTATGACAATTGTTGCCCTATCCGGACCTTTATTTAAATACTTAAATAAATACTTTATCGCCTTTGATCTATTGCACCATTCAACTAATATGGGCCGGTACTTAAGTAGCAAATAGCGATTGTGAGGAACCACATATCTGTTGTTAAACGTGAATTTACCTTTTACGACATACACTTTATTGTCCCTTCAGCGTACACAGGTATTCATTTTCATCTACCATTGTCTCTGCGTAAAATGCTTTAGGAAACCTTTTAGAGCATTTTCCGTATGTGTTGCATGGTGCATTTTTCCCATCTTTACCACACGTGGTCCGTGCAGCATGAATTCGGTAACAACTTTGTACCCTTCCAGATCGCGCACCGGACATGGCAATTCTGCAAATATTATATCATCTATATGTGCTGGTGTCGTGCATTTGTGGTTTTCCTCGAGCCACAGTAGAATATGTGCGTGCGGGAGACCACGCTTTTGGAATTCAATTACATAAATGACTGCATTAAAAGAATTATTAGGGAATAAGTTTTGACCACTAATGATTAATAAAGTTAATAATAATGATTATACGACATGGTATTCATTACCTGCACGCCTAACACCAAATACATGTTTTTTGGTAAGATCATATAATAGTTCAATTAGTTTCATTTTCAACACTCTTGACCCTATCTCCGGCCGATCATGTGGTTTTTGGCCAAGGAAAGTAGCTAGAATTTCGGCGATCTCAGGCCATTTTGGGTTAGATGTGAAGGTGAGAAATAGGTCTGGATTTCCATATGCGCGACACAAATCCATCGCATCTTGATAGCTTTGCATCATATACCTTGGCCTTCTGTGTCACCTCTAACAGCATCCTGAAGGTTGTGATAGAGGTCTACTCGCAGTGTATCTTGGTTACTTCTCTTCCAGTTAAGCCTTTGTTCTTCAACTGCCGTGTATGCATCGACCAAATACTGCTGATATAGTCGTCCCCCTTTCAGCAAAGTGTTACCTTGGTTGTTTCGCTGCTGAATTACGTAACCGTAGTACTCCTTTGATGTTACAAATTGCTGATTAGTTTTCCTTGAACCTCTGTTATTATGATAAGGTATACTTTCATGGAATCCATCCTCTCCAAAGGGGAACAATAATGGATATTGCAATGCCATGTATGACTAATGCAATTCAAATTGTTGTGGACAACTATTTTCATTGTTTACAACAATATCTCTTGTAGAAATACCATCACCAAAATCATTCGTAATTAGAGCACTACCTCGGCTAGGTTGGCGCATTATATTCTCTTGGTGCTTTCCTTTCGCTTAGTAACTGCAGTTCAAAGTTGACGGAACCATGTGAATGAGACCAATCTCTTGCCATTCGAAATGCCTTTGTGACTGCGCTATACTGATCCAACATGGACATCAAATTTGTAACTATGGTTTTTTCTAGCTGATCACCTGCATCCCTTTCAAAAAAATGCACCATTCTATTTCGAAGTTTCATTTTATGTGTCAAAGAAGTACAGCTGGGCAATATGGGTTGTACACTGGCGGTGGCAAAGGGACCCGATTCGATGATAGTTTTGCCCGTTAATCCTAAATGTATATAATCCCTCCTGTGTTTACTGAATGGTCTATTCTTGAACCAAAAGATGTAAAGCAAAACATGCTGTTGTATATTCTAATTTGGTCTCTAAACTTTGATGTCGTAGAATCTTCATAATAGAGCAATTTGTCTAACGGTGGAGGTGTTTGGTTGAATCTGGGAAGCAACACTTTCCCATCTTGACAACATATTGAGAAGGTAGGATTCATGGTTGTTCTGGTCTTGATTGATCTCTCTGCATACCACATAGTTGCAGAACAATTACGGCACTGATAAGACAGAGATCCAACGTGATTGTAGGACACAGGAATACCTAGATAAAGAATTGTCAGTAATGGTAAATTTTTTATATAAGTTTGTTATTTTATAAATCATTTAAGTTCCAATTAGAGTATGTGGTTAGTTAAGATTTGAATAATACATTTACCATGGCAATAAATGGAGTGGGTGCTAAAAAAAATTTATGCCAAGGTTTTATAAGAATAATAGGTAAACAACAATTTACATTTTACACACTTAATTATTTTTTCTGGTTTATAACAATGTTATAGAGGATTATGTCGCATGTTCGTTACCCTTTTTTTTATATGCATATTAGTATAATAACTTTGTAGTTCATGAATGTCAACACAACTGTATACAAAGTTGGTAAATCTCTTCAAGTGAATCATGTTTCATTGTGGCTGGCATCCGTTGGCGACACATGAATATATATTTTCTGTGAGAAGATATAATCATTGGTCCCTAGTAGACGACGCCCCAATGAACCATGATTGGCTCAAAGATGTTAAGCATCACTGTATATAGTCGTAGTAGAATGGGCTGGAACTTGACATCGAATAATAATACTTTGACTGAGAGTGGCACAAAGATGAAATTATTTTATGCTTGTTCTCATCATATCTTGCACCCCCATTATCGCTTATAATGCAAAAATTAAACTTAAACACTTATAGTTTAGTTTATTCAGACAGCTGTAAGAGACTAATATTAACGTAGATTGGACATTTAATATCCATCTCAAATCTCTTTTACTATCTAAACAGGCTTTGTGTAAAGTTCTGTACCAGACTTTTTGCTAGACCGTTAAGATATCAAAAGAAATTAAAGGGGAAATCGAGTGTGTAGATACGTTCAACATCATATGTCAATATTTACAAACGAAATATGTGGTGAGCTTTAGGTTGGGGTCTTTCAAATATTAAGCTCAAAACATCCTTTGTTTATTACCTGAAGAGTTACGTGCAGCGCCTTTGGGTATGTTTTTGGATACATGTATGCGAGGCCGACCTTAAATAGCCATTGTTGTAGTAAATATCTTATGTATGAAATAAATAATGGAATTATTAACTTTGATAAACAACCCACCTCTTGGTCTCTTCCATGTTGTTGTAGGTTGATTAATAGAAGTAGAAGTCGTATGTTGTTCTATAAGACCTAGCCGGTTAGAAACCGAAGGGCACCATTTCTACTTAAATATGCAGAAATTAAAACATTGGTTAACTAATTATAAACCAATCAAAAAGAATACGGGTGTATGGTTACCTGTTTCTTGTGTAGGTATATCTCGAGATCTTAAGACCGAGTAACTCAGTACTCTCCCATCCCTACCAACAATTCTACGTGATTGTATGTGTACAGCATTGTAGAGTATGTTGGACATGGATGGATTATTGCTATGGTCATTAGCTGAAAATATAATATAAACACATATGTTATTGTAATTACACAATGTTGTAATTGTAGATAAAGTAATCTAATTCCTGTTCACCGTCATTCATATTTGCTATAGAACGCTAACTATTATTTCTGCAAAACAGGTTCCAAATACAGGTGAGGATGTGAGAAGATGGATATTAAAGATATTTGAAACTCAGGCTTTTGGATTGTCCTACCTTAAATTATATATTTATCATGTTAATAAATGGAATGGTGCTCACATATTTGGTTTTGCCAAGTTAATAACAGGTAAATAATAATTTACATTTTACCTGTTGATAATGTATGTTTGTTGTGAATGAATCCATTGTTATATGCTTGTTGTGAAATTCAAGAACCCAGCATACCAAATACTTACATAGTGTTAAGAATAAGTTGGGATCAAACATTAAGTTGAAACATTCATAGTTTAGTTACTTAGTCGCGTAATGACATCTATTAACATAGATGGGATCTTTGATCTCTCTCTCAAATCCCTTTTGCTATTTATACAGGCTTTGTGCAAATGTCTGCGTAAGACATTTTTCCAGACTGTTGAGATAACAAAGGGGATTCAAGGGGAAGATCAGAATACGCATTTACGTTGAGCATCATATGTTAATATAAACAAACGAAAGATGCGGTGGATTGGATTTTTTGTTTGTCAATATTGACATCTGATGTTCCATGTCTGACGCATAATCAGGGAACGCAGCGACATTGAGCATCATTTGTCAATATTGACAAATGAATAATGAGGTGAATAAAATTCACCTCATTATTCATTTGTCAATTTGACAGCTGATGCTCAATGCCTGTCACATAAGATATGTTAATGCCTATAAAATTGATAATATAAAGTTATAATAAATTGATTTATAGCCTGAAAATTGTTATCTAATACAGGCACAAACAACTGGAATGATGGGTATAGTGTAAGGTCTTACCGATATCTGTACTTAATAGAAGATTTTGTAACTCATATTCAACATAAGCTGTTTGTAGATATGAATAGATATCGTAACACTTTTCTTTTGTTCCATCCATCATAACAATATATTAGATATTTATAAGGAGTTTTGGAATGAATATTCAATGGTGTGGATCATACGGATTTTTAACAATTTTTACAAACAACATTTGTGGTGGATACACATCCCGGTTTATTTCAATTAACCATTGAATGGTTTATTTTTACATGATTATAATCGCCGTTAAAAAGCACACTTTTAGTTACATAGGTTTGTAGTATGACTGCCTTTTATAATAGATAAGGGTATAAGGGCAGGATTCAAAGTGTTAATGTTTGAGGAATCGCATGGTTGATGCTTCTTGATGTCGTTGATGATACTGCTGCTAATATGATTAAGACTGTTTATGAAATGATAAGACTGCTAATGTATTTCAAGGAAAAAATACTCCAAGTGTTTTATTGATGTTGGTCAAAGAGTTAAGACCGTTAGTTAAAGTTAAGACTGTTGGCAGACTTCATAGGAGAATACTCTAAGTGGTTAGTAGTGTTAGAATAAAGTTAATGTTGCCAGTACTAAGTTACAACTGCTGAAGATTTACTGTTGCCATAGTAAAAGTTAAGACTGTTTGTTGATTTTGATAGTATTGTTTATCATATATACATGTAATATCTATAGTACTAATAGCATTTGTATTCTTACTTGTTGGAATGGGAATATAAATTTGTGATAGTTGGAATAGTTGGAAACAAACACCTAAAGCTAAAAAGTTGGCATACCAACTATTTTTATTTAACTAATTTTCTAAACGGTGAACATTATTCCAAAGACGCTATTCATCGTGATGCATCCAATATTCTATTCTGATTCATCTTCGGTAACTGTAAATTTTCTTGCCTTTTTCTTGCCACGTGAATATCCATCCTCATCGCAGGGTCATTATCCTCAACAGTTGTTAGTTTGGCATCGAGTCTTCAAATACAAAGTCGGATCGGTGTAAAAGAAGAAAAGGTACGTTAATGCAAAATTCCACTTATTAATATGATTTTTAAAACGGAAAATTGTTAGCCAACCTTTTGTTATTTTAATCCTCAACAGATTTGGTTGGGGTAGACACAGTCGGGTCCTTTACCAATCTCTTCAATGGTGAGCTTTTTCCGGGTGAGGCAGCAACATGTGTGCTTGAACCGGCACCCTCATCCACTGCTTGGGTTGGATGGACCTTTCAACATGTGAAGCTCTCATATGTCCCAGGCTCAAAGTAACTGTTGGACTTAAACTCAAACATGTGTGTGGTACCAATGAGGTTTGTTATCGTTTGAGGTACATTCGGATGCTCCTCAGAAACCTGTAACATATGGTAAGTAGATGACATGGTTCATATTTAATTTACTCAATATAAATGTACCTCATCACCCGACTCTACTATTGACTCAGCTGAGCACCCAACCAACTCTGTTGAAGTCTTATCAAATAGAACAACAACTAAAGACTCTGTTCCGTCTGACACATCAAGTTCAAGCCTATACCTGGGAGGGTTCCATACACGTCAGTTAAGGTACATTCAATATTTAAAATTGTTTGTCATTGGGGGTTATAAAAAGCAATGTTACCTTAAAACTGGGTAGGAAATGGCCTTGTCACATGAATTACACCAAAACCTCCCTTGTTTACAGGTAGCACCTTTTCTACACTTGGTGTCACCGCACGACGGGTAGTTCCAACCCTTTCTAGTCCTAACACCATCAATCCTAACAATACATTCGTAGGTCAAAGGCTACACAAACAGATGATTTATAAGTTGAATGATCTGTTTATCATCACACGATGTTAAATGTGTAAATTTTAGCTTACATTGTTCTTCAGGTTGCAGGCCCAAAGAAGCAGGTTCACCAATGTCCCATCCTTTGGCACAAAAATCTTAGCGGGCAAAGCAACCTTATTCATTTCCATATGACTAAGGGACATAACCATAGCTGGTGTTAGCACAATGGAGGTATTGAGCAATTTAGGTATAAAATACACATAAAAGCTGATTACCTCATATTAGATGTAAGAGCTTTGAGTGCATGGATTTCAGGATCATCGAAAATTAGGGTGGAAGAGTTGCTTGACAGATAAAGCTTGTTTGGGAGGTTAAAAATAAAGGTAATGTGTTATGTCGACACTTTATTTTATGGGTGACATTTGCTAATAATGCATAGCGTACGTACTATGTAGTCTTTGACATTTAGTGATGTCAATACAATCGGGCACAGCCAGATGATTTGTCTTTTTCTCTATAAGCACGTCTCCCAAGCTTCCCACAGTCACTCGGACTGATTTCCCACTGTATCCAAAACTTAAAATTTGATTTGCAGTCTATGGTATAGGCTAAACGATATGTATGCATAAATATTTACTGCAACATACAAACCTTTTATTTGCTAGGTAAAAACCAATGGTTCAAGAGCCTAATACATAGTATGTACGCTTAAAAGTTCACGAAAACATACTAACCTTTGATTTTCTAGGTAAAAATCAAGTGTTCGAGAGCTTGACTTTTGCTGAGTTGTCCTGCCCACATTCGTCACGTAACCGGCTACATCTGTAAGGTAATGATCTACATATCAGAATGCATGCATAACAATAATAACAAAAGGCAACGAAAGCATAGTTAAAAAAAAGCTTACCAACCAAATACTTGTTATCTGTACTTTCCAAGTTTGCCAAATCTTGAAGCTCAAAAGGGTACCTTTCAAAGCCTGCATCCTTAACAGTCACTTTCTTTACCGTTTTTGCCCCATCAAATTTCGAGCATGAAGGGATCACGTTGCATAATACGGTAATCATCCTTATTGGGCTTGACCACAAAATCTTTAATAGAATAAACCAACCCTTCTTTCAACCTAACAAATTATGAGCAATGTGTTCCTTGTAGTACAATGAATTGAACCACCCTGCAAAACAGTCAAACAACATTAGAACCAAATGTATTTATCACATACCGAGTTATGCAAAACAGTCAAACAACATTTGAACCAAAAGGTTATTTGTCAAATACTAAGTGTAAGTATGTTTTAACAACATTAGAACCATACAGTTATTCATCATATGCTAATTTTGAGTATGTTTTACTTTGGAATCAGAGACTACAAAGTCTGTGCTGAGATAACACCCGGTGACTGCATTGACATCCCACATTCTGCAAACCATCACGACGATGGTCCCAGTCACACCGACATCAAGGTCATCCAGAAACAACAGGCGGTTTGGTGTTGCAACTTCTTTGCCAATGTTTTGTGAAGACTGCTTTGACATGTTGAAGCACAATGCAGTAATTATGATGGAAGATTGAAGAATGGAGGAAGATTAACTGAAGCATATCTAATTTATAGATGGACGATTCTTAATTGTTGTAATTACTACATGATGATAGATATTCTTCTTCCATGTAACATATACAATTACTAAGTGCCTCAATGGATACATTAACACTTCGCCATGTAACATCTACGATCAATAGGTGCCTTAATGAATACATGAACACTTCATATGTCTTTCAATAAATACACTTGCAATTCGCATAGCTATTTTCACTTCAAAAATGGTGTCATTATTGATGTGTTCTTAATATTATTAATATTTCACATTAGTTCAAGTAAATAGGTATAAAAAACTAATAACTCAAAATCATACTATTTAAATAGATTAGAACACTCTACAATGAATGACAAAATAAAAAATTTAATTTAATTTTACGGTTTAACCAAAACTATACATATTTATGTAGAGTCACTTTATTTTGCTTACCTACAAATCCATACTTACCAAGAGACAAATTCTCACCATTCATCTAGTTTGATCTAATGATGAGGATTAAACTAAGATTTAATATATAAATCTAAGTTGATGTTTTTTCTTGTCTTTTTGTCTTTCTTTTTTATTTATACATTTAAAAAAAAAAAAGATTCACGTTTTTTTTACTTTTACCTCACTTTTTTTTTTAAAATTCACGTTATTCACGTTTTTTTAATTCATGTTTTCTTCTTCGATTTCATACGTTTTCGTCTGTTATCATACATTTTTGTCCGTTTTCATTTGTTTTAATATGTGTTCGTCCGTTTTCATCAGTTTTCTTTCGTTTTCGTCAATTTTTCATACGTTTTCATCCGTTTTCATACGTGTTTTTACGCTTTCATATGTATTCATCCGTTTTCTTACGTTTTGGTTCATTTTCTTACGTTTTGGTCTGTTTTCGTCCGTTTTTATACGTTAGTGACTATCACAAGTGATATTCTGAATATCACAAAGTGATATTCAGAGATATTCTGAGTATCACAAAGTGATATTCTGAATATCACTTGGTGATTTTCTGAATATCACTTGGTGATTTTCTGAATATCACTTTGTGATTTTCTGAATATCACTTGTGTTTTTCTGAATATCACTTTGTTATATTCTGAATATCGATTGTGATTCTCTTTGTGATATTATGAATATCACTTTGTAATATTATGAGTATCACTTATGATTTTCTAGATATCACTTTGTGATATTCTGAATATCACTTGTGATTTCATGTTACAAAACATTAGTTGAAAATCACTTGTGATATTCTGAAACGTATGAAAACGGCAAAAAAAAACATTTAATAATTGATCCATTTGATACATATCAAACTAAAAGTAATTTAAAAAAAAAAAAAAAATAGTTAAACCAACACCCACGTGGCACTCTCACTTGACGGATCCTGTCTGTCACCCCCAAATCCCAATCCCAAAATCTAGGCCTCATTTCAATCCCCAATTTCTCTCAACCATCCAAATGTCCAAAATCCTCAACACCACCGAATCACTCTCCACATTCATCACCAACTCACCTCACCAAATCCCAAAACCCCGCCCATGGCGCGACTTCTTCGACTACACCTCAGCATCGGCCCCAAAAACTTACCTTGAAGCCGTATCTCGAATACGACAAAACCTATACTATTTCAGAGCCAATTACGCTTTAATTATGCTACTTATAATATTCCTTAGCTTAATATACCATCCTGTATCAATGATAGTTTATTTAGTTTTATTTGTGCTTTGGTTGTTTTTTTATTTTATGCGCGATGTCAATGTTACGGTTTTCGGCCGTGTGGTTGATGACCGTGTTGTGTTGGTTGTGATGAGTTTTGTGACTGTTGTTGTGTTGTGTTTTACGAGCGTGGGAGTGAATGTGCTTGTTGCGTTGGTTGTGGTTGTGGTGGTTGTTGGTTTGCATTCCGCGTTTAGGTGTCCTGATGATTTGTTTTTGGATGAGAATGAGGCGGTGGAGGGTGGTTTGTTGTCGGTTGTAGGTAGTGGGAGTTATAGTTTGAATTGAAATGTTTGTTGTATTTGCGGTAATTTGGAATATGAAGTGTACATGTTTCTGATGTAGTTTGAGTTGTAGTTTGTATACGTGAGGTTAAAGAACGATTAAATTATGGTCTTGTTGAAGTTTACACGTACTTATGTATGTTGATAGAATGCTTTAGCAATGATTCATTTCCATTATTTTGTTAATCCATAGTGGCTAAGAATTGATGTACTTGATTCGAGTATGTAGTTGTTGGTGGGAGTGGTCGAGGCATTGGAACACGGGAGTTATATCTTCAATTGATGTAATTGATTTGAGTATTTTGTTGTTGTATCTGCAATGTGTGATTGGTTATACTTTGACCAACAGGTTGACTTCTTTATCACTCAATTTGTAAAGTGTGACTGATATATCTAGTTATTTACGTCTTTAATTATATGTATGTATGTATACACCTCAGTTAAGTATAATTACAGATGCGTAAATGTTTTAGGCTATATATTAATATTAACACTAATTTGGCATTAATTAATGCTTATAAGTGAGTTTATGTGAACAGGGCAATCTGCTTAGTGTAAAGTGTGAGAAACTTTGACTTTTTAAGTCAAACTTGTGAATTTGTGAAATTATGTATGACGTGTACTGTTGTTAGGTATTTTTTGTTAGTCATGCATAGGGTGTTTCAGATTGCATAAACAGGGAAAACCTCACCCCTTTACCCGTTTAGTATCTATATATGTGATTTAGAAGCATATATATAAGTTATGTAAATAAAGATAGCTTAATTTGAGCTGAGAACTGAAATAAAATACAAAATAATGACAAGTTGAATTAAGCTAGACATTTGTTTTCGAAAAAGCTTAAAGTTAAGATTTTGGTCATCTTGATACCAAATGTGACTTTGTGCTGTATTCTAGAACGTAGTAGACTGTGCCAAACATAGAGAGACTGATACTTACTGGGCTTGCTGCAGATGGCATTTTTAGTTATTAGATTTATAGGTTCTTTTTTTTTATGTGATGATCCGTTGATAACATGTATCTTCAACCACAGTGAAAATGGCTATACCAATTAGTGGAACCAGTACATGTAGTGCATGAGTCTGTGTGTATCTCAAGAGTTTGAGTTCCTAAAGGCAGCAGCAACGGCCTCTCTGGTTTAGATATTCTTGTGATAATGTCACGTTTGATCACTCACAAGCTGCTAGAGAAGTTTTTGAGAGGTTTCATTCTTGCTTGAATTCAGTGTTAACGTATGGATTGCCCAATGATGGCCTGCTAGCTGCTGAACTTGCTGATCTTTCCCTTTATTCTGTTGGTCCTAGGTGCACAGACTATTTCTTATAAAGTTTTATCAGCCAAATGCATCTCACAGTCCCTTTATTATTCTCCACTTGCGTGAAAATGTGTATTAATGAAACCCTACTTCAAGTACTAACCGGAAGCTATTTATCTGACAACCTACGAAAGGTTTGTTTGACGCCTTTTTTGTTCATTACAGATAATCTAGTCTAATGTGGAGCAATGTTGTAAAAATCGGTCATGGCGGCCGATATGGCGGCGCCATGGCGGTTGGCGGCATTCCACCGCCACGAAATTCGCATATCGGTCATGGTAAAAATGGGTCAAAATAAGTCAAAAATAGGTCAAAATGGTCATTATGGCGGTCAAAATTGGTCAAATTCGGTCAATTTTTTAATTTTTTTTTAATTGATAAATAATTATGGACTTATGGTTTTTATTTTTCAAGCATGTTAAACTTTTTAGTTTTTTATGGTTATTGACTTATTTTGTTAGGATATTGCTAATATTTATTTTTCTATAAATAAATTCCTTTATAATTTATGGTCCCCGCCGAGAAACCGATATATCGCTTGAAGGTAGTCGACCGCCACGGTACCGCCGACCGATTTTTACAACCTTGATGTGGAGTTCCAGTTTGTAAACCATGATGTGCATATTAAGGCCCGTTGTTTCGATATTGGAATTGATGCAATGCTTCTTTTAATGTGAAAGGCGATGCCATTATATCGTAAAACAACAGGCTGGCAACAGAGGCAGTACCCTACTTCGAGTAGGTAATGTGATTGGTTCAAGTATAACAGAGTTTTGTATGAAAATAGTACTGCAGTTTCTAAATATTATCGTGTTTTTTTTCATTTTTGCAGTTGGGTTCTTTAGTAAGCCAGATGATGCCTATGGTGGAAGCATCTCCTGTATCTTCCATGGCTAAGGATGCTGCAGGTAAAGTTAGATTTTATATACTTGAAAAATACAATTTTATTTTTTTATTTTTTTTCTATTTATTAGCTCACTATTATGTTTTATACTGCCTTGGTAATCACATCTCATTTATGTTTGTTCTCTGTCTATCCATTCTATGCAGATGCCTGGAAAGCACTCCTTCATACAGCTGAAACAATGGCACCTGATTATGATCCTGAAACTATATTCTCGTTGAACAAACTATAGTATTTAATCAGATAATTCTGTGTGGTTTAGTAATATACAAGACATCACGAGAAGTTAGTTGGTAAAATGTTAAGTCAATGCTAACTGACAACAGTCTTTTACTCAAATTTTGTCGTTCCTTATATACGTCGGTAATGTTCTATGTGCTTACGTTGATCTTTAGAGGGATTTTGGTTATATCAGGTTGCTCAAGGAATATCAGAATTCATACCAACACCAACTGAAAACCGAGAATGTTGCAAGAATTCATATAATGTCCCAAAAACACTCCTGGTAATTTTGTTCTCCTGATAGGCTAAAACTAAAATTGAAACATCTTTTTGTGTTTCCTGTGTTGATTTTACACTTGTTTTTTGCAGGTGAAGTTCAATACTGATGCCGTTGATGAGACTGATCTCCTTGAGGAAACTTTGAGGTCTCGTTCATTTATATAACCAAATATACATTAATTCTTGATCATTTTTATTAGTTTAGCAAACATAAACAAACTCAAGATAGTGAGGTTAGTATTTGTATTGTTTGTAGGCTTGAAAAAGAACTAAAAAACAAATTAGACCTAAAATTATTCTCAAATGGTTTTAGCAGATTTAGTAAATTGGGAGCTTTAAAATTATCGATGCCTTAAAGGTGAGGCCCAAAAGAGATGCGACAAACTGTCTATATATACTTGACCTTAAGAATAGGGGGCCTTAGAAACTCAGGGCCTAAAGCCCTACTTTTAGTAGCTTTACTCTTGAGCCACCCAAGATGCAAGTTTTAGTAGTTATGTATGTAATTGCCCCTAACAATTAACATGTCATTAGACATGATAGCAAAGTGTATGGTGATTTTGATGGAGGTCAAAAGGAGGAATAGGTCAGAATGAGTATGCTTGATTTTTGGGATTGTACATTTATTTCTTTGTGTTGAATAAGGGAATGACGTGTGAAAAAGGGTTGTAAATAATGTTGTAATTGACGTGTGAAAGTGATTGCTATTGACTTGATGACTTTTGAATTATGGAAAGGGACAAAACATGTGGAAAAGATTGCAATTTATTTGTTGACTTTTCAAATATGTCTAAAATTGCATATATATATATATATATATATATATATATATATATATATATATATATATATATCCAAAATGCATACAAATCATTGTACCATGTGCATCTGAACTTGTACTTAAGGATTGTTGATACAAAAGTTGGACGCTCGATTTGGAGCTCGGCTCGCACCACCGAGAATTGCTACTTGAAACCTCCAAGACTAAGAGACAAGAAACACCGTTAGGCTTATCGTGGGATTGTCTCCCACCGATTATCCTCCTGAGAGTAAGTAATCGATTTAGGGTTTAAGGAGTTTTAGGGTTATCGATCGCACCTTAAACCAGGGATACAATTCCTTTATATACGCATCGGAATCCTTGTTGGTTCCGTGTTCCCCAACCTTCCGTATCCGCCTAAGTCGGTTGGGAATGATTATCTTCTTATTTTAGAAGATATCGGATATCTATTCCAGAATAGATATGGGCTTGGGCTTTCTTGAGCCCAAACGCAGTTGATATTGGCGCCGCAAGCTTGTAGTAGTGGTATCAGTAGTCGGGTGTATGACCCAACTCGCACTATACGTCATCATGTCCCCAGCCTAGTATGCGCATATGCGCGTAGCTGCGGATGCTAGGCGATGACCGTAGTCTAAAATAAAATAAATAACTTTCAAACGCATGGAAGAAGCTATACACATACCCGTAGGTGCAATGCATCTGGACATAAAAGTGAATTGTAGGTGCCTCGATATTCTGGGAAAGCGCCGTTGTCCCATCAAGCAATCTCAACCACACAGTGAGGACGAGTGGGATCCACGTGTCGCCAATCGTGTGGAAGAGAAAGGGTATATAACTTGTCGTTTCATTTTCACCGATTCCTCACGAAAAAACTCCATCCACTATTTCTAAAGCGCTCTAAGAGTTGTAATCCGAAAGTAACCAACTACAAAGGTAATCGCGGCGTGCGTTATATCACAAAAATAATAACACGATGGTTAAACAGTTGTCCGACTTCACCTCCCACCTCACCGCGGATCGGTCGATGGAATTCACCTCAGTTACTTTATACCCGGGATGTGCATCCAAGAGTTCGGGATGCCAGTTTCACGACTTGCGGATTTCCGGCGAAAGTGGGTGTATACACACCGGTTATTCAATTCGCTAATCAACGCGTGTGCCTATCACGCTTCTGCGATGTGTTAAACTATTATAATCTACACATATCGCATTGCATTGTATGGGTACGCTAAAATTACCAATTTTGAGGTAAATTGCCGTTCTTTGGGATTAACCCCACCATCCACCTATTCCGCGCCTTTTATCACACTACGGGCATGGGCGGTGTCTTTTTCAAACGCTACGGTAGATCGCAGTGTTATACTGGATAAATTAGATGCACTTAGGAATTTGGAGGGAGTATTTCTTCTGGGTAGATGATACGTGTTTTCCCCGAATTATGATTTTTATACCCGGGAACATTACAGAGGATGAGTGCCCATTGCTCGGGTCTTATGACGCCGAGGATGCGGGAATCGATAAATGCTAACCGCATCCCCATTAGTACATATCCTGAGGGATTTTTGGTGCATATGGGAATCAGCCGTAATTATTTTGGCCACAAGATGAGATCCCTATCTTTTTAGGCGCTGATGGCCAGGGGTGGGTACTTATTCCTCTGACTTCGTGTGTAAATAATTTAAGAACAATCTTCCGTATGTGTCGCACATTATATAACCTGTTTGTATATGTGTCTTGTTTTGGCGAGATGGATCTATTCACCGCCGTATCGCCTAGCGGCCCGTAGGTAGCGACAGGAGTAAGACTTTGAGGGATGATGAAGAGCCTATTTTAGCGGACTCGGCGTACTATGGAGTGAATGCGGGAGACAGTACCGGTTCTCTTGCGTGGAAGCCACACCACTACAAAGCCACCGAATCCCAGTACCATCTCATACGCAGCCGCACCGCTTGGCCGTGGCCCAACCTATGGAAGAAGAGGAAGAAGAAGAATCGTGCTTAGTCAAAGGATCCGAAGCGGATGATGGTGCGGGGCCTTCAAGGAAAAAGCGCCTGGTGGTGCTAACTGTGGAGTTGTCCTCCACGGATGAAGCGTCGTCGCACTCCGCCTGCGGGACGCCGAGCCACGATACAGTAGATCCATGTATAATTTTCTTTTGTTGGTGAATGTGCTAGTTGTGAATCGACATTGCGGTAATTATTCGCGGGATGGAGGCGGGTTATAGAGTCACCCGGCGCGTAGTCCGATACGGCCGCGATTCCGAGCCGCAGAGCCGGGATAATGAAGACCAATTTGATGCGGATGCACCCATTGAGCATTTGGTTGAAGAATTGGTGCAGGTCTCCGCACAACAGTGCGCACTAATTGTGAAGGCCGAAAGACCGAAAGTATCTGGTGGGATTGACCAAAGTTCACAAAAGGACCAAACGATAGCTTTGTTGAAGGCGCAATCGGCAAGCACCCGTAGCCCGGATAAGCGCCTACATGCAGAGGCTAGGGATCTGGCGCCTACGCCAAAAACAGTAGACGAAGATGGCACTAATGTGCCAAATAAATCAAGATCGTCTTGGTGCCGGTACAAGTCTGCGTGCTGCCTTGGGCCCTAAACATTTGGAGCGGTAAGGAAACTTTGTTCAAAGCAGTTGGGGAGCTTGGGCTCTGTGAGTTGGTCATTGGAAGTCAGCGGGAGGCAAAAGCTGCGTAAGCTTAGCCTCAGTATGAGGAGTTGTATCCTCACTCATGTCCATGATAGCGAGCCGGTGGCTCATATGCCACGGTTTCCGCCTACCGCTCGGCACTCGAATCGCCGAGGTGGTCAATGCTTTTGGGAGGTCGTGCAATGCGCTCGGAGCGTGGTAAGTCGAAGCAATTGAAAAGCTTCATAGAGCGAGCCGCTTGGCGCCTATTGAAAGGTACCAAATTATGATGCCTGAGTCATATGATCACTGGCCGCCATGCGAGAGAATGAAGGACTTAGAGCTCCCATGATTTCGGAGCTTGGCGCAGCGATCAAGATTATCCGATAAATGTAATTATGGCGGGTTGACCTTGGCACGTCATCGCATCGAAGTCTTAGAGACCGCCGGACTTTTATTTGAAGCCCAGAGTCACGCCTGGGCACTGTCTTCGCGGCGTCCTAGGGATAGTCAGAATCCATTTGCTTTGGAGAAAGAGGTACCTCTAAAGGAAGTCTTGGAGCGCCGACCGCCTTGCTAAGAAAGAAGGTATTGAAGGTAAGGCCATTTTGTGTGGGGTTGGTGCGGCTCATTTGCCCAGTGCGATGGGGTGCCGTAAGTGTGGCCATTTGTATGCGTGTCGGGATGCGAGATGTGTTGAAGGGTGTTAAGCGGAGCCAAAGAAGCAACGAAGTCGCGTTGCACCTTCACTTAAGCGTTGTAGTACCGGTAGTCGACATGTTTACTATCTTTGTAATAACTCGTAGTTATGAATAAAAGTCGCCGCTTTTCTTTGTGGGTATTATTGAAACTTGTAATGTATACATAGTTGTTTGGTTTTGCGTAAAGATACCTTCGCTGTCAAGAAACAAAGCGCGCCGATGCTAATATAGGTAATCCATAATCATGTATGAAAGCCATAGTATACTTGAGAAATAATTCGAAGTATTTTATCACAATCGTGTGTGTCATGATAAGCAGCGTCTTGTAAATACCACATTAAGGAATCAAGTGTCTCGGTTCCTAAGTTGTTAAGCGCTATCGCGTGCGTTCTTTAACCATCGTGGGATCGCCATATCCTATTCCAACGTCTTGAGAACAAGGTGTTTAACAAGGATGCGTGATCCGGTATTGATGGGTTTGCAACCCTCTTACTCAACAAGTTAGTTAGTAGGTTAACTTATCCTATTACCATCGTGGGTTTATTCGTGGTGCATGCACGCCATCGTGGCAAGAAAAATAAGAAATTGTTAAGACATACGATATATGGAGATAACAACTTAAAATGTGTCGCTGAGTTAGCTAGACACCTTGGCGCTTTATTGATACTTGCAAGTTTTTGAGAAATACAAAGGAAACAAGAATATGAAAAATAAGAAAAAGAATACATGAATGTTTATCAAGCACTAAAAGTCGCGGGCGTCTGCTCGTTTGGATAGCTATTCTTTATAGGTAGCACCTCTTCGAGGTTGCCGAGTTCCATGTCGCTTGGTGTCACGCGACCATCCAAGCCTCGTAGTCAGACTGCCTGTGCCTATTGCTTCATAACCTCATAAGGTCCTTCCCACTTTGGTCCGAAGCTTACCAGATCTTCGCATGACGAGCCTCATTGGCACGGTAGACAAAGTCGCCTGGTCTAAATGAAACATTGCGCACTTTGGCATCATAGTATCCTTTCATTTTGACTTGACCTTGCCTCCCGTATGGGTGCGGCGTTAGCGTCTTTCTTCCAGCAGGTCCAGTCGACCGTCTTTCGTCATTGTTTGTTGTTACATGGATCTCCCGCTGATGCGGATAGTTGGCATGCCGATCTCGGTTGGTATAACGGCTTACGTCCGTAGACTAGAGAGAAGGGGGTGCCCCCGTCTTGGTTTTATTGAGGTGCGGTCGCCCATAAGACATCGCGAAAGCTCTTCGACCCACCGCCTTTGTACCTGTCCGGTGGCGCTTTGATTCCTTCGCCCGTGGCTTCGATTTCGCGCTTTCTACTAAGCCATTGGTTTCGCGGGTGTATAACGCCGAAGTGTTGGGTGATATTTAACTTATCGCACCAATCTTTGAAGGGGTTGTCGCAGAACTGTTTCCCGTTATCCAGAGATGATTTCACCGGTAATCGGCGACATACAATGTTGTCGGACAAAGCGTTTCACACGGTTGCGGTGATTGTCGCCATTGCTTTTGCCTCTATCCACGGGTGAAGTAGTCTATAGCCACTATGAGAAACTTAAGACCTGGCTGTTGCTATTGGAAAAGGACACGCAATATCAATGCCCCATTTGTAGAATGGCGATGCCGTGATTGGCGTTAGCTTCGTCTTTGTGCGGGCGGGGCGGGTCTATGAACTTGGCAATCATTGCATTTCCTTATTAGGTCCCGCACATCTCGATGCATGGTTGGCCGATAGTATCGATCGCATGGCGCGTGCTACAAGCGGACCTTGGTCTGCGTACGCATCTTTGCATGAGCCTTCATGGATTTCTCGCAGCCGCGTAATTTGCTTGTAGGGCCGGCCTTAGCGGAGCCATGGTTGAAGGAAAGAGCGTCGGTACAATATGTTGTCGCTGCTTCGAATCTCTGCTTGCGTACGTGTATTCTCGAGCTTCATACGTTCTTGAGGTAATGTTCCTTTGCTTAAGAATTTCGTAATCGGTGTCATCCATGTAGGACCATCCTCCTCATATTGCGCGGAGACTTCCATCTCCGATATTGACTTGCTTTTCGGTGTTTCCACGGCACTTGCTTTGATAAGTGTCGAAGCTTGTCGAGGCAATCTTGCTCGGTCGCGTGCGCCTTGCGATTTTCTCCTCTAGGGACTTGCTTGATAGTAAATTTGTCAAAGCCTTTGATCAGTGTCTTAGTCTTCTCAAGATATTGAATCATATTCTCTTCTTTGGCACGTATTCACCCAACACATGGTTGGCCACTAGCCGGGGAGTCCACATTTGCTTCAAGTTACGTGCGCCCATTCGAGCCGCAATGCGTAGTCCAGTGATTAGAGCTTCATATTACGCCTCATTGTTTGTCGCGGTAAATTCAAAGCAGCGGTCGTAAGTGAATTCCATTCTCTGCGGGTTTGTGAGAATAAGGCCGACTCGACCCGTCTACGCGGGAGGACGTCGTAAACAAAATCCATGGATCTTGTAGTTCCTTCTCGCGGTGTAGGTACTTCGTCAAGATCGGCTTCTCGATGATGAAGTGCGCGAACCGTCCCTTTATTGCGTCGTGGTGCGTAGAGATGTTATGTTCGCCTAGCAACACACTCCACTTCGGAGTCGTCCCGACGATCGGGTTTAGAGATGATCGCTGATGGCGATGCGTGATTACCGCCACTTATCGGGTGCGCTTGGAAGTATCGGCCATAGCGCCAGCGGCAAACACTAGTGCCAAGACCAACTTTTCCATGGCACTGTAGTTCATCTCCGTCTTTTTGAGCGCTTTGTTGACAAAATAGATAGGGGTTTACCTGAGTCCCTATCACGTTAGTAGCACGGACGCCCCACGGTCAGCCGATAAATACATGATCGAGTTCTTCCACGGTCCGGGGTGCCACGAGTGTTGGGAGCGTTGCTAGATCTTTGTTTGAGTGTAGTGAAGGCTTCTTTCGCCTCCGCGTCCATCGAAAGTCACCTTTTTTATACACTTCTCGAGTGTTTTGAAAGAGGCAATGACTTTTCTGGCGATTTAGACAGAACTGTTGAGGCCGACCAAAGTTTTTCCGTTGAGGGATTGGACTTCCTTCGGCGTCGCGTGGTGAGGGAAGTTCTATTACCGCCTTTGTCTTTCCGACAAGGTTTTATGCCATCGGGTTCTATCGGTATCCTAAGAACATGCCTGCGATAGCCGTAGAAGGTGCATTTCTTAGGATTTAGCTTCATGTTGATCTCTCGTAGAGTCTTGAATATTTCTTCTATGTCGCGCCAAAGTTCAACTTCGAGATGGCTTTTATGACCGAGTCATCCACATAGACTTCAGTTCACTTTGTTTTCAAAGGCATTGTCACTACCGTGATAGGTGGCACCAGCGTTCTTCAAGCCAAATGGCATTTTGTATAACGATGAAACGCCAGCTTGTGTTGGAAAGCATCTTTCCTCGTCTTCCTTAGCCATCGTATCACGGTGATATCCGCATGCGGCGTCAAGAAAACACTTTAACGGGTATCCACACAAGGACTCTATTTTCGGTCTATCTCGGTAATGGATACAGATCCTGCGGGCATGCTTTGTTAAGGTGGGTGAAGTCTACACACATTCGCCAAATTAAACGTCGCTTTTTGACCATTCTTATGGATTAGAGCCGGTCGTGGTAGTAGACTTCACGCATAATTCCCGATTACCAATTTACGTACCTCGACTGCGAGAATTGCACATTGCCTGCGGGGCTTGGCACGCTTCTTACGGCGTGTCGGTGAGTACCCTTCAGCCGGATTCTTAGTTTATGCTCGTGATCGGCGTGGTACTCGGTCATGTGTTTTGGCTCCACAGCGAAAATATCCACGTTCTTTGTAGGGCGTCTATACGGTACGCTTTGCCGTTGTCCAAACAATGACCCTCCAATGGTTATCTCCCGTTCGGGTATTCGGGTGAATTGCGACCTTCAAGTTGGGGACTTTGGTTGCGCATTGTTTGGATTGGTTCCATTTCGCACGTAACCGTGTTACATTCTCTGTTTGGTACCGTGGCATTGTAAAGAGTAACAATGCCCTTCTACTCGGGAATTTAAGCATCCCGTCTTGTTGATGACACCGCTGCGCATGGTGATATCGGGTCTCCCAATAATGCCATTGTATGGCGAGGGATTGATCACCATGAAATCCATCCAGTTGTCGTAGAGTGCTCTGCGTTAAATGTTGCCGACTAGTAATTGCGGTTGCCCCATGGGCCATATCTTTTCACCCGTGAAACCGGTGAGTCTTTGTGTTGACCGGGTTTAAGCCTCGCGTATTTCGGTCGTAGTCTTTAAAGCAATGCTCATACATGATATTTGCCGATGCCCCACCATCGATGTACATGCGGTGTATGTCGTGACCACCCGCACTAATTTCAATGGTGAGGGCTCTGTACGCTTCGTTGTCCGCGATTAGAGTAGGGAAAGAGATTTAAACTTCTTCGGGAAAACTCTGGTGACCTTTTGTCTAGTGGTTCGTTGCCACGTCTGTATCATGTAGATTGTGTCGGCCTTATCTTTGGGTGTCTCCTTCTTGCTTCCATTCTTTTGTTTATCTCTTCCTTCTTTAATGTTTTTAACTAAGTGGTCGATCGCCTCCTTAACCATCTTGTCGATGAATTTGGACACACTGTTAGTGGTGTGACCCTTTTGCGTGGTAGTCACAGTATCCATTCGATCGCGCTTATCTTCTCGCGTGTATGCGCATCTGCGGTGGTCTTGGGAAATTCGCGCCTTCCATTGCGGAGTATTTCCTTTGGTGTTTTGATCGGGGAGTATACGTCATCATTATCTCTCATTATCTCTGCCGCTCCTCGTTGCGATAGCTCTATTCGGTTTACTACCGATGGTTCGATTGCCTCCTGGGTTGTTCCCGTGGCCGAGGTCGAGTGGTTCTTTTGCTATCCGCCGCGGCGGCTTCTCCCTCGACAAAAGACCGAGTGCGCTTCATGAGTTCATCAAAGGTCTCCTGGATCTCGTGCTTCAACCGCTGATGAGTTACGGGTTATTAATCCCATTCATGAAGCGAAATCTTGATGCCAGACATGCTTTAACTTGCATGCATTCATCTTTAAAGCGTTCCATGAATGCGCCAGATTCTCCTCGTGTTGCTTTACCGCGGCGAGTTCAACAGATTTTAGCGACTTTTTCGTTGAGTAAAATTTAGGCGGAATGCCTTTCTCAACTCTTCAAAACCATTGATGCTTCTTCTTGGGAGTTTGTTGAACCAGTTCCGCGCACTTCCCACTAGTGTGGAATTAAACATGTGGCACCACACCGGTTCGCGCCGTTCTCAATGGTGGCGGTGATTCAAAGATTTTTAGGTGATCGTCTGCGGATCACTGTTCCATCATAGGTCTTGACATTACGTAGGCATGCGCCTTTTCTTGTTTTCGGAGAAATCACCGATGCGTCACGGTGAACGCATCCACTTTCTCGCTGGCGCGGGAGACATGTCTTCCTCTTGGCTATCGCGTGCGCTTCTAGACTTCAATGTCTGTATCACTATCCTCGTTGTCAGGAGTTATCGAAGATGAATTTTCCTTCTACGGCGTTTTGCGGCCATACGGGCCATTCTCGAGTCCGACTTGTCCGGATCGAAGGGCTCTCACTGGGGAATACTTTCGCCCAGGTCGTCATGTACTTTACGGCTACCCGATCGCATAGACACCGGTATGCGCGTTCTTCTCCATCACTATCACTCGAGTGTTGTAGGTGAGATGTCTCATCACCCTCGATTCTCCTCCGATTCTCTTGAATCGGGGTTTATGACCGCTTCCTCTGCGCTTTTCTTTTCGGTGGCGCTGAGTGGAAGTATCATATTCGAATCGAAATTAGTCGAGCTTTCAAGTTCCGGCTGATCTATTCTTCTCCTCTCTTGCATGAGGGGGGTTAATGTTTCGTAGTTTTGGGATACGAAAACTTGGTGTTAATTCCGGCTACCCCGAGGTGAGTGCGTTTGTTTTGCCGCTATACCCTTATCCCTTGGTGCCTCCGTACCTTTTGGTCGATTTCTAGCACTAGGTGGAAGGGAGTAGTAAAGGCGGTCTTGCGATGGGTCTACTCACTCGTGGTGGTTGTAGTGGCTGGGTTGTTCCCGAGTGCGGTTCCACGGAGGAAGATCAAGTCTTGACTGATCCCTTATTTTAGCAATACCGGTTGTCCCAGAGTGCAGCAGGGGTTAGTCCACTCTGCGACTTCTTCCCGTGAGGTGCCTGCGATCGCGATTACAGGTGCTTTGTCATTTTAGTGTCGGTTCTTAGTGTAGGGTCCCACGGATGGCGCCACTTGTTGCTACAAAAGTTGGGCGTTCTCGATTTGGAGCTCAGGTTCTCATACCAATTGAGAATTGCTACTTGAAACCTGCGCGACTAAGAGACAAGAAACGTTAGGCTTATCGTGGGATTGTCTCCCGATTATCCTCCGTGAGAGTAAGTAATCGATTTAGGGTTTAAGGAGTTTTAGGGTTATCGGATCGTACCTTAAACGGGGATACAATTCCTTTATATCGCGCGGAATCTTGTTGGTTCCGTGTTCCCCAACCGGCGTATCCCTAAGTCGGTTGGGAATGATTATCTTCTTATTTTAGAAGATATCGGATATCTATTCCGTAAATAGATATGGGCTTGGGCTTTCGTGAGCCCAAACGCGTATTGATATTGGCCCAGTTCGTACCGGGCTTGCAAGTAGTGGACTGTAGTCGGGTGTATGACCCAACTCCAGACTATACGTCATCAAGGATATATCTTTGAAGGGGATATATATGCAATTCCCAAAAAAGAAAGTGTGAATTAAGCGGTGGAAGTTTCGGAGGAGATTTGTAGTTAGTGCCAACTATGTCGCTCTAATATAAGTAGATTTCAAAACCCTATACTAATATAACGGGTTTTGTAATCTGTATATACTAGTAGTTATGCTTAATAAAAGATCATATGAAATAAACCTTGCAACAATTAGGAGGTTACAAGCATTTAAAATACACTTTGGGTGACTTGATGCATTCCACCCATTTGTCCTTTTTATTTTTAGCTAATCTTTTTTATTGGATCCATCAAGGATAAGTTATAACCGTCGACCCAGTTATAAGTATATAGGTTGAGATTATTTCCACCTCTAGTGATTACCAACAATTTGTCCTTTTCTGCATGATCAGGACCAGAACTGCAAGTCGGTGATATATACACTACAGCAGATGCGATTGCACAAGGCCTCAAGATCTTTCTGACCAAATTCTTGCCAGAACCATTGTAGACTGTTTGCTGAAATAGCTATACACAATGATCTTTCTGACGAGCAGTGATTTTCTACATTAAAACCAAACTTGGGTTGTGATTATTGTGTAAGAACAGTGAATGATGGTTGGATTCAATGGTGATTGCTTCTAAACCAAGTTTCAAGTTTCCGGTGTCGGCAGTCTTCATTAAATCTAAAAAGTTTTGTGGAATTTGGTTCTTTTTGAAGCAAAATAGGTCAGCCACAATTACTCAATTGCTATGATATGTGATATATTTGTTTTATAGGTGGGGCACTATCAAGGAAAACACTAATAAGTTTCACTTGGCCACTAGGATTGTGTCGTTCACATAAATTACAACAAATGCCTACAGACAAATAACAAGTTGTTATTCAATTATGTGGTCAGAAGTCCTCACCTAGCACAAGCATAAAAGTCTGGCTTTCCTACTAGTGTTCTGCACTTGCACTTTCTGAAAACACAAAATTCAATAAATTTATCATTATCATTCAATCAACAAATAATGGTGTCCTTCATGAGAGAGTTTGAGCATCTTGAAATTAAATTGGAAGATATCAAATCAGCCACCAACAACTTCAACGAAAACAAAGTTATCGGAATTGGAGGGTTTGGGAAAGTTTATAAAGGGGAACTATCTCACTCTGAGGGGAAAAGCATGGTTGCTATCAAACGCCTGGATCGTAAATATGGGCAAGGAGACCCTGAATTCTTAAAAGAAATCAGGATGCTTTCTTGTTACAAGCATAAAAATCTCATCTCCCTCTTGGGATTTTGCAAGGAAGGTGATGAGATGATCCTCATATATGAGCATGCATCTCGTGGAAGCCTTGACCGGATTTTACATGATGTCACTCTCACATGGACACAAAGACTAAAGATATGTCTAGATGCTGCGAAGGGACTAAGCTTCCTTCATGATCCCAAAGGGACACAGCAAAGAATCCTACACTGTGACATTAAAAGTGCAAACATTCTACTCGATGAGAGTCTAAATGCTAAGGTGGCTGATTTCGGGTTGTCAAAAATAAGCCCAGCTAATCAGAAATACACATTTCTCTTCACCAGTCCAGTAGGTACCCCTGGTTACTGTGATCCACTTTACATGGATGACTACCAACTAACAAAAGAGTCAGACGTGTACTCTTTTGGGGTAGTCTTATTTGAAGTTCTGTGCGGAAGAGTATGTTTTGAAAATAGCAATGGTAATTTTAAGGTTCTTGTAAATCAGTGGAAGAGATGCTATGAACAAAACAAACTAGATGAGATCATCTTTCCAGATCTCAATCACCAAATGGATCCGAGTTCTGTCAAAACATTTGTAGACATTGCATATCAATGTTTACAGAAATCTCGTGAACAACGGCCAACGATGTCTGTTGTTGTTGAAAAACTTAAAGCTGCACTTGAACAAAGAGAGCATGAGCAGGAACAGATCCGTAAAGCTGCGGAGTATGAGGCGGAACAGATGCGTAAGGCTGCGGGCAGGAACAGTTCGCGTAGGCTGCGGAGCAGGAGTATAAAGAGATACTCAAATCTGCGGACCCTCCTCTGAGATTCTTAGAGTTCCCAGTTAACGGTGGCAAAACGGTAATAAGCCACGTTGTTTTGTGTTTTTCTATTAAATTTCTCTTATTTATTAATACAAAATAAAATATTTCTCTTATTTATTAATCATTGAATATCTCATTCATAGCTTTAAAAGTACTAGAAAAGTATTCTCACCATTCATAGATCGATCCTAACACCAGTGCTGATATCAAATTAATGGATATGTAGTTGCTATCCATAAATGACAAGGGAGAAGTCTTTTGTGAAAGGATATACATTGAAGCCTGTTTGGATCAAAGTCAATATGACCATTTACAAGATCCATCTGGCTTTGAAAATTCAAGGTGACTTATCCTCCTTCTTACACTCATCTCTTTTGTTTCTCTATGGTTTTTAATTATGTCAATCAGATTTCCAGGGGGGCGCTGTTACACATATCAAAACTATTTGAAAGTATGTGTTAGAGCTGAATTCTTGTGTCCCCGAATCACATACAGTGTGAACTTTGTCTTCAGAAATGCTGGAATAAAAATGTGTAAGACCATCCACTACCAATTAAATGGTGAGGCAAAATGTTGCATGGTTTACGATACATACAAGAGAGAAGATGGATGGTTCGTGGTACCATTATATCAGTTTACAAGCGACCACAAAACTGCAGATTTTGAAATTAACTTTGAAGGATTTCGGAACAAATTCAGGTTACAAGTAGCAGGCTTTGAGTTCCAACGCCTTGAAGATAAAGTAAGCTGTTGAAATACCGGTTTATATATTAACTTATATAATTTTCTATGTTTTTTGATGGTTCTAACTAGTATTTTCAGAAGCATTCTTAGAAAATACGTCAGCCACAAGCTTATTTTTAAGTATAACCTCAACGGCTCACTTGATTTGGTATGTGTTTTCATATATAGGTGGAACTACATGATCAAGGGTTAGAAGAGTACCAAGACATAGTTAAGGCTGCATCACAGTCTCTGTTCTACAAATCCCTTAAGGATCTTAAAGTTCTTCTCTCCGTAGGGGTCTACCTTAACGGCTACAAAACGGTAACTGGTTACATCTATATATAAGCCACTACTTGAGAGTTTTTTAATTAAGAAAGATAATACCATCAGAAGTAATTCCTAACTGTATTATATAATACATGGACAGTGGTTTTCACTGAATGAGAATGGAGAACACTGTGAAATGTTATCCATAGCTGATTGTTTGATTCCACGTGAAGGTTACAGTTTATGTTATGATGGATTTTATTCACGGTGACTTATCCTCCTCCTCCACCTACTCACCCTATTGTTTATTTTTAAGGTTTTCAGATTAATAATATTTCACAAGTATCATTCTATATATGCTTCTTTTTCATGCAGATTCCCTCGCTTTTATAGAACAAATGAAAAAGGATTTAAAGTACATATCAGAACTCAATTCTTGACCCCATCAATCAGATACACAGTGAACATTGCCTTATGCAAGGGCCACTCTTCTAAGAAACAAATGTATGTAGCTCTCAGATACAAATTAGAAGGGGGAACAGAAACTTCTATTGTGTACCTTGCAACTGAAACACAAGATGGTTTTATTGCTGAACTGTGTCAGTTCACTAGCAACGGAGAACTTTGATCTTGAAATTGTGTTTGAAGATCATAAAGAGGATTTAGAAGTTGAAGGCATCTTGTTTCAGCCCCTAGAAAAAGTAAGTTGAAAAATATTGGTTTATTAACTTAGTCTTTTTCTTATTATTGTTAAGGTTTCAAGATTTAAGACTTTCTTACAAAACAGCACCACATATTTTGATCTAGAGGTAGCAATATATCAGGTTGAGTTGGGTTGGGATGGGAATATGCCCTTGTTTTTGAGAAAGTGTTCGGTTCGTGTTGGCAGGTTTGGTCGACCTGCTTTTTTTTTTTTGGTTTTTTCTGAATGTTATAAAGATCAAATATTAAAGTAAAGCGTTAATCTATGACTAACATAATGTAATGTTTAAGTTTTAAACTAGTTTTAGAGTGTCTTCACTACCATTTTAAAGAGACTCATTATCAAGCATGATCTGTTAGTTTTATAATTTAATGAACTGCTAAAAGAACTTATAACTTAGTAAAATCAATAAATTGGTACAGTAAAATAATTGATACAACATAAAGGTACCATGTCGCAAGTGTGCAAGATGGCAGATGAGTTACACTTAATGGGCTGCCAAGCTCAAGCTTTAGCTACTTTATAATTTGGGATTGGGTCGAAAATGGTCTGATATATGTTTATATTTCATAGGTTGAACATGAGCAAGTGTTAGAGGATGAGAAACTGTCAAATGATAGTCTGCAGTGGACAATGAAGAAGGGTCTCTTCTCAAATCTTTTAAAAAAGTCCAATGGTCAAAAGGTACATCTGATATGAACTATTCATTACTGTCATTTCGGAACCCTTTTAAACGTAATTATTCCTAAATTTAGTTCTCATTTGGTACTTTCATGTATCTATATTGATTGATTGATAGGGGTATGCTGTTGATAATAATGGGAAAAAACCGCTATGTTCTCAGCAAGAGGTGTAATTAGAAGTGACAAACTGTCTTTTAAGCCTTTACCCGAATCAAGGTTCTTCTTCTAATTTCATGCTAGTTTTTCTAGAAGAAGTTTACATCTTTTGCATATACGAGTAGTGCACAGTACTAAAGAAAAAGTAAAACAAGAGGTCCAAACCTAGTTTGTTATCCACTAATAGCCAGCTTTGACTGGTTTTCAGCCACTTACAAATTTGGGTATCTTGATGTTTATCCCAAAATCTTGGTACTCATACGCAAAAACAACTGACGTCATAGACGTTGTTTTTCTATCGATAGACATACCCGAATCATGTTAGTTAAGAAAATATGTTCTATCAAATGATATTAAACATGCATATTTATGAGTATTTCTCTTGCAAAGTCTGAATTTTAGTAAGTTCTTAAGTTCTGACTTTCAAGTCATGCTATTCTTTAGTGCATCCCCAGTAGAAAAAAGTCTCCTAAAAAACTTAGTCAATAAAAAACTATATTCAACCCATCTGAAATGCAAAGCTTTTGAAGAAAAAAGGTCGATTTTTTGCCTCCCATTGAAGATGCCCTTGCTAACATGACTGATATAAAAAAAATCCTTTATTTTGGCTAATTCACATTTAACATGAAAAGGTAACTTGAAAATAGAGTCCTAAACGATGGATATTGTACCCCATAAAGCAGCTTATGACTTTGAATTTACTAATTCCACTCAGTTTAAAAGTAATCGTTGATTCGTATGTCAAGATGATTTTCTATGTTTACTGCAGATTTCAAGAAGCGGCTGTGATAACCGTCTTCTATTTTGTTATTGCGAAGGAAATCAAATCCGATGTATTAACACCAAAAACAACATATGCATGTTACCTTGTCTACAAATCAACTGAAGACCAGCCCGTATTGAAAATTACATATCCTGATAATAGGTATATCTATTTGGTAAGCCCTCCAGACACCCCAATAATTGGACAAAAGCTTGATCAAAACACTCACAACCCATTAAATAGACCCAAACCGAATTCCGTTCCAAGACAAAGGAGCGATGGTTGGATGGAAGTTAAGATACTGGAGTTTCAAACCCCAACTTATACCGAAACTATTGAGATTCATATTGTGTTATGGACTCCCGATTACAACGAAATTAGTGGGCTTATTATAGAAAGCATCGAGCTTAGGCCCATAGTTGCTCATTCTGTTTAAGCCCATATCCTTGAGGGC
>OU343217.1:44513817-44553145 GCA_910596185.1 Chrysanthemum makinoi | reverse complement strand
GTTTGGGTCAAATGATGGCCTAGGTGACTCATGAGCAATCTGCTCAATTGTGCCAAAGGATGGCAATGGTGGTGGATGATTTGGCCTAGGAGGCAAGTCATCCAAGTCCTCCAAGAAAGGATTTGGAGAAGTTAGTGGTGTGGAAAATAATTCCAAAGGAATGAGAGTTGGAGACTTTGGTGGTGAGGGTGGTGAGGGTGTTTTGGATGTTTGGATGGGTGCCGGTGGAGGTGAAGTTGGTGTTTTTGTAGGTGGTGAAGTGGTGATCACAATTGGTGATTGAGTAGGTGTAGCCAAGGTAAGGCTTGTATCATCTCGGATGGGAGATGAGATTGTGAGTGGAGAAGACTCGGATGAGGAGCTCAAGTTTACGAAGCAACAAGGCCTCACGCTAATTCTAGCGATTTTCTTGCAAGGTTTAGGAGAGGATTTTGTCATTTTGACTTGTGTTTTCTTTGTTAGATGATGGTAAGAATGAAGAAGGTGTGAGGATGATCATGGTAAAACATCTCAATTTATAGAAGTGAAAAATTATGGAGAAATGTGTTTGATTTGATGTTAAACCATAGAAGGGATGAGGTTCCTAATGATTTGGAAGTGGGTTAAATGCTAGTCATATCACCCAAGTCAAGCCATACAAGAGAGATGGAGTGAAGAAGCAAAGATTTGCAAAAAATGTGTTCTAATGAGTGGAATTTCCTAACAATCAGATTACCCACGGATTTCAAGGTACCAAAAATTTGGTTCCTTCCTTTATGCCAAAGGGCTCCTTGGGTGAATTTTTCAAATTTTTGAATTTTGGTGGGAAATGGATTTCTTATATGCCTAAGTGAATTATACTAGTTCTAATAAGGGTATAAACTAGTTAAGATTGACCTACAAGCAATGGATGGTAATTTGGAATGACGAAAGAATCGAAATTCAGAAAGTTACCTGGAGGATCCACGGCACCAAAAGTTTACACGGACGGACCCCTAAAAAGGGTGCCGTCTGGTCCGCCTGTACAGGTACGGCGGTACCATTTCTTATAACAGACGGAACCAAAACGTTGGTGCCGTCTGATCCGTGAAGTGCAGAAAACTTCACAGAGTACAATTTTAGGCGTCGGGGACATTTCCGAAACCTGAAATTTTTCTCAAAACAAGTGATACTAAACATTTCTAGTTAGAAAAAGTAACTAACACAAGTACAAACATCATCGAGCATAGATTTTGAGCAAGGCTAAGTGATTTTCACATTATAGTGAAAATGGGTAAAATTTGATAGCATACTTGTGCTATCTCCCTGCATAAGATTGTTAGCATACATCTTTGTTTTAAGTAATATTATCATCCTACAAGATAAAAACAACCAAATTGTATCAAGCATTAGAGATAATGTATTGTTCCAAACGCTCCTTAAAACGATTCTCACTTATCCAACTTCTTGTAGATCTTGGTCATCATTCTACCAAGGCACTTGAACATCCCCTTGGTTTGCTTGAACTCTGCTGATTCATTTTCAATCTCGGGAAGAGATGCATAATACTCATGAGGTGGAAGGCGAGAGTTTGGAAGACCATCATCGGAGCTATTTGATGATGATGATGATGGAGTTGGAGGTTTTGCTCTCTTGCCTTTTGTCTTAGCAACTTGTGCATCACTCAAAGATACAAATATGTGAGGAATGAACTCATAGTGAAGGTGCATTCCTTTTAGGCTTGGTGGAATTGGTGCAAAGGATCTATAAAGACGGGTGAAAAGCATCCCGTATGGGAGAGCAACCGATCCTTGTGTTGGAATATCAATCATTCTCCTAGCAATATAGTAGTCTAAATTGAATGGTTGACGGGTGGACAAGTTGTAGAGCATATGACAAAGACAAGCATTGATGTGATCCCTATTTCCTATGGTGCTAATGACGTTGGCTCTAAGTAGTTCTTCCCATTTCCTAAATTCGGGCTTAAGTTCATTTAGCTCCATTCCATATGGATCTCGGTTCACTTCTTTTCCTTTTCGGGTGACTCGGGTTATATCTCCCCTTGGGATAAATAGGTGCTCACGGATGACATCTTTATTTTCTAGAGGTGTTTGGTAGGGAGAAGTGCGGTTATTGATTGCATCAAGAGTGGTGAGTGACCACTTATCCGAGTAGACACATGTCCCTCGGTTGGGAATTCCTAGCAATTGAGCAAAGTTGGTTAAGGTGATGGTGTAGTCGTTTTGATTGATTTTAAACCTAAGACATAACTCATCATCATCTTCATCACTAAAGCCGGTCACACTAGCATAGAACTCTAACACAAACCTAGGACAAATTGGTTCATCGATGTCAAGAAGACAATCAAAATGAATGGCGGCTAGTTCTTCACGGAGATTGGTATTTTCAAGGGAAGATGGGTAAATGGTTCTACCCTCATGGAAATACCTTGATTCTAGACTCTTAAAGATTTCTACTTGTTCCTTGGAAAGTCCTTTGGTTTTGTGATGTTTGGGAATGTAGCCAAGGGTGTCCTTGTGATCATAGAATCTTGCGGCTACCATGGTTATTCCTAGGAGCAAGAATTAATATGTTAAAAATGAGAATAAACTTTAACGTTTTAGTTCTAGTGTGTGCCTATATGAAAACGATTTGGAGTTGCGGTTATCTCGACTCATTTTATGCATAAAAATGGTTTTAGTGGGGTGTTTGGCAAATACCATGAGATAACCTAAATGCTCATAATTCAAAGTGGCTTCATTTGAATATACCCGAGAATTCATATTAGTTATGCAATACCTTTAGTATTCAAGAGCATGAAAGTGATGAAAGTCTAACGTTTCTATTTGTATTAACAGTGAAAAAATTGTTTTCCTACAAGTGAGAAGCTTTTCAAAAGTTTTGACATGGGGTGTTTGGTTATTTGAATAAGGCCTTATAGTCATTATCTATTGATTAGTGGAAAGCATGATTTGTTTATGCAGTATGATAATGTAGTACCTAATTTCAATGACTAGTTATGCAATTTGCCAATTGAATTCATATTTAGTATAAAAGCATACATAAAACCCCATGTAATGATTTGTAATGGTTTTGTGCATAAATAAGAATCCTAGACTCAGAATTAGGAGATAAAATGTAGTTAGGATACTTACAATGATGTTATCTTCAGTGATTAGTGAGTGGGAAGGTGTCAATAATGAGCTTGGTTTAATGTTTACACGTTTTGGTAAAGTGGGTTTTGAGGAAGAAGATGTTTTGTAGGTAGCAGTTTTGCTTCTGTAGACACCACGGACCAGACGGTACCAAATTTTTGGTTCCGTCCGTGTTGTCGTTTGGTGCCGTGGCTACAGTAGCAGATACAAAACAAAATTGTTTTGTTTTGACTATTCTAATGTTTTGGGCTATGTTTATCCTACATGTTTGGTTCCATTAACCCTAAACCAAGTCTAAGAAGATTAAAAGGTTCTCGTTTAAGAGGCTTAGTTAAGATGTCGGCAATGTTGTCTTCGGAGGATACTTTCTCGATTGAGATGTTTCCTTTTTGAACATTGTCGCGAAGAAAGTGATGACGGATTTCAATATGCTTTGTACAAGCATGTTGAACGGGATTCTTGTTGAGATCGATGGCTCCTTTGTTGTCGCAAATTATTACAATGTCGTTGAGATGAATTCCGTAATCTACGAGAGCTTGCTTCATCCAAAGAGCTTGTTGACATGCTTTTCCGGCTGAGACGTACTCGGCTTCAGTAGTTGAGATGGCTAAAGCCGTTTTCTTCTTTGCAAACTATGAGGTGAGACAATGTCCAACAAAAGTGCAAATACCACTTGTACTTTTTCTATCGACATAATCACCGGCATGATCCGAGTCGGTATACACTATGGTTTCTACACCCGTTCCTTTGGGATACCATAATCCTAAACATGTTGTTCCCTTAATGTATCTAAAAATCCTTTTTAAGGCTTCTAAGTGTGATTCCTTTGGGTTTTCTTGAAAGCGAGCACATAGACAAACACTAAACATAATGTGGGGTCTACTAGCCGTAAGATAGAGTAGGCTACCAATCATTCCTCTATATTTAGTGTTATCTACGGATTCACCTTCTTCGTCCTTGGTGAGTTTAGTGTCCGAGGACATGGGTGTTTTAGTTGGTTTGGAATCTTCAAGACCAAATTTCTTAAGCATGTCTTTTATATATTTAGATTGGTTAAAAAATATGCCATCTTCTAGTTGTTTAATTTGAAGTCCTAGAAAGAAATTTAATTCACCCATCATACTCATTTCAAACTCATCGTGCATGATTTTAGAGAAATTATCACATAGTTCTTGACAAGTTGATCCGAATATAATGTCATCAACGTATATTTGAACAATGATAATATGTGATTCCTTTTTCTTGGTAAAAAGAGTATTATCTACTAATCCCATAGTGTATTTGTTATCAATAAGAAAAGTCTTAAGTCGGTCGTACCAAGCTTTTGGTGCTTGCTTAAGACCGTATAACGCTTTCTTGAGTTTGAAGACATGATGTGGTTTCTCAAAGTCGGTAAAACCGGGAGGTTGAGTAATCTACACTTCTTCATTAATAAACCCATTAAGAAAAGCACTTTTAACATCCATTTGAAATAATTTAAAGTCATAAGCACATGCATAAGCAAATAATATTCTAATAGATTCTAGTCTAGCTACTGGTGCATAAGTTTCATCATAATCAATCCCCTCTTGTTGATTATAACCTTGTGCAACAAGCCTAGCTTTGTTTCTAGATACTACACCATTTTCATCCATTTTATTTTGAAAAACCCATTTCGTTCCAATTATAGTTTGATCTTTAGGTTTTGGAACTAATTTCCAAACATCATTTCTAACGAATTGGTTTAACTCTTCTTGCATGGAAATTACCCATGATTCATCTTTTATTGCTTCATTTATGTTTTTCGGTTCAATGGTGGATACAAAACAAAAATAATTACTTTGATTTTGGGCTTGTGACTAGGGGTGTTCATCGGTTCGGTTTTCGGTTTCGTGGGTTGTATGGTTCGGGTTAATCGGTTTTGAAATTTTAAACCTCTAAACCAAAACCAAACCAAACCAATTTTAGAACAAATAAAACCAAACCATACACCAAATTGGAATTCGGTTTGGTTTCGGTTAAAACCAAGAAAACCAAATTCAAGTAAACTTCAAAATATAATCTAAAAGTTACAAATAAAAATCTGAAATTCAAATAAAATTATCAAATCAAAAGGTCTCACAAAGTGCTTAAGTAAATCAACAAAGCAAAAGTTTAAGAAACCAAAAGGTTTCATAACTTAACGGAAATAAATGAAAGCGAAATATGGGAGGAGGGGATACGATATATGTGAATTTATAGGAATCAAGTAGGTTAATTGCTCATAGAGTCTTAGATATGCATCAATCCATGATTTAAGGAGTGGTTAGTTTATAAGATATTTTAAATTATTAGGATTTTTTGTTAGGAAGATAAACATATAAAATTTGTATATATATAATTTAAACTTTTTTGTGTGGATAGATATATATTCGGTTTTTTCGGTTTGGTTTGGTTTTGTATTTGTCAAACTCAAACCAAACCAAACGCCAATTAAATACTTCGGTTTGGTTTTAAACCAAACCATACACTAATTAAAATTTTCGGTCCGGTTTTATTCGGTTTTGGTTCGGTTTATATTTCGGCTTATTTGGTGCCAAACCAAACACTGAGCACCCCTACTTGTGACCTTAAGGTTCTTTGATTAAGTTGTCCTATGACCTTGTCTAAAGGATGACTTTTAGATTCTTTGATGTTTACAATTTCTTTATTTAATGGTTCATCTTCTTTGTTATTATTAATTATTTCTTGACTTTCTATCATTTGACTTTCAACTAAGTCATCATCTACCAAAGGTGATGTCTTAGAGGGAGGTGGACTTTCGTCGAATGTTATGTTCAATGATTCCTCGACTATCATTGTTTCTTTGTTTAGGACAATGTAAGCTTTACTAGTTTGAGAATAACCAAGAAATACACCTTCATAAGACTTTGGGTCAAACTTGGTGAGATAATCTTTAGTATTAAGAATAAAGCATTTACAACCAAAGACTCTAAAATATCCTAAAGTTGGCTTTTTACCTTTATAAAGCTCATATGGTATTTTGTTTAAGAAAGGACGAATTAAGACTCTGTTTAAAATATATGTAGAAGTGTCAACCGCGTTACACCAAAACTTTTGAGGAATGTTTTGTTCATTAAGCATTGTTCTACTCATTTCTTGAATTGTTCTATTTTTACGTTCTACCACTCCATTTGATTGAGGTGGTCGTGGAGCCGAAAAGTTATGTGTTATACCATTTGTATCACAAAAGTTTCCAAATTGAGTTTCGTTGTCAAATTCACGACCATGATCCGTTCGGATCGACACAATTTTAACTCCTAGTTGATTTTGAATTTTCTTGCTAAGAATTTCAAATTTATCAAAAGCTTCATTTTTAGTTTTCAAAAACAACGTCCAAGTAAACCTTGAGTAATCATCTACTATGACCAAAGTGTATAAGTTGCCTCCGTAGCTTCTTATAGCGGATGGACCAAACAAGTCCATATGCAATAATTCTAGACACTTAGATGTGGACACCAAATTTTTAGATTTATGACTACTATGGGTTTGTTTACCAATTTTGCAAGCGTCGCAAAAGTGTTGGTCATATTTTAGTTTTGGTAAATTCCTAACTAGCTCTTTTGAAGATAGGTTTTGTATAAGTCTCATATTAGCGTGACCTAAGCGTCTATGCCAAAGAGATGAGCTATCATCTAACGTTGTTAGGCAAAGTTTGTCATTAGATGTTTTATCTATTTTCATGACGTATATGTTATTTTTCCTAACTCCTTTAGCTATGGTGATACCATCTTTTAGTATTTTACTACCATTTTCATCAAATAGTACTTTATACTTTTTATCACATAATTGGCTAATACTAAGTAGATTAAATCCTAACCTATCTACATGAGCAACATTTTCAATAGTTAGGGAGTTATGAGCGATCGTACCTTTGCCAATGATTTTGCTTTTGAGATTGCTACCAAAAGTGACATTACCTCCGTCATACTCTTGGTATGATGAGAATAGACTTTTGTTGCCCGTCATGTGTCGTGAGCATCCACTATCTTTTATCCATTCATCAGGTTCCAATCCAACTTTCAAGCATACCTAAGAAGCAAATAACTCAAGCATTTGGTCCCCAATATCTCATGGGTCCGTTTGGGTTAAACATACCATTTATTTGATTCATGTATGGAAACGATGGGTAAGAGTTCCATGACATGTAATCTGGAGTTTGATATGGTCTAGGAAAGTTTTGATTCTAACCGTTGTGTTGGTAGTTGGGTTGTACGTTGTGGTTGCTCTTAGGAAAGGGGCGTTTGGCAAAAGGTGTTTTATGTCGTTGTTGAGTAGTTTTTGATCTAAATTCATTTTTAGCAAGTCCTACTCCTGATGTAACAGCTGGTTTTAGTTTAACACTATCCTTGGTTTTCTTTGTTACTTTGACAAATTCATTATGGTCCGTATCACGAACATTCTGTCCTGCTGAAGTACCCACGGCACCATTTGGTTCAACGGACGGAACCCTTATTTCAGTTTTGAGAGTTTGTTCGTCCTTTTAGGCCGTTTTGTTTTGACTCTTTGGAATTAATACTTCATTAAATCCTAGCCCATTCATATCTCCTGGTGTTTTATGTATTTTAACTATTTCATCGGCAAGTGCGATGTTTTTGTTAAACCTTTTAAATTTAGAATTTTGTTCGATTAGAACATCTTGTGTGAGCTTTAGTTTTTCTATTTCAAGATTAAGCTCTTGACATGATTTACAACCATCGTCATTTGCTTTTCCTTTTTCAAGTCGTTTTGCTTTTTCTTTTAACTCATAAACTTCATTTTCCAAAAATTCCTTTTTGGTTTTTAAAAATTTATTTTTAGTTATGATTTTTAGACTTAGCTCACACAATTGATTATATTGTTTTTGCAAAGTGTCATCATCAATAGAAGAATAAGAAGAGTCGGAAAGTACCTCGTTTGACTCATGTGCCATTAGAGCGATTTCCTCCTTGCTTGATTCTTCATCGTCTTCACTATCACTCCAAGCACCACTTACAAAAGCTCGTTGAGTTTTGCTTTTAGGTGGCTTGGGACATTCTCCTATGAGATGACTTGCATCACCACAACTAAAACACTTTCTTTCACCTTTACCCTTTTTGTCATCCCGATCTTTTCGGAATGGTTTCTTTTCTTCTCGAGGTTGTCTTACAAACTTTCCTCTTCTTCTAAAGAACTTCTTAAAGTCTCTAACGGCCATGGCATATTCCTCATCTTCACTACTGGAGCAAGATTCGTCATCATCACTTGATTCCGCCTTTGCTTTTAGAGCAACGGATTTGATCTTCTCCCTTCTTCCTTTGATGATCTCCGAATCTTTCTCCATCACCATTTCGTGTACTTTGAGGTTACCGATTAGCTCGTCTAGTGACATTTTTGAGAGATCTTTTGATTCTTCAATAGCGGTCACTTTAGCTCTCCATTTGGGATGGAGTGCTCTAAGAAATTTCCTGACAAAGTTCTTACTACGAAAAGATTCATCAAGTGTTTTAAGTGATGTAATAATAGTATTAAAGCGAGCAAAGCCACAATCAATGGTTTCATCTTCAGGGATAACAAATTGTTCATATTGTTGAACAAGAAGATCAATTTTGTTATCCTTGACTTGTGAATTACCTTGATGTGTAACAATCAAAGATTCCCAAATATCTTTGGCGGTTTCACACATAAAAATTCTTTCATATTCTTTTCTAGGTAAAGCATTATAAAGCATCATTTTAGCTTCATTATTTTTAGCAACTAATTTCTTTTGTTCATCAACAAAAATATCCTTTGTTGTAGAACTAAAATCCCCTTTAACAATAACAAACCAAAGATCTATATCTTTTGATTTTACATATGTTTCAAAAAGGTTTTTCCAATAAATAAATCCATTGGTTTCAAAGAGTGGTGGTCTTTGCATAGATTGCCCTTCTTTAAAGTTTTCAGAATCCATGGATCGTTTCAAGTTTATAAAATACAAATTATTTTAGAAATTCTTGAGCAACGAGGCTCTGGTACCAATTGTAGAAAACTAGAAGGGGGTTGAATAGTTTACCAATTAAAAACTTTGTTTTGAAACTTATTGAAAGATCAATTGATATTGATCTTTAGATATGTTAATGAAATATGCAAGCAATATGTAAAGAGTAAATAAGGAAAGAAATGATCAAACCACAACAAGTTATTTATAGTGGTTCGGTCTACAAGGACTCTTTTTCTTTGCCCTACTCCACTCCCCGAGTCTCA
The DNA here is from genome assembly GCA_910596185.1 of Chrysanthemum makinoi. Classification (NCBI taxonomy): domain Eukaryota; kingdom Viridiplantae; phylum Streptophyta; class Magnoliopsida; order Asterales; family Asteraceae; genus Chrysanthemum; species Chrysanthemum makinoi. The sequence goes on along the minus strand of OU343217.1, from coordinate 44,543,810 downwards.
CACTCGAGAGTTTAACTTCACTAGTCAACAAGCTCCTTTCACCGACGGAGAAACCTTTACACTTCGCTTACACTATTTCCGACACTAAGCTAGATGTCGAGTTCTTTCCAAGGGTAGAACCACTACCACACACAATGTATTTTGAGGACTAAAATACTAACCACTCACACTCACAAGATTATGATGGTTTAATACAACAATGAAGTATGAATCAACACAAGATCATACAATACTAAACAAACAAGACTTCCAACTTCTCGTTTGAAGCTTGAATGTGACTTGATCTTCTTTGCTACAAAAGAGATCACTAATATGATATGAAACTGAGTTAGAAAGGTTAGAGAGAAGATATGTAAGAGAGTATGATAGAAAGGGATGAAAAACTACTTGGTTTGGCTTTGCTATTTATAGCCAAAACCATCAGCAGGCACCACGGACGGCGGACCCCTTGAAAGGGTTCCGTCCGTTATATATTTTGGTGCCGCCAGGTCTGACAGCAAGATATCAAGATCTTTGCCAAAGTCAACCATATCTATGTAAGATTGTGTAAGATATGAAGAGTACAAATCCACACAAAATATCTAATGAAATCTTCCAATGATTTCCATGATGCATCACATGATATCATGTGTTGTTTTTCTATTTTTAGAAATATGCAAATACATAGGTAATGTTTAGTTTTTAAGAAACTAAAACATTCTAAAAACTACTATCATGCATTATGCTTAGACTCATATTAAAATATGATTAGTCACAATGTAAATGTTTTAAATGATGAGGATATTGTTTGAAAAAGCTTGTTTTAATATCTATTAAACTTGACAAGCTTTAAGCTTTATATAAATTAAATTTACTTTTATCATTAACAAAACTTAGGTAAAGATCAAAAATATAAATAACGTTTAATGACGATATTTATATTAACAATCTCCCATTTTTTGTTGAGGACAAAACATAAATTTTATTTTTATAAAAGATACAAAGTTTGTGCAAGAGTTATAAAAATATTAGTTTTAGAACTTGAAAAGGAAATGATAATGTAAGTGTATGATGGGAAGATACATGGATTGTGAAAATAAAGCTACAAAAAAAATTAGTAATAATGATCATTCACAAGCATTTCCAAACACTATGTAAAGGCACCAACAATATAGAAAACACCATTCATTAGTTAAAATTTTTCATGAATAAGAATCATGAAAAGAGAACACAATGATGTGTTTTAGTACAAGAAGAAAAAAAATAATCCTAAGAAAAGAAAAACTTACAAATGTTAAGCTATGACCATCCTAATGAGATGGTGGATGAGAAAGAGCGTTGAGGCGCTCAAGGATGTGATTGAGGATGAACCTCATTTCCTCTTGGAAGTCATGGACCATAACCCGGGTCCTATCAACGGTTTGGGCGGTTTGCTCACAAGTTGAGCAACCATGCCTAGAGGGATAGTATATTTGGTGAGGTTGTGGTGGTGGAATGGTAGATGTGTTGGTGTTGGTGGTGATGTTTGGTGAGTGAATTCTTTTGATCGGACGGTTTTCATATAGGCACACACTAGAACTAAAACGTTAAAGTTTATTCTCATTTTTAACATATGAATTCTTGCTACAAGAACTATGCCAACCGTCCGATCAAAAGAATTCACTCCTGGCATTAATGCAAAACCGTTTCCCCCAAATTGGATTTCATCCTCTTGACACAAAACGTTATCAAATTAAATGCAAGAAACATCATAATCTGTTACCAATTTTGTATATTCATATCATAATCAAATTCGTAGAATCCTATGGATGAACACCTTTCTGAATCACAAACCAAAAAACACCTACACAGATGATCCGCTGATTCTAAGGTAATTTATATATATATATATTTTTTGTTTCGATTGAATAAAAAAAGTTTAGCCATCAGTTTCAATATATGATGGATTAGAGATTAGCTACATATACAATTATTGATTATGATAGTTGATTTCAGTAAAATTAAATATGTTCTAAAGTAATTGTATTTTCAGTAAAATTAAATCTGTTCCAAGTTGGAACAAAGATGTTGGTGGTAGGTTTTTACATGATCTATGTATGTATAAGGTATTCATTGATTTTTTTTACTTATACAGGTGCTTCGCAGTAAAATGACTTTGGAATCCGCACAAAAAGTCATGGTTGTGTCCACCGAGTAAAATTTCTTGGCTTGATATTTACAGTATTCTTTGTTGTTATATCTCTATGAATATTAGTAATTGTATGCTGATGTCTACAAATTTTTAATGAAAAGGTGTTCAAGAAAAATTCTGATTTGCTCAAGCTGTGTGTTTGGAAGAAAAAACAAAGACTATTTTATCTTGCGAGGTTCATATATATGAGTTTGAGACATCCCAATTGTTAGCAATCAGGTAATTAACTATGGGTGAGCGACCAGTTCACATTCGAAAGGTAATGTTCTAAACCGCTATATATGCTAATTTTAACGTTCACTACATATCTTGCCAAGGCCAAATATAACGTGTGTCAAGGCCACCAGGTCTCTTATTCATATTGTGAAACTTATTTTTATTTGTCATTTCATAATTTTTTTTATCTATTTGCTTCACACTCAAAAGATAAAATAAACTTTTTCATGATTGCAGTTGGTTACAAAAACTAAGAATTATGCGTTTAGGGAGATCTTGCAGGGTAAACTCGACTTCTCCTTCGATCCATGACCCGTTATCTCTGAAAGTGCTAAAGATTTTATCAAAAAATGCTTCTTAGAGACAGAATTACTCGGGTAACCTCTTATGATTTTCTTCGTATGTTTAGCTATTTTTTTTCTTTTATTTAAAGTTTTATTGTCTTCTTGATTTCTGAATTCGTTCTTTGTTTCTAATTGTTGTAGGCCACCAGTGGATCAGCGTAGATGGTGTTGCACCGGATAACCCTCTTGAACTTGCATTCTTAACCTAGTTAACTCACACGAAAAGTGATGGGATTCTGATTGATTAATCCAGGCATTATGATAGCGGGAAAAAGGGAGTAGTTGCAACATCAGTTCATTTAAGATCGGGTAGTCCATTAGCATCTGAATTGGCTTGGCATCCGGTTGTTCTTAAGCTTGATGATTGGGTCTTCTTTCATGGTAGACTTCTTCCCCACCATGTTATGTTTATCAGACATCCATTATTGAATGCTTATTAGCTTTTTAGCTAAAAAAGTTTGATTTGTTATTAACAAAGTGTAGGTTGTTTTAAAAAAAATTAGCCAAACAACATGCAAGTGTTGATCTGACTAAATAGTACAGGTATAAAATGACCAGAAGTATTTATCTCCCTGCAAGTCTTTATCAGACATCCATTATTGAAGCAATTTAATGAAGGTTCAGTTTTGTATTGTTGAATTCATGGTTTAATATTCTTTGAGAGGTGTGAGTTTCGTATTTTGATTTTGGTTTTCAGTAACTTGGACATTTGAAAGACGTGCGTTTATGTATGTCACGACAAGCTTCGTAGATGAAAATATATCTATATATAAAGTCAGTGACTTTTTCGCTCATACTGTGTTTTTGTGATTTCTATAGTTTCGTTGTGCAATTAAGTTCCCGTCTCATTAAAATTCTAATTTATGGAAAAGATAAAGAGTGAGGAAAGCGCAAAATGAGTGGGTCAAAACTGTTATTTGGGTAAATAATATGAGTGGGTCAAAATGGATCATATGCTGTATTCATTTTGATAGATAAACTAAATGATTAGTATAGGCAAGGAATTGGACGGGTCAAAATTAGTATAGGCATGATATTAGTTGTGAATCCTATGTAGATGGTTTTAGTAGACTGACAATTGTAGGATATGTTTATGGATAGGCTGGCTAAAAAGGAATGTAGCATAAACTATTATGGATAGATGATCATCAAATGGTAAACAATGATCAACTGGTCGACATGAACTTATGGGTTATAGCCAGAAGTTGCTTTTCTTATTTAAAATATCTCTTTTTTTAGCAAAATAACTGTATATCTACTAAGTGAGTGTTTTCTTTACCTCTAGAGTAAAATGGAACTATGGTTGGTAAGCTTCGCAAATATTATCTTTGTTATCTTTTTGTTTCATTCTCTTACCCTTTTTCTGTAAGTTTTAAATGCTATCATTGTTTATTTGGTCTATAGTTAAACGCGACGCTCCCGTTTTGAACTTATTGGGTGTATATAGGGCTCCCAACCACATAAAACCAATAGCTATGTCGCATTTGACGAGTCGTAGTTTGCTTAGGTATTAGGAAATGTTTAGACGTTTTGCATCGGTCCAGTAGCTGTTGTATATAAACTGATAGCTTACGTTGCCGATTTTCTTTTTAGCACTCTTCAGATATTGCTCCACTAATTGAGGGTGTGGTTCAGCATGTATCTTCAAGAAGATTAGAAATTGGAGGTGCTGATCTGACAAAGCTGTTTGTAGAAGAGCTTTCAAAGTCTAATCGGCTGATGAAGCTTGATATGTCAGAAGTTGAGAAATTAAAAGAGCACTATGCGTGTTGTGCTGAGGATGTTCTTGCTTATGAGAAGACACTGGAATCAAGCCCGGAGGAGAAACATACTTTGCCTGATGGCCAGGTGGGTTCCATTACTTGTCAGTCATTTTCTCGTGACTGCTTGCATATGTTCTAAGAAATTAGAATAAGCTATAAGTTTTTCTGATTTCTTTTTATGTTCATTGTTCATGTTCTTATTTTTTATTTGTTTTGGGATATATTTCTAACCCTAATTTCGATTACAATGTCTTGAAATCAGTTATGTGTTTGACCTAATTGTTTATAAAAATTGGTTTATGATTTGTTATTTTGTTGGTGGTTCAAAACTTAAATCGACTAAAAAATTGAAAGCGGTTAATAGGTTTTGTGGAAAGAAATCAATTAATAGTTCATATAGATAAGCGATTAATAAGCAATTGCATACATCCCGTTGATAATTTAAAACTATATTTTTAGTGTTCTTTTGGTATGTGGGTGTCTTGGTATAACATATTGTTGTCTATATATCTTAACTGATTGGGTTATGTTATGGAAGTTTGATTTAATGATCTTTATCATTGTATTATTTTAGGTTACGGTATACAACTTTGGACGGTAAACACAAGGTAGTGTATTACTTCCTTCTATCTTTCATAGGATCATATGTATATTGAGTTAAACTGTTTGATAGGATATAGATGATGAGTTTAGGTGTTCGTATTTATAGTGATTTTTATTATGAACCATAATTTCTTCAAAATGAAATAGATGGTTTCCATATTGATTAAATGAGTCTTCACTTTGAGAAATTATAGATAGGAATTTTAGCATGTTCAGTTAAGTAAAATTTTGTAGCTATTCAAATTTAGATACCTTTTAGGTTCACCATTCTCAAAAGTTTTATAAAATGAATGTAGGCCTCTTTAGTGAAAGATCCTGGTGTGTGTGTAAACCGCGTAATCTTTCGTTGTTTAGTAAGTCCTGATAATTTAGTGTCTGACTTGGTAATTATCCATGCACAATGTGGCACAAATCTTGTCTTTTATATCATGGGTAGCGGTGTGAAGTCATAGAATCCAACTGGTTGTCCCGAAAATACGTATTGCGTAAGATATCCATCTAACTTGTCATTGAGGATTACTATATTGAGGTTGGGTCAGAAGTCACCAGAACGGGCTGATGATTCTAACTTGTCATTAAGGATTACTATACAGAAGATATTTAGAAGGTTGGTCTATGTTTTTAAAGTTATAGAACCGGAATGCATATAGATCTTTTTATAAAGGGGTGTGTGGGTAAGCCTTAAAATATGCTTTATTGTTTCTGTAGAAATTTATCTCCTTGTGGCTCTATCATAAAGATACTTTTCACATATCACAAAGCTCTTAAGCTCTTTTTAAGACATGTTTGGGTAAGCTTATTGTAAATAGATAATACGATAAGTTAATAACCTTCTTAAATAAGGTTCGACAAAAACTTCATACTTTTTTTCTGTTTCATTATTCGTAAGACCCGTTACCAACGAATTCGATATGTATTTGGCCCTTCCTTTATGAATGTTTATAGTTGAACTGTGCTAGGCTTAACAAATTCTCCCGTGCTGGTTTAACATTTTGAACGATCATTACTGGATCCCTAAATCTTGATTAATTCATGCGAGTTCAAGCTCATTTGTAGCCTGTGAATAGTTGATGTAGGTGGTCTCCTTGCATTAAACATTATGTTTGATATGAATGCTATATTAAACATTATGTTTTTCACCATTTCTTAATCATTTCACCTTTTCTTAAACATTTCACCTTTTTTTTCATAAGCTTTTATGTACAAATACTTAATAACCCAATGTAACAGATTGCTAATAGTAACTGTTTTATTGATATTCAATTAAATGTGGTATGCAGATTGGGATAATGAAACAACTTATAGTAACTACAGTGGATTTGACTACCTATGAAGTATGGGCTAAAAAACAAACTGATTTGTTATATGGTCATCCAAAAGAGGCAAATACACTTTGCTTATTCTATGATCATACTTAACATTTAATCTTTTGAATAGATATGTAGGTGGCCTCCTACTTTTTTTTACTTTTTTGGTGTATATATGTTTTTTTATTATATTTATAGTGTTTATCTTAACATGTAATCCTTTATATAGATATGCAAGTGAAGGAATAAAAGTTGCCTGCAATTTGGCATACACAGGAGCTTTATACGATTTTGTTTTAAGAGGTAAGTCATTTCTTACAACTTGGTCCACTTTTAGATCAATAAAATGTCACGAAATATGATTTAGTGTTAGTATTGTCTTACTCACTACTCCTTGAGCAACTTACTTTGTTTAGTGTATGTCTTGGATTTTTGAAAACTTCGGACCTACTATATGATTAAAACACCTGCTATGTGCAAAATCTATTTATTAAATGCATTAGAAAATAAGACTTAGGCTATTTTTGACCCGTTCCCATTTTTTCTAAATTGTATGATTTAACCCATGTAAATGGTTCCTTGAAATTGTAGGGGTACAGTTTTTCTGTATTGCGACACTTGCCTTTCGATGCCATCAAGTTTTGCTCATATGAGCAACTTCAAATTGGGTATAAACTAGCGATAAGTTGACTTTGTTTTCTTGGCGGCTCGAATGAGTTGGATAATAGGTCATCAAGAAGTTAAATTGAGCAGAAAATCCACGATCACAAGTGGCTCTGGTATTATTATTTTTTTCTTTCTGAAATTTGATTCAGTTACATTAGAGTTAAATGAACTTTAGTGTTTTGTGTTGTTGGTTATTTGGTAATGGGATTTAATATCGTACATTCTGCGGAAAAATACCTGTTGCTATGGTTCCTGAATCAATTTTGAAGAACCACAAGTTGGTGAAGGAAGTTGACGGGGACAATGAGCTGAGTAATTCGCCAAAAAGGGTTCTTGGCAAAAGAGAAGGTTCGTTATTCATCTCTTTATCTATAAAAGAGTGTTTGGTATTGCAACAAAACATTTTACTATCTTTCGAATGATTGATATAAACACAATTTTTTTTGGCGAGTAACCGAAAAGGAAATATAAAATAGGATTTCCTTTTTTTTCCATATCAAAAGGGAATTAACAACTATAGTTCAGTGCTCAAATTTCATACATGTTTCTTTGAATGCAAGTCTAAAGTTGGACACAAATACTTGCCACTGTGTCAAGGTTATCGACTCAACAGAAATTACGAATTCACCTGTATCTTATGAGGAAAAAAAGTCTTAAATTCTATTCTTTCCCAAGATATATTTTCTACTAACTCAAATACATATATAATCACAAATTCATATATATCATATTTTTTTTTAACCTACTAAATTCAGAATAAAAAATAAGTAAATAGTGTATAGTGCATGATCATATGATTGCTGGCATGCAGTGGCATTACTGTTGGAGAAAAACTGATGTGCCCACTCTATCATGTCTCTAAAACTGATCGAAAAACTTTTGTTATAGGTTTAAAGTTCCTGACGGATACTTTGAGGGAAAAGAGCTCAAAATTGTAACCATGAATAAGTGTTTGGTACACTTAAAGAATGGAGAAAATTCTTCCATGAGCTTATTTAGTCGGCCTCTGTCATTTTAGAATCTGTTGCTCAAAGAAGTTTATAACTGACGACGTTAGCATTATTTGTATCGTCATGAAAATTGACCGTTACTAGAGTAAATAGTATATGAATGTACCAACCTTAATTTCTTTAGAAACAATAAGCAGATAGTGCAAATGGTTACTTACTACATTGTTTTGTCCTTATTGATCAGTGGTATAAATTTATCTCAAGCATAGACTGTATGATGCTTTTCATAGCTAAAATTGCTTTAAGTATCATTTTGATCCATTCACTTATTAATGGGTTCGTTTTGTGTTTTAGCTCAAACGGGTTAAATAGGTCAAGTTAGTACTTCTATATTCGACATGTAAAATGGCTAAAATGATTGAAAATCATGCTATATATACAGTAAATTGGCTAAACTTGCAGCATCTAAATTGTCAATTTAATATAGGCTGATTGGGATTTGCTTCATCAAGTATGCATGGGCTGTTTGGGATTTGCTTACTAATATGGATTTGTTCATTTATATTTTGCCCAACTATAATGGATGTGTATTTATTTATTTAATTATTTTCCTTTATACGTTTATGACAACGAAACTTATTTCTATTCTGAATATTATATTAAGTTTAACGATACCTTAAAAACTATTATGCTAATTTTATCTTGAAGATTTTTTGAAGCTAGCCGCCCAACGGGCGGGCCTGTAGCTAGTACCCTATATATAAGAAAAGATACCCTAGACTTAACTTGGTCCATAAAAAATACTATAAAAGAAACTAATTACTAATTAAGAAATTACTAATAAATATAGATAATAATAAAATACAGGAATATTAATACGGTTCTTATCAAAATCATTATCTGAACAACAATGCGGACATGTCTCCTTCGACTAGCAGACAGTTAACTTTTACATTTGTTATTTGTAGTTTCGTACCAACGTACTACACCTGAATGGAAGTATCATCAGTCCTTTATGTGATTCGATTTTTTCTTTTTAGGTTAGGATTAGTATCACAAAATCTAAAATGAGAGTAGAATGCAAAAAATATAACTGTTCAAAATTTCACCTAGGAAGTTTGCTTCAGCATTTCATCACAAAACGTAACATGGAAACAAATTACACTTGAATCTTTCCCCATCATGAATAAAAAATCGTTGAGACGGGATAGTACTGGCAAAATTTGAAAGATTATATTGGAGTACCAACATGTTTAAACATGATCGATGCTACAAATAAATAATAAAACACATTCTATAGCTCTACAACACCCAATTATTATTTCCATAAGATTTTTATATATCTTTGTGTCATAATAACAAAGCGGACCTTTGACGTCAAGTTTCATGGACTTTGATGGTATTATGCTATTATACAATTATGATTCCTCAATACCGATGATTTTTTCCAAATACGAGAAACAAATTTGTACTTAATTTAAATGTATTATAAGTTACCCAACTAAAAAAGTATTAAACTCAACTTAGATATTTCACACCAACATTTTGAAACTTTTAAACACAATGTGCAAGTATTCTAAAATTCCAAGCGTGTAGTTTTAGATCATTAATATAAACTATTAAATTAAGGGTGGAAAACGTCAATTTTATAAATGTTTTTTACACCGTATGCCGATTGAAATAATTAGTTAGGACAAACATGTAAAATCTTTAAACATTAGGGGTCAAAGTAGACAAGACCAAAAGTCACCATCTTCTTCCGTTGCTCCTCTGTTTCTAAACGTTGTTTCCCCTGTTTACACAAGTACACCTATTCTTTTAAATCACGTTATACTGATTAAGATGCACTTTTATTTGAAAGGAATGAGGTATCTTATCTTTTATAACATATTATCATCAATTCGAAGCTAGAAACGTATTATAGTGCTTAAAATTTTGGGGCCCTTGAGAAAATGGAGGCCCTGAGCGGTTGCACACCCTGCACATGCTCAGATCCGGCCATGTTTGTGTGATGCTGCATATCTATGAAACATGGGAAATTAATATGATTTCATAATCATATTCAGTATCTCAAAGTTAAATTAACATACACGTGTGGTACAAATCTAAAACTCTTAATATTCACTATCAAAACTCTCCAGCCTCCACGGATATGGGGTTAAGTTGAATGCGCCACAACGGGCCTAAGCTCGATGCTTTCTATAATAAGCCCACTAATATCATTGTAATCGGGAGTAGTTAACATAATATACATGTCAATAGTTTCGGTAGATCTTGAGGTTTGAAACTCCCATACTTTTACTTCCATCCAACCATCGCTCCTCTGTCGTGGAACAACAACAAATTCGGGTCTCTTTAATGGGCTGTGAGTTTTTTGACCAAGCTTTTGTCCAATTATTGGGGTTTTTGGAGGGCTTAGTAAATAGATATACCCTCGAATATAATTGCGATCCTTAGTATGCGGAGTTTTTAATACCAATTGGTCTCCGGTATATTTGTAGACAAGGTAACATGCATATGTTGTTTGAGGTGTTAGTGCATCGCATTTTATTTCCTTCACAATATCAAAATTGTTTGCGGTTATCACAACCGCTTCTTGAAATCTGCAATAAACATAGAAAATCATCTGACATACGAATCAACGATTACATTTAAACTGAGGAGAATTAAACAATTTAGAGTCATGTACTCATGTTAGTAAGGCATCTTCAATATAGTTTTTAGGAGACTTTTTCTTCATATAAACAACCTATTTACTTCAAAAGCTTTGCATTTCACATTGAATATAGTTTTTTAGGAGACTTTTTTTTATTGGAGATGCACTAAAGGATACCATGACTTGAAAGTCAGAACATAAGAACTTAATAAAATTTAGACGAGGCAAGAGAAATGCTCATAAATATACATGTTTTACTATCATTTGATACGACATATTTTTTAACTCATATGATTCGGGTATGTCTGTTGATAGAAACACAACGTCCATGACGTCATTTGTTTTCTTAAATGAGTACCAAAATTTTGGAATGAACATCAAGAGACCCAAATCTATAAGTTGCAAACCAGTCTAAGCTGGGTATTAGCGGATAGCAAACTAGGTTTGAACCTCTTGTTCAATGTTTTCTTTAGTAAAGGGTGCACTACACGGATATGCAAAAGATATAAACTTCTTCTAGAAAACTGGCATTAAATTAGAAAAAGAACCTTGATTCGGGTAAATACTTAAAAGACAGGCCCAAAGTTTTTATTACACCTCTTGCTGCTAACATTAACGATTTCTTCCCATCTTTATCAACATCATATCCCTATCAGTCAATCAATATAGATACATGTAAGTTTCAAATGAAAACTAAATTTAGGAATACTCGTGTTTAAGGTTTTAAAATGACAGTAATGTATAGTTCATATCAAATGTACCTCTTGACCGCTGAAACTTTTTAAAAGATTTGAGGTGAGATCCTTCATTGTCCACTGTAGACTGTTATTTGACAGTTTCTCATCCTCTAACACTTGCTCATGTTCAACCTATGAAATATAAAAATATATCAGACCACTTTCGACCCAATCCCAATTATAAATTAAAGTTTCAGCACGTTTGTCACATGGCACCTTTCTTTTAGTATATAGCTAGAATTGTAAGTGTTTATGGCATATCATGTCATAAACACATTTGGTAGGTGTTTTATCGCTTTTACTTAACAGCTTTGGTGAATTAATATATCTTTACCGGGGTAACCCGGCCTTTACCCAAAACAAAAAGAAAGTTCAAATCTTGAAACCAAAATAATTAAAAAAAGACCAAGTTAAATAAACAAGTATTTGTCAACTTACTTTTTCTAGGGGCTGGAACAAGACGCCTTCTACTTGTAAATCTTTTTTATGGTCCAAAAACACAATTTCAATATCAAAAACTCTCCCGTCGCTAGTGAATTGATACAATTCAGCTATGTAAGAGTGATTATCTTTTGTTGTAGTTGCAAGGTACACAATAGAAGTTTCTGCCTCCCCTTCTAATTTGTATTTAAGAGGTACATACATTTGTTCCGTAGAAGATTCATCCTTGCATAAGACAAGGTTCACTGTGTATCTGATTGATGGGGTCAAAAATTGAGTTCTGATGTGTACTTTAAATCCTTTTTCATTTGTTTTAAGAAAGCGTGGAAATCTGTATGAAGAAGAAGCATAGAATGATACTTATGAAATATTATTAGTCTGAAAACATTATAAAAGAAACAATAGGGATGAGTAGGTGGTGGTAGAGGAAGATAAGTCACCTTGAATAAAGTTCAGTATAAGAGAAACCGTAACCACCTTGGCGTGGAATCAAACAGTGGGCAATGGATAACATTTCACAATGTTCTCCATTTTCATTCAGTGAAAACCACTGTCCATATATTATATAATACAGTTAGGAATTAGTTTTGATGATACTCCGTATTATCTTTCTTAAACTATAACAAATTAAAAATAATCTCAAGTAGTGGCTTATATATAGACATGGCACATTACCGTTTTGTGATTGTTAATGTGGAAACCTATGGAGAGAAGCTCTTTAAGCTCCTCAAGGGATTTGTAGAATAGAGACTGTGATGCAGCCTTAAATATGTCTTGGTACTCTTCTAACCCTTGATCATGCAACTCCACCTATATATGAAAAACACATACCAAATCAAGTGAGCTATTGAGGTTATACTTAAAAATATGCTTGTGGCGGATTCTGTTGAGTTTATAATATATATAACATACAATAAACATGTAAACATCAAGAGTACACAGCGGAAGACTAAAGATCATAACAAATAAATAATTAACTGAAAGTATGCGTAACGTACCTCTTGCGAATGTCAGATCTCTTGAGCAAAACCAAAGAAGTGGTTTGAAGAGTTGTCCCTTACCGTTCTACAACTCAAACCAATTGGTGTAAGAATAGTGTCTTACAACCACGTTCTTGTACACACGAATTAACCAACGAATCAAGCGATTGCTAGATCTAACACAAGTCCTCGTTTAAGAAAAACGAAACCAAACTCCCTTACAAGGGGTGTTCGGCCGAAATAGGGACTAGAGAGAGGAGATGAGAGATCTAGGGTTAATTCAATGCACAAGTGTATGAAACCCTAGAACCTAACCCTCTTTATATACTAGTAGGGAAACTTTGGGAACAAGTTTATGAATTAGGCCTTGGAAAGGCCCCTATGGCCGGCCACTATGCAAAGCCCAAAGGGAATCCATAACTTTTCCAAGTTTTCCATTTCTAGTCCTTTCTCTTTTCATTTAACGGTCGTTAGTCATTTTTTCCGTTAAATACTTAACGATCGTTAACCGGACTTAATGTGCAATAATTAATCGTAAACATAAACATTAATTATTAACTTTAATTCTCATTCGCTAATGTGTGCAATCCCGTGGTCACGAGTTCGAATCCGGACATTCACATGTTTGTAAATATATACATTTCCAACAGATTCCACCTATTAATAAGCCGGTATTTGTCTGCTTACTTTTTCTTCAAGGGGTTGGAGCTCGAAGCCTGCTACTTGTAACTCAAAACCATTTCGAGATCCTTCTAAGTTAATTTTAAAATCTGTAGTTTTGTGGTCGCTTGTAAACTGATATAATGGTACCACGAACCATCCATCTTCTCTCGTGTATGTATCGTACACCATGCAACATTTTGCATCCCCATTTAATTTGTAGTGGAGGGTTCTACACAGTCACACTCTCTGCGGGGCATTTCTGAAGACAAGGTTTACACTGTAGGTGATTTGGGGATTCAAGAATCGAGCTCTAACACGTATATCCATCAATTTATCTACATATATGCAGTAACAGCGTCCCCCCTGGAAATCTGAATGAAGTAGCCACTATGATTGACGCAATTAAAAACAAATAGAGAAACAACAGCGATGGGTCTAGAATGAGGACAAGTCACCTTGAATTTTCAATATAAGATGGAAGTACTTTCAATTCCTTTTCATATTGAATTTGATCCAAACAGGCTTCAATGTATCCCTCAACGTATACCCTTTCACAAACTTGCCCTTTGTACAACCTTGAATTTTCAATATAAGATGGAATTACTTTCAATTCCTTTGCATATTGAATTTGATCCAAACAGGCTTCAATGTATACCCTTTCACAAACTTGCCCTTTGTCATTTACTGATACCAACTGCATGTCATTAAATAAAATTGGATATCAACTAATGTTACCTTAAGGGTGTGTTATAATTTTTTTTATTTCAAAAATCATATATTAAAGTTCAATATTTTATATAAAATCGTAGCTAAGTCAAAAGTATTGCAACATTGAGCTTATTTTGTTCGCAATTTGAATGGCTTTTCTACAATATATTTTTTAATAAGGAAATCAGTAAACATTCTTTTGATACGTGATAAATAAAGTTGGTTATTTAAAAAAACCATAAATAGCTAAAAGTACAGGGTAGTAATCGTAACTTTTTTTATTAAATCTATTTTTAAATAAACTTTAGGGTATTTTTAAAGTTATTAGGTTGATTAAACGTGTATTTTGAAAGTTTTTTTTTTTTTTTTTTTTTTTTTTTTTTTTTTTTTCAAAAATATATATTTAACTTCAATATTCTTTATACAATCGTGTGTACGTCAAAAGCCTTATTAGGCTTCTTTTTCCGGAATCCATAGGCGTTTTCATAAGTACACTTTTTTTAAAGGAATCGCTAAAAATTTGTTAGATATTTGAGAAATAAAGTTTGTTATATAAAAAAATCGTAAATAGTAGAAAGTTTCGAATAATTTTTGTAACTTATTGCATAGTTTGAAGGGTTATATTGTAAAATTCATTTTAATTACATGATGTTGGGCCGACCTTAAAGGAATCCATTTTCAAGCCTCACATGATGTCGTTTCATGGGTATGTTTAGCGCAATGGGTTAGGGCTGGGGATAGAGCTTGGGCTGGGCTGGGGCTGGAGCTTTTATTATAAGTTGAAAGTTGAAACTTATATTTTTATAATGCTGTTTGGCAAATTAGTTGGAGCTGAAGCATATTAATGTAAAATCACATAAAAATACATTAAATTAAATTCACATATATTTACAGTATTTACGTAATAATTCATTATATTTTTAAGGTTATTTAAGTAATTTAACTAGTCATAAGCCCCTATAAGACCTATTTTATGGGCTTGAGCTTATGGAGGGTTATGGCTTACTTTATAAGTCATAAGTCTCCATAAGCCTGTGTGATAAACTAGACTTATTTTATTATCCAGCTTATTTTAAAAGCCCAAACCCCAATGAACCCCTCATAAACCTTCGCCAAACATAGCCATAGATAATGTAACAACTAAGTCGTAAATATAATCTATACTACATATAATAGAAAAACGGTCAAACCTTGAAAAGTGAAAAGTTGAAAGTCAAAGGTGGGAGAAATGTATTGTATAATTAATACTCTTATTAAAACACCCTATTACTTAAAAGTACAATAATTTATTCACATTGTACAACCAATTAAAAGCATATCTACCAAATTAAAAACAACCAATTAAAACACAATTTACTAAAAAGTACAATAAAATTTTCACAATGTACAATTTAAACAAGTTACAACATAAATCTGAATATAAAATTATTAAACACACTAATTAATGTTATTTTGAAAACACCTTAAAATGAAAAGTACATGTTATTATACACATTATACAAATTAATAAAACACACAAAACTTCATACAATCTAACAAGTTGATGGTACATATAGTTTTGAAAATCGGACCGGACCAACGGGTTCAACCGGAAACCGGTGTCGCCACCGGTTCGACTAACCAATAACAGCCATCCGAAAACGAACCAGAGAGGACCCGTTGAAACCGATACAAACTGGTGAATCAGGTCTCATCGAGATCTATTTCTCCGGTTAATCGTCACAGGGTACCCGCCGCCGCAACGCGCGGGTACCCTGCTATACTATATATAAAGGAAAAACCAAAAAGTAAAAAGTGAAAATTTGAAACTATTAATTCAAATCGAAAACCGGGTTGACCCGGGACGCTTCAAACTCGGTGGGTTGACCCTATTTAATTTGACCAGTTTTGACCCAACCTGTCGGGTTGACTCGGTTTAAATCGACCCGTTTTTCGACGGGAACGGTTCAACCGGTTGGACCACCCGGGTCGAACCGGGTTTCAAAACATTATGTTTAATCCTAAATCTTCAAACTTTTATTATTTTTCGTTTAGAACCCATAAATTTTTTTAACACAAAACGATCTGTCGCTATATAAATATATTATATATATATATAAGTTTTTCTTAAAAAACGATTATAATTAAGAGAAAATATGTGCCCGTTAGTGCACATTTAACTTTTCAATAGGCTAAATACGCACATTTCAAAAAAAGATTGGGCTAAATGTGCCCAAATCTTTTACAAAATAGCCAAAATTAGCCCATTGTTTTTTTATTTTGGGCTAATCACATTCATGCTAATTTTGGTACTTGCGTTCTTCTTAACAACGGCACCATTAATCCCATCCTTGTTAGTTTTTACGCGACAAGTAACGTGTGTTGTTAGTTTTTATCTCATAACTGATGTAATGTTTACTTTCGTTTTCATTAGATATATATTAAGAATTTTGTAGTTATCGTATAGTACAACCGTTTGCAATTGCATTTTCATCGGTTCACGTTCTATTTTAAACGCTACATAAAACACTCACCACAATATCACAAATCATTAATTATCTGACGCTAGAAACCGCTGCCGCTAGGCGCGGGTACTCGCCTAGTATAGAAAAATACGCTTTTGTCATTATATATTGACTAAGGTTTTCAAGATCGAGATCTTACACATGATCGTTTTTATTGTTGCAATATCGAAATCGTAAGATCGAATCGGGATCCTAAGATCCCACGATAATGTCATTTTATAGTAGTCTTTGTAAAATTATTCAAATCTACAAATTATTATATATCATAAACATAAAATTATATGAATGCTTCATAGAAATATTGCCCTAAATTATTAATATGGAATGTTTAAAAAGATTCACGTGTTGTATTCTAAATTCTATCAAAACGTAATCCATAACTTTGTAGTTTTTTAGTTTGCGGTTTGAGAAAAGTAAGATCGGATTGGATTAGATCTTAAGATCTTATGGTCAAGATCGGGATCCTATAAGATCTTAAACTTGTTAAGATCCTACGTAAGATACAAATCGTTTTTACTTTGTAGTATCGTAAAATTGTAAGATCTTATAATCAGAATCGAGATCTTGACAACTATGATATTCGCAGATTTACATACTAAAATGATACTCTACTACGATATTTTGTGCCACGTGACATGTTGAAAATAGGTTTTGCCAGCTCTTGCTTTCTTTGTTTTTAGGGTAAAAGCCATAAAATAACAACTTACTTTTCAAAATTTTCCGACTTGAAACATTATCTTTTTTATTACCTTACTTCACCAACGAACTTTCAAAATTTGTTCCGACTTCACCCATATGACCCGTTTATATTAAAATAATAATTGAAATGACTATATTACCCTCGGCATATGGGTGAAGTCGGAACAAATTTTGAAAGTTCGTTGGTGAAGTAAGGTAATAAAAAAGTAAGTGCTTCAAGTCGGCAAAATTTGAAAAGTACGTTGTTATTTTATAGCTTTTACCCTTGTTTTTATATTGACCTTCGGTGGGCACTCTATCTCCAATTTTTTCAGTTCATTAAAGCAATGTATACGGTTTTTATTCCTCGCGTCAACGGATAACACAAGGGGTTGATATGTACATCATTTTTTTTATGCATACATCATACTGTACAATATTGTAATGCACACTGTATAACATTGTAATGCACAAATATAATGTATGCATAAAAAATGATGGTGTACGTATCAACACCCATAACACAAACCCATAACGCCAGACTCACATCAGAAATAGCGTCATAGGTTCATACGCCAAACTTACCGACCCACGTGATTGTTATTTTTTATTTATTTTTGTTTTTCCAATAGATTGTGTTTATGTGTTTTTTGTTTATGTGTGTGTGCTTAGTTTTTACGTGTAATTAGGGACGGAGCCAGAACCATATATGATCGGGTGCACAAAATCTTTTGAACTGTAATACTGTAAACACATTTCGAAAACCCGGGTGCACTTAAAATGCATTTCAGAAAAATCAGTGTTTTTTTCAAAAATTAACATTACATCGAAAAAGTTGAAAGGGTTCTCGGACACCCGCGAGAACCCCCTAAGCTCTGTCCCTCTGTGTAATGTGTTTGTGTGTGACGTACACGGAAGGAGAAGATAGTGTATATACTTAATATTTTCTTTCAACTTTGAACTTATTGTTTTATTCATTTATATGTTTAGTCCATATTTTCTTGTATTGTTTAGTCTTTTAGTCTCTTTTCTTGTATTTTAGGTTGTAAAATGTACACATTTTGAGTTAATCATAATGTTTATTTTATTTAAATTATATAATGTTTTTATTTAAATGTGTTGTTTCATTTTAATAAATGAAAAAATTAAAAATCGTAAGGTCTATGGGTGTTTTATAACTTGAATTGTGAAAGAAGAGTGTTTTTGTGCTGAGTTATAGGAGAAAAATGCTTAAGTGACAACACTTTTTTCCTATAACACGAGCCTTTGACTCCGGACACCTGGTGCTCTTAATACCAATACTCATCTCAACTCTGTTTTTCCAGTGTAATGATTCGCTGAAGCTTCAAAGTTTGTTGCTCGTGTTAACGAAGCATCAATTCAGAAAACAGAAATACCAAAACATAAAGCCGTTAGACAACATGATCCAAAACAAAAAGAAAAATCAGAAGAAAAACAATGAAACTCAGAACTTTCCAAATGAAACATGCATAAGGTTTAGACACTTCAATTTTCAACTCGTTTCTATATACATCTTTTTTAATTTTGTTTTGTACCTTTGTCGGTTCAACAAAGATGAGGAAAAAACAAAAGAACAAACAAGACAATCATATCCACTTACGTTTTAATCAATTTGAAATTAAATTTATTTCTTAAAATTAAATATCTCATAAACTGTTAACGGTTAAGTAAAACTAATTACATCATCATGTCGAGTACAAAGTCATCCTTCATTATAGGAGTGTTATTATATATACTTTCGAGGAACTTTTTTTTCGAGTTCTTTCGGTAAGTGTAGAAATTTACGTCTTAAAAAATCACATGTGATTTATAATTTGAAAAATCAAATGTGATTTGTATTTAAAAAAATCACATGTGATTTGTAATTTGAAAAATCATATGTGATTTGATTTTTAAAACCAACATCACAAATCAAATGTGATTACGTATTGTATAATATTCAACATCTATAAAAAAAAGCAAAAAAAGTTTGTCCAAACAGTTAATTAACATGAAACATTTCATGTTTAACAACATATATTATAATTATAATCTTTACATATGCATAATTATGGAAATAATGAGTTTACTAAATGTCATTTTTTCTCAATTATTAAGCTTAATCACAACTTTATCAGTTTTTGTTAACAAAACCCTTTTTATAAATATCCTGATTTATAGATTTACATTTAATATAACTACCATAATACTCGTGCAAAACAATGGTAGTGAATAATCTTTAATGGTTTTTTGGTTATTTATCAATTTATGGCTATGATAATACAAAATAGAATTATATTAGTAAATATTAACATTACGTCGCAAAAATTAATAGGCATCTCATCCCTTGATTACATATGATTTGTTCCAAGTGATGTCTATAGATTATCAGTTTTAAGTTTGTAATGTCTATAGATTATCAGTTTTAAGTTTTTTATTCCAATCATATTGTTATGCATGAGATGAAAAATAAAGATTTATGTGATCAATAGAAAATTTCTTTTTAAATTTATATGTTGAATATTAATCAATAAGTTTCAATTTATATGTAAAAAAATTAATTCAAAGCGACGAAGCAAATTACCGTTTTTTCCCCGTTAACCGGGAACCCTTTCGAGAGAAGAGCTTTCAATTCCTTTGTAGATTTGTAGATCAGAGGAGGATCCGCCGCCCTAATTATCTCTCCACACTCATACCCCAAAGCCTTACGCATCTCTTCCTGAAGGTCATGAAACTCCTGTGATTCAAGTGCAACTTTAAGTTTTTCCACAACAATAGACATTGTTGGCCGTTGTTCACGAGTTCTCTGTAAACATTGATATGCAATGTCTACAAATGTTTCGACAGAACTTGGATCCTGATGGTGTTTGAGATCTGGAAAGATGATCTCATCTAGTTTCTTTTGTTCATAACATTTCTTCCAAAAAGGCACAAAAACCTCAAACTGACAATTGCTATTTTCATAGCATACTCTCCCACACAGAACTTCAAATAATACTACCCCAAAAGAGTACACGTCTGACTCTTTTGTTAATTGCCTAATTGGTACGCTTCCATATACAATGGATCACAGTAGCCATGGGTACCTACGACACGGGTGACAAGAATGGTGTGTTGCTGATTAGCAGGGCTTATTTTCGACAGCCCAAAATCAGCCACCTTAGCATTGAGATTCTCATCAAGTAGAATGTTTGCACTTTTGATATCACGATGCAGGACTCTTTGCTGTGTCCCTTTGGGATCATGAAGGAAGCTTAGTCCCTTCGCAGCACCAAGACATATCTTTAGTCTGTGTGTCCACGTGAGATTGGCATCATTCAGAATCCGGTCAAGGCTTCCCTGTGGTGCATGCTCGTAGATAAGGATCATCTCATCCCCTTCTTTGCAATACCCTAAGAGGGAAATGATATTATTATGCTTGTAATCGGAAAGCAGCCTGATTTCTGTAAAGAATTGAGGGTCTGCTTGCCCGTGTTTACGATCTAGACGTTTGAAAGCAACCATGCGTTTCCCCTCAGAGTGAGGCAGTTCTCCTTTATAAACTATCCCAAAACCGCCTTTTCCAATAACTTTGCTATCATCAAAGTTGTTGGTGGCTGATTTGATATCTTCTAGTTGGATTTCAAGATGTTTAAATCCCAACAGATACGATGCCATTTTTATTGATCAAGCAATAATGAGAATTATCAAGCTATTTTAAAAAAGCACCAGAATAGGTGTTTGTAATTTTATGTGATTAGTTCAATGAAAAGTAATGCCCTTATATAGGCCAACAGAGCACAGTATATTGCATTAAGTTAATTACACCACTAACCATAATTAACTACATGTAACATGTCTTTCAGTTTAAACGATATTACCAAAGTCAACCTTCTGTTTATTCCTGCGCACTTTAACCAGTATTCCAAAAAATCAGATGCTTTAAATTCGAATAATATGCCCAAAGTTTACCAAGTGTCTTACTCTTGTTTACATGATGGTCAATGAGCAAGAACGGAGACCATTTTGCAATGATATTAATAAACGATATATAGTTGATGTATTTATCCAAGCTGTGGGGTTTTGCTACAGTTTATTTCAGAACCCTTTTGTGTTTGTTTTGCTGCAAGACTTAGAGGTAGAATGGAAGAATGTAAAATGGTTTTTTTCAAAACATTGAAAGTTACAACACTAACTGTAATAACTAAATTATATTTTCTAATTGAACAACATGTTTAACTTGTGCGACTGACTAAAATGCATAGGCGTTGTACACTTTAAAATGTACAGCTAGTAGTTGGAACACATGCCCAAAGTCAACCATGTATTTGTGTCTCATGATTCATAAAAAATGTTTAATTCCAGCAATTATACAGTAAATAATCAGTGGGAGGTTATCAAGTCTCTGTAGCTAACATTGGACATAATATACAAACAATCTATACTATTCTGTTTATTCAGCATAATCAGTTGTAGCTATAACATAACAGCATCTTTTTTCTACGAAAAACACACACAAACATGCCTCTAATGACGCCTGAACTCACACCTTTTGGTGATTATACTTGAAAAAGCAATTGTGTGTTACAGACTCACCATTAATGAGAGAACTTGAATTAAATGCCCAAAATCAACTCTGTTTGTGTGCGTTACATGATTGATATAGAAATAAGTGACCAGATGTAGCTACTGTTTTAACATGACATAGGAACTGAGTAATTGGTGAGAAAAATGACTGTATTATTATATTCCAAGCAATCACATGTCCAGAAGTGGAATAAAACGCCCTAATTCAACACTCTTTGTCAATTTTGCAATAATGTTTGTTAGTTTTGAGGTCAAGACATGTGTTTAACAGTGGATGACTAATTTAATCTGGACGGGTCGGATGAGTTTGGTAATGGGTCATAATAGGTTCATTTTTTTGTCAGGGTTGGGTTGACCCGTGAGCTATTTTGTCCAATTTTACTATAAATAACATGTTAAAGTGAATATTGTTATGTATACAACAACAAATATAAAAGGTATATTATTACAAATTAACAATAGAATCTATTTTATTTGAATTAAGCATAATAGCAGATTAGGAGGATGTATATGTGCTTTGGATTTATATTAACTTTTTCCATTTAGTTAATTTCATTTTACCGTGTTCAGTTTAGCTATTTTCACTATTATTTTGACATCGATACATCATTTATTAGATCTACGTAAATTAAAGTTACTTCCTACGTGTCACTTTACCTTTTGGTAAGCATATTTGTAACCAAAAGATCGCAACAAAACTGGTTTTCTATTCGCCTCAAATAGATTTTTACTGGGTGATATATGTATAAGCTGGCAGGCATCCATAAAGAGTGTGTATAGTATGCGGAAACTCAACTGCCTTTGTGTTGGTTAGCTTTGATTAGTAGTCTTATATATAAACATTGGCAAGTGGCTAGCAGGTCGCTTTAACCAGCGTTCCAAGCAACATGTGCTGATGTGCTGAGCATAAATGGAAATATTAATTTATAAGCTATGATGTGATGCTCAAAGTCAGCCCTTAGTATGCGTAAGCCTAAATGTTTTGATCACATAATTGCATTAAATTAAATTGTTTTTATCAACTCTCTTTAGTTGAGTTTGGACACGCATTAGATAACTTCGGACATTGACATTCCTTTTTATAAGGATTAAACCATATGCACAAAACATTTGTATTTAACTCGAGTGTAGTTCTTATGACATTTGTATTTAACTCGAGTGTCAATTTGTTACCTTAAAACTAATTATAAACGAGAAAGAATGTCCACTTAATGAGTATTCCAAACAATCATATGTGCAGAACCTCAAAGGAGGAGTGTAATTTTTTGTGTTCTCGTGTTTCTTACTTGTGTTTTCTATTTTTACTCCTGTAACTTACTACTAGCTTCTTGTAGAAGTATCTGATTTCCAATATATATCATCGATTCATTGGACCGTTGTTTAAAAACAAGAACTTCAACCGAGATGCCAATATGCCTAATGAACTAATGAAGTTGGAATCAGATGCAGAAATGCAACCTTATTGACTAAACAAATAGTCATAATTTTAATCATGTCTATTAAGCAACCTTTAACATTAATTGGTGGCCAATAATTTACTGTAATTGTATATAATTGGCTTTATAAAAGTCAGCTCTTTGCATGTTAGCTAAGATGTCCTAATTATGCAATCAATTAAATAAAAGGCAAATCGCATAAAAAGGTATCACACTTTGGGTTAATTTCAATTCTTTTCTCTAAATTTAAGGTATGAAAATTATTTTTTGTGCAATTTAAGGTTTTTTCGACTTTTCGAAAGCGATTACCGGTCATAATGTCAACCGAAATGACAGTTAAATGCTCAATTATAACGATATATCACATTAATTAACAAATTCATCTGAAAAAATGGCCGATAACACCTTTTGAAAAGTCGGAAAAACCTTACATTGCACGAAAAATAACTTCGATACCTTAAATTAAAAAAAATAAAGTTGAGTACCTAAAATTCAAATTGACCTTTCTGTGCAATTTGCCCTTAAATAAAAAGTAGCTAAGAAACTTCATGGTAATCGGCATGTCATTTTTATTCTAGGCATAATTTCATATATATCCTTCCCTGAATGAATAATTACATGTATATCCTTTGTACCAGTTTTTTATGCATAAAATACAATGTTTTTAACGCATCAAAAGAATATATATGTAATTTCTAATATATATATATATATATATATATATATATATATATATATATATATATAGGGAAGGGATCGTGGATTAGATTTTAAGTTTTTTCTAATATCAAAGTAACTTTTTAAGTAAAATTGTTAATATCACAGTTACTTTTACATGTTTTCTTAATATCAAAGTTAATTTTTTTAATATCACCGTAACTTTTCTTAATATCGTAATAAAAAAGACAGTGATATTAAGTAAAATTGTTAATATCATAGTAGAACTCATAATATCGTTAATATCACGGTAGGAGTCATAATCAAAAAAACAAAAAGTGCTCATAAAAATCTGAAAAAATAAAAAAATGAAAGAAGATAGTAATAGTAAGGATCGCTCAAAAGGAAAAAAATCAAAAAAATCGTTTACATGGTCAATTGGTACCGTGAATGTAAGCGCAGTACAAAAAGTCAAGATCAGATCTGAAATGGGTGGTCCAGATCAATCCGCACATCCGCACGAATTAAAAAAATCCGCATCTGATCCTCACTATATATATATATATATATATATATATATATATGCGTTCATGTGATGACCACCCTTAAGATAAAAACAATAGGAACCAATCAGATTTTACCAAGTGTCCTTTTCATTTAAAAGAAAATCAAAATTAATTTTATTGTGTTTAAGGGTAATATAGTAATCTTTCTTTTTCCATGATCTCATTATTTCACCACTAATAACCAAGTATCCCTCATATTTAGTTTGTATACGTTTTTTTTTTTTTTTCTTTTCTCAATCACTAACCGGATTCATCTCTCTCAAGCATAAAAACACAGTCCCATCGTTTAATTCACACAACTTATAAACAAGATAAACATCGTGATTCAGAGCTTTATGTCTATTACAACTTACAAGTGACACTGGTTCCATCCAAGGTAACCCCCCCCCCCCCCTTTTATTTTATTTTATTTTTATTTTTTAAATAATCCTTTTTTACACTATGATATTATGGTTAATGTAAGATATAACTTTTCACATACACATCATAACATTAACACAAGGTAGCATATAGATGGAATTCTAGAGAGAGAAAGTTAGAGGTTTAGGGAACTTAGTGAGAGAAAGTGAAAGATATTATTATGAGCTCCAACTCTCTACCTTGGGAGGTAGAGAGTATTTATAGTCTTACATAAAACGCCACACATCGGGCTGTGGATCAGGCATACAGTGGGTAAAGACTCGTCCGTCCTCCACGGTGTTACTTAACTAAATACTACTTAACTTAATATTACTATGACTACGAGCTTTCTAACGATTACATATACTTGAGGTGACCGACTCTTTAATACCTGGAATTTCTAATTCCTAACAATCTCCCCCTAAGGGAGGTCACCTCAATCATGCACTAAAATTACATTGAATACAAACAGATATGACATTAACAATTGTTCTTGCATTCTTGATGTAGTCCTTTGTTCCTAAGCTCGTAGTCATTGATTCTTCACATTGCATGTTTGGTTACTTCAAGTGGAGGTCTTTTACTGATCCACGTGATAATAATTTTGAGCCATCATTTGAGATTATCAGCCATAAAAAAAATCTCTGTGACATCCTTTGTGGTGTTGGTATTATGTGATGTTGTGACTTTAGGACCGACATGCTCACATTCTGGATCATGATATCTTCTCATCAGAGTAGCGGAAGCATTAGTTGAATCATGATATTGGCAGCAGCGTAGCAGAAGCATGGAGTGAAAATATCAGAGTCATTGATGCACTAATCATGATTTCTTTTGAGATGAATGTGTTAAGTGAGCATGCGGCTATGGATTGACCGCTTCATTCTGAACAGCTGCAAACGTCGGGCGTACCTACATACAACAGTTAGCAATAAATCGCTCGAAAGTGTCTTTGATCACTTTCGTTGAATTGAGGTACACGGCCCACGGTTCCCCGTTGATCAGTACAAGTACTGCCTGTGATCAGGTATAATTCCGAAGAATTTCCTTGACAGGGTTTCGCAGCTGCTCTAGCTGTTCTCAAACCGGAACATCTCAAAGAGACAACACGGAGGAGTGAACCAGCGAATTTATGTCCACTGATTGATGAAAAGAGATTTGAAAAACAATCGTGTATTGCTCAATAGAAATTGTTTTTGCAATATACCGAAGGTTTTAATGAAAATCAATTATCAATCATAAAACACCTTTTGATTTGAAAAATTAGTACACGGTCGCGTGCTAATGAAAAGAGTTTTAAAGCACAAAGACCGGTTTTCAAAGGTATCCGTCAATCCATAACCTGAACCAGGATTGATTCAAAAAGATTGAATCGCCCCATTGTTTCTGTTCAGTTGTCACATGGTTGATCTGTATAATAGATCTCACATGCCACCTACCAGGAGCTTGTTAGATGTTGGCTCCGGAAGGCTTTCCATCTTCACAGTGAATATGTAAACACATCACTCGGATGTTCGGGAAATACCACAAGGATAATGCGTAGGACTCAAGATATAATCTCTCTTTCCACATTGTGTGAAACAGAGAGTCTTAATTGAAAGTGTCCTAATGAGATTTATTGATGATCTCGTGGCTCTAGACTCAATTTGTGCATATTTGGATCCTGTGCGGGAGACTAGGGAGAGGGTCTCCTTCTTCAATATCAACAATCTCTAAGAGAAAGTCGATAGATAATGTCGGTTCCCCGTGAGAATGAAACAAGTCCTTTTAAGAGGAACTTGAGTGGTTTGGAAAGTTGAAGTGCAGTGCGTCACTGGGTCCATGACGTCTTGTCTTCAATACCGATGTTACCATCAGTAGCATATGAATTGAAACCGGCTTCTGCCCTAAGGTTGAATAAATGGAGGGCTATTTGTTTTCACCCTTTTCTCATTCAATTCTTTTTCATTCTTCAACCCCTTCAGTGCTTACCGAGACTTCATAGCAAGAACCTTGTTGGGTTTATTCAAGTACTAGCTCAGTCTTAGTCCGCACTCTTCCCATATCTCATTTTTCTCCTTTTATCATCATACCTAAGAACTCTACACTAACTAGTGGATAGTCCCTGGGTAGATCCCTCCGGTTCTGGCGGATCTTGGGAACACATACCTAACCTTATCGTCCTTATATCACCATACATAATGTAAAGTTGGTCGGTTTTTTGGTATTGTTCATCTGCCATTGGATCCAATTGAAAACCATTTGAAAATCAATTCAGATACTTGTGATATATTATCAAAGCATTTTGTACCTGAATTGTTTTGATATTTTAGAACGAGAACTCCCCCTCAACATGTGCATCAAGTATTTGAAAATGTTTTGCACACGGAGGCAAGAGAAAGAATTAACTTCTTTGATTACCATTTTCTAAAGATATCAACATCACTTCCCTAATCGAATCAAGTAGATAAAGCATTTTGGGGAAGGATGAGGTTTCATGATTTTGCTCCCCCTCAATATGTGCCTCGAGATTTGAAAAGAGTTTTGCACATACTAGAGGAAACCTGCACATTGAGATAAGTGATCACGTTTCAAAACATTGTGGTTTAATATAGATGCTCCCCCTCAATGTGTGCATGGAAAATTTGAAATCGTTTGTCACTTACGGGGAGGCAAACATGCTAATCACTTAAGAAACCATTTATCGAATTATCAGTTTAAATCCTATTTAAATCACACATTCTCCCCCGATCACAATTATCAAATCATTTGAGATTTGTGATCTCTTATGGATTTAAATTGATTTTGAAAGCTTTTAAGGAGAATTGTGACTTGATTATGAAAGCGTTTTAACTGCTAAGGATCGGATTTTAAGACTTTAAACTCCATTGATGGAACATGCATGTATATCTTTTGAAAACAGTTTAATGCCAAATAACTTTTTAATTTAATTGAAATCATTCTCCCCCTCAATCAATGACATAGGTTGTTGATTGAGAGATAGAGATTTTGACAAGTAAGTCCTGATGATTATCAAAAATAGAAGAACGAGTTTATTTTCAAAGCATTTAGTATTCAGCAGATAAATGTTATAGAATCAGAGCATGGAATTTGAAAACATGGTA
The DNA here is from genome assembly GCA_910596185.1 of Chrysanthemum makinoi. Classification (NCBI taxonomy): domain Eukaryota; kingdom Viridiplantae; phylum Streptophyta; class Magnoliopsida; order Asterales; family Asteraceae; genus Chrysanthemum; species Chrysanthemum makinoi. The sequence continues at coordinate 44,515,696 of OU343217.1, read as the reverse complement.
AAACATGGCTCTGTTCTTTCTTTTAAAACCGGGTTATTGCCTGAAAATGACAATAAACCATTTATTTTCTCTTTCTCTCAAACAAAATAATTTTTTTTTTTTTTTTTTTGGAATTCGACCAACATCTAAAGTCCCGTGTCATTCTTTGAATGACAGCACAAAGACCGTAGATATTATCGAACCGAGAAAACACATGACAAAAAGACAATATTTTTGAAGATTTTTTTTTCGAAATTTTCAGATTTTTATGGATTTTGAAGGTTTTATAATTTTGTATTTTGATTTTGAAATAGATATATACAAGGGATAGATGAAGATAGACCTTTACTCCTCGTTTTCCTCTGAAGGCGTTTGAGGTATCGGTTGAAGGCTTTTCATGACAAGACGTGGAAGAATAAACTCAAAACGTTCTCTTGGAAGAGCTTTGGTGAAGATGTCCGCTAACTGATATTCAGACCTCACAAAATATAGTTCCACACACCACCTTTTTCTACTTGTTCCCCGATGAAATGATGTCGAATGTCGATATGCTTTGCTCTTGAGTGTTGAACGTTGTTGCATGAGAGAGCAATAGCACTTTTATTATCACAGTACAGAGGGTTTTGTTGAATTCAAAGCCATAGTCAGATAATTGAGATCTCATCCATAAGATTTGAGCACAACAAGATGACATGGCTATGTATTCAGCCTCTGTAGAGGAAATAGAGGTACTCATTTGCTTCTTTGAAGACCACTCACAAGCTTATCACCAAAAACTGAGCACCTCAGATGTACTCGACGCGTGTATCTTGACACCTGCATGATCGCATCTGCATAGGCTGTTAATGACATACCGGTGTCCTTCGGGTACCATAGTCCCATATTGATGGTTCCTTGGAGATACCGAAAGACCCGTTTAACTGCTTCAAGGTGCTTTTTAGTAGGCTTAGCCTGGTATCTAGCACACATGCAAACAGCGAACAAGATGTCTGGTCTACTAGCTGTGAGGTACATCAGGGATCCAATCATACTACGATATTTAGTTTGGTCAATCATGATCCCTGAGTGGTCCTCATCTAGTTTGGTTCGATCAATCATGGGGGTGTCAACAGGGTCACTTGAATCAAATCCAAATTTCTTTAAAATCTCTGTTGCATATTTAGATTGATTTATGAAAATGCCTCAGGGACTTTGTGAAATTTGTAATCCCAAGAAAAATGACATTTGTCCCATCATTGACATTTGAAACTTTGAACTCATTTCATTAGAAAAACGATCACATTCCATTGGGTCAGTCGAGGCAAAAATAATATCATCAACATAAATTTGAACATGAGTTAAATGTTTGCCTGACTTCCTGGTGAACAATGTAGGATCAACTGCTCCTTTACTGAATCCGGTTGATAGAAGAAACTTTGACAGTGTATCATACCATGCCCTTGGAGCTTGCTTTAAACCGTAGAGAGCCTTCTTCAGACGATAAACGTGAGTAGGATGCTCTTGATTCACAAAATCCCGAGGTAACTGACGTAACGACTTCTTTAAGATCTCCGTTCAAATGCCGTCTTCACATCCATCGATACACTACCATGTTCTTACTAGCAGCGTTAGCCAAGAAATTTGATTGCCTCGATTCGAGAACGGAGCAAAAGATTCTTAAAAGTCTATACCCTCCTCTTGACGATATCCTTTAGCAACTAAACGAGCCTTGTTCTCCAACACATCACCATGCTCATCAAGTTTTACTTTGAAGATCCATTTGAGAGCTATAATCATAGCACTCCTGGAGCAGGTACTAAATCCTATACATCAAGTCGATCAAACTCATGAATTTCATCTTGCATGGCATTGAACCAACTGTCTTCATTCATGGCGGTTTTAACATCTTTTGGTTCGATCT
>OU343217.1:44400663-44513717 GCA_910596185.1 Chrysanthemum makinoi | reverse complement strand
AAAAGAAGAGGCGATGCGGAATGTAATGAGCCCGAGCCATTATCTCCCCCTTGATCAAAGCTCCCCCTAAATTGGGTGCTTAATGGGAAGATACATGGATTGTGAAAATAAAGCTACCAAAAAAATTAGTAATAATGATCATTCACAAGCATTTCCAAACACTATGTAAAGGCACCAACAATATAGAAAACACCATTCATTAGTTAAAACTTTCCATGAATAAGAATCATGAAAAGAGAACACAATGATGTGTTATAGTACAAGAAGAAAAAAAAATAATCCTAAGAAAAGAAAAACTTAGAAATGCTAAGCTATGACCATCCTAATGAGATGGTGGATGAGAAAGAGCGTTGAGGTGCTTAAGGATGTGATTGAGGATGAACTTCATTTCCTCTTGGAAGTCATGGACCATAACCCGGGTCCTATCAACGGTTTGGGCGGTTTGTTCACAAGTTGAGCAACCATGCCTAGGGGGTAGTATGTTTGGTGAGGTTGTGGTGGTGGAATGGTAGATGTGTTGGTGTTGGTGGTGATGTTTGGGGTGGTCATGATGGAGGCTAGCAAAGCCTTTTGCATTTGCATAGTCTCACTTAGGTGAGAATCCACCATGCCTTTGAATTGGTGGAGGTGTTGGAGTTCCGCTTGAATCTCCTCTCGTGTGGGATTAGCATCCCACATGGACTCCTCAATGTCCTCTAAGTGAGGGGACATTGGTGTAGGGAGTGGTTGGTCCCCATACAAAGGACCATGGATGTCTTTGTAAATGGGGTGAAAGAGAAGAGGTTTTGGCCCTAATGGGGTGTTTGGGTCAAAAGATGGCTTAGGTGACTCATGAGCAATCCGCTCAATTGTGCCAAAGGATGGCAATGGTGGTGGATGATTTGGCCTAGGAGGCAAGTCATCCAAGTCCTCCAAGAAAGGATTTGGAGAAGTTGGTGGTGTGGAAAATAATTCCAAAGGAATGAGAGTTGGAGACTTTGGTGGTGAGGGTGGTGAGGGTGTTTTGGATGTTTGGATGGGTGCCGGTGGAGGTGAAGTTGGTGTTTTTGTAGGTGGTGGAGTGGTGATCACAATTGGTGATTGAGTAGGTGTAGCCAAGGTAAGGCTTGTATCATCTCGGATGGGAGATGAGATTGTGAGTGGAGAAGACTCGGATGAGGAGCTCAAGTTTACGAAGCAACAAGGCCTCACGCTAATTCTAGCGGTTTTCTTGTAAGGTTTAGGAGAGGATTTTGTCATTTTGACTTGTGTTTTCTTTGTTAGATGATGGTAAGAATGAAGAAGGTGTGAGGATGATCATGGTAAAACCTCTCAATTTATAGAAGTGAAAAATTATGGAGAAATGTGTTTGATTTGATGTTAAACCATAGAAGGGATGAGGTTCCTAATGATTTGGAAGTGGGTTAAATGCTAGTCATATCACCCAAGTCAAGCCATACAAGAGAGATGGAGTGAAGAAGAAAAGATTTGCAAAAAATGTGTTCTAATGAGTGGAATTTCCTAACAATCAGATTACCCACGGATTTCAAGGTACCAAAAATTTGGTTCCTTCCTTTATGCCAAAGGGCTCCTTGGGTGAATTTTTCAAATTTTTGAATTTTGGTGGGAAATGGATTTCTTATATGCCTAAGTGAATGATACTAGTTCTAATAAGGGTATAAACTAGTTAAGATTGACCTACAAGCAATGGATGGTAATTTGGAATGACGAAAGAATCGAAATTCAGAAAGTTACCTGGAGGATCCACGGCACCAAAAGTTTACACGGACGGACCCCTAAAAAGGGTGCCGTCTGGTCCGCCTGTACAGGTACGGCGGTACCATTTCTTATAACAGACGGAATTAAAAAGTTGGTGCCGTATGATCCGTGAAGTGCAGAAAACTTCACAGAGTACATTTTTAGGCGTCGGGGACATTTCCGAAACCTGAAATGTTTCTCAAAACAAGTGATACTAAACATTTCTAGTTAGAAAAAGTAACTAACACAAGTACAAACATCATCGAGCATAGATTTTGAGCAAGGCTAAGTGATTTTCACATTATAGTGAAAATGGGTAAAATTTGATAGCATACTTGTGCTATTTCCCTCCATAAGATTGTTAGCATACTTCTTTGTTTTAAGTAATATTATCATCCTACAAGATAAAAACAACCAAATTGTATCAAACATTAGAGATAATGTATTGTTCCAAACGCTCCTTAAAACGATTCTCACTTATCCAACTTCTTGTAGATCTTGGTCATCATTCTACCAAGGCACTTGAACATCCCCTTGGTTTGCTTGAACTCCGCTGATTCATTTTCAATCTCGGGAAGAGATGCATAATACTCATGAGGTGGAAGGCGAGAGTTTGGAAGACCATCATCGGAGCTATTTGATGATGATGATGATGGAGTTGGAGGTTTTGCTCTTTTGCCTTTTGTCTTAGCAACTCGTGCATCACTCAAAGGTACAAATATGTGAGGAATGAACTCATAGTGAAGGTGCATTCCTTTTAGGCTTGGTGGAATTGGTGCAAAGGATCTATAAAGACGGGTGAGAAGCATCCCGTATGGGAGAGAAACCGATCCTTGTGTTGGAATATCAATCATTCTCCTAGCAATATAGTAGTCTAAATTGAATGGTTGACTGGTGGACAAGTTGTAGAGCATATGACAAAGACAAGCATTGATGTGATCCCTATTTCCTATGGTGCTAATGACGTTGGCTCTAAGTAGTTCTTCCCATTTCCTAAATTCGGGCTTAAGTTCATTTAGCTCCATTCCATATGGATCTCGGTTAACTTCTTTTACTTTCGGGTACTCGGGTTGTATCTCCCCTTGGGATAAATAGGTGCTCACGGATGACATCTTTATTTGCTAGAGGTGTTTGGTAGGGAGAAGTGCGGTTATTGATTGCATCAAGAGTGGTGAGTGACCACTTATCCGAGTAGACACATGTCCCTCGGTTGGGAATTCCTAGCAATTGAGCAAAGTTGGTTAAGGTGATGGTGTAGTCGTTTTGATTGATTTTAAACCTAAGACAGAACTCATCATCATCTTCATCACTAAAGCCGGTCACACTAGCATAGAACTCTAACACAAACCTAGGACAAATTGGTTCATCGATGTCAAGAAGACAATCGAAATGAATGGCGGCTAGTTCTTCACGGAGATTGGTATTTTCAAGGGAAGATGGGTAAATGGTTCTACCTTCATGGAAATACCTTGATTCTAGACTCTTAAAGATTTCTACTTGTTCCTTGGAAAGTCCTTTGGTTTTGTGATGTTTGGGAATGTAGCCAAGGGTGTCCTTGTGATCATAGAATCTTGCGGCTACCATGGTTATTCCTAGGAGCAAGAATTAATATGTTAAAAATGAGAATAAACTTTAACGTTTTAGTTCTAGTGTGTGCCTATATGAAAACGATTTGGAGTTGCGGTTATCTCGACTCATTTTATGCATAAAATGGTTTTAGTGGGGTGTTTGGCAAATACCATGAGATAACCCAAATGCTCCTAATTCAATGTGGCTTCATTTGAATATACCCGGGAATGCATATTAGTTATGCAATACCTTTAGTATTCAAGAGCATGCAAGTGATGAAAGTCTAACGTTTCTATTTGTATTAACAATGAAAAAATTGTTTTCCTACAAGTGAGAAGCTTTTCAAATTTTTGACATGGGGTATTTGGTTATTTGAATAAGGCCTTATTATCTATTGATTAGTGGGAAGCATGATTTTTTTATGCAGTATGATAATGTAGTACCTAATTTCAATGACTAGTTATGCAATTTGCCAATTGAATTCATATTTAGTATAAAAGCATACATAAAACCCCATGTAATGATTTTTAATGGTTTTGTGCATAAATAAGAATCCTAGACTCAGAATTAGGAGATAAAATGTAGTTAGGATACTTACAATGATGTTATCTTCAGTGATTAGTGAGTGGGAAGGTGTCAATAATGAGCTTGGTTTAATGTTTACACGTTTTGGTAAAGTGAGTTTTGAGGAAGAAGATGTTTTGTAGGTAGCTGTTTTTTTTCTGTAGACACCACGGACCAGACGGTACCAAATTTTTGGTTCCGTCCGTGTTGTCGTTTGGTGCCGTGGCTACAATAGCAGATACAGAACAAAATTGTTTTGTTTTGACTATTCTATTGTTTTGGGCTATGTTTATCCTACATGTTTGGTTCCATTAACCCTAAACCAAGTCTAAGAAGATTAAAAGATTCTCGTTTAAGAGGCTTAGTTAAGATGTCGGCAATGTTGTCTTCGGAGGATACTTTCTCGATTGAGATGTTTCCTTTTTGAACATTGTCGCGAAGAAAGTGATGTCGGATTTCAATATGCTTTGTACAAGCATGTTGAACGGGATTCTTGCTGAGATCGATGGCTCCTTTGTTGTCGCAAATTATTACAATGTCGTTGAGATGAATTCTGTAATCTACGAGAGCTTGCTTCATCCAAAGAGCTTGTTGACATGCTTTTCCGGCTGAGACGTACTCGGCCGATAGTTGAGATGGCTAAAGCCGTTTTCTTCTTTGCAAACCATGAGGTGAGACAATTTCCAACAAAAGTGCAAATACCACTTGTACTTTTTCTATCGACATAATCACCGGCATGATCCGAGTCGGTATACACTATGGTTTCTACACCCATAATCCTAAACATGTTGTTCCCTTAATGTATCTAAAAATCCTTTTTAAGGCTTCTAAGTGTGATGCCTTTGGGTTTTCTTGAAAGCGAGCACATAGAAAAACACTAAACATAATGTCGGATCTACTAGCCGTAAGATAGAGTAGGCTACCAATCATTCCTCTATATTTAGTGTTATCTACGGATTCACCTTCTTCGTCCTTGGTGAGTTTAGTGTCCGAGGACATGGGTGTTTTAGTTGGTTTGGAATCTTCAAGACCAAATTTCTTAAGCATGTCTTTTATATATTTAGATTGGTTAAAAAATATGCCATCTTCTAGTTGTTTAATTTGAAGTCCTAGAAAGAAATTTAATTCACCCATCATACTCATTTCAAACTCATCGTGCATGATTTTAGAGAAATTATCACATAGTTCTTGACAAGTTGATCCGAATATAATGTCATCAACGTATATTTGAACAATGATAATATGTGATTCCTTTTTCTTGGTAAAAAGAGTATTATCTACTAATCCCATAGTGTATTTGTTATCAATAAGAAAAGTCTTAAGTCGGTCGTACCAAGCTTTTGGTGCTTGCTTAAGACCGTATAATGCTTTCTTGAGTTTGAAGACATGATGTGGTTTCTCAAAGTCGGTAAAACCGGGAGGTTGAGCAACATACACTTCTTCGTTAATAAACCCATTAAGAAAAGCACTTTTAACATCCATTTGAAATAATTTAAAGTCATAAGCACATGCATAAGCAAGTAATATTCTAATAGATTCTAGTCTAGCTACCGGTGCATAAGTTTCATCATAATCAATCCCCTCTTGTTGATTATAACCTTGTGCAACAAGCCTAGCTTTGTTTCTAGATACTACACCATTTTCATCCATTTTATTTTGAAAAACCCATTTCGTTCCAATTATAGTTTGATCTTTAGGTTTTGGAACTAATTTCCAAACATCATTTCTAACGAATTGGTTTAACTCTTCTTGCATGGCAATAACCCATGATTCATCTTTTATTGCTTCATTTATGTTTTCGGTTCAATGGTGGATACAAAACAAAAATAATTACTTTAATTTTGGGCTTGTGACCTTAAGGTTCTTTGATTAAGTTGTCCTATGACGTTTTCTAAAGGATGACTTTTAGATTCTTTGATGTTTACAATTTCTTTATTTAATGGTTCATCTTCTTTGTTATTATTAATTATTTCTTGACTTTCTATCATTTGACTTTCAACTAAGTCATCATCTACCAAAGGTGATGTCTTAGAGGGAGGTGGACTTTCGTCGAATGTTATGTTCAATGATTCCTCGACTATCATTGTTTCTTTGTTTAGGACAATGTAAGCTTTACTAGTTTGAGAATAACCAAGAAATACACCTTCATAAGACTTTGGGTCAAACTTGGTGAGATAATCTTTAGTATTAAGAATAAAGCATTTACAACCAAAGACTCTAAAATATCCTAAAGTTGGCTTTTTACCTTTATAAAGCTCATATGGTGTTTTGTTTAAGAAAGGACGAATTAAGACTCTATTTAAAATATATGTAGAAGTGTCAACCGCGTTACACCAAAACTTTTGAGGAATGTTTTGTTCATTAAGCATTGTTCTACTCATTTCTTGAATTGTTCTATTTTTACGTTCTACTACTCCATTTGATTGAGGTGTTCGTGGAGCCGAAAAGTTATGTGTTATACCATTTGTATCACAAAAGTTTCCAAATTGAGTTTCGTTGTCAAATTCACGACCATGATCCGTTGGATCGACACAATTTCAACACCTAGTTGATTTTGAATTTTCTTGCTAAGTATTTCAAATTTATCAAAAGCTTCATTTTAAGTTTTCAAAAACAACGTCCAAGTAAACCTTGAGTAATCATCTACTATGACCAAAGTGTATAAGTTGCCTCCGTAGCTTCTTATAGCGGATGAACCAAACAATTCCATATGCAATAATTCTAGACACTTAGATGTGGACACCATATTTTTAGATTTATGACTACTATGGGTTTGTTTACCAATTTTGCAAGCGTCATAAAAGTGTTGGTCATATTTTAGTTTTGGTAAATTCCTAACTAGCTCTTTTGAAGATAGGTTTTGCATAAGTCTCATATTAGCGTGACCTAAGCGTCTATGCCAAAGAGATGAGCTATCATCTAACGTTGTTAGGCAAAGTTTGTCATTAGATGTTTTATCTATTTTCATGACGTATATGTTATTTTTCCTAACTCCTTTAGCTATGGTGATACCATCTTTTAGTATTTTACTACCATTTTCATCAAATAGTACTTTATACTTTTTATCACATAATTGGCTAATACTAAGTAGATTAAATCCTAACCTATCTACATGAGCAACATTTTCAATAGTTAGGGAGTTATGAGCGATCGTACATTTGCCAATGATTTTGCTTTTGAGATTGCTACCAAAAGTGACATTACCTCCGTCATACTCTTGGTATGATGAGAAGAGACTTTGTTGCCCGTCATGTGTCGTGAGCATCCACTATCTTTTATCCATTCATCGGGTTCCAATCCAACTTTCAAGCATACCTAAGAAGCAAATAACTCAAGCATTTGGTCCCCAATATCTCATGGGTCCGTTTGGGTTAAACATACCATTTATTTGATTCATGTATGGAAACGATGGGTAAGAGTTCCATGACATGTAATCCGGAGTTTGATATGGTCTAGGAAAGTTTTGATTCCAACCGTTGTGTTGGTAGTTGGGTTGTACGTTGTGGTTGCTCTTAGGAAAGGCGCGTTTGGCAAAAGGTGTTTTATGTCGTTGTTGAGTAGTTTTTATCTAAATTCATTTTTAGCAAGTCCTACTCCGATGTAACAATTGGTTTTAGTTTAACACTATCCTTGGTTTTCTTTGTTACTTTGACAAATTCATTATGGTCCGTATCGAACATTACGTCTGTTTGAAGTACCCACGACACCATTTGGTTCAACGGACGGAACCCTTATTTTGGGTCCGTTTGGTCCGTCTGCTTCAGGCAGTTTTGACAGATTTGTTCGTCCTTTTAACCGTTTTGTTTTGACTATTTGGAATTAATACTTCATTAAATCCTAGCCCATTCATATCTCCTGGTGTTTTATGTATTTTAACTATTTCATCGGCAAGTGCGATGTTTTTGTTAAACCTTTTAAATTTAGAATTTTGTTCGATTAGAACATCTTGTGTGAGCTTTACACTACAAGAATTCAGTCAATTACCCACACGATTCACCCATGAATAGTAATTCATGGGTATTTACCCACAAATTACCCATATATTAACCACGAATAAAGTACCAAAACATTTATTAAAATTACCCATAAATTTCACATGAATTACTCATGAAATCACCCACAAATTTATATTTGGTGTTTAATTTGTGGGTAAATATTATCACTACTAATATTTGCCATAGAATACACATGAATTGAGTGATTGTGGGTAAATATATGGGTAAATTCGTGGGTAAGCTTATGCTTAACCACGGGCTACAGACATCACTCTTGTTGTGGCTAATATTTCGTGACTAATTTGTGGGTAATTAGATAGCCACAATTTTGCACATCTAATGTATGTATGTCGGTACTTGTACGTGGTTAGTTCTTGTAGACATATATATATTACCCATGACTTTACCACGTTATGTTTTCGTGGGTATTTTGTTGCCAGCAATGTTTATGAAATAATACATTCGGCATATTGGTTTATTTCTTTTCATTTCGATTAGAGTATCCGGTTTATTATTTATGTTTTGGTGAAACAAAACAAAACTCGTTTATAGTTTTATTTAAAGTTGGTTATAGTTATACCTCTTATTTGAAATGTGTGGCTATAAATCTTTTTAATTCTTCTCATAATATCATATAAATGTTTAAAAATAGCATACACAAAGATGACCAGATTCTTAATAAGTTAAACTTAGAATCACTACAATTACCTACGCATAATATCTTGAATGTGTATAATAATGTCACTTTGTACGTGCACACTTTTTTTTTTAATAGCATATATATGAATGTGTAGTAAGTTTGAGTAAAGAAAGTTAGTGATTTAAATTATAATTAAGTATTTAGATCTTTAATATATTACATTTCCTTTTATAAATGAAAATATTTTAGTCTAACGGTATCACTTATTTTTTAAGTTTTTAAGTTTGAAACAAATGTGTTTTATTTTTATAAATAATATACATATAAATATATGTCATAAAAGTATTGGGTATCATAACCCACCCTGTCACCATTCCAATGTGGATGCACAATAGCTTGAGCCATTTGGTTACGCCACTCGCGATTGGCTTGAATTCCGCATGATAATTCACTAGCCCATTTAGCTTAGCCATGCAAAAGGCAAATAATTTTTAATTTTTTTATTCTAATTGTTTTTTGTTTTTTAATTGTGTATGCTGAGTCCAAAAAATGAAATGACTTGAGTTATTGTGTATATATTCGAGTCGAGTTCGAGCTTCAAAATAATTGGCTCGTGAAGCTCGCGAGCCTTATCGGTTAAATTATACTTTTATCCATTACATAAATTTATTTAACTTTCATACAAATTGAGTCGAGCCAAGCTTGATATACCGAGTATTTAATGAGTTCGAGCATGAAATGTGGAAATAATCGAGCTCGAGTTTTTATACGATGAGTCGAGCTTGAACTTTAAATAAAGCTCGACCGAGCTTGAGTCGAGTTTCGAGCTCGAGTTTTAGTATTCGAGTCGAGCTCGAGCTTGGAATTACTCGGCTCGTTTACACCCCTAGTGTGAATGTGAAAAATGAAATGTCGAAGTGATGTTAATTTAGCGAAACGGCTCAATCCACCACACCCAATGTTTGAAGTAAAAATAAAACAAATAAATAATGAGGATTTTGATACTATTTTGAATTTTGTGCAAAATTAAAAAACATTCTATACGAAACCGTCTCACAATTTAACCGGAAAAAATTTAGCAGGGGGCCCTTGTGAAAATTTTAAATTCACGAATAAAGGAACAGTTAATAATCACGTACACATGCACCCTTATTTTGATACAGTTACTCTCATAGTTTATCAATTAGATGCTTATAATTTTTAATTACATTTATTTGATAACTTCAATTTATTTTTGATGTAATGACCACATACAGATCCACCCCTGTTTATAATTCATTGCTATTTCAAAGTATCATGGTGAGGGCACATAAAAAAGGTTGGTTTTCTCAAGTTTTATACAGTATATATTTTACTCATTTTAAGAAACTTTGTGTACTGTAACTGTTCGATAAAATGTCTAAGTGAAGCTGTGATGAGTTTACTCTTTTGGTTTGCAGGAAAAGAACAAAGAATTTAGGTTTTAACAAAAGAGTCACCAAATGTGTTCTTGAGAGGTAAACCTAAACTTTTATGCATATATTTTCACTTGTGAATTGATTACTTGTCATATTGTTAAAAATGAAGTTGTTTGTTTATTCTCTCTTGATTTTTCTTAATGACATAAATTGTTTGCCTTTTGGAACATGAAATTATGGACTATTGCTAAATAGAGTATTCATTAAGTTGATTGAACCCATGAATAATCCAATTTATTTTTAGGGTTTTCTTTGGTTAGTCTTAACTGCTAACTGCATTCAAGTGGTCAAAATCTAATCTTTTAGGTGATAACTTTGATAAGTAAAACAAGAAAACAACTTCAAACACTTCATATAAGGCACATATAAATCTCTTTCAGATTGGTGAATCCGTGAATCTACGTTCTGGATATTGTGTTTTAGCTTGGCTTGGCTTTTGGAACGTGAAAGTGCTTAGCTTGGCTCTCTTCATATAAAAAGCATGTTCTTTAAACATATGTTTTGGTCAGTTTCTTATTTTCATCAAACATTTTATTTGTTGTTATTTTGCGGGTCATTGGTTTGACATGGTATGGCATCTCTACTTGTAAGGTGTGAATTTAGGTTCTTATGATTATGCAAGTTTATACTTTTTGATTTTTTTTCAAGTTTAATCAACCTTAGACTTGTAACTTTAAATTTATACTATATACTGATATATACATGATTAGTTGATGATCTCTTTGTTTAACTATTTATATGTATGAAACGTAGGACATGACAAAAGATGTTGGTTTGAATTCTAACGATCAACATGTGAAGGCCACACAAGGGAGAAACATCATGTCTGAGCACCCCAGCTAATGAGGAAACAGCCCCGTGGATATGACTTATTAACATATATTGACATGTAATATGTAGATATTACTCGTGCAATGTATATTCTTTTGGAACTTCCAAAAGCTAGTTACGTTTGTTTATAGTTGATTTATGGAATTAATGGTTGATAAATTGGTTTGTTGATTGTACTTGATGCAATACTCTTATATACTAATTTCATTGTGCTAGTTATATATGATTTATATCTTTTACTACAAATCTACATAATAAGCTTTATACTGGAGCAGATAATTTTGCTTATTCCTCAAAATTACCCGCATTTGTTTTGTGGGTAAAATATAATTAATGGGCTCGAAACAATAAAATATTTTGACACGGAAGTTGAATTTCACACATGGTGGGTAATTTTAACCATGGAATTCCCACATCCAATTGTATGGGTATTTTCGTGGTGATATGCGGAATCCCATGACATGTTACCCACGTATCTAAATAACTTACTCACGAAACATGGTGCGGGTAAATATAGCCACAAAGCCATATTGTTGTGGGTGAATTTTTAGCCTCGAAGGTTTTACCCATGTATATAGAATTGTGGGAAATTCGTGGCTATTTGTTAATTACCCACAAATTTACGCCTTTTACCCACAAATTTCATCCGTGGGAAATCAACAGAATTCTTGTAGTGTTAGTTTTTCTATTTCAAGATTAAGCTCTTGACATGATTTACAACCATCGTCATTTGCTTTTCCTTTTTCAAGTCGTTTTGCTTTTTCTTTTAACTCATAAACTTCATTTTCCAAAAATTCCTTTTTGGTTTTTAAAAATTTATTTTTAGTTATGATTTTTAGACTTAGCTCACACAATTGATTATATTGTTTTTGCAAAGTGTCATCATCAATAGAAGAATAAGAAGAGTCGGAAAGTACCTCGTTTGACTCATGTGCCATTAGAGATTTCCTCCTTGCTTGATTCTTCATCGTCTTCACTATACTCCAAGCACCACTTACAAAAGCTCGTTGAGTTTTGCTTTTAGGTGGCTTGGGACATTCTCCTATGAGATGACTTGCATCACCACACCTAAAACACTTTCTTTCACCTTTACCCTTTTTGTCATCCCGATCTTTTCGGAATGGTTTCTTTTCTTCTCGAGGTTGTCTTACAAACTTTCCTCTTCTTCTAAAGAACTTCTTAAAGTCTCTAACGGCCATGGCATATTCCTCATCTTCACTACTGGAGCAAGATTCGTCATCATCACTTGATTCTTTGCTTTTTAGAACGGTTTGATCTTCTCCCTTCTTCCTTTGATGATCTTCGAATTTTTCTCCATCACCATTTCGTGTACTTTGAGGTTACCGATTAGCTCGTCTAGTGACATTTTTGAGAGATCTTTTGATTCTTCAATAGCGGTCACTTTAGCTCTCCATTTGGGATGGAGTGCTCTAAGAAATTTCCTGACAAAGTTCTTACTACGAAAAGATTCATCAAGTGTTTTAAGTGATGTAATAATAGTATTAAAGCGAGCAAAGCCACAATCAATGGTTTCATCTTCAGGGATAACAAATTGTTCATAATGTTGAACAAGAAGATCAATTTTGTTATCCTTGACTTGTGAATTACCTTGATGTGTAACAATCAAAGATTCCCAAATATCTTTGGCGGTTTCACACATAAAAATTCTTTCATATTCTTTTCTAGGTAAAGCATTATAAAGCATCATTTTAGCTTCATTATTTTTAGCAACTAATTTCTTTTGTTCATCAACAAAAATATCCTTTGTTGTAGAACTAAAATCCCTTTAACAATAACAAACCAAAGATCTATATCTTTTGATTTTACATATGTTTCAAAAGGTTTTTCCAATAGACAAATCCATTGGTTTCAAAGAGTGGTGGTCTTTCCATAGATTGCCCTTCTTTAAAGTTTTCAGAATCCATGGATCGTTTCAAGTTTATAAAATACAAATTATTTTAGAAATTCTTGAGCAACGAGGCTCTTGTACCAATTGTAGAAAACTAGAAGGGGGTTGAATAGTTTACCAATTAAAAACTTTGTTTTGAAACTTATTGAAAGATCAATTGATATTGATCTTTAGATATGTTAATGAAATATGCAAGCAATATGTAAAGAGTAAATAAGGAAAGAAATGATCAAACCACAACAAGTAGTTTATAGTGGTTCGGTCTACAAGGACTCTTTTTCCTTGCCCTACTCCACTCCCCGAGTCTCACACTCGAGAGTTTAACTTCACTAGTCAACAAGCTCCTTTCACAGGTGGAGAAACCTTTACACTTCGCTTACACTATTTCCGACACTAAGCTAGATGTCGAGTTCTTTCTAAGGGTACAACCACTCCCACACACAATGTATTTTGAGGACTAAAATACTAACCACTCACACTCACAAGATTATGATGGTTTAATACAACAATGAAGTATGAATCAACACAAGATCATACAATACTAAACAAAAAAGACTTCCAACTTCTCGTTTGAAGCTTGAATGTGACTTGATCTTCTTTGCTACAAAAGAGATCACTAATATGATATGACTGAGTTAGAAAGATTAGAGAAGATATGTATAAGATTATGATAGAAAGGGATGAAAAACTACTTGGTTTGGCTTTGCTATTTATAGCCAAAACCACCATCGTGGCACCGGACGGCGGACCCCTTGAAAGGGTTCCGTCGTTATATATTTTGGTAGCATGGTGCGACAACAAGATATCAAGATCTTTGCCAAAGTCAATCATATCTATGTAAGATTGTGTAAGATATGAAGAGTACAAATCTACACAAAATATCTAATGAAATCTTCTAATGATTTCCATGATACATCACATGATGTCATGTATTGTTTTTCTATTTTTAGAAATATGCAAATACATAGGTAATGTTTAGGTTTTAAGAAACTAAAACATTCTAAAAACTACTATCATGCATTATGCTTAGGCTCATATTAAGATATGATTAGTCACAATGTAAATGTTTTAAATGATGAGGATATTGTTTGAAAAAGCTTGTTTTAATATCTATTAAACTTGACAAGCTTTAAGCTTTATATAAATTAAATTTACTTTTGTCATTAACAAAACTTAGGTAAAGATCAAAAAATATAAATAACGTTTAATGACGATATTTATATTAACAATCTCCCCCTTTTTGTTGAGGACAAAACATAAATTTTATTTTTATAAAAGATACAAAGTTTGTGCAAGAGTTATAAAAATATTAGTTTTAGAACTTGAAAAGGAAATGATAATGTAAGTGTATGATGGGAAGATACATGGATTGTGAAAATAAAGCTACAAAAAAAATTAGTAATAATGATCATTCACAAGCATTTCCAAACACTATGTAAAGGCACCAACAATATAGAAAACACCATTCATTGGTTAAA
Organism: Chrysanthemum makinoi; assembly: GCA_910596185.1. Classification (NCBI taxonomy): domain Eukaryota; kingdom Viridiplantae; phylum Streptophyta; class Magnoliopsida; order Asterales; family Asteraceae; genus Chrysanthemum; species Chrysanthemum makinoi. The sequence goes on along the minus strand of OU343217.1, from coordinate 44,499,537 downwards.
ATTTTTCATGAATAAGAATCATGAAAAGAGAACACAATGATGTGTTTTAGTACAAGAAGAAAAAAAAATAATCCTAAGAAAAGAAAAACTTAGAAATGCTAAGCTATGACCATCCTAATGAGATGGTGGATGAGAAAGAGTGTTGAGGCACTCAAGGATGTGATTGAGGATGAACCTCATTTCCTCTTGGAAGTCATGGACCATAACTCGGGTCCTATCAACGGTTTGGGCGGTTTGCTCACAAGTTGAGCAACCATGCCTAGGGGGATAGTATATTTGGTGAGGTTGTGGTGGTGGAATGGTAGATGTGTTGGTGTTGGTGGTGATGTTTGGTGAGTGAATTCTTTTGATCGGACGGTTTTCATATAGGCACACACTAGAACTAAAACGTTAAAGTTTATTCTCATTTTTAACATATTAATTCTTGCTACTAGAACTATGCCAACCGTCCGATCAAAAGAATTCACTCCCGGCATTAATGCAAAACCGTTTCCCCCAAATTGGATTTCATCCTCTTGACACAAAACGCTATCAAATTAAATGCAAGAAACATCATAATCTGTTACCAATTTTGTATAGTCATATCATAATCAAATTCGTAGAATCCTATGGATGAACACCTTTCTGAATCACAAACCAAAAAAACACCTACACAGATGATCCGCTGATTCTAAGGTAATTTTTATATATATATTTTTTGTTTCGATTGAATAAAAAAAGTTTAGCCATAAGTTTCAATATATGATGGATTAGAGATTAGCTACATATACAATTATTAATTATGATAGTTGATTTCAGTAAAATTAAATCTGTTCTAAAGTAATTGTATTTTCAGTAAATTAAACTGTTCCAAGTTGGAACAGAGATGTTGGTGGTAGGTTTTTACATGATCTATGTATATATAAGGTATTCATTGATTTTTTTTACTTATACAGGTGCTTCGCAGTAAAATGACTTTGGAATCCGCACAAAAAGTCATGGTTGTGTCCACCGAGTAAGATTTCTTGGCTTGATATTTACAGTATTCTTTGTTGTTACATCTCTATGAATATTAGTAATTGTATGCTGATGTCTACAAATTTTTAATGAAAAGGTGTTCAAGAAAAATTCGATTTGCTCAAGTGTGTGTTTGGAAGAAAAAACAAAGACTATTTTATCTTGCGAGGTTCATATATATGAGTTTGAGACATCCCAATTGTTAGCAATCAGGTAATTAACTATGGGTGAGCGACCAGTTCACATTCGAAAGGTAATGTTCTAAACCGCTATATATGCTAATTTTAACGTTCACTACATATCTTGCCAAGGCCAAATATAACGTGTGTCAAGGCCACCAGGTCTCTTATTCATATTGTGAAACTTATTTTTATTTGTCATTTCATAATTTTTTTTTATCTATTTGCTTCACACTCAAAAGATAAAATAAACTTTTTCATGATTGCAGTTGGTTACAAAAACTAAGAATTATGTGTTTAGGGAGATCTTGCAGGGCAAACTCGACTTCTCCTTCAATCCATGACCCGTTATCTCTGAAAGTGCTAAAGATTTTATCAAAAAATGCTTCTTAGAGACAGGATTACTCGGGTAACCTCTTATGAATTTCTTCGTATGTTTAGCTATTTTTTTCTTTTATTTAAAGTTTTATTGTCTTCTTGATTTCTGAATTCGTTCTTTGTTTCTAATTGTTGTAGGCCACCAGTGGATCAGCGTAGATGGTGTTGCACCGGATAACCCTCTTGATCTTGCATTCTTAACCCAGTTAACTCACACGAAAAGTGATGGGATTCTGATTGATTAATCCAGGCATTATGACAGCGGGAAAAAGGGAGTAGTTGCAACATCAGTTCATTTAAGATCGGGTAGTCCATTAGCATCTGAATTGGCTTGGCATCCGGTTGTTCTTAAGCTTGATGATTGGGTCTTCTTTCACGGTAGACTTCTTCCCCACCATGTTATGTTTATCAGACATCCATTATTGAATGCTTATTAGCTTTTTAGCTAAAAAAGTTTGATTTGTTATTAATAAAGTGTAGGTTGTTTTAAAAAAAATTAGCCAAACAACATGCAAGTGTTGATCTGACTAAATAGTACAGGTATAAAATGACCAGAAGTATTTATCTCCCTGCAAGTCTTTATCAGACATCCATTATTGAAGCAATTTAATGAAGGTTCAGTTTTGGACTGTTGAATTCATGGTTTAATATTCTTTGAGAGGTGTGAGTTTCGTATTTTGATTTTGGTTTTCAGCAACTTGGACATTTGAAAGACGTGCGTTTATGTATGTCACGACAAGCTTCGTAGATGAAAATATCTCTATATATAAAGTCAGTGACTTTTTCGCTCATACTGTGTTTTGTGATTTCTATAGTTTCGTTGTGCAATTAAGTTCCCGTCTCATTAAAATTCTAATTTATGGAAAAGATAAAGAGTGAGGAAAGCTCATAATGAGTGGGTCAAAACTGTTATTTGGGTAAATAATATGAGTGGGTCAAAATGGATCATATGCTGTATTCATTTTGATAGATAAACTAAATGATTAGTATTGGCAAGGAATTGGACGGGTCAAAATTAGTATAGGCATGATATTAGTTGTGAATCCTTTGTAGATGGTTTTAGTAGACTGACAATTGTAGGATATGTTTGGACTGGATAGGCTGGCTAAAAAGGAATGTAGCATAAACTATTATGGATAGATGATCATCAAATAGTGAACAATGATCAACTGGTCGACAGGAACTTATGGGTTATAGCCGAAGTTGCTTTTCTTATTTAAAATATCTCTTTTTTTAGCGAAATAACTGTATATCTACAAAGTGTGTTTTTTTTACTTTAAGAGGAAAATGGAACCATGGTTGGTGACCTACGCAAATATTATCTTTGCTTTCTTTTGTTTCATTCTCTTACCCTTTTTGAGGTGTCAGTTTTAAATGCTATCATTGTTTATTTGGTCTATAGTTAAACGCGACGCTCCCGTTTTGAACTTATTGGGTGTATATAGGGCTCCCAACCACATAAAACCAATAGCTATGTCGCATTTGACGAGTCGTAGTTTGCTTAGGTATTAGGAAATGTTTAGACGTTTTGCATCGGTCCAGTAGCTGTTGTATATAAACTGATAGCTTACGTTGCCGATTTTCTTTTTAGCACTCTTCAGATATTGCTCCACTAATTGAGGGTGTGGTTCAGCATGTATCTTCAAGAAGATTAGAAATTGGAGGTGCTGATCTGACAAAGCTGTTTGTAGAAGAGTTTTCAAAGTCTAATCGGCTGATGAAGCTTGATATGTCAGAAGTTGAGAAATTAAAAGAGCACTATGCGTGTTGTGCTGAGGATGTTCTTGCTTATGAGAAGACACTGGAATCAAGCCCGGAGGAGAAACATACTTTGCCTGATGGCCAGGTGGGTTCCATTACTTGTCAGTCATTTTCTCGTGACTGCTTGCATATGTTCTAAGAAATTAGAATAAGCTATAAGTTTTTCTGATTTCTTTTTATGTTCATTGTTCATGTTCTTATTTTTTATTTGTTTTGGGATATATTTCTAACCCTAATTTCGATTACAATGTCTTGAAATCAGTTATGTGTTTGACCTAATTGTTTATAAAAATTGGTTTATGATTTGTTATTTTGTTGGTGGTTCAAAACTTAAATCGACTAAAAAATTGAAAGCGGTTAATAGGTTTTGTGGAAAGAAATCAATTAATAGTTCATATAGATAAGCGATTAATAAGCAATTGCATACATCCCGTTGATAATTTAAAACTATATTTTTAGTGTTCTTTTGGTATGTGGGTGTCTTGGTATAACATATTGTTGTCTATATATCTTAACTGATTGGGTTATGTTATGGAAGTTTAATTTAATGATCTTTATCATTGTATTATTTTAGGTTACGGTATACAACTTTGGACGGTAAACACAAGGTAGTGTATTACTTCCTTCTATCTTTCATAGGATCATATGTATATTGAGTTAAACTGTTTGATAGGATATAGATGATGAGTTTAGGTGTTCGTATTTATAGTGATTTTTATTATGAACCATAATTTCTTCAAAATGAAATAGATGGTTTCCATATTGATTAAATGAGTCTTCACTTTGAGAAATTATAGATAGGAATTTTAGCATGTTCAGTTAAGTAAAATTTTGTAGCTATTCAAATTTAGATACCTTTTAGGTTCACCATTCTCAAAAGTTTTATAAAATGAATGTAGGCCTCTTTAGTGAAAGATCCTGGTGTGTGTGTAAACCGCGTAATCTTTCGTTGTTTAGTAAGTCCTGATAATTTAGTGTCTGACTTGGTAATTATCCATGCACAATGTGGCACAAATCTTGTCTTTTATATCATGGGTAGCGGTGTGAAGTCATAGAATCCAACTGGTTGTCCCGAAAATACGTATTGCGTAAGATATCCATCTAACTTGTCATTGAGGATTACTATATTGAGGTTGGGTCAGAAGTCACCAGAACGGGCTGATGATTCTAACTTGTCATTAAGGATTACTATACAGAAGATATTTAGAAGGTTGGTCTATGTTTTTAAAGTTATAGAACCGGAATGCATATAGATCTTTTTATAAAGGGATGTGTGGGTAAGCCTTAAAATATGCTTTATTGTTTCTGTAGAAATTTATCTCCTTGTGGCTCTATCATAAAGATAATTTTCACATATCACAAAGCTCTTAAGCTCTTTTTAAGACATGTTTGGGTAAGCTTATTGTAAATAGATAATACGATAAGTTAATAACCTTCTCAAATAAGGTTCGACAAAAACTTCATACTTTTTTTTTGTTTCATTATTCGTTAGACCCGTTACCAACGAATTCGATATGTATTTGGCCCTTCCTTTATGAATGTTTATAGTTGAACTGTGCTAGGCTTAACAAATTCTCCCGTGCTGGTTTAACATTTTGAACGACCATTACTGGATCCCTAAATCTTGATTAATTCATGCGAGTTCAAGCTCATTTGCAGCCTGTGAACAGGGACGGAACCAGGACATAATTTGAGCAGGTGCATTTATGAAGGATTATACAAAATGAGGAACATAATTTTTGGGGACCAGGTGCATTTACGAAAAATCGAGGGTTTGTGCAAAAATTAACACTACACCGCAAAATTCCATGGGTGTCCCGGGACCCCCCGGGACCCACTCTGGTTCCATCCCTGCCTGTGAATAGTTGATGTAGGTGGTCTCCTTGCATTAAACATTGTGTTTGATATGAATGCTATATTAAACATTATGTTTTTCACCATTTCTTAATCATTTCACCTTTTCTTAAACATTTCACCTTTTTTTTCATAAGCTTTTATGTACAAATACTTAATAACCCAATGTAACAGATTGCTAATAGTAACTGTTTTATTGATATTCAATTAAATGTGGTATGCAGATTGGGATAATGAAACAACTTATAGTAACTACAGTGGATTTGACTACCTATGAAGTATGGGCTAAAAAACAAACTGATTTGTTATATGGTCATCCAAAAGAGGCAAATACACTTTGCTTATTCTATGATCATACTTAACATTTAATCTTTTGAATAGATATGTAGGTGGCCTCCTACTTTTTTTACTTTTTTGGTGTATATATGTTTTTTTTATTATATTTATAGTGTTTATCTTAACATGTAATCCTTTATATAGATATGCAAGTGAAGGAATAAAAGTTGCCTGCAATTTGGCATACACAGGAGCTTTATACGATTTTGTTTTAAGAGGTAAGTCATTTCTTACAACTTGGTCCACTTTTAGATCAATAAAATGTCACGAAATATGATTTAGTATTAGTATTATCTTACTCACTACTCCTTGAGCAACTTACTTTGTTTAGTGTATGTCTTGGATTTTTGAAAACTTCGGACCTACTATATGATTAAAACACCTGCTATGTGCAAAATCTATTTATTAAATGCATTAGAAAATAAGACTTAGGCTATTTTTGACCCGTTCCCATTTTTTCTAAATTGTATGATTTAACCCATGTAAATGGTTCCTTGAAATTGTAGGGGTACAGTTTTTCTGTATTGCGACACTTGCCTTTCGATGCCATCAAGTTTTGCTCATATGAGCAACTTCAAATTGGGTATAAACTAGCGATAAGTTGACTTTGTTTTCTTGGCGGGTCGAATGAGTTGGATAATAGGTCATCAAGAAGTTAAATTGAGCAGAAAATCCACGATCACAAGTGGCTCTGGTATTATTTTTTTTTTGAAATTTGATTCAGTTACATTAGAGTTAAATGAACTTTAGTGTTTTGTGTTGTTGGTTATTTGGTAATGGGATTTAATATCGTACATTCGCCAGGAAAAATACCTGTTGCTATGGTTCCTGAATCAATTTTGAAGAACCACAAGTTGGTGAAGGAAGTTGACGGGGACAATGAGCTGAGTAATTCGCCAAAAAGGGTTCTTGGCAAAAGAGAAGGTTCGTTATTCATCTCTTTATCTATAAAAGAGTGTTTGGTATTGCAACAAAACATTTTACTATCTTTCGAATGATTGATATAAACACAATTTTTTTGGCGAGTAACCGAAAAGGAAATATAAAATAGGATTTCCTTTTTTTTCGATATCAAAAGGGAATTAACAACTATAGTTCAGTGCTCAAATTTCATACATGTTTCTTTGAATGCAAGTCTAAAGTTGGACACAAATACTTGCCACTGTGTCAAGGTTATCGACTCAACAGAAATTACGAATTCACCTGTATCTTATGAGGAAAAAAAGTCTTAAGTTCTATTCTTTCCCAAGATATATTTTCTACTAACTCAAATACATATATAATCACAAATTCATATATATCATATTTTTTTTTAACCTACTAAATTCAGAATAAAAAATAAGTAAATAGTGTATAGTGCATGATCATATGATTGCTGGCATGCAGTGGCATTACTGTTGGAGAAAAACTGATGTGCCCACTCTATCATGTCTCTAAAACTGATCGAACTACTTTTGTTGTTATAGGTTTAATGTTCCTGACGGATACTTTGAGGGAAAAGAGCGCAAAATTGTAACCATGAATAAGTGTTTGGTACACTTAAAGAATGGAGAAAATTCTTCCATGAGCTTATTTAGTCGGCCTCCATCATTTTAGAATCTGTTGCTCAAAGAAGTTTATAACTGACGACGTTAGCATTATTTGTATCGTCATGAAAATTGACCGTTCCTAGAGTAAATAGTATATGAATGTACCAACCTTAATTTCTTTAGAAACAATAAGCAGATAGTGCAAATGGTTACTATATTGTTTTGTCCTTATTGATCGGTGGTATAAATTTATCGCAAGCACAGACTGTATGATGCTTTTCATAGCTAAAATTGCTTTAAGTATCATTTTGATCCATTCACTTATTAATGGATTCGTTTTGTGTTTTAGCTCAAACGGATTAAATAGGTCAAGTTAGTACTTCTATATTCGACATGTAAAATGGCTAAAATGATTGAAAATCATGCTATATATAGAGTAAATTGGCTAAACTTGCAGCATCTAAATTGTCAATTTAATATAGGCTGATTGGGATTTGCTTCATCAAGTATGCATGGGCTGTTTGGGATTTGCTTACTAATATGGATTTGTTCATTTATATTTTGCCCAACTATAATGGATGTGTATTTATTTATTTAATTATTTTCCTTTATACGTTTATGACAACGAAACTTATTTCTATTGTGAATATTATATTAAGTTTAACGATACCTTAAAAACTATTATGCTAATTTTATCTTGAAGATTTTTTGAAGCTAGCCGCCCAACGGGCGGGCCTGTAGCTAGTACCCTATATATAAGAAAAGATACCCTAGACTTAACTTGGTCCATAAAAAATACTATAAAAGAAACTAATTACTAATTAAGAAATTACTAATAAATATAGATAATAATAAAATACAGGAATATTAATACGGTTCTTATCAAAATCATTATCTGAACAACAATGCGGACATGTCTCCTTCGACTAGCAGACAGTTAACTTTTACATTTGTTATTTGTAGTTTCGTACCAACGTACTACACCTGAATGGAAGTATCATCAGTCCTTTTGTGATTCGATTTTTTCTTTTTAGGTTAGGATTAGTATCACAAAATCTAAAATGAGAGTAGAATGCAAAAAATATAACTGTTCAAAATTTCACCTAGGAAGTTTGCTTCAGCATTTCATCACAAAACGTAACATGGAAACAAATTACACTTGAATCTTTCCCCATCATGAATAAAAAATCGTTGAGACGGGATAGTACTGGAAAAACTTGAAAGATTATATTGGAGTACCAACATGTTTAAACATGATCGATGCTACAAATAAATAATAAAACACATTCTATAGCTCTACAACACCCAATTATTATTTCCATAAGATTTTTATATATCTTTGTGTGATGCTGCATATCTATGAAACATGGGAAATTAATATGATTTCATAATCAAATTCAGTATCTCAAAGTTAAATTAACATACACGTGTGGTACAAATCTAAAACTCTTAATATTCACTATCAAAACTCTCCAGCCTCCACGGATATGGGGTTAAGTTGAATGCGCCACAACGGGCCTAAGCTCGATGCTTTCTATAATAAGCCCACTAATATCATTGTAATCGGGAGTAGTTAACATAATATACATGTCAATAGTTTCGGTAGATCTTGAGGTTTGAAACTCCCATACTTTTACTTCCATCCAACCATCGCTCCTTTGTCGTGGAACAACAACAAATTCGGGTCTCTTTAATGGGCTGTGAGTTTTTTGACCAAGATTTTGTCCAATTATTGGGGTTTTTGGAGGGCTTAGTAAATAGATATACCCTCGAATATAATTGCGATCCTTAGTATGCGGAGTTTTTAATACCAATTGGTCTCCGGTATATTTGTAGACAAGGTAACATGCATATGTTGTTTCAGGTGTTAGTGCATCGCATTTTATTTCCTTTACAATATCAAAATTGTTTGCGGTTATCACAACCGCTTCTTGAAATCTGCAATAAACATAGAAAATCATCTGACATACGAATCAACGATTACATTTAAACTGAGGAGAATTAAACAATTTAGAGTCATGTACTCATGTTAGTAAGGCATCTTCAATATAGTTTTTAGGAGACTTTTTCTTCATATAAACAACCTATTTACTTCAAAAGCTTTGCATTTCAGATTGAATATAGTTTTTTAGGAGACTTTTTTTATTGGAGATGCACTAAAGGATACCATGACTTGAAAGTCAGAACATAAGAACTTAATAAAATTTAGACGAGGCAAGAGAAATGCTCATAAATATACATGTTTTACTATCATTTGATACGACATATTTTTTAACTCATATGATTCGGGTATGTCTGTTGATAGAAACACAATGTCCATGACGTCATTTGTTTTCTTAAATGAGTACCAAAATTTTGCAATGAACATCAAGAGACCCAAATCTATAAGTTGCAAACCAGTCTAAGCTGGGTATTAGCGGATAGGAAACTAGGTTTGAACCTCTTGTTCAATGTTTTCTTTAGTAAAAGGTGCACTACACGGATATGCAAAAGATATAAACTTCTTCTAGAAAACTGGCATTAAATTAGAAAAAGAACCTTGATTCGGGTAAATACTTAAAAGACAGGCCCAAAGTTTTTATTACACCTCTTGCTGCTAACATTAACGATTTCCTCCCATCTTTATCAACATCATATCCCTATCAGTCAATCAATATAGATACATGTAAGTTTCAAATGAAAACTAAATTTAGGAATACTCGTGTTTAAGGTTTTAAAATGACAGTAATGTATAGTTCATATCAAATGTACCTCTTGACCGCTGAAACTTTTTAAAAGATTTGAGGTGAGATCCTTCATTGTCCACTGTAGACTGTTATTTGACAGTTTCTCATCCTCTAACACTTGCTCATGTTCAACCTATGAAATATAAAAATATATCAGACCACTTTCGACCCAATCCCCAATTATAAATTAAAGTTTCAGCACGTTTGTCACATGGCACCTTTCTTTTAGTATATAGCTAGAATTGTAAGTGTTTATGGCATATCATGTCATAAACACATTTGGTAGGTGTTTTATCGCTTTTACTTAACAGCTTTGGTGAATTAATATATCTTTACCGGGGTAACCCGGCCTTTACCCAAAACAAAAAGAAAGTTCAAATCTTGAAACCAAAATAATTAAAAAAAGACCAAGTTAAATAAACAAGTATTTGTCAACTTACGTTTTCTAGGGGCTGGAACAAGACGCCTTCTACTTGTAAATCTTTTTTATGGTCCAAAAACACAATTTCAATATCAAAAACTCTCCCGTCGCTAGTGAATTGATACAATTCAGCTATGTAAGAGTGATTATCTTTTGTTGTAGTTGCAAGGTACACAATAGAAGTTTCTGCCTCCCCTTCTAATTTGTATTTAAGAGGTACATACATTTGTTCCGTAGAAGATTCATCCTTGCATAAGACAAGGTTCACTGTGTATCTGATTGATGGGGTCAAAAATTGAGTTCTGATGTGTACTTTAAATCCTTTTTCATTTGTTTTAAGAAAGCGTGGAAATCTGTATGAAGAAGAAGCATAGAATGATACTTATGAAATATTATTAGTCTGAAAACATTATAAAAGAAACAATAGGGATGAGTAGGTGGTGGTAGAGGAAGATAAGTCACCTTGAATAAAGTTCAGTATAAGAGAAACCGTAACCACCTTGGCGTGGAATCAAACAGTGGGCAATGGATAACATTTCACAATGTTCTCCATTTTCATTCAGTGAAAACCACTGTCCATATATTATATAATACAGTTAGGAATTAGTTTTGATGATACTCCGTATTATCTTTCTTAAACTATAACAAATTAAAAATAATCTCAAGTAGTGGCTTATATATAGACATGGCACATTACCGTTTTGTGATTGTTAATGTGGAAACCTATGGAGAGAAGCTCTTTAAGCTCCTCAAGGGATTTGTAGAATAGAGACTGTGATGCAGCCTTAAATATGTCTTGGTACTCTTCTAACCCTTGATCATGCAACTCCACCTATATATGAAAAACACATACCAAATCAAGTGAGCTATTGAGGTTATACTTAAAAATATGCTTGTGGCGGATTCTGTTGAGTTTATAATATATATATAACATACAATAAACATGTAAATATCAAGAGTACACAGCGGAAGACTAAAGATTATAACAAATAAATAATTAACTGAAAGTATGCGTAACGTACCTCTTGCGAATGTCAGATCTCTTGAGCAAAACCAAAGAAGTGGTTTAAAGAGTTGTCCCTTACCATTCTACAACTCAAACCAATTTGGTGTAAGAATAGTGTCTTACAACCACGTTCTTGTACACACGAATTAACCAACGAATCAAGCGATTGCTAGATCTAACACAAGTCCTCGTTTAAGAAAAACGAAACCAAACTCCCTTACAAGGGGTGTTCGGCCGAAATAGGGACTAGAGAGAGGAGAGGAAAGATCTAGGGTTAATTCAATGCACAAGTGTATGAAACCCTAGAACCTAACCCTCTTTATATACTAGTAGGGAAACTTTGGGAACAAGTTTATGAATTAGGCCTTGGAAAGGCCCCTATGGCCGGCCACTATGCAAAGCCCAAAGGGAATCCATAACTTTTCCAAGTTTTCCATTTCTAGTCCTTTCTCTTTTCATTTAACGGTCGTTAGTCATTTTTCCGTTAAATACTTAACGATCGTTAACCGGACTTAATGTGCAATAATTAATCGTAAACATAAACATTAATTATTAACTTTAATTCTCATTCGCTAATGTGTGCAATCCCGTGGTCACGAGTTCAAATCCGGACATTCACATGTTTGTAAATATATACATTTCCAACAGCTCCTACTTGGATATGTTTACAAAACGTGAAATGACATTGGTTAGCGTCTAGCAACACGCCAATGCCCCGGTACAACTCGTGTATGGTTTTCTGGAGAAAACCAAGTTTGATGATTCATCATCATATTCATCCTTTTGTTTCTAATACCATGTTAATAAGAATATGGATCTCACTCATTTCTTAATTAACTATTCGGTTTCTCGCTTTATGTGATTGATTAAGATTACCAATTCTTCTGAACATATTCCGGAAGACCTTGGGCATGGCCATGCAAACATCTTAACAACCCTACGAGGGGCCCAGTAGTATTATACTTCAAAATAGGATTTGAATAAATTTGAAGGAAACAAATCCTATTTTGACTACAAGCAGGATTCATAAATTTCGCAACACTTCTGAAAACAACCCTTATAACTACCATTCATTATAGCGTTAGATTGTTTCACAGAAATGCACTACATCCATGACATATCTCTTGCATCTCAAGTCAGAGGATAAATATTCATGATATACTTAATGACTAAGATCCATAAAGTATCATCATGTGGGTGGGATAAGTCCTATACTCAATTCATTGAATATCATCTGAAATTAGTCATGCTACGCATCAATATACTTTCAAGTATATTCTAACTAATACTTTGATTTGTCTTAATTCAATATCATTCCCATGTTATTGATCGGCAACGGACTATTTAGAATAACTTAAGTTATTCAAGGATTTAAACATGCAAATACAGGACACAATATTATAAATGAAATTAAACGTATACCGTACTTTAATTCATTGTAAATTGGTTAACATCCTTTATCCAAATACTAAATAGATCAATGCATGATAATACTAGTTAATGAATTTTGCCACAAGTCATGAAAATCATACTTGTTGACAAGGCATAATTTCAACTAACTTTGATCTATATGAATTTTGAGAATACTTATTTCAAAAATTCAATAAGTGAATTTCTTGTATGTGTTTACACATATCTTGATATTGTCATATCATTCCATAAGGTGCGTGACAACCTGAACCACCTTTATATGACAATCATCTTTCAAAACTTTTAAAGTTTAAAGTATTCTTTATTCTTTAATGTATAATGCAACTATGCTCTTAGTTGAGCATAACTAGTCAACATGGTCATCATCAAGGATACCATGACTAGAATTGAGTGTCATCTCAATTATACTAGCATCATTGTGTACAACAATATGCTCTTTAAATATCCGTAAACTTTTGAACAGTTATAGTGTAATGTTGGTGCCTACCAAAACTCAAGTTTGTTGGCAATGACAATTATGAAACAATTGTCATATAATCATCCATAGAATCTAGGAGCATCTCCAGATTGTGGAATGTGATTCTAAATCCAAACATATTCCTTTAAAATATTTATTACACTAACAACTTTTAATGTTGTCAAATCATCTTGTAATCAAGTATGACAAAACAATCTTATAACATGATGTAAATGATGAATCTTCAAGTTAGACTTTAAGATCTCATTATATATCCATCACGTTCTATTAGACTCATTTATTTTACTGCATATGTTTATAGTAATAAACATATATTCCAAGGTTGTATGTCTTATTTCCAAATCTTACAAACGAAGTTTCATTCCCAACTAAAACTTAATTTAGGTGGAATGTAGTTGCCCATACAACATATAAGATTTAAAAAAAATAAATAATACTCCCACTAGCTTTCAGGAATACTTATGAGCAATCTTATTTTAATTATTAAATCAAACATGGATTTAATATTAAACATAAGAATCATCTCCTAGATGCATTCAAATATCCACTCATGGATTCTTGCAGATGCATACATATTCAAAGATTATTTGAATTTATAAAACTACTTTGTATTACTCATCGTCCTCACAAAAGTAATTCCACAACAAAGAGTTTTGATATTCATTGTCAAAATTTCATATCAATGAAACTAAGTATGACAATTATAATCTTTATACTTCTATTTAATGTATCTAGAAAAGAATATTCAATCATAGTTAATTGAGTAAGTATGATTAATATTATTATCACTAGACATACATCAAATATGTGTACAATATTGTCCATATGATTTCTACACAAAGATTTAAAACACTAGGGTTTCCATTCTTTGAAGAAACTCATCTTCATAAAGATAAACCAAGTTTCTACAGTTGATTATCTTTATGGACAGGATCTCTACATTCATAGTATGATTGATTTACCACAATTAAACATTTGGTAAATTCATCATTATGATCAACAGACTTACCATGATCCTATAACTCATATTCCTAAGCATATTAAATATCTGAGATATCCTTACGGATCTATGAATGACAATTCCATCATATTGAGGTCTATCATTTACATGTTTAGCCTCATCATGATATTTGCTAGTGCATTTTAGAAGATTATGTATTTTGTAATTCAATCTTTCAAGATCTAAACAAAACTCCCACTTGCCTTTAAAATTTAAAGATTACCTTTAAATAGTTTAGCAAGTAGAACAACAATACATTGTTCTCTTTTGGGATATTACAAAAACATTGACAGTTCTTGACATTAGTTTGTTACAACTCACTCTATAAGTAGTTTAACAAATTAGAATTCATTTATAAGACTTCATGTGATTCATCACATTCCATAAACAAATGGTGTCTTATCAATCTTCTAGGTTGGAGTCTTATTGAGTATATTCAATCTATACTCAATCTACTAACCTTGATAACTTTTGGAAGAAACTATAGTTATCTTGAATCAAATAATGCCAACAGATTTTGATTCTTCTAACGGAACATACCATAAAACTATGGTATTTCCTTAGAATTAATATTGTAAGAAAATCTAACAATATTTAAGATAACCATCTACTCTTTGGCTTACCTATTTACCAACAAAGTAAAACTTAATGGTACAATAGAATTACCAAGTCAATTGCATGCATTATAACACAAGTATTTTTGACCAAGTCAAAAGACATATTAGTTATAATCCCACTATACGTTATAAGTCATTGATCAACTCATTGACTTCATGCATATGTCTTAAAACATAGCAAGTTAACGTCTTACTTTATATTGTAAGTCTTGTATTAAAAGACTTCATGTTTGTGACTTTACAAAATCATAAACATTTATAATTAAAGTAATTATGAACACCACCTCGGGTTTCAATTAATATTTCAAGTTAATATTTACTACATATTTTTAAGTCATTCAACGAATACTTAAATTCAAAGTAGTATTAGATTACTTTATTTAATTATGTCATTCCATGAAATGTTCAACGTAAGAAACTGCAAAATCATCCATGCTCGTTCTCACGACCACGTGGATTTTACCTTGGGCTAAAATCTAGTTCACGTTCTCACGTAACATAAATTGTAACTACAAGTGTTTCTTAAATATTGAATGACATAAATATTTAAAGTAGTCTTTGTTATCATCTTGACACATGTTCTTTATAGCAATCATACATATTTAAATGTATAATTCCTATTAGAACGTTATTCTCTTACTATACAGTCAAGAGAATTCATTTAAATCATATTAATATGTGTTGTACCTTGCACACAATAAGATTTCTCCCACTTGTGCATGGAACAACATCATGTAGCATATAAACAACACGATACACGTTCGTTTATTTGATTAATATGATTTGTGTCATAGATATAACAAGTAGATGTAGAACTATATTGTTTAGTAAGGAAAGCGCATACGAATATCCTTAAAAACATAAGTGTCTACAATTGGAAAGTAATTATCTTTGAAGATAATCACGGGTTACTACAGGAAATAATGCTTGTAGCTCCCACTGAATTAGAAATCATTAAAACAACTTCTTATTCAGTAATGCAACACAAATGCTCCCACTGAATCTGACAACATTGTAAGTGTTGCATAACCAGTGAAAACAACTTGCTTGCTTTTTACTTTCCTACACTTTTGAAGAACCATACGTAATCATTACTTAGGTACTAAAAGGTGTATTCTACTCAGTGAATGATGGGTTATCCATCAATGTTATTAACTTGAAAAATTGGGTATGCAATTTCTTCCTAACAGCCTACCATGCCCATACCGGTATGTAGCACCTTTAAAGGCTAAAGCAAAACAACTAGATAAAATATGCTAGTTTGCCTTTTACCAATTTTGCATGTAATTAGTCTAGCTTATAATTTAGTAACTCATATACATGTTTTCCAGTTAACCAACATTCATGTTGTTACAAAAGGATTCATTCACCAAATGAGGGTAATGAAATCTTTAAGGAAAATAAGATGTGCAATTAATTGCTATGAGTTACATTAGAATTTAGACAATTCAAATGTTCCTATTATACCTTTCTCATTCATGAAAAGGAATAGGATTGAGTCTCATGCTTCTCCCATGGAAAAGAGACTTCGTTTGTCTTTTCGGTAAATTATTCTCGATCAAACATTTGTTTGAAAGCAGAATGGATCAATTTACTAATCAAAGACTAAACCTTGTTTACGGTTAAATGTTGCATTTATACATTCAAAAGAATTACAAAATTCAATTTTAGTATTTTCGATAATTAACCTTTTCAAGAAAATTAAATACCCATTGTTCATAAACATATAACCATTTAATTTTTACTTGAAAACTAGGATCGAAATTGACATAGTTTCATCACATCAGTTGATCTGCTAGTAATGAAATTATTCAAAGTGGTAGAGCTTTTGCTCAATTGCCAATTTCAATTGTAATTCCTAGATTTATGGGATTTACATATAGCCAATTTCAATTGCCATGTAAACATGTTTTATCCCATCTTATGCCTTGAGTTGCCAGTTCTCTCTACAAAACTCAATTAAGTTGTCCAACTTAAGAAACTGCAAAATCGTCCATGCCCGGTTCTCACGCACGTGGACATTTTACCCTTTGATTACGATCTAAGTCACGATCTCACGCAAATAAAAGTAATCTTAGGTGTTTCCGTTTCATTGGATGGCATATAACTTAAATTAAAGGGTAATAATTTTGATGTCAAATCAAATATGTACAAAGATGCCATGCATTCATCTTCGTAGCATAGGTTTTATTAAAACATTTATATCTTGTTTTAATGTATAAGCTTTTCATCATCAAACTTTAATTGAGGTATTGGATTCACCAATCAAGGAATTTAGTGTTAATTATCATCCATTATACCGTACTTTTGCATAAGTGTAAACACTTAGTGTTTTGGATAATTACCACCGAAGTGGCGCATGGAATTAAAACTAATTCGCCCTTAAGATGAGCTTGCACATTTAATGGCTTACTAAGTAGCTCCATTCGAACTTACAGAGGCAGAACCAGTGCGCTAAAGCACAACCTTAGACATCCTTTCATTGTGACTGTGCGCACTTCTTTAAACCCCTTTTATTAGTTCATTCTCATGGGTGAGCCTTTCGGACCATTTGTACCAAAGTCATCAATCAATTAAACGATTATGATTACTATTCTTAAAAATACATGTTTCACCATTGTTTAGGTCAGTTTATTTTTCTTGTAAAAATACCCTTGTTACACATAACAAATAAGCAAGTATTTATAAAAATAAACAAATAAACAATGAATGCATAACAAATAAAAGTCATGCATATCAAATAGCCACATGCAAACGTTTTGATAAATCCAATTAATAACCAATTCTAGATTTGAAAATATGCATATATTTAATTAAGACTTTCACCCGTTTTCATCTATGTACAAGGTGAACCACATGCATCGATTCATCGATTCGCAAGTCAAATTAAATATATACCACATAGCACATAATTGATTAAATTAATAATTATTGAGGTCTTCCCCAATTTTAGATCTATCAAAATTTAGTGTATATCACTTAAACAAGAAAGACATACAATAAAAGCGGATCCATGATAAAACATGCAGATAATTATCATGGACATAAAATTACACTTAACAATTAATGCAATTAAATCAAAGTTACGCATATACACATAAAGTTGCATGCATCTTAGGGTTTCTAATCCAATTAAAACAATAGTTTACAAAACCTAATTAGGGCACCAAAACAAGCGCCCCTAAAATTAGGGTTTAGGTTTTGCAAACCCTAGATCTAAGCATACAAATAATAACACAACATGTTTATTTTATTTATGTGTTTCAGTAATTAATTACTTGTTATACAAGGCTCGTGATGCCACTGTTGAGTTTATAATATATATAACATACAATAAACATGTAAAACATCAAGAGTACACACGAGGAAGACTAAAGATCATAACAAATAAATAATTAACGAAAGTATGCGTAACGTACCTCTTTGCGAATGTCGAATCTCTTGAGCAAAACCAAAGAAGTGGTTTGAAGAGTTGTCCCTTACCGTTCTACAACTCAACCCAATTGGTGTAAGAATAATGTCTTACAACCACGTTCTTGTACACACGAATTAACCAACGAATCAAGCGATTGCTAGATCTAACACAAGTCCTCGTTTAAGAAAAACGAAACCAAACTCCCTTACAAGGGGTTTCGCCCAAATAGGGACTAGAGAGAGGAGAGAGATCTAGGGTTAATTCAATGCACAAGTGTATGAAACCCTAGAACCTAACCCTCTTTATATACTAGTAGGGAAAATTTGGGAACAAGTTATGAATTAGGCCTTGGAAAGGCCCCTATGGCCGGCCACTATGCAAAGCCCAAAGGGAAATCCATAACTTTTCCAAGTTTTCCATTTCTAGTCCTTTCTCTTTTCATTTAATGGTCGTTAGTCATTTTTCCGTTAAATACTTAACGATCGTTAACCGGACTTAATGTGCAATAATTAATCGTAAACATAAACATTAATTATTAACTTTAATTCTCATTCGCTAATGTGTGCAATCCCGTGGTCACGAGTTCGAATCCGGACATTCACATGTTTGTAAATATATACATTTCCAACAGATTCCACCTATTAATAAGCGGTATTTGTCTCCGCACTTTTTCTTCAAGGGGTTGGAGCTCGAAGCACCGCTACTTGTAACTCAAAACCATTTCTAGATCCTTCAAAGTTAATTTTAAAATCTGTAGTTTTGTGGTCGCTTGTAAACTGATATAATGGTACCACGAACCATCCATCTTCTATATGTCGTACACCATGCAACATTTTGCATCCCCATTTAATTTGTAGTGGAGGGTTCTACCACGCCACACTCTCTGCTAAGCATTTAGAGACAAGGTTTACACTGTAGGTGATTTGGGGATTCATGGTCGAGCTCTAACATCGTATATCCATCAATTTATCTACATATATGCAAAAATGCGTCCCCACAAATCAGAATGAAGTAGCCACTATGATTGACGAATTAAAACAAATAGAGAAACAAAAGCGATGGGTGTAGAATGAGGACAAGTCACCTTGAATTTTCAATATAAGATGGAAGTACTTTCAATTCCTTTTCATATTGAATTTGATCCAAACAGGCTTCAATGTATCCTTCAACGTATACCCTTTCACAAACTTG
Organism: Chrysanthemum makinoi; assembly: GCA_910596185.1. Classification (NCBI taxonomy): domain Eukaryota; kingdom Viridiplantae; phylum Streptophyta; class Magnoliopsida; order Asterales; family Asteraceae; genus Chrysanthemum; species Chrysanthemum makinoi. The sequence continues at coordinate 44,480,219 of OU343217.1, read as the reverse complement.
CCCTTTGTACAACCTTGAATTTTCAATATAAGATGGAATTACTTTCAATTCCTTTGCATATTGAATTTGATCCAAACAGGCTTCAATGTATACCCTTTCACAAACTTGCCCTTTGTCATTTTCTTGATACCAATGCATGTCATTAAATAAAATTGGATATCAACTAATGTTACCTTAAGGGTGTGTTATAATTTTTTTTATTTCAAAAATCATATATTAAAGTTCAATATTTTATATAAAATCGTAGCCAAGTCAAAAGTATTGCAACATTGAGCTTATTTTGTTCGCAATTTGAATGGCTTTTCTACAATATATTTTTAATAAGGAAATCAAAACATTCTTTTGATATGTGATAAATAAGTTGGTTATTTAAAAACCATAAATAGCTAAAAGTCTGGGGTAGTAACCGTAACTTTTTTTATTAAACCTATTTTTAAATAAACTTTAGGGTATTTTTAAAGTTATTAGGTTGATTAAACGTGTATTTTGAAAGTTTTTTTTTTTTTTTTCAAAAATATATATTTAACTTCAATATTCTTTATACAATGGTAGTAATGCGTCAAAAGCCTTATTAGGATTCTTTTTCGGAATCCATAGCGTTTTCATAAAGATACACTTTTTTAAAGGAATCGCTAAAATTTGTTAGATATTTGAGAAATAAAGTTTGTTATATAAAAATCGAAGTAAATAATAGAAAGTTTAGGATAGTTTTTGTAACTTATTGCATAGTTTGAAGGGTTATATTGTAAAATTCATTTTAATTACATGATGTTGGGCCGACCTTAAAGGAATCCATTTTCAAGCCTCACATGATGTCGTTTCATGGGTATGTTTAGCGCCAATGGGTTAGGGGCGTGGATAGAGCTTTGGGCTGATGGGGTCGGAGCTTTTATTATAAGTTGAAAGTTGAAACTTATATTTTTATAATCTTGTTTGGCAAATTAGTTGGAGTGAAGCATATTAATGTAAAATCACATAAACACATTAAATTAAATTCACATATATTTACAAAAGTATTTTACGATTGATTCTTCATTTAATAATTTATTATATTTTTAAGGTTATTTAAGTAATTTAACTAGTCATAAGCCCCTATAAGACCTATTTTATGGCTTTTGAGCTTATGGAGGTTATGGCTTACTTTTATAAGTCATAAGTCTCCATAAGCCATAAACTAGACTTATTTTATTATCCAACTTATTTTAAAAGCCCAAACCCCAATGAACCCCTCATAAACCTTCGCCAAACATAGCCATAGATAATGTAACAACTAAGTCGTAAATATAATCTATACTACATATAATAGAAAAAACGGTCAAACCTTGAAAAGTGAAAAGTTGAAAGTCAAAGGTGAGAGAAATGTATTGTGTAATTAATACTCTTATTAAAACACCCTATTACTTAAAAGTATAATAATGTATTCACATTGTACAACCAATTAAAAGCATATCTACCAAATTAAAAACATATCTACCAAATTAAAAACAACCAATTAAAACACCATTTACTAAAAAGTACAATAAAATTTTCACAATGTACAATTTAAACAAGTTACAACATAAATCTGAATATAAAATTATTAAACACACTAATTAATGTTATTTTGAAAACACCCTAAAATGAAAAGTACATGTTATTATACACATTATACAAATTAATAAAACACACAAAACTTCATACAATCTAACAAGTTGATGGTACTTATAGTTTTGAAAATCGGACCGGACCAACGGATTCAACCGGAAACCGGTGTCGCCACCGGTTCGACTAACCAATAACAGCCATCCGAAAACGAACCAGAGAGGACCCGTTGAAACCGATACAAACTGGTGAATCATGTCTCATTGAGATATATTTCTCCGGTTAATCGTCGCGCGGGGTACCGCGCGCAAACGGGTACCACCGCTATACTATATATAAAGGAAAACCAAAAGTAAAAGGTGAAAATTTGAAACTATTAATTCAAATCGAAAACCGGGTTGACCTGTGACACTTCAAACTCGATTGGGTTGACCCTATTTAATTTGATTAGTTTTGACCCAACCTGCTGGGTTGACTTCGGTTTAAATCGACCCGTTTTCGACGGAACGGTTCAACGGTTGGACCACCGGGTCGAACCGGGTTCCAAAACATTATGTTTAATCCCCAAATCTTCAAACTTTTATTATTTTCGTTTAGAACCCATAAACTTTTTTTAACACAAAACGATCTGTCGCTATATAAATATATATTATATATATATATATATATATAAGTTTTTCTTAAAAAACGATTATAATTAAGAGAAAATATGTGCCCGTTAGTGCACATTTAACTTTTCAATATGCTAAATACAGAATTTCAAAAAAGATTGGCCTAAATGTGCCCAAATCTTTTACAAAAGAGCCAAAATTAGCCCATTGTTTTTTTATTTTGGGCTAACCACATTCATGCTAATTTTGCTACTTGCATTCTTCTTAACAACGGCACCATTAATCCCATCCTTGTTAGTTTTACTCGACAAGTAACGTGTGTTGTTAGTTTTATCTCATAACTGATGTAATGTTTACTTTCGTTTTCATTAGATATATATTAAGAATTTTGTAGTTATCGTATAGTACAACCGTTTGCAATTGAATTTTCATCGGTTCACGTTCTATTTTAAACGCTACATAAAACACTCACCACAATATCACAAATCATTAATTATCCGACGCTAGAAACAGGCCGCTAGGCGCGTGGTACTCGCCCTAGTATAGAAAAATACGCTTTTGTCATTATATATTGACTAAGGTTTTCAAGATCGAGATCTTACACATGATCGTTTTTATTGTTGCAATATCGAAATGTAAGATCGAATTGGGTTTCTAAGATCTTACGATAATGTTTTTAGTAGTTTTTGTAAAATTATACAAATCTACAAATTATTATATATCATAAACACAAAATAAAATGAACGTTTCATAGAAATATTGTCCTAAATTATGAATATGGAATGTTAAAAAATATTAGACGTGTTGTTTTCTAAATTCTATCAAAACGTAATCCATAACTTTGTAGTTTTTTAGTTTGCGGTTTGAGAAAAGTAAGATCGGATTGGATTAGATCTTAAGATCTTATGGTCAAGATCGGGATCCTATAAGATCTTAAACTTGTTAAGATCCTACGTAAGATACAAATCGTTTTTACTTTGTAGTATCGTAAAATTGTAAGATCTTATAATCAGAATCGAGATCTTGACAACTATGATATTCGCAGATTTACATACTAAAATGATACTCTACTACGATATTTTGTGCCACGTGACATGTTGAAAATAGGTTTTGCCAGCTCTTGCTTTCTTTGTTTTTAGGGTAAAAGCCATAAAATAACAACTTACTTTTCAAAATTTTCCGACTTGAAACATTAACTTTTTTATTACCTTACTTCACCAACGAACTTTCAAAATTTGTTCCGACTTCACCCATATGACCCGCTTATATTAAAATAATAACTGAAATGACTATATTACCCTCGGCATATGGGTGAAGTTAGAACAAATTTTGAAAGTTCGCTGGTGAAGATGATAATAAAAAAGTAAGTGCTTCAAGTCGGCAAAATTTAAAAGTATGCGTTGTTATTTTATAGCTTTTACCCTTGTTTTTATATTGACCTTCGGTGGGCACTCTATCTCCAATTTTTTCAGTTCATTAAAGCAACGTATATGGTTTTATTCCTCGCCAACGGATAACACAAGGGGTTGATATGTACATCATTTTTTTATGCATACATCATACTGTACAATATTGTAATGCACACTGTATAACATTGTAATGCACAAATATAATGTATGCATAAAAATGATGGTGTATATCAACACCCATAACACAAACCCATAACGCCGCTCACATCGAAATAGCGTCATAGGTTCATACGCCAAACTTACCACCAGCGTGATTGTTATTTTTTATTTATTTATTTATTTTTTGTTTTCCAATAGATTGTGTTTATGTGTTTTTGTTTATGTGTGTGTGCTTAGTTTTACGTGTAATTAGGACGGAGCCAACCATATATGATCGGTGCACAAAATCTTTCGAACAGTATATCAGAACACATTTTGAAAACCCGGGTGCACTTAAAATGCATTTCAAAAAATCGGTGTTTTTCAAAAATTAACATTACATCGAAAAAGTTGAAAGGGTTCTCGGACACCCGCGAGAACCCCCTAAGCTCTGTCCCTCTGTGTAATGTGTTTGTGTGTGACGGTCACGGAAGGAGAAGATAGTGTATATACTTAATATTTTCTTTCAACTTTGAACTTATTGTTTTATTCATTTATATGTTTAGTCCATATTTTCTTGTATTGTTTAGTCTTTTAGTCTCTTTTCTTGTATTTTAGGTTGTAAAATATACACATTTTGAATTAATCATAATGTTTATTTTATTTAAATTATATAATGTTTTTATTTAAATGTGTTGTTTCATTTTAATAAATGAAAAAATTAAAAATCGTAAGGTCTATGGGTGTTTTATAACTTAAATTGTGAAAGAAGAGTGTTTTTGTGCTGAGTTATAGGAGAAAAATGCTTAAGTGACAACACTTTTTTCCTATAACACGAGCCTTTGACTGGACACCGGTGCTCTTAATACCAATACTCATCTCAACTCTGTTTTCCAGTGTAATGATTCACTGAAGCTTCAAAGTTTGTTGCTCGTGTTAACGAAGCATCAATTCAGAAAACAGAAATACCAAAACATAAAGCCGTTAGACAACATGATCCAAAACAAAAAGAAAAATCAGAAGAAAAACAATGAAACTCAGAACTTTCCAAATGAAACATGCATAAGGTTTAGACACTTCAATTTTCAACTCGTTTCTATATACATCTTTTTTAATTTTGTTTTGTACCTTTGTCGGTTCAACAAAGATGAGGAAAAAACAAAAGAACAAACAAGACAATCATATCCACTTACGTTTTAATCAATTTGAAATTAAATTTATTTCTTAAAATTAAATATCTCATAAACTGTTAACGGTTAAGTAAAACTAATTACATCATCATGTCAAAGTACAAAGTCATCCTTCATTATAGGAGTGTTATTATATATACTTTCGAGGAACTTTTTTCGAGTTCTTTCGGTAAGTGTAGAAATTTACGTCTTAAAAAATCACATGTGATTTATAATTTGAAAAATCAAATGTGATTTGTATTTAAAAAAATCACATGTGATTTGTAATTTGAAAAATCATATGTGATTTGATTTTTAAAACCAACATCACAAATCAAATGTGATTACGTATTGTATAATATTCAACATCTATAAAAAAGCAAAAAAGTTTGTCCAAACAGTTAATTAACATGAAACATTTCATGTTTAACAACATATATTATAATTATAATCTTTACATATGCATAATTATGGAAATAATGAGTTTACTAAATGTCATTTTTTCTCAATTATTAAGCTTAATCACAACTTTATCAGTTTTTGTTAACAAAACCCTTTTTATAAATATCCTGATTTATAGATTTACATTTAATATAACTACCATAATACTCGTGCAAAACAATGGTAGTGAATAATCTTTAATGGTTTTTTGGTTATTTATCAATTTATGGCTATGATAATACAAAATAGAATTATATTAGTAAATATTAACATTACGTCAAAAAAATTAATACGCATCTCATCCCTTGATTACATATGATTTGTTCCAAGTGATGTCTATAGATTATCAGTTTTAAGTTTGTAATGTCTATAGATTATCAGTTTTAAGTTTTTTATTCCAATCATATTGTTATGCATGAGATGAAAAATAAAGATTTATGTGATCAATAGAAAATTTCTTTTTAAATTTATATGTTGAATATTAATCAATAAGTTTCAATTTATATGTAAAAAATTAATTCAAAGCTTAATGGAAGCAAATTACCGTTTTTCCGTTAACCGAACCCTTTCGAGAAGAGCTTTCAATTCCTTTGTAGATTTGTAGATCAGAGGAGGATCCGCCGCCCTAATTATCTCTCCACACTCATACCCCAAAGCCTTACGCATCTCTTCCTGAAGGTCATGAAACTCCTGTGATTCAAGTGCAACTTTAAGTTTTTCCACAACAATAGACATTGTTGGCCGTTGTTCACGAGTTCTCTGTAAACATTGATATGCAATGTCTACAAATGTTTCGACAGAACTTGGATCCTGATGGTGTTTGAGATCTGGAAAGATGATCTCATCTAGTTTCTTTTGTTCATAACATTTCTTCCAAAAGGCACAAAACCTCAAACTGACAATTGCTATTTTCATAGCATACTCTCCCACACAGAACTTCAAATAATACTACCCCAAAAGAGTACACGTCTGACTCTTTTGTTAATTGCCTAATTGGTACGCTTCCATATACAATGGATCACAGTAGCCATGGGTACCTACGACACGGGTGACAAGAATGGTGTGTTGCTGATTAGCAGGGCTTATTTTCGACAGCCCAAAATCAGCCACCTTAGCATTGAGATTCTCATCAAGTAGAATTTTTGCACTTTTGATATCACGATGCAGGACTCTTTGCTGTGTCCCTTTGGGATCATGAAGGAAGCTTAGTCCCTTCGCAGCACCAAGACATATCTTTAGTCTGTGTGTCCACGTGAGATTGGCATCATTCAGAATCCGTCAAGGCTTCCTGAGGTGCATGCTCGTAGATAAGGATCATCTCATCCCCTTCTTTGCAATACCCTAAGAGGGAAATGATATTATTATGCTTGTAATCGGAAAGCAGCCTGATTTCTGTAAAGAATTGAGGGTCTGCTTGCCCGTATTATCTAGACGCTTGAAAGCAACCATGCTTTCCCTCAGAGTGAGGCAGTTCTCCTTTATAAACTATCCCAAACCGCTTTTCCAATAACTTTGCTATCATCAAAGTTGTTGGTGGCTGATTTGATATCTTCTAGTTGGATTTCAAGATGTTTAAATCCCAACAGATACGATGCCATTTTTATTGATCAAGCAATAATGAGAATTATCAAGCTATTTTAAAAAAGCACCAGAATAGGTGTTTGTAATTTTATGTGATTAGTTCAATGAAAAGTAATGCCCTTATATAGGCTTACAGAGCACAGTATATTGCATTAAGTTAATTACACCACTAACCATAATTATCTACATGTAACATGTCTTTCAGTTTAAACGATATTACCAAAGTCAACCTTCTGTTTATTCCTCAAGCACTTTAACCAGTATTCCAAAAAATCAGATGCTTTAAATTCGAATAATATGCCCAAAGTTTACCAAGTGTCTTACTCTTGTTTACATGATGGTCAATGAGCAAGAACGGAGACCATTTTGCAATGATATTAATAAACGATATATAGTTGATGTATTTATCCAAGCTGTGGGGTTTTGCTACAGTTTATTTCAGATTTCAATTTCAGAACCCTTTTGTGTTTGTTTTGCTGCAAGACTTAGAGGTAGAATGGAAGAATGTAAAATGGTTTTTTTCAAAACATTGAAAGTTACAACACTAACTGTAATAACTAAATTATATTTTCTAATTGAACAACATGTTTAACTTGTGCGACTGACTAAAATGCATAGGCGTTGTACACTTTAAAATGTACAGCTAGTAGTTGGAACACATGCCCAAAGTCATAAAGAAATTGACACAGTTAACCAAAATAACTCTTTGATTAATAATAGGAAAATAGCTCAAAACCTATTATATGATATACAATGCTCTGTATATGACTGTGATATATAACCTCTTGCTAAACACCCCTATTTATACCCATAACAAACCTAGCAGCTTCTGGTCTGAATGGTTATAGTTAGGCATGGTCTTGAATAGTCATAGTTAGGCATGAAACACTAAGTCTTGATAATGGGTCCCACATGGATTATGATCCCAGCAGCCACACCAATAGTTAATGACAGCCATCTAGAAGGCTGTGATTTCTAGAAGCTGTAAATAACCCTTCTTTGACTTAGAATTCCAACAATCACCCCCGAATCTCTAAGTCCTTCTAGAGATGTCTTTGATTTCGATCAAGCTCCGCATTTCCTTGAACTTGATTCGAACCAATGGTTTCATGTAAAAATACAGTTTCATCAATATCTTCTTGCTCCATAAAATTGCTTTCTTGGAATTTTTGAGTCGATCCGACATTTGGACGCGTGAATGGCCTCGATTTACGATCAGTAGTATATAATCTTCTACGATCCTTTTTCTCGGGTTTGAGTCTGAATTGTAATTGGGTCGTTATTGGACTTTTGGATTTATTAATACTTTGGGCTTTTGACCCGGATCCACTAGATGAACCGGATCCATCATTATTAATAAAACCCTCACTTTTATTCCTTTTCCCACTTTCCCTTCCTCTCGACAAAGAACCGTAGACACACCAACCACCATCTCTCTTCGCCACCACGCCACCACTGATCCGCCACCGCCACTAACGAGTAAATAACACCCCGCCGCTTCGTCACCTCCATCTTCACCACTTAATCCTTTCTTCGTATGCCTTCAATCGACCAACTATCTTCAAAACCCATCGTTTTTAAATCGAAGTACCCGCCAAGAGAAGCAACAAGGTGGATAAATTTTCGGGCACCACCTTCAACAAACTTCTTCACAAGCTTCGATTCATCAATTGTTCTCCGAAAGTGAAGCGGACTTCGAGGCTATTCTACGAAGTTTTCCGAAGACATCGATGGTCTCGTCTCGTGCATCTTCAACCGATCAAAATCGAGTTTAAAGTCCGCAATCTTGCTTCCTTCACTCTATCCGCTCCAACATATCGAGCCTTGATCGATTCCCACAAAGACCTTCTGACCGTCTACATCGCCTATTTGCATTATCAGAGTTTCAGGGATTGCTTGGTACAGCAATCCCATCGCCAGGTTATTCTTCTCTTCATTTGCTACTGTTCCTGGTTCGATTGTTAACCAGACTTTGTGGATTCTGAGCACCACTTTCATTCGTAGGGCCCAGACAGTGTAGTTGGTGGATGATAACATAGGACACGCTACCATGGTTGTTCCGACCTCCTTCACCCTCACCCGTGTAGGACTGCCTGCGTCTTCAACATCTGACATGGTTCAAGAAAACACCAGGTATGAATTCAAAGCCCCTTCTCTCAGGCTCTGATACCAATTAAAGAAATTGACACAGTTAACCAAAATAACTCTTTGATTAATAATAGGAAAATAGCTCAAAACCTATTACATGTATATACAATGCTTTGTATATGACTGTGATATATAACCTCTTGCTAAACACCCCTATTTATACCCATAACAAACCTAGCAGCTTCTGGTCTGAATGGTTATAGTTAGGCATGGTCTTGAATAGTCATAGTTAGGCATGAAACACTAAGTCTTGATAATGGGTCCCACATGGATTATGATCCCAGCAGCCACACCAATAGTTAATGACAGCCATCTAGAAGGCTGTGATTTCTAGAAGCTGTAAATAACCCTTCTTTGACTTAGAATTCCAACAAGTCAACCATGTATTTGTGTCTCATGATTCATAAAAAATGTTTAATTCCAAAGAATTATACAAGAAATAATCGGGAGGTTATCAAGTCTCAGAGCTAACATTGGACATAATATACAAACAATCTATACTATTCTGTTTATTCAGCATAATCAGTTGTAGCTATAACATAACAGCATCTTTTTTCTACTTAAAACACACACAAACATGCCTCTAATGATGCCTGAACTCACACCTTTTGGTGATTATACTTGAAAAAGCAATTGTGTGTTACAGACTCACCATTAATGAGAGAACTTGAATTAAATGCCCAAAATCAACTCTGTTGTGTGTGTACATGATTGATATAGAAATAAGTGACCAGATGTAGCTACTGCTTTAACATGACATAGGAATCGAGTAATTGGTGAGAAAAATGACTGTATTATTATATTCCAAGCAATCACATGTCCAGAAGTGGAATAAAACGCCCTAATTCAACACTCTTTGTCAATTTTGCAATAATGTTTGTTAGTTTTGAGGTCAAGACATGTGTTTAACAGTGGATGACTAATTTAATCTGGACGGGTCGGATGAGTTTGGTAATGGGTCATAATAGGTGCATTTTTTGTCGTGGTTGGGTTGACCCGTGAGTTGTTTTTGTCCAATTTTACTATAAATAACATGTTAAAGTGAATATTGTTATGTATACAACAACAAATATAAAAGGTATATTATTACAAATTTACAATAGAATCTATTTTATTTGAATTAAGCATAATAGCAGATTAGGAGGATGTATATGTGCTTTGGATTTATATTAACTTTTTCCATTTAGTTAATTTCATTTTACCGTGTTCAGTTTAGCTATTTTCACTATTATTTTGACATCGATACATCATTTATTAGATCTACGTAAATTAAAGTTACTTCCACGGTCACTTTACCTTTTGGTAAGCATATTTGTAACCAAAAGATCGCAACAAAACTGGTTTTCTATTCGCCTCAAATAGATTTTTACTGGGTGATATATGTATAAGCTGGCAGGCATCCATAAAGAGTGTGTATAGTATGCGGAAACTCAACTGCCTTTGTGTTGGTTAGCTTTGATTAGTAGTCTTATATATAAACATTGGCAAGTGGCTAGCAGGTCGCTTTAACCAGCGTTCCAAGCAACATGTGCTGATGTGCTGAGCATGAAAGGGAATATTACGTAGTAATTAATAAGCTATGATGTGATTGATGCTCAAAGTCCGCCCTTAGTATGTGTCAGCCTAAAAATGCTTTGATCACATAATTGCATTAAGTTAAATTGTTTTATCAACTCTCTTTAGTTGAGTTTGGACACGATTAGATAACTTCGACATTGACATTCCTTTTATAAGGATTAAACCATATGCACAAAACATTTGTATTTAACTCCACTAGTTCTTATGACATTTGTATTTAACTCGAGTGTCAATTTGTTACCTTAAACTCATTATAAAGGAGAAATTAGGATGTCCACTTAATGAGTATTCCAAGCAATCATATGTGCAGAACCTCAAAAGAGGAGAGTAATTTTTTTGTTCTCGTTTTTTCTTATTTGCGTTTTCTGTTTTAACTCATGTAACTTGCTACTAGGTTCTTGTAGAAGTATCTGATTTCCAATATATATCATCGATTCATTGGACCGTTGTTTAAAAACAAGAACTTCAGTCGAGATGCCAATATGCCTAATGAAGTAATGAAGCTCGAATAAGATGCAGAAATGCAACCTTATTGACTAAACAAATAGTCATAATTTTAATCATGTCTATTAAGCAACCTTTAACATTAATTGGTGGCCAATAATTTCAGAATTGTATATAATTGGCTTTATAAAAGTCAGCTCTTTGCATGTTAGCTAAGATGTCCTAATTATGCAATCAATTAAATAAAAGGCAAATCGCATAAAAAGGTATCACACTTTGGGTTAATTTCAATTCTTTTCTCTAAATTTAAGGTATGAAAATTATTTTTTGTGCAATTTAAGGTTTTTTCGACTTTTCGAAAGCGATTACCGGTCATAATGTCAACCGAAATGACAGTTAAATGCTCAATTATAACGATATATCACATTAATTAACAAATTCATCTGAAAAAATGGCCGATAACACCTTTTGAAAAGTCGGAAAAACCTTACATTGCACGAAAAATAACTTCGATACCTTAAATTAAAAAAAATAAAGTTGAGTACCTAAAATTCAAATTGACCTTTCTGTAAATTCGCCCTTAAATAAAAAGTAGCTAAGAAACTTCATGGTAATCGGCATGTCATTTTTATTCTAGGCATAATTTCATATATATCCTTCCCTGAATGAATAATTACATGTATATCCTTTGTACCAGTTTTTTATGCATAAAATACAATGTTTTAACGATCAAATATATATATATATATATATATATATATATATATATATATATATATAGGGAAGGGATCGGTCTTGGATTAGATTTTAAGTAGGATGGTGCTGGATAATATCACATAGTGAATATTCAAAAAAAATAATTCAAAAAAATCAAAAAATTAAAAAAGAAAGAGGACAACAATTTATTAAGAATCAAAAAAAATTCGAGAAAAAAATCATTTTCATCTTTAAAAGGTATAATGATATTATGAATTTTGTTAATATCACCGTAATTATCAAGCTTTCTTAATATCACTACTAAGTAAGGCTAGCAGTAGTTTTCACTAAGGCTAGCAAGAGTTTCTAAGGCTAGCAATGAGTATGTAAACTAGCAGTGATATTAAGTTTTTTCTAATATCAAAGTAAATTTTAAGTAAAATTGTTAATATCACAGTTACCTTTTACATGTTTTCTTAATATCAAAGTTAATTTTTTAATATCACCGTAACTTTTCTTAATATCGTAATAAAAAGACAGTGATATTAAGTAAAATTGTTAATATCACAAGAGAACTCATAATATCAGTTAATATCACGGTAGAGTCATAATCAAAAAACAAAAAGTGCTCATAAAAATCGAAAAAATAAAAAATGAAAGAAGATAGTAATAGTAAGGATCGCTAAAAAAAAATTAAAAAAAACCGTTACATGGTCAATTGGTACCGTGAATGTAAGCGTAGTACAAAAGTCAATATCGATCCTAAATGGGTGGTACAGATCAATCCGCACATCCATGCATTAAAAAATCCGCGACTGATCCTCACTATATATATATATATATATATGTATATATATTTTTGCTCATGTGATGACCACCCTTAAGATAAAAACAAGCAGGAACCAATCGAGATTTTACCAAGTGTCCTTTTCATTTAAAAGAAAATCAAAATTAATTTTATTGTGTTTAAGGGTAATATAGTAATCTTTCTTTTTCCATAATCTCATTATTTCACCACTAATAACCAAGTATCCCTGATATTTAGTTTGTATACGTTTTTTTTTTTTTCTTTTCTCAATCACTAACCGGATTTATCTCTCTCAAGCATAAAAACACAGTCCCATCGTTTAATTCACACAACTTATAAACAAGATAAACATCGTGATTCAGAGCTTTATGTCTATTACAACTTACAAGTGACACTGGTTCCATCCAAGGTAAACCCCCCTTTTATTTTTATTTTTTAAATAATCCTTTTTTACACTATGATATTATGGTTAAGGTTATGGTTGTTTGCCTTTATGATTATTTAAGAATGTTAATGTATTGATGGTAGTGTTACGATTATGAACCTAGGGTTAAACTGCATGTAATATTGTATGGTTCTGAAGGAAATACCATGTTATGGTTACAAATCACTCACACGTTATAATATTGTAACGTTTTGAAGAACAAGTATAAGATATGCCCGTTCTAATTTCGATATCTTAAGAATATTATGTGCTTCACTATAGTATAATTGCCCAATTTAAACAAGATTTGGTTCAAGAACAAGTATAACATTAAGCGGACAATTATAATCTCGAATTCTTATTTCCATTTGCATAATACATAATGATTTTTTTTTAGCAGGTGATGCATCAACTCCACAATCAACTAATTTTGTGCAAGATAATGTTGATGGCTATGCTCAAGTGTTCCACAAGCCTTCGGCTTCTTCCATATCAATGTGTAGCAATTGGTTGAGTAACATTCAAATCGATATCGCCAGTCTCATCAAAGTGCAGCCTTGTTGGAACTTGTTCACTCGCCATGTGTCATTCTTCCCACACTCTGTCTGATAACGCTACATATTCCGTAGGTGATCCATACATTTGAGTATATGGAAATTGTTTTCCACCATTTTCTGGTGTACGGAAGCTGAATCTTGTATCATCATTTTCTTCTCGATAGTCTCTTTGTTGCTGAGTGTAAGTAGGAACTGCAAACATTTGATCCCGCAGTTCTTTCAACTCCATAAAACTGGTATCACTTCGTCAAGCACTTCGTCAGCCAGTTCCACTAGTTCAAACGCCTTCTTTAGACACGCCGCTACGTATTGTTTCATACCCTACATCAAAAAATAAATTTTTAACTAGTAATGAACTTGTCGACTAGAATCAGGTTGTTTGTTTTATTGTTTAAATTATCAAAAATTTAACCTGAAAGATGTTTTAAATGTATCAAGCGGTTTGGATGATGTTTACGTCCAAAATAAATACAAGTGGTTTTATATATGATTTACAATCGAATAAAATGACAACATATAACAAAATAAAACTCGATACATTATTAAACAATAATGTATCAAATTTCGAAACATTTAAAATTCTACCCCTACATTTGTTGGTACATGCTAGCGCCCATAATCCACAAACACATAATCTTCACATAAATCTTCTTCATCATACTCTACACAAACATACGAATGTCAATTAAGCACTTGGGTTATTGGCACGTCCTTCATCAAGCACTTCGTCAGCCAGTTCCACTAGTTCACACGCCTTCTTTAGACACGCCGCTACGTATTGTTTCATACCCTACATCAAAAAATAAATTGTTACCTAGTAATGAACTTGTCGACTAGAATCAGGTTGTTTGTTTTATTGTTTAAATTATCAAAAATTTAACCTGAAAGATGTTTTAAATGTATCAAGCGGTTTGGATGATGTTTACGTCCAAAATAAATACAAGTGGTTTTATATATGATTTACAATCGAATAAAATGACAACATATAACAAAAAAAAAACTCGATACATTATTAAACAATAAATGTATCACATTCGAAACATTTAAAATTCTACCTCTACATCTGTTGGTAGATGCTAGCGCCCATAATCCACAAACATATCATCTTCACATAAATCTTTTTCATCATACTCTACACAAACATACGAATGTCAATTATAACTAGTTTTTTGTATCGTAAATTTTCTAATAAAGATAGATACAAACAGATATATTACCCTCATGATCAGATTCTTCACTTACATCCGCACCACCCAAGTTATCATTAAAGAACATCTCCTTTTTCTAATTTTTTCATTGTCTCTGAATTCCATACCTTTATCGGCGTAACTGAATTTGCATATAGAATCTGTGAGACAAATTGATATGATAATTATATAACTCACACATTTATAAAAAATAGAAAATACATGATGGCAATAAAAACAACTGTCATACCAGTAACAAAATCACAGGTCCATTGTAATGTCCGTCCCGATTCCATGTCTTCTTTGTTTTTACCAAACATTCAATAATGTATGTGCACCAATCAGGCAATCACTATTCAGTATATCGGCTTCACTATTGAGTAGCGGTAGGAATTTCAAATTTGCAGTATTATTTTTGTTCAACTCCCCAATAGTTGAAAAATATAGGGTTAATAACCTTTTAAAGCACTATACTTCTCACAAATATCAGTTCGACGTAGCGAACTAAAAAAATAGCTCTTTTACACATTAAACTTGACATTTTTGTCTTCCTTTAAGTATTATGACCAAATTATGACCATTTTACCATTTCTAAATTTTTTTCGAAATACTTTTTTTTTCGAAAATTTTTTTCCAAAATTTTTTTTTTTGAAATTTTTTTTTCGAAATACTTTTTTTCGAAATTTCTAAAAAAAATTTTCGAATTTTTTTTTTGAAATATTTTTCGTTTTTTTTTTGAAATATTTTTCGAAGGGTAAAATGGTCGTAATTTGGTCATAATACTTAAAGGAAGACAAAAATGTCAAGTTTAATGTCTAAAAGAGCTATTTTTTTAGTTCGCTACGTCGAACTGATATTTGTGACAAGTATAGTGCTTTAATAGGTTATTAGCCCAAAAATATAATACTAGAAAGTTTACTTTAAACATCCAACCCCCTTGTCTATTTCTCAGCATCAAGTTCGCAAACCTTTATAGTGCCTTTTCAAACTACCATCAAACCGTTCTTTCCATCTTCTTGTTAAAGGATTTCTAAAATCTGCATCCTCTAGTGCATCTAGATGTACTTCGCCAATTGGTACACCCAATAAATCCCTTATCACCTCACGAGTAATTTGTTAAATCTTACCATTTACATCTAACCTATATGTTTTTTCATCAAATCTGTCTAGCAACCAGTACGCTAACCGCGTTAGGATTTTATGTATCTTATACTTTATCAGGTCCCCAAAGCCGATCTCTCTTAGCTTCTGTTTTTGTCTACCTGACATTTGGGTTACTACCCGAAACAAGTTTGCCGGCGGATTTCGTTGATGTATCCTTTTTAAAGGTACTTTACATGTACCTTCTTTAACGGGTGCATTCATATCAGCTGTCACTCAAACAGAACAGGCCTGTTATCCCATAATAGTACATATTTTAGTACACATTTATCTAGTTATGTTTGATTTTCATATGAAATAACTTTTGTATTACCTGTCATATCTTCATTTTCAACATCAGTATCTTGTATCTTTTCTTTTTCTGCTTTTGCCGCCTTTTTTTCCTTCCCTACTACACGTTTACCACCTGATACATATACTAGTATTTTAGCATAACCATTAAAATACATATTTAAACCATTCACATACGTTCATGTACTTTACCTTTAACTTCTTTTACCGGGTGCGCTATCCTTCTTTCCAATTGTCACATTCACTTAACGCATCTTAGTTTCCTTGATAGACACAAAGTCGTTTCTTTACTTTTTCCACAAGTGTTGCTAATTTCACCTTTCTAGCTTTATGTTCAGCTGCCACATAGATTAATAACTAATTAGAATCATTATTCTTGAACTATATATGACACATATAATAACTTTCATGTTACACGTATTAATCATGGTTTACAAAATAAATTATTACCTTTGAGATCATCCGTTTTATCAGCATCCAGTTTATCCTTTCCCCCGTTTTTTCCATATTGTCTACTTCTATTCCATCCCCTTCTTCCAAAGTACATCTATTTCAACCACTTCATGAGACTCAATGTCAAAATTAATAGCTATCCCTGTTGTTTCTTGTTAAGCATCGGCATGCTGCCTTGTTTCATCATTCACATATTCTGCTACCACATAGATTATTATTATAAAAAATGAAAAGTAAATAAATAAAAAGGCATTTACAATTGAATGATACACATTGACCTATATTGACCAGATTCATACATTTCATTATAATGATCTCTAAATACAGTTACACTTGTTACCACATCGAGATTAATTTCCACCCTTTTATCATTTACATCTAAACTACTAGTAATTTCAACCCTCTTACCATTTCTTCCCAAACAAGTATATATACTAGCTGATGCATATTCCCCAAATTAGTAAACAAATTCACAAATTGTTCTCAACGATGCAGAAAATGCCAATATTAGCTAAGAAAAAAAGTAGTCGGAGTAGCAGTACAACAAACCAACATTTTTCCATTCAAACTTTATGCTTATTGGCTACCAAAACTTAATTGATCACAAATTTTATCAAAACTTAAAAAAAATACAGTCAGAGTATAAGTACAACATACAATTTACAAAACCTAATTGTGCTATGCAACATAACCAATTTACAATAGCTGTAATGCATCAGACAATACAATAAAAAATAACCACTTTATCTAAATCAATTCACCAAATACAATTTTTATTATCTAAATCCTCGTCATTCCCCATATTTTGCTTATTCTGGTTAGACAACCTTCCACTTCGTTGGACTAAATAAAAAGGCCACAACAAAATCAACAATGCAAGCCATCAAAGTAGATACATTTGATAATATAAACAAAAACAAGAACAATGTATCACTTACAATACAAAGTGTCCATTTAACCAGGGTTTCAGTTCAAGGTTTTGAAAAAATTGCCCTAGAATGGATGATACATTGTCGTGAAGGTAAACCCTATATACTGATTCATGTCAATCACTTTAATTTGGGATATAGGTTTTAATTTCAATAAGCTGCAAATCCGGTTGATAGTGAAAGATTTTGGTGAAAGCGAAGAAAAAAGGGGATACGAATTTACAGTGGCGGATCAATTATTGATACCTCAGTTTTATTATAAATTATGTTTATAAACTTTGATACATAATACCCTTAGTTTTCTATTTTATTACAAATAAGCCATTCATTTAATAAATTTGATCTTTGGTACATTAACTTTGATCCAACGGTTCATAATGGTTCCTATTGTTTTTATATTAAGGTTGGTCACCACAATAATGCCACCCTATCTTTATCTTTACTATCTAAAATGGAAAAATGGTCAAAGAGGAAAAGTGAAAACTTGAATATTGAATATTGAAAGTCAAAATTTTTGAAACCTTTTAAAATGTCAAAAATAAAAATCTTAACTATATAAAAAAGAAAAATGGTCAAAAGGTGAATTGTTGACTTTGTTGAATGTTGAAAAAATTAAATTGTTGAATGAGTTATGGTTCACGAAACATGCATGGCAACACATAATCAATATCATATATATAAACATAAACATTAATGTGAAACGATTCAATATGCTAAATGCTATACGTATTGATTGAATGTTTAAAAAGGAAAGAATGAAATGTTGAAACTCGTACACAATATATCTTCCATCAATAATTCGTTTTGTGCTTGGCATATCTTCCATATAGGAATTTATAGCCAAATATTTTTCATACGGGAATTTATTTAAAAGAAAGTTGGTATGTTGGATTGGAATATATAATCTCATTTGTGATGTTGCAATATGTCCGCTAAAATATTGAATTTATTTCAATTTAGTATATTGTATACGTCGATAATTTTTAACCACGACTAATTTTGTGTACATCGATAATTTATAACCACGACTAGAAACTATGCATAAACCACAGTAGCAGAACTCACATGAACCGTCGCACCAGACACAAATCAACGCATCAAACTTATGTTGAAAACTAAATTGCTACCACCGAAATTGTGTCTACAACTAGGCACCGCTGCCGCTAGGCGCGAGTACTCGGCTATAAACTATTAATGTTGAAAAGCTGAAAAATAAAATGTTGAAATGCATTGCAGTCAACTACTATTGCAGGCAACTATTAACTAGCCATGCGTTTGAAAAATAGTCAACTTTGTTTGAAAAATTCAAAAACCTTGAAATCAATTTAAAGATATTGCAAATGGTGAAAATCATGGAAAGTCGTACAATTAATTTTTCAATTAGTGTGTTACCGTTTTCTATATGGTCTTATAATGGGCTGAGAGAAGAAATTTGTTAACCGACAATTATCAATTAATGACTTACTATTTTGCATTTACTACTTGGAGCAATAATTACGGAAAATTAGCAGTATAAATTATCCTTCTCTTCTCCATCATTTTCATCAACTCTTGCTATAATGTCTGAAAACAAAAAACAATACATTTTGGCAACAAGTCCAAAAGGAAACTATTAATACACATTGGAAACCGGGTTGACCCATGACGCTTCTAACCCAGCGGGTTGACCCGGTATAAATTGACCGTTATTTTTAACCGGAACAGTTCAACTGGTTGTACCACCCGGGTCGAGCCAGGTTTCAAAATATTATGTTTAATCCCAAAATCCTCAAACTTTTATTATTTTTCGTTTATAACCCGTAAACTTTTTTTTATCACTAAAATTATCTGATGCTATAAAATCACGTTGTTGTGCACGGGTACTCGTCTAGAGTTGAATTATCACATGTTACAACATTTTGCAATTACATTTTGATCTTTTTACGTTCTATGTTGAACGTTATACGAAACACTTACCACTATATAGCATATCGTTAATTGTTTGCTGCTAGAAACCGCTGCCGCTAGGCGCGGGTACTCGTCTAGTATATATATATTTATATATATATAGAGTAAACTACACCGTTCGTCCTTGTGGTTTGCGTTGACCGCAGGGTTTAGTCCTTTGACCAAAAAAATTGCACCGTACGTCCTTAAGTGTGAAACTATGCCGCCGTCCCTTGACCAAAAAACGTTAAGTTTGACTGTTAAACTCGGGTAAAAATACTAAAATACCCTCACTATCTTCTTCTCTTAACCTACTTTACGCTACTTGTTCACAGAAACAGATTTCAATGTAGTAAACAAGAAAATGAGTAATACTCAAAACCAAAGTCAAAATTAAAACAGTAACAGTCTTGAATAGATAAATGTATCAAAATTAAAACATCTGGTAGATATAGAACTAGCTATGCAGGCTTAAGATCTTGGCTTCTCTTTCTTCTCCTTGAAAAGAGCCAAAAGAGAGACACCAGAAACCTTCACGACCTTGAACCTGACTCCAGGAATATCTCCCACGGCATGCCCTTTACATCCAATCCTTCCATTCTAAGGAGCCACAATCTACTCTATTTCTATACCACAGAAACGAAGTTGCTTTAATGTCTTGTAAGATTTTCCTACTATCCGCTTGAACATTATCGAAACGCCTTTTGTTCCTTGCTAGCCAAATACAGCAAGTCGAGAAAAAGATTCCTTTCAGCACCTGTTTGGACTTCTTGGTAGCACCTGTATCCTTATGAAGCCTGAAAATATCCATGGGAGAGAACAGAAGCAGCGGTGGAACCTTGCACCATTCTCCGACTCTCGCCCAGACTTCCATAGCTACTTCACTCCGGTGAACCCCCCCACAAGAATCTTCTTATTAACCCTTCTCTGCTAGCCTGCTATATCGCCAAGGTCAAAAAGCCAAAAATCCCAAAATGGATATATGGCATCCACCTTTCTTCTTCTCATGTTCATACTCCTAAATACATGAAACAATTTGTCTCCCCACTCCTTTATCACTTACCATATGCACGAGCCACCCAAGGTCAAGGAAGAGAAGCACACATCACTATCACCACCCAAGGTCAAGGCATCCCACTTATACCTCTATTTACTGATTCAAATGGAAAGAAGCACCAATTCAGTTTTCATCACCATTTTTACAAAAATTAGGGTTGAGTAAAAGTTAGGGTTTTTGAAAATTGAATTGGGGGTTTTGCAGTTAAAGGTGTATACAAGACAATTCAAGCTTCAATTTAGTGGTATCATGAAGGAATCGTGGTCAAATTCCGGTGACGTGGTTGGGGTCACGATAAAGTGATGTTCAAAAGAATCACGGGGTCACGATCTACACGATGATGGTGGCGTCGGTTTAGTGAGTAAATGAAGAGTGTATGTGGCGTCGGAGAAGATGGCAGATGATGGTGGTGGCTGCCGGTTTAGTGAGTAAATGAAGAGTGTTAATGAAAAATGAAAATAAATGAAGAGAATATATGTTTATATAAATCTGGGATGTAGATCTATTGTTCAAGGTAAAATGACGGAAATACCCCTTTAAAAACCTTAGTTAACTGACGTTATCTTGAATTGGTGGGCCCAGATGGACGGAGGGACGAACGGTGAATAACGTTTCACACTTAAGGACGTACGGTGCAATTTTTTTGGTCAAATGACTAAACCTCGCGGTCAACGCAAACCACAAGGACAAACGGTGTAGTTTACTCATATATATATATATATATATATATATATATATATATATATATATATATATATAAAAGCCCCTTTATTCTAAATTAGATATTTGATAGAGTCAATGCTTCGAAAAGTCAACTTTATGGGTCTAATAAACAAAATAGCATTGATTGGCATGCCTAACTCGTATGCTTAAATACATGCCTAATCTTATGTGGCATCACTCTATTGGTTATAGTACACGGACCCACTACATCACAAACCAATAAAACACTTCCACATCACTTTAGTCATAAATTTAGTCATACATTTAGGCCCCCAATCATTTTCCTAAACAAAATGCATCAACCTGTTCATCTAAGAATCATCCAGGCATCTGAAATCCTAGAGAAACTCCGTATATGTTTATTCCAATATTATTTCATATTATAACATCCTGAAGGAAAAATTTTAACATGGGGAACATTTCAACAGAGTTAATGTGTCGGTTGGAGCGGGTAATCTGTCGAAATAAGTAATTTTTGGTACCCCAGATGAACCCATTCATAGTATCTGGGAATCAATCAGCCTGTTAATTGTCTTCACATGCAGATACTATTATTTCTAATGTTACTAAGATATTAAATGATATCAATTGGGTCATTCACACCGGAGCTGCAGACAATAGATGTGTGTAGACCCATTTCATAGTATCTGGGAATCAATCAGCCTGTTATGTGTTAAATCTACATGAAGTTACTTCTTTATGTGTGTCACTTTTCCTTGAGGTTAGCATATTAATGTAACCAATAAAAATTTTGGGGAACTTAAAGAAAATGTTCTCTTATACATGATAATAAGTTGGATAAGATCATAAGAATGATCAGTTGTTACCATGTCGTCCCTTTCGTCAACCATTGACATTAGCTGCCGGCCAATAATGTAATTCCTTACAATGGGCATTATGGTCGTCGGTTCTTTGTGTGTTTACGACTTTACGTTATTACATTTTAAAACAATATATCTGATAAAAGAGAATGTTCTCTTATATATGATGAGTAGGGATCAAGTGAGAAAAATTATTTAAATTAGAAAAGTGAGAAGTAATTTGTAGTCACATATTTCAAATTAAAAAAAAAATAAAAAATAGGGAGATGCATCTATTTTTATAGATGCATTTAATATTTGTAGTTATGGTTTCTTCTCATCTTAATTATATTTCTTATTTGATCCTACCTCTATATATGATAATAAAAGTTGAAGTTACAACTAATAAACATTGTGTGGGACTCAAAGAGAATGTTCTCTTATACATGATAATAAAAGTTGAATTTACAACTAAACAACACACAATGTAACCAAATCAATTCAATTCAAACCATAACTCCCGGTACCTACAACCGACAACAACCCACCTTCAACCGCCTCACTCTCATCCAAAAACAAATAATCGGGACACCTAAACGCGGAATGCAAACCAACAACCACCACAACCAAAGCAACCAAACACATTGACTCCGACACTCGTACAACACAACCCAACAACAGTCACAATACTCAACACAACCAACACAACACGATCATCAACCACACGGCCGAAAACCATAAAGTTCACATTGCGCATAAAATAAAAAAACAGCCAAAGCAGAAATGTAAATAAATAAACTTTCATTGATATGGGATGGTATATTAAGCTAAGGAATATTATAAGTAGCATAATTAAAGCGTAATTGGTTCTGAAATAGTTTAGGTTTTGTCGTATTCGAGATACGGCTTCGTGGTAAGTTTTTGGGGCCGATACTGAGGAGTAGTCGAAGAAGTGGGGCCATGGGCGGGGTTTTGAGAATTGGTGAGGTGAGTTGGTGATGAATGTGGATAGTGATTCGGTGGTGTTGAGGGTTGTGGACATTTGGAAGGCTAGTGTTTGGGGTTACTGATTTTATTTTGGGAGAAATTGGGGATTGAAATGAGCCCTAGATTTTGGGATGGGATTTTGGGAGTGACAGGATCCGGGAAGTGAGAGTGCCACATGGGTGTTGGTTTAGTAGGTGTTTGTTTATGCTTATATGTGGCTTAGAGCTCTAGGTGTCATGGCTAAGCAAATCTCTTCATTCAGGGCGCACAGGTGCCACATCACTATAACAAACCTTCACAACTAACCACAACTAACCCCCTCACTCACAACAAACCTCAACTTACTCATTTGGGGCCCACCTCACTCACAAAATACATTTTATCTTCCATGTTGAAAAAAAAAAAGTACACTTCAACCTCTCGTCGTGCTGACGAAGAGGTGAACGACGGCAAAGTGCCACGGTGTGGCGACGAGGCACGTCGAAGGGTCCATGCTGGCACGGCGAAGGAAGGCGAGGGCCACACCGTGTGCTCTTATGAGCTTATTTTTGTTTCGGCTTATATTTCATAAGTCTCAATTTTTTGGCCTATTTTTAGATTTGTGGCCTTATATAAGTTTATTATAACATGATAAACTTATATAAGCTCATAAGTCTCAAAATAAGCCAAAAAATTTAGGGCTTACAAAATATGAGCCGAAATCAAATAAACTCATAAGTACACATATAAGCTTAAACAAACACCCCTTTAACATTCTCAACACTATATACTTTCATATAAATTTTTTATTTTTTTAATACTCTTTATTTTGTGTTTTCATTCTGAATTTAAATCATGAAATAACTAGTATTCGAAAATGAATCGACTTTTTGATACTGCAGGATAAAAAAGTGTCCTACACACTACTACAAAAATAGGCTTTTAGACAGGTTCTCAGACCCTTTTAGACCGGTTGTTCGACATGTCTAAATGGGGGAGGTCCAAAAGATGAAAACACATATAGACCGGAACCAGTCTAAAAGACTCATTATATAGACCGGTGCTTCAACCGGTCTAAAAGACTGTTTTAGAGGTCTAAAAGACATGTTATATAGACCGGTAATTTTGATACAAACTGGTCTATATGTGTATTTTTTTGGAAAAATAAAATTGTTTCTGCAAGCAATCCCAAACATGTCTCTATATAAATATTTGCAGTAAGCAATCCCAAACTGCCCATATGTGGCCATTAATTCATTGAAAGGTTCATACAAAACTGTGAACAATATACATAGTGGGTAATCCAAATTAGTTACTCCATTTGTGTCAACAAGTTTGATCTCTTTTTCTCACACTATTAAATCTCTTCTTATTTTGTCTGTATTTCTTCCATTTGATTCAAAAGACCTCTGCATCAAGGAACAACAATTAATCAAAATGTAACTCACAACATCCACCAAAGGGTATTTTATAAGTCCTGTTAATAAGCAATCCAAACAGATCTAACATAGTATTAAAGTAGTTTCAGTACATTCTTACAAAAAATGAGTATGAGAGACAACACATTCAAATATATGAATATATATAAAAAAGATGATAAGCTTACCGCTTGCTCCAAAATCGCAACTTATAAGGGACAGTACATCAAGCATCTAACTTTGGCCACTTGCTGCAAAATTGCAACTTAGGTTAGTAAGCTGTTAAATTAGTTAATTTGATTATAAAAAAAAGCTTAAGCAGTAGAATGGAAAGTATATAACGAGGCACTGGACTATAATGCAAACATCTAACAATCTTAAATAGCAACTACCCCCTATTGTAAACCTGCAATATATTTCACCATCTGTTTCAATTTACCATCAAATAGTACATAATTTAGTATGGTGCGTATGAAAAGAAGTTTATTCAAATTTTGCGTAAATGACACTATCAAACTGCATATTAACGGTTGATCAGATAACTAATCTGATGAGACTAAGTGTCAAACTATATTTAAATGAAATGTTGGAAGTCGCATTGGACAAGTGTTGTTAAGAGTTAACAAGTAGCTGAAATTAAGTAGCTGCAAATGACACATGTTTGCAAACATTTATGCACATACTTCCAAAGAGTGCATTCGCTAGAATTGCACACTTTCCTCTTTGGATGTTTCGTGAAGATTACAACACTTTCCTTTTGCATGTATTAGGAATAACTATCTATCTTGCCCATTATCATTATTATTCCATCCTATGAAAGCAATAGAAACTAATACTTATAAAAAATCTAAGGGTAAAAGCCAAAAATACTCTACGTACTATTCGACACAACTCATTATGCTTTCTCTACTTCAAAAAAGCTCATTACTCCTAACAAATTGTTAGATCAGCTGTTACTATTCTTAATTAAATGTCTTCTTTTCATATGAAAAGACATTGATGACCTTTGTCTTCTTTACCAACCATCAGTCTCCGGCCAGCGACATCACTATTCTCCGGCCACCATTGCACCAAACTTCCGGAAACACCCCATTTTATGCACAACACCACATCTGTAGCAACTAACCACACCCCTTTTGTGATTACAAAACAAAAAAGAGTAAACCACAGTCCACATCTCAAAATAACTTTGTAACTGGAAGTGAAAGTTGCAGGTAGAGAAAAGAAAACTACTACCATGAATGGAATAAAATAGATGAATGAATGGCATAAAAAGTATTAATAGATAATAATTGCATGTTGTACGAACCCACATCTCATACAAATGAATTGAAAAAAAAAAAGAAAAAAAGATGAATGGATAGTAAGAAACAGATCGGTTGTGATATTTTTGTCAATAATATAACAAAGCAACGACATACATTATCCAATGTCGGTTGTGGTATTTTTGTGTAGCCCATGTTTGCGTCAATTTCCAATTACCAGCCCAAGAATGAACAGTAATAAGAGACAGATCGGCGCATGTGATGAAAACAGGGTTTTTTTAGTCGGAAACTATGGTGTTTGGCTGGATTTATAAGATGTAGAAGACGAAGTTGGAAGAAATGACCAAATTACCCCTAAAGGTGGTGTATAATGATATTTTTTGAAGTAGAGAAAGCATAATGAGCTATGAGGAATAGTTCGTAGAGTATTTTTGGCTTTTACCCAAAATCTAAAGACCTTGATTAAGCACTTGTTACTAACCTTCAAGACACGTATGACACTCCTATGGGGCAATAAAAGTAGTGTTTGATTTCTTAACTTCCTCAATCTCAGCATCAACTTCTTTTGTTGTGATAAGTTCAAAACTAGTTTTTTTTGCTTTGCAATCGGATTCCTTGGCTTCATCAGCCACATTTCCACTACTAATACCGACTTTTATCTTTCCAAGAAGTTCAGGACCTTGAAGATTTTCAAGGTTAGAATACAAAGAAGTATCATAACAAAATTTAACAAGTAAATAGAGTGGCCATTGGCAAACCATTAAGTATCTCTAACATATGGCAGGTGTACTAACAATTTGAGGTTATTGTAGTTTGCACACATTTCCTGTCTTAATTAATCTCTAAATCTATTTTTTTTAAAAGTGGCAACCATATAAGGTATATATTGTTTCATCCATTGGTTCTTCTAGTTGGTGTTACTTGTCGCCATTCAGCTAGATGTTCTCAAAATTGAAGCTTGTGACATGAAATGTAACAACATACAGTTAGAATTTTTTAGTTGTTTATGATGAACTAAAAAACAATAAAAACAGAATGTACTAATCACTTCCGTTAAATTAAAAGCTATTTAACCACTAAACAACCTATGTACCATTGCACACTATTTAAATACATATTCGTTGACTGTGAAGTTCCATAAAGAAAGGCAAGCAAGGTAGTAAATTGGTAAAGTTAGCTGACATTAGCTGATTTGTTGGGAACTTATAAAAATTGATCTAAGATAGAAAAAACAAAAATTTTATCAAAACAAAAACTTTATGAAAATTAAAACAAAAACTTAATCATACATAGAAACACAAAGAAAAACAAAAACTTTATCAAAATTAGAACATCAAATATCAAATTATACCTAAAACCACATAAATTAAGTGCAAAGCCGTGCAGATTTTCCAGCTATAACCAGAGGATGCTAAATCTGGCAACTGTGGCGGCAACAGCGACGGTGATGGTGGGCAGGGCCGGTTTTGATGTTTTTGATGCCCGGGGCGAGCCGACTAAAATATGCCCTCTTATAAACCAAAAAAAAAACAACAACAACGATCTTTTAGGGGTTTGGAACCTAGTCAATTAAGCTAGGCGGCTCATCCCCACGCCGAACTTATTTATTAAGTAAAATGTTACGATACAATGAAATAAGCTTTGAATTACACGCTCCACCTATATTACCTAAAACGATGTCTTCGTGCATTTCTTGAAGCAAATTCATCGATTATCTTGTCATAATCGACATTTGCTAAAAATCTACTTTCTATACTCAGTATTGCCAACACATTGAGCCTCTCTTGACTCATCGTACTCCTTAAATAAGACTTCAATATCTTTAATTTTGAAAAACTTCTTTCCGCGGATGCGACCGTGACTGGTATTGTTAATAAAATCTTATATGCAAGTAAAACATTTGGAAACATATCCATCTTCTTTGTAAACTCCATGATTTCAATTGATGACCAAGGTCTTTCTCCATCATATGCTCCATTAGGTAACATCTCCTCCAAAATTTGTAACTCCATAAACAAGTCTTTACTATCAATATCACAATCTTCATCATATGTTAACGCAGATTCAAGATTCAAACAACATTCTTTCAAGTTGGCATCATCCAAATAAGTTAACTTTGATGCATCAAACATGAAACCAAAAATTGATTCAAAATATTTCATTTGTTCAAATCTACTATTTAATTGTACTAGAGCTATATCAACTATAACAAGAAAGTAATCAGTTTTGAATTGTTCTTTAGCGGATTGTTGTTCTCTTTCAGTATCCGGAATCTCATCAAATTGTTTTTTCCTACAAGGAGCCCGTTTTATACTAAACTCAGGCTCAATATCAATGGTTTGTGCAATTTGTTTAGCTTCACTAATAGTATTGTCTAATCCAGTTTCCCTATAAATTTCAAAATAGCTAACCAATCCTTTTAAATTTTTTAATGCGACATCAAGAAGCATATCACTAGACTGCAACTTCTTACTAACTAAATTAATTTTATATAAAATATCATACCAAATAACCAAACTTAGAACAAATTCAAAACTTGACAATTCACCATTAACCAATGATTCGGCATTTCTACACACTAGTCCATCATCACTTACTTTAGACAATTTTAATAAAGCTTTTTTTACTTGGGAAACTTGTGTTTTTATAGCTTTAACACTATCTATATGACTTTCCCATCTAGTGACACACAATGATTTTAATGTCAATTCATCAATATGTTTAAGTAAAACACTCCACCATTTGGTAGAACTAGAGAAAACAGTATTTATAGTTTGGCATGTTCCAAAAAAGGTTTTTGCTTTATGACAAGAATTTGCCATATCACATAATACTAGGTTAAGACAATGACACCCACATGGCATATAGAAAGCTCTTGGGTTTATATCAAGTAATCTTTTTTGAACACCTTGATTTTTCCCTTCATATTGGATCCATTATCGTACCCTTGTCCTCTAACATATTTAATATCTAGATCAAGAGATTTTAAAACATCTTGTAACACATTGAAAAGACCTAATCCCGTCGTATCCTCTACGACCAAAAACTCTAAAAAAAACTCTTCTACTTTGATAGGAGAACATGACACATCAACACATCTAATAATTAAAGTCATTTGTTCTTGGCGACTTACATCAGGAGTGCAATCGAGAATTACTGAATAGTACTTTGCCTTTTTGATTTTTCTAATCATTGCATTCTTTACATTAGATGCTAACATTTCAATTAATTCATTTTGGATTGAATGACTTAGATAATGATAGTGAGTTTCTTTGTCTAAAATTCTACGAAAATGTTCTTTCATGATAGGATCGAACTCAGCAATCATTTGAATTATGCCCAAAAAGTTTCCATTAGACTTTGCATAAAGTTTTTCATTTGTTCCACAAAAAGGTATGTCATATTCAGCCAAACATTTAACAACATCAATTATTCTAATTAAAATTTCTTTCCAATGTTCAGTATCTTTTTTTATAAGTTCTTGTAAATCTTTATCAATTGTTTGACTTGTATTTAACCTTATCCGCAACTCAGACCAAGTTCTAAAGTTAACCATATGCTCGGAACTATTTTCATGCTTCTTCAAAGCTATACTAAGATGTTTCCAATCATTTGTTCCTACATTTGATAATTGACTTTTTGATATCGCAGTTTTAAATAACTTACAACAAACACAAAAAACCTTAACGAGCTCTTTGGAGTAAACCAACCATTTTCTATCAATAGAATCGCCGTTTCGTAGCTTACGTTCATAAAATTCATTAGAAAAGTGTTTGCCTATTTTATCTTTTGGATAATCCAAATTGGTTTCTCTAAAAGGCCATTTGCTTACAAGTTCGTCTTTCATGTTTGAACGTAAACCATCCCAAACTCTCACATCAAAAATATTATAATTAACTTTAGGGAGACTTTCATTAACTTTTTCAACATGATCTTCATTAACATCAACATCGTCAATTTCATTAACATCAACATCGTTAATTTCATTAACATCAACATCGTCACTTTTCGTATTTTCATTATTTATAGGATTTTCAATATTTTCTTCAACATTATTACTGTTCTTTTTTTGTCTAACAACAAATTGTTCTAAAGATCCAAATTGAGCTTTATTAGATTCTTCTATTTGTTGCTTCCGTTTTCTATTTTGGGCACCCGACGGTTGTGAACGACGTAACATGATAGATTCTAGCGTAAATTAACTAAATATCTAATATAATATCAAGATAATGAAAAAAAGAAAAAGAAAAAAACGCATAAAATGAATTATGGAATAATATCACCTCATTAGTTCACATAGAGTGATGGAGATGAATAAATTCAATAAGTACTAGAGTAGAGAATAGTATATGATTCAATATATCAATTGCCTTAATGCCTTGATCTTTGATTACCCACTGCAACACGTTTACTTTGTTTTTTTTTCAAATGGATTGTATGACAATGACTTTGTCAAGTACACAATCACGTTTCTTTTAAAAAAAATAAAATGGATTGGACTTTGTCAACTTGGTAACTTCCGAGTCCCCACAAATCACGTTCCATTAATTTTGATATCTTTTTACTTTTTCAGTTACATAAAAAATATACATCCTAGTACTATGGGCTTGAAAGTGTATAAATTGAACCTAGTCTAATGTAACACATGCTACTAAAATGATGCCCCTTCCCTTTGTGATGCCTTGGGCTGTTGCCCACCTGGCCCAATGGTAAATCCGGCCCTGATGGTGGGTTCTTTCTTCTTGGTGTGTTGTCGACGAAACAATTGCAAACCCCTACCAATAGATCGAAGAAACATTTAATCACTTGAAACCTTAAATGTTGAAGCAATTAAAAAAGTACATACACTGACTTCTTGAATACGGGTGAGGTTATGTAATCTCTGTTGATACAATGGATAAGTCATGTGAGCATCGTCGTATTGAGGAAGCAGCGGTGGTGGTGTTTTTTGTGTTAGGAGAATGAGAGGAGAAGAGCTTATGTCTTTATGTTAGGGTTCTTGGGTAATTGAAAAATTGAAACACATAAGAGGGAAAAGTGAAAAAAATTTGGCGCTCAAGAGTCTAAAAAATTTTGCGTTATAGACCTATGTTTGAATAACTAACCGGCCCAATTGAGTATCTTTTAGACCTGTGAAGATGATATGAACGGGTCTATATGTAATTTCATATTTAGACCGGGCTTTATTATTTGCACACGTCTAAATGAGTTTGAGTGGGGTGAAAAATCACTTACCTGTGGTTATCATAGAAGGTCTATATGGGGAGGTCTAAAAGACCCAATTTGTAGTAGTGACATTTTGTAAGAAATTCATCTTTTGATCCATTATGCGCAATTAAACTTATTTTACCTAAAAAGGTAATGTTGATAATATGTCATAGGTGCTTTTGTTTTTTTTTACTTACTTCATCTTCTACCTTCTCTTTTATTTCTTTTAAAGCAAAGAAACCCTTTTGCAATGGTAACATGTTTGCAAACACATAACCTAAAATCATACAAACCTAAAAAACAGACACAAGATCGGATCAAGCTTGTACATAGCGTGAGTAAATTATTTGGTTGTGTAAAAAATATTTGTTTTTTCAAAATTTAGTAAACATACTCTACAAACTTATAAGGGAACTGAAAGGTTTATGGATATTTTTAATATACGTATGACCGGATTCGAACTCGTGACTTCGGTATTGCACACATTATGTATGAGAATTAATGTTAACAATAATTAATATATAAATGTTATTATTAATTATTTAGTCACGGAATAAACAATTAACGAAAGTTATTATTTAACTAGTTTGGACTAACGGTCGTTAAATGTAACATTAAAGGACTAGAGTGAAATTAGTGGATCGGAAGGATCTCGAATCCCTTTGGGATTCATAGGCCGGTCGTATAGGGGTTTCCAAACCCAATCCACCCTAACTTGGACTCCAATATTTGTTACCTATAAATACAAACCCCTTTGTTAATACAAATAAGCCGTAAAAACATTTATTTATATTTTACGATCTTCTAATGTTTTGTCGATAACAAACGTAAAATCATTTTAACGAAACAAATAAAATACGTAAATGGTTTGAGCCAATAGTTTACTAACACACTTACATTTTCATATTAATCACTAAACAAGTAATAGTGTTTTTCATGATTTAGTAATGCATATGTACAACAACTAGTGTTTACATATTGGGTAGATATATACATATTTAGTATGTATTATAATGGGTAATAGAATGGGTAGAAGTTTAAGTATTTAACCCATTGACTTAATACATTGAATGTAGTTGGGTAAAACCCAAAATCCATGACCCATACCCATGGAGCATAATCCATAACCCATGACCCATTGCATGACATCATACATAAGTCATAATGGGTATTATCCATGACCCATGGAGCTAACCCATAACCCATTGACTAGGTGCATTGCATCTTCTAGACACATTGTATCTACTTGGAATACACTAGACAGATCCCTCCAATAAGGGATCCGTGGAACAGTAGCATATTTTGTCTATAAATAGTGCGCCATTTCTTCATTATAACACACCCCTTTCACACACATTTTCTCTTAGTATTGTAAACTCTCTAACCTCAGATCCAAGGGATCTTTCAATGTAGTTTTGTGTTTGTGTGATTCTCTAGGTTCCTCTTAAAGGCGAGATCACCACCTCTTGAAGTCGAGCAAGCTCAAGTCCATGGGTTGCCTAACTTCGTCATCATCAAGACTACTGATGGTATCTTGTTGATAGTTCTTTTCTTTCTCATTAGAAGTGTTGTGTCGAAGACATAAGTGAAAGATGTCTAAAGGGTCAAGGCGAAGACATTAGTGAAAGGTGTCAAAGAGTCATATTGAAGGCATTAGTGAAAGGTGCCAAAGATCAGTGTCAAAGGCATTAGTGAAGGGTGCCTAGAAGTCGAGTCAAAGGCGTGAAAGGTGCCTAAGGTGTACATTCGATATAGTGTGTAGATGTACAAGATAGATTTGTATTGGGTCAAAGGATATTGATATCCTTGTTGATGTTGTCATAAGGAGTGGATCTCTTTTGGGATAGGTGTTGTGTAGTGTTAGGTAGTAGTTCCACCTTTGTGATGAAACTCGGTATCTAGCCTTGTACCGGATAAAGTGTAGGCGACGTTGTGACAGGTTTGGTTCTACCTCGTGGAAGAACCCGTTGTCTAGCCTTGTACCGGATAAAGAGTAGGTGATGTTGTGAAGGCTTCTCCGCCAAAAGGAGTTTGTGTTGTGTAGTGATTACAAACTCTTGAGTAGGTGACTCGGGGAGTGGAGTAGGGCAAGGAAGGTGTCCTTGTAGCCGAACCACTATAAATACTCGCGTTGTGGTTTTGTGCTCCTTACTCTTTATCTTAGTTTTATTTATTCATATGCTTATCTATCAACATCCAACACACACGTTTAAATAGATTGACATACGTTGATCTAGGTAGTTTAAAACCAAGTTTTAATCGATAAAACTATTCAACCCCCCTTCTAGTTTTCCACAATTGGTACCAGAGCTTCATTACCAAGTTTTTAGAGTATATTGTACCTTAAAAACTTGACACGATCCATATATAATTGAAAACTACAAAGAAGGTCTTTTACAAAAATAAACACCTTGTCTTAAAAACACTTTTGTAGGATGTTGATTAGATGACAACATTATATTTTTTTTATCTCTTATTTTATCTTACTAAATTGCACTAACCTTTCTTGTCATTTTTCTTACAGCTCAGTTTTATCAAACCATAGGAATTACTTGTTAACAAGATTACCTTTCCTAAGAAGGTATCTTAATTACCATCTAGATCACAAAGGAACCGGAGTTGTCTATTAACATTTTTCTTGTCAAAAGAAAAAGACACTCATAATCACATTAGAGGTATGACTTTCTAACTTATTTTTAAATAACATTAGCTTAGAATAAGTATACTTGCATAGGAACTTATATGATTATATTTTCATATACTCATGTATTACACGTAGCTTCGTTAGGAAACTTTTCTTGCATACGTGTTACTCTTCCGTCTATAGTCTAGGTTTATAAACATGTGTTTTATTTTACTTAATCCAAAAATCAAATCTTTCTAATAATAAAACAAAACACAAATCTCAAAAATTCCTCCTTCCCCATAAATACTTCCTCCGCTCGTCAACTCCACCAAAACCCCATTTTTCAAATCTTCCACTTTAAAAAATTACCTCTCATTCAAACGTCATCTTCCCTCTCATCTCATCTCAAATCAAATCAAGGTAGATCTTCATCATCATGGTTTACATCGCCTTCGTGATCATCATTTTGACACTCATCGCTCTCGTGTACCCCATGATCAAGTTTTCTCATGGAGACATGTACTTTGTGTTGTTAATCTACATTGGTGTTATATATCTAATCCTTTGTATCGTTCTTAGCATTGAAATGAAATATTACTAATGTTTTATTTTATCTAGTTTATTTTTCATAATGTGTTTGTCATTTCTTTTATTTTTTGTCTTTCGTACATTTGGTCTTGACATACCTTAGAAATTTACAATGCATGCTTAACTAAGTAAATATTGGCTAAAATACACTTCTTTTTATAAACCTAAAAGTTGCAAAAATCTATTTTTCATCAAGATCATTTTTCTGTCACTATAGATCCACGGATCCCTATAGTTTAACTAGTCGGATCCCTCTTGGAAGGGAACCGTGAGAACCGTGGAACTGGGAAACAGATTCTCATGCAACATAAAAACCGTTTCATAAAAATCTATCATAAAAGGAAAAATCCCACTAGAATGTTAAATACTAAGTAAGTTAATGGTCATTGTTAATAGAAATCTAGTAAAAACGTTAGGAGATCATTTTTCATCTATCAAATGTCCTTTCCTTTGATGCATCTCATCATATTAACCTTTCACTTCCATAGGTCTCGTCATGACTCATGAGTATGAATTCGACTTTCAACTCACTCATGTCTACATTCCTAATATCTCCCTTGAGCCCAACACACCTCGCAATCATGTCCGTGGGCTCAATAATCTCGAAACTCGTCACTTTCATGAAGGACGTATTGTTGACACACCTCTACTATACGAAGAAGGCATCAATACCTCTTTCCGAACCATAGGACTAGAAGACCTTCTCGGAATTAACGAGAAAATATGTCCACGGTTTGTATTGGAATTCTTCCGTCAAGTTGAACTCGTTCGTAATGAGGATCGATCTCTATCTCTTTGGTTTTGGATCAAAAACCAAAAGTTTGTCTTAACCCTTAGGCAATTTGTTCACATTCTCCGAATTCTAAATCATGGACAATGTGCCTTCACTGAAGATTGGTCTCTTGATTCTCTCTTCAACCATCGTGAAGAAAATAGTCCATATTGTTCACACATACCTTCCCCTCAAAAATTAACTCGCATGTTATACAAACCTCGACCCTGTTACTCTGATCCAAACATAATCTATACACGTGATATCCGAGATGAGTTTAAACCTCTCGCAGTCATCCTACGTGAAAATGTTTGGAGTCTTAGGAGAAATCGAGAAATCCTTCCCGCTTGTTGTGCTTACATAATGTATTGTTTGCTAACCCAACAACCATACAATCTCGCCTATTTCTTTGCAAGACGAATTGTAAACCTTCAAGGCAACAAAAACAAACTAATCCCTTATGAAATGTTCCTGACACGCCTTTATCATCATATCATGTACTTCCATCCTAAATTTCAAAGTCCGTTGTACGTACTTGTGAATAAGATGATGGAACCTCTAAACACATCTCATATCAAATCTTTCTTCATCCCTGAATCGGCAAATACTCATCATCCATTTGACGATCTATCTAGCGAAAATGCTCAAGAAACTTAGTTTCCTTTCCTAATAGGTTCAATCCTTAGGTTTCATCTTTTATCATTGTAATGTGATCCTTCTCATGAAATAAAACATTTAACGTTTGATGTCTAGCTTATATAGTTGTTCAAATTCCTTAGAAAACACTGGCTTTGAAATACCAAACCTTGTGCAAACTTTGCATACCTTATGTGAAGGTACTGTTTAGCAGGAGACGGATCCCTCACTTTTTACTAGACGGATCCCTCCACTTAGGGAACCGTGGGATCCGGGCAAACAGAAATGCAGTTGCAGACCTTATACATCAAAACATCTACCTAGACCACTTTACACTAGCTAAACATAATGCCTTAGGACCACTTAAGCCTTCCTCAAGCTCAGTAGGCATCACACTCTCTCATAGCTCATTTAGGATCACACTCAAGGTGCTTTTTGATTTATCATCTCACCAAAGCTCATCATTCTTCCGCTCCAATACTCATACATCATTTCTCACATGTTAACACATCTAGTCTTATAATTCTCTCAATTCTAGCAAATTAATTTTAGTCATCCTTACCCCAAAATGGGTCAAAAACTAGCTTTTCATTTCTTATAATTTTTCTTTGGATTTTCCAAATTCATCCTAAGTTACCATCTGATCACTAGGATCATTTAACACCACTTGACACTCTCATATCTCCTAGTGTCATCTTTGATCACCCATTGGTACTCATAAAGTCCCATTTCCTTCCACAAAAGGTAATCATTAGCTCCATTGCCCTTGATCATTTAAGTCCCCTTTCATTTAAGACACTTAAGAAGACTGAAACACCTAAGATATATAGGTACTAGACCTAACAAACATCATTTTCCTCTTTTCTTGGCTGCTGAGAGCCGGATCCCTAGGATTAGCCTAGACAGATCCCTCATTTGAGG
This sequence comes from Chrysanthemum makinoi, assembly GCA_910596185.1. Classification (NCBI taxonomy): domain Eukaryota; kingdom Viridiplantae; phylum Streptophyta; class Magnoliopsida; order Asterales; family Asteraceae; genus Chrysanthemum; species Chrysanthemum makinoi. The sequence goes on along the minus strand of OU343217.1, from coordinate 44,443,707 downwards.
GAACCGTGGGAACCGGCTGACAGAATCAGCTAATCCTAGCTAAAATAATCATTTCAAGCTCTCCTTGCTAACTTGAACACTCAATATTGTCTTAATTAGCCTTCTTGATCAGTGCAACTCTGAAGTTGACTCTTGTGCATGCAAATCATCACATTCCAAAGGATCTTAGTTGCTTAAGTCTTGAATGCACTTGCCAAATCCTTCCCTTTATAAACCATCTTATTAGGACTTCTAAAGTCATCATCTACAACCTCATTCTCAGCATTTAGAAACCTTTACATCACTAATCTTTAATCATCTCATCATGAGGAAAGCTCCTAGTGGTAACTCATCCACCAAAGGACCACCCAAGAAACTTGCTCGTGTTATTCACGAAATTTCTTCAACCGAATCATCTCCCGTTAAATCCACAAATGCTAGGATTTCCCCTCCACCAACTCAACCAATCAAACCAATCCTCAAAAGGTTTGTTCCCACAAAACTACCAATGCTAAACACCACCATACCTCCTAAACCAAACACTCCTATTTCCACTAAACCATCACCATTAGTTCCTAGAGCCATATCATTTACCACTCCACACTCATCTCCACACCTCTACAATTTAGAGGAATTGCCTCCTAATCCATCTCATCCCCCATCATTGCCAACATTCTCCTCAATAGAGAGAATAGCGCAACAAATTCAAGGTGTTGAATCGACACTAGCACCGACATCATTTTCTCCGTCATCCTAAAATAATCCCTTTTGGATTATGTGGAATCATCAAATTCAACCACCCGATCACATGGAAGTAGATACCTCTCTACCACCATCTTCAACATATCTTCCACCACCACCACCTTTGGTTGAATCACCTCCAAATATACCTCCACAAATTCCTCCTTTCTTTGAGGAATCTCAACCAAACCTTCCATCTCAAGCCATTCCATTTCTACGACCACCATTTCCGAGCCATGACAAAGATTGTTATCATTGTCAACATGTTGAAAGTTTGATACATGAAGTACGTGAAGATCAACGTTTCATGTTTTATCACTCCTCGAACGTTTTGATGAGATCAACAAACCTAAACAACCTTGAGCTTAAGGACTCAAGTGGTGTCCTAGTCTTAAGCTTAACTTAGATAGTTTAGGAATCCTAAGTCATGTATTATTCATTTTCTTAGTTTTTGGAGTTATGTATATCATTTCTCTAGTTTTATTAAATGAAATTACATGCCATATTGTCTTGAGAATATGTTTGGTGTCTTAATACGTATCTCATTTTGATGTTAACATCACTTTTTACATCACCATTGTTGTCTTAAACTTATAGACAGACGGATCCCTCAGTTTAGCTTAGACGGATCCCTCCATAGAGGGAACCGTGGGATCCATGCAACAAAAGACTTGTTTACTACTAACTTGAGTCTTATTTGCAGGAAATTATGCTCTATATATTTGTTTTCTAATATTTGTTTTGTAGATTTTCAATACACACATGAAAACTTTGACACCCTTAGCTGGGGGGAGTTTCTTGTCAAAGCAATACATTGCAAAATCATTTGAAATATCATTCACATAGGATTATATTACATAACGTCCTCCTTGAAAAGGTGCAATCATCAAGGGGGAGCATATTCGTCACAAAGGCGAAACCATTTGCAAACATAATTGCAATGCACTAAGTTTAGTATTTCTACTTACTTGACGCCCTCACAAAGGGAGGGACTCGTCAAGGGGGAGCTAAGTCAAGAATACTTCTCTTCACTTACTCTCTATTTTTCATCTTTCCTTTCTTTTCACATGTTTTTCCTAAAACAATGTGTTAGTTTCTTTTCGACGCTCTTTTTGTTTTGCCAAAAAGGGGGAGAAGAGAGTAAAAACTCCAATTCAAACTTTCACGAATTTTAGTTTTTCCTTAAAATAATCTTATTTTTTGTCATCAACAAAAAAGGGGAGATTGTTAATACAAATAAGCCATAAAAACGTTTATTTATATTTTACGATCTTCTATTATTTTGTCGATAACAAACGTAAAATCATTTTAACGAAACAAATAAAATACGTAAATGGTTTGAGCCAATAGTTTACTAACAGACTTACATTTTCATATTAATCACTAAACAAGTAATAGTGTTTTTCATGATTTAGTAATGCATATGTACAACAACTAGTGTTTACATATTGGGTAGATATATACATACTTAGTATGTATTATAATGGGTAATAGAATGGGTAAAAGTTTAAGTATTTAATCCATTGACTTAATACATTGAATGTAGTTGGGTAAAACCCAAAATCCATGACCCATACCCATGGAGCATAATCCATAACCCATGACCCATTGCATGACATCATGCATAAGTCATAATGGGTATTATCCATGACCCAACGAGCTAAACCATAACCCATTGACTAGATGCATTGCATCTTCTAGATACATTGTATCTACTTGGATACCCATGGTCCAAAGTCTAGGATCCATGACCCATGACCCATGACCCATAACCCACGGGTAATGAGGAGCATCTCACGGATCCCTCAGAATACACTAGACGGATCCCTCCAACAAGGGATCCGTGGGATCCGTGGAATAGTAGCATATTTTGTCTATAAATAGTGAGCCATTTCTTCATTATAACACACCCCTTTCACACACATTTTCTCTTAGTATTGTAAACTCTTTAACCTCAGATCCAAGGGATCTTTCTATGTAGTTTTGTGTTTGTGTGATTCTCTAGGTTCCTCTTAAAGGCGAGATCACCACCTCTTGAAGTCGAGCAAGCTCAAGTCCATGGGTTGCCTAGCTTCGTCATCATCAAGACTACTGATGGTATCTTGTTGATAGTTCTTTTCTTTCTCATTAGAAGTGTTGTGTCGAAGACATAAGTGAAAGATGTCTAAAGGGTCAAGACAAAGACATTAGTGAAAGGTGTCGAAGAGTCATATTGAAGGCATTAGTGAAAGGTGCCAAAGATCCGTGTCAAAGGCATCAGTGAAGGGTGCCGAGAGTCTGTTTGAAGGCATTAACTAAAGGGTGCCTAGAAGTCGAGTCAAAGGCATTAGTGAAGGGTGCCTAGAAGTCGAGTCAAAGTCATTAGTGAAAGGTACCTAAGGTGTACATTCGATATAGTGTGTAGATGTACAAGATAGATTTGTATTGGGTCAAAGGATATTCATATCCTTGTTGATGTTGTCATAATTAGTGGATCTCCTTTGGGATAGGTGTTGTGTAGTGTTGGGTAGTAGTTCCACCTTTGTAATGGAACTCGGTATCTAGCCTTGTACCGTATAAAGTGTAGGCGACGTTGTGATAGGTTTGGTTCTACCTCGTGGAAGAACCCGTTGTCTAGCCTTGTACCAGATAAAGAGTAGGCGATGTTGTTAAAGCTTCTCCGCCATAAGGAGTTTGTGTTGTGTAGTGATTACGAACTCTCGAGTAGGTGACTCGGTGAGTGGAGTAGGGCAAGGAAGGTGTCCTTGTAGCCGAACCACTATAAATACTCTCGTTGTGGTTTTGTGCTCCTTACTCTTTATCTTAGTTTTATTTATTCATATGCTTATCTATCAACATCCAACACACACGTTTAAATAGATTGACATAAGTTGATCTAGATAGTTTAAAACCAGGTTTTAATCGGTAAAACTATTCAACCCCCCCTTCTAGTTTTCCACACCCTTGTATTCATTAGAAACTAATATTGGTGACCTTCAAACCTAATTTATCTTCTCCTTCCCTCTCCTCTTGTCCTTGGCCGATCGTACATCTATCCCTAACCCAAGGAATCGATTTTCCAAGTTCAAGAAACAAGTGCTTGGTTTGTTTGTGATCAAGAACCTAGCTTTTCATATTAACTCATTACCAATACGTGTGTAATAGAACGAAGAACAAATACAATTGTGTTTATGGTTTTGGGTAAATCGACTAGGGTTAGTCGAATTATATAAACCCTAATTTTAGGGTTTAGGGTTTCTTGGTTCTTTGTTACTTGTGATTCCTTGATACGAAAAAGGTTCGCATATACTTTTAATTCGGTTAGTTAATTTACAAGTATTATTCCTATTACTTCTGCTGCATGCTTTGATGATGTTTATGTGTTTTCTATTATTGTTATGATTAGTAAAACCCATCAGTGGCATCACGAGCCATTAATACGTTGTAATTAATTATCGAAACACATAAAAATTGAATCTTTGTGATTATTACATGCTTTTATTGTTTCTAGGGTTTTAAAAATTAGAACCCTAATTTTTATATGTATGGGTCGATTACCCATTTATTTTTTAATTAGGTTTTATTTTTTGTAAAACTTGTAGAAACCTTAGGATTGCATGTATATTTTTATGTGGTTATTATGAATAATTGTTATGTGCCATGATAATATGCGTATCTTGGGATTATAATTGTTATGAGGAATCCATGGTGAAACATGCATGTTTTGCTATGGATTATTGTTTATTGATTGTTTTGTTTAATTGTTAAGAAAAATTTACATGTTAATTAGTTTGATAATTATTAAATTGGAGAAGACCTCAATATATCAAATAATAATTCGTTATGTGCAATATGGTATATCATTAACAAAGGCTTACGCAATCGACTTGTCGATGTATGTGGCTCACTTACCATAGTAGGTGAAAGCACTAGTTAATATATGCATGGTTTTTACACCTAGAATTGATTATTAGGTGTTTATTGAACAAATTATGCATGTGGCTATTTGTTTTTTACATATGTTAATTGTTAAGTTATTTGTATATTATTTGAGTTCGTTAAATTTTTATTAATTTCTTTTTGTTTATATTAGTATGACACGTTTGTAAGCAAAAAGGGTTATTTGAGAATAGAAAATTAACCGGACTAAATAATGGTGAAATTGGATTTGTTTTCTAAGTATTAAATCTTGAACTTTTAGTCGACTGATGCGACTGTACTAAATAGTTAGAACAGCTCACCCATTATAACAAACTATAAGATTGGTTTAAGGAGGGTTCGACATTAAATTGCGACTCAAAAGAAGAAGGGTTTTTAATATGCTTCGCGCTGACCAGCTTCTCTGCCACTTTGTGCATTGTATTTGGAGCTACTTAGTATAACTATTCTATGTACGAAGCATCTTAATGCAAAGTTTTATGTTTCTCAACGCATCGATTAAAACTTTGTAGAATTTAATTTTAGTAATTTAAAAACCATGAGTAAAGTTTTGAAAATTTTTATGTTATGAAGATGTATGCATGCTTCTTTATACATAAGTTTTGATTACACATCCCTTTTGTACCATTAAATTTAAGTTTATGTCATCTAATGATATGAAACACTTGAAGTTGTAATTTATGTTATGTGGGAACTTAGCTAGATTACAACAACAAGGTAAATCTTCATGTTGTGTGAGACCTCAGCTGAAATAAATTTGCAGTTTCTAAATTGGACAACATAATTAAGTTAGTTAGTGAGATCTATGACTTAAGGCTTAAGATGGGGTGAAACATGATTACATTTGCATAATTGTTTGGCAAATTTGTAAATCACATATTTTCTAGGAATTGAAAACTTGTTTGTCAATTATTGTTCTTCGATAATTACCTATTGAATACTTTCATCACTAGCAGATTAACTCATATGGTAAAACTATGACAATGAGGGTCTTAGATTCAAGGAAAATTATATGGTTAATATGAATATTGACCAAGGGTATTTTATTTTCTTGAAATGTTGAATTATCGAAAGTACTAACTTTTGAACTTTTATTTTCTGTAGAGATGACTCAACCTGAAACTAATGCACTAACTTCGTCGTTCAAATCAATGTTTGATCGCGAGAAATTGACCGGCAGCGCTAATTTCAAAGACTAGTATAGGAAAATCAGAATTGTCTTGCGTGTTCTCAAAAGATCAGATTATTTGAATATGCCTTGTCCTCCTGGAACCTGAGGAAAATGCTACTCCTGCTATAAGGGCAGCATGGCAAACAGAGTATGACAAGCATAATGAGGTTTCCTGCCTTATGCTTAGAAGTATGTCTCCAAACTTGCAAAAACAGTTTGAAAATTACTTCCAAAAGGACATGCTCACTGAACTTATTCGGTTGTTTGAAAAGCCTGCAGGTGTAGAGTTATATGATTTGATAGATTCTCTACACAGTTGCAAAGAAGGGGAAGGGAAACCTGTGAGTGCCCATTGTCTGAAAATGATGAGTTACATGGACCAGATTGGGAGGCTCAACTATGTCTACCCTAATGATATACATATTGGCCTTATCAACAGATCCCTTAACAAGGAATTTGATGGTTTCGTGTGCAATTACAATATGCATTGCACGGGGAAGACAGTTAGTGAGGTGCATGCAATGCTCATTGACTACGAAAAAGGTTTGCCCAAAAAGGCTCCTACACCTCAGGTACTTGCTATTCAGATGGGTGGGATTACTAAGCCTAATAAGCCGCAAGCGAATAAGAAGGGGAAAGGTAAGGGTAAGGCTGATAAGGGAAAACAAGTTATGGCTTATCAATCAGAACCTAAGAAGTACCCCCCTAAAAAGAAAGAGAATCCTAAAAGGGATCAGGCTTGTCATCACTGCACAAAGGTAGGACATTGGAAGAGGGACTGTCCACTCTACCTCGATGAGTTGCGTACGAAGAGGTATAAGAATGCTGGTACCGTTGCCAGTACTTCAGGTACTCTTTTAATTATTTGCATTTCCTCATAAAATAAATTCCAGGGTATGTGATACTGGATGTGGTATTCACATTGTTAATACACTGCAGGGACTTAGAGGTGCAAAGAAACTCGCCTATGGACAACAATACATGCACATGGGTAATGGAGCACATGTAGTCGTTGAAGCTATAGGCACGTTTGATTTAATTTTGCCTTCAGGCTTAGTATTGTCTTTGAATGATTGTCATTACGCACCTTCTATAATTAGAGGTGTCGTTTCTGTTTCCTTGTTGAAAGATATTGGTTTTAATCATACATTTACTGATTGTGGAATTTTGGTTTCTTTAAATGATGTTTTTTACTTTAATGTTATTCCAGTAAATGGTGTGTTTAAGATTGATATGCATGATAATGTGATTGATAAAAATAATTATGTTTTTAGCATCAATAAAAAAAGAATCAAAAGTGACTTGGATTCTTCATATCTTTTGCATTGTAGACTTGCTCACATAGGAAAGAAATGCATGCAAAAGCTGCAACGTGATGGGATTTTACAAGATATCAATGATGAATCATTTGATAAATGCGAATCTTGCATATTTGGGAAGATGACCAAGAAACCTTTTGCAAATCGTTTAGAAAGGGGTTCTAATCTTCTTGGTATGATAAGGAAAAGAAGGATGCTAGCTACTTCTTAACCTTTACGGATGATTTCAGTCGTTATGGTTATGTTTATTTGCTTAAACATAAACATGAAGTCTTTGAAACGTTTAACGTTTTCAAGAATGAAGTAGAACTGCAACTAGGAAAGAAGATTAAAGTTCTTCGATCCGATAGAGGTGGTGAATATCTAAGCCAAGAGTTTAAAGATTATCTTGCTGAGTATGGTATTGTCCAGCAGCTCACTTCTCCATATACTCCACAACAAAATGGTGTATCTGAGAGAAGAAATCGTACATTGCTAGACATGGTGTGATCGATGTTTAATCTTACAACTCTTCCCTCATCCTTTTGGGATTATGTCTTAGAAACTGCTGTTCACATTTTGAATATGGTTCCAACTAAGAAGGTTGATAAGACTCCATATGAACTAGTATGGAAAAGCTCCCAACTTGTCTTACTTAAAGGTTTGGGGTTGTGAGGTGTTTGTTAAACGTGACTCAACTGATAAGCTACAACAAAGATCAGTTAAGTGTATCTTCGTAGGATACCCAAAGGAAACTATGGGTTACTACTTTTACTTTCCACCTGAAAACAAAGTAATTGTTGCTAGGTATGGAGACTTCCTTGAAAGGGATCTAATATCTCATGAATTCAGTGGGAGAGTTTATGATTTGGAAGATGATCATGAAGATACATCACCTTCTGAAAACACTAGCCAACCTCAAGTAGAACTTGAAAGTCTGAGTGTTCCACCTGAAGTTGAAGTGGTTCCCATTCATAGATCTTTAAGGACTACGCGTGCACCTGAACGTCTATGTCTTAATATAGAAGTTGAGGAAAATATGTTAGGGGATCTATGAAAAGGATAAATGGCAAGTCGCAATGAATGGGGAAATGCAATACATGAGAGATAACGAAGTCTGGATAGAGGTTGACTTACCTCCAAATGCTAAGGTATATAGAAATAAGTGGCTCTATAAGATAAAGACTGACATGGATGGCAATGTACACACCTATAAAGCTCGTCTTTTAGCTCAAGGGTTTACTCAAACTTTTGGGGTGGACTACGAGGAGACTTTTTCTCCTGTAGCAGACATTAGAGCTATTAGGATTCTTATAGCCATAGCTGCGTACTATGGCCATGAGATATGGCAAATGGATGTCAAAACTGCCTTCTTAAACGGTCGCCTAGATGAGGACATTTATATGGCGCAGCTTGAAGGGTTTGTGAATCCAAAGTTTCCAAAATGTGTATGCAAACTGATAAGGATTTAAAAGGTACACTTTTGAAGGGTCATTTAAGTCCTTAATCGACCACTTTTATATCCGTTACTGCTTAATTTCGTTCCTTTGCACTTTTTCGGTCTCTTGAAGGCAAAATGCTGGAATGACACTTATTTGGACGAAAAGGCGTGAATATGTGAAGAAAATGGCTAAAGTCAAGATCAAGACACTCAAGCTGCTGGAGGTGCACCCGAAGGCGTCACGGATAAAATGCGACGCCGTCCCTCTAATTGCGACGCTCGGAGTGAAATTGCTATTTTGTACCTGCGGTGTCGCTTTAAAGCGTAGGTGTCACAACTCGACGGCCTAGATCCGATTCAGACGACGTCCGAAGATGAAATGACGTCACAACCACAACGTGACGCCGTCACAAAGTTGACTTGGTCAAGATGAAACCCTAATGGCGGCGATCCGACAGCGTCATAATTAAAGAGTGACGCCGTCGCAGTTGTAACTCTATATATAGCATTCGAATTTTCAGACTTTTAGAGAGGTAGAATTGTGGAGTAAAACCCTAAAACGATTTTGGTTTGTCTTGGGCAGTAACTTAGGGTTCTCATACCCTATTTTACATCAAGATAAGTAATCTACTTCATTGATTTCATTATTTCTTCGATTGTATGTGTGTATGCTTGCATGTTTACCATATCCAGCTAATTTACTTGTGTGTTTGCCTATATCTATGAAACTTAGTTATTGAATATTGATTGGTTGTCTCTTATATTAATTGTAATTGGCTTAGGATTGCAATAGGCCATCGTTGTGTTTTTAATGCTTGAGTAATCTTTGTGAACATTAGTTTATAATCGCCTAGAGTTATTGTAGGCTAAAAATCCAAAGATAACCTTAGAGTTAGTTTATAAATCCTAGAGATTTTGTAGGCAATAACCTTAAGGTATCCTCAAAGAGTTAGGGAAAAAAGCATACCCTACGACCTTAGAAGACACAATGCGTTAAGAATAAGGACGTGACAATTCAGCCATCAATAAAAGATAACTAGGGAGTAATAATATCTAGGTAGACACATTTTTAATCATCATATGAGCACACATCAATTAGACATAGACTACCCCTTAGATTAGTTAATTAGAATAGATAATAGTAGAGTAATCGGTAGAAATACCCCCCCCCCCAAATCCAATACCCCGAGATTCGTACCTTTCAATTTTCTAAAAAAATATGAAAAAGATAAAAAATAATCTTCCTCAACCCCAACCTTAGCGTAGTAATTTCTTACTAGCATTCCTATTCCCCTAGAGAACGATATCAATCCCGAGGCTTACCCTAATACTACACTACAAAGATTAGGTTCACTGCCTAGGTGGTTGAAAAACTTGCTCGAAGAAAAGGAAGTTTCCTTTGACCCCGAACGGGCGTTATGCAGTATCAAGTTTTTGGCGCCGCTGCCGGGGAGTTTAGGTTCCCTTGCTTGATTCCTATCAAGTAAGCTTTTTTTCTCAATTTTAGCTTCCTCGTAGTCTATCCCCCTTCTTCGTGACCTTTTTTCGTGAATCCTATCACTTTTCATCATGGAAGGTGATAATCAACCACCACTCATCAACCCACCACCAAATGACCCGCCAAGAGGCCGCACTCTTGGTGAATACTCAAGACCAAGCAACCTAGGCTTTAGGAACACCATTGAACTCCCCGATCAAGCTCAAACTACGGCCCTTCGATCCGACACCATCCGGTTGGTGCAAAACGGATGTGCATTCTATGGGCTTCGTTCCGAAGATCCTAATCAGCACCTTAACGATTTCCATAAAATCGTCGATTCCATCGACTTTGATGCTACTACACAGGAGACTACGCACTTGCGTCTCTTCCAATTCTCTCTAAGGGACCAAGCTAGTAATTGGCTTGAGCGACTTCCCGCCGGCTCCATCTCAAGTTGGGATGATCTCACCACTCGTTTCCTTGCCTAATTTTTCCCACCGGGGAGAACTACTATGCTTAGGAATGAAATCTTGATGTTCCAACAACGTCAAGGTGAATCTCTCTACGAAGCATGAACTCGATTCAAGGACTTACTCCATAAAGTCCCTCATCACGGCATTGATCTTTGGCTTCAAGTCCAAATCTTTTATGATCATGTCAACTTCTCAACTAAGCAATCCATTGACCAAGCGGCCGGTGGTAAACTTAGTAATCTCACCGCGGAAGAATCGTGGGGGTACAATAGAGGACCTTGCTCTCTATGACAACGAAAGTTGGAATGACCCCCGTAAGTTGCCCAAAACCGTAAAGGCAATCTCCTTGCCTCCCATTGACTAACAACCTTCGACCGTAGGATCCTCGAGCTTGAAGATCAAGTCAAATTCCTAATGATCTCTTACGAAAATCTTAAGTCTTCGCATCAAGTGAACAAAATCACTCTACCTTGTGAGTTGTGTAGTGGTCGCCATGACACTTGTGATTGCACAAGAGTCGCCGAACAAGCTTTTGCGGACTACGCTCCACGCATCGACGAGCCGGGAGAAGTGGTACACTTTCAAACCTGAACAAAACAACTTAGGAAACTCCTACAACCCCTCATGGAGGAATCACCCTAACCTTAAGTGGAACCAAAATTCAAACCCACCCCAAAGCTCATCTAGTCCACCTAATAGGTTCAACCCTCCAAACACCGGGAACTCCACTAGTGTTGAGGCAATTGTGTCTAGATTCATGTCATCTCAAGAAACTCGATTGACTAAGCTTGAAGCCGATTTCAAGCAACGACAAGGCGAGATGACAAACAAGCTCGACGCCCACTTAAAAGGCTTCAATGACCGAGAAATTGGATCACTACCAAGTGACACTATAAAGAACCCAAAAGTGAATTCGATTTCATTGACTTCATGTTCCTGCTCACCTTGGGAAAGTGAATATCCATGCCCTTCACACCCAAAAGTTCATCCGGTTAACGCCATCAACACGGGTTCCAAGCGATCCCTCATGAAGTACCAAGGACCTGAACCATTGGTCCAACCAACTCTTGAGAAACCCATCAACCAAGAACCCAAACCTAATCTAGAGGAGGAGTACAAGGAACTCCACCAAGAAAAACCAGTTCTTGAAGTCTTGGCTCATGCACCTTATTACAATGCTTTAAAAGAAAAATATGAGCGAGAACTAAAACTATGAGAACGTGGGTCTGCATTTGTGCAAAACAAGTTACCTATGAAGTTAGATGATCCCGGGCTATTCTTTCTTTCGTGTAGGCTTAAAAACTCCAAACCTTTCGACACTTTAGCCGACTTAGGATCGAGCATCAATCTTCTTTTGTTGTCACTCCATACAAACCTTAACCTAGGTAAGATAGAGCCAACGGAAACCATCTTAGGTCTAGCGGACGGTAGTATTGCATATCTGGTAGGGATAATAAAAGACATGGTAGTACACGTAGGAGAATTGACTCTTTTGGAGGATTTCCATGTGCTAGACATGAATAAGGACCCGACATGCCCATTGTTAGTAGGAAGGGGATTCTTAGCTACCGCTAGTGCCATCATTGATTATAAGATGTCTAAAATAGTGGTAGGAGAAGGGAGTGCTAGGTCAATTAACGATGTCAAGAAGCATATCTACTACAAAGAGGAAGAAATTCCCTACGAGATCATGTTAGATAGAACGCCATCTAGATATGGACCTTGGATTAATAAAGATTTCATAGGTCCCCAACGACCTTTCTATCTAGAAGAGGCCTTTCTTAGTAATTCAACTTTCCATGACCAAGAATTGGCTAGGGATATAGAAGTGAACCCGTTCGAGGACGCCTTCGTATTTAGGAATAGGAAGCTTACCCGTTAATCTTGTCATGAATAAGTAGAAAGTTGAGAGTGAGAAACCTAAGCATAAGTGGAATTGGGATAGACCACCTAGTGATGGTAATGGAGAATGGCACATTAGGATGACGATCATAATGGAGAAAAGTTTGAAAAGGCATACCGAACTAAGCGTACCACTAGGAACTTAAATGATAAGTTTGATCCTTATGACATTCTTGAGGATAAGCTTACTTACATAGGTACGTAGGGGCACAACTTCGAGTCTAGCTACAAGACTCATAAATAAAGAAAAGCGCTTCGTGGGAGGCAACCCATGCTTAATTGTTTGCTTGTTTGTGTGTCATATATCTTTTCATTTATTGTTTATTCTCATGTTTGAATTTGTGAAAATGCTTTATTTTGTCTTAAACCTCGTCTTAATTACATATAAAGGTATTTTACAAAAAGGATAAGTGTAGAGAAGATTACATACGTATTTAAAAGAACGTGAGCATGGGAATTACAATTCTTGAAAAAGATATATATGTGTGTTTGTTAGAGTCAAATGCTTGTATCGAGTCATAAAGGATGCTTTGCAGAAATTTTTCCAGATTCTAAAGATGTAATTTTTTCAGAAAAACGTGACATACCAGTTTCGCGTCAGATAACCGACGGCGTCGATTCATACGACAAATGCGTCAGGAGGAGCAGAAACCACTTATTTAACTTTCTCTTGTTTTCTGTGCTACTTATAAATTTTTGGAATTTCTCAGGTCTTAATTTTCTAGAAAATCTGCAAACATTCATTCCACAAGCATTATATCCTAGTTTAGTAGAGTCATATATAGTTTTACCGCTGATTTTACGCAAAGGTTTCCTCTATTTTCTTAAAGTGTGCAGGTTTTATTTATCAAGAAGAATGTTAGGAATTAGAAATTCCAGGTATTAAAGAGTCGGTCACCTCAAGTATATGTAATCGTTAGAAAGCTCGTAGTCGTAGTTATTTTAAGTTAAGTAGTATTTAGTTAAGTAACACCGTGGAGGACGGACGGGTCTTTACCCACTGTATGCCTGATCCACAGCCCGTTGTGTGGTGTTTTATTGTAAGACTATAAATACTCTCTACCCTCCAAGGTAGAGAGTTGGAGCTCATAATAAGATTTTTCTTTCTCTCATTAAGTTCCCTAAACCTCTAACTTTCTCTTTCTAAAAACCATCTTGTACGCCACTTATGATTATGGTTTAGCATGTTTGTGAAATCCAATATGTGACAATTGGTATCAAGAGCCACGGTTAGATCATCTCTTACATATCTTTGGATTTCTAGTGGTTTTTAGGAGGTTTTTGAGTTTGAAAAAGTTTAGTGGTTTTGGCATCATTTGGTTCATTTCTAGTGTTAAAGTTTGAATTTTGATTGTACTTTTGTGTTTAGAATCATCACAAGTTTTTAGGTTTTGATTTAGAAGGCTTGAATCATCGTGGTTGGATTGTTTTTGGATTGAAAAGTGGTGTTTATGTGTTTTTCATGCTAGCGACTGAGCCAACGGAAGTTTTCTTGGTAGCTTACTTGCTTTGCAATTTGGTAGCGAGTTATTGTTAAAGGAATTAGCGAGTTGGGTTAGCGACTTGTCTAGTGAGACAAGTTTACAAAAGTAACGTAGTGGATTCTCTACTACACGTAGCGACTTGGTGTAAGTTAGCGACTTGTACTTTATTTTGTTAGCGACTTGGTGTTAGCGAGTTGGTACCTAGCGAGTTGCTATTTAGCGACTTGACAAATCAGCGACTTGGTGCTAAGTTTAATTCTTTGTCAAAAATTTTGCTAGCGTCTTGGATTGTAGCGAGTTGTTATATAGCGACTTGGGACTATAGCGACTTGGCACTTAGCGACTTGGTTCAAAGTTTCCTAGCGACTTGGGACTATAGCGACTTGGCACTTAGCGACTTGGTTCAAAGTTTCTTAGCGACTTGAGTGATATCCTTTGAATACGATTTTCTCTTGATTTAGTAAAATCCCGTGAAAGAATCTTTTTCCCGGTTTAATCATAGAGTTATAAAATCCCGTTTAATCAATCATCATGTCTACCAACGCTCCTACAATCATCTCCACTGTTGCGAGGATGGTCAAGTACCGGTTCGATACTCGTCCACCCATGCTTGATAGAACGATACGACTCTTGGGCTCAAAGAATCAGATTGTACTAACATTCTCAAATTGATTGATGAAGGACCATATATGGTTGAGACTACTAGAGACATAATTGATACAGCTGAAGATGGTACATTGATTTACAGAATGGACAGACCAAAGATGTATGATGAGCTCAATGATAAGGTGAAGAAGATTCGATCTGAATATCGGGGCTTATAACATCATATTGCAAGGTCTTCCAAAAGACATATACAAGCTTATCAACCACAACACTGAAGCAATGGTCAGTATGGGATAATGTGAAGATGCTTCTCTGTGTTCTGAATTAACTATAGAAGACAGAGAATCTCAACTCTATGATGAATTTGAGCACTTCAAGATGAAACCAGATGAGAGCGTCTATGAGTACTATGTGAGATTCCATAAGCCGTAAGGTGAATGACATGAGGAACATCGTAATGACCATGCCTAACATTCATTGAACTCAAAGTTTGTTAACAACATGAATCCTGAATGGCACAAGTTTGTCACTTGTGTGAAGCTCACTAAAGGATTGAAGAATACAAACTATGAGCAACTCTATGCCTTCCTTCTTCAGAATGAGAGACATGCCATGTTTGAAAAGAGGATTCTTGAACAATTCAAAACAAATCCAAGAGAGATAAGCTCATCAAATGATTCAACGCGCTTCTACTCAAACATTTGGATTACCACTAAAGCTTCACAAGTTGTACCCATGGGTGATGGAACTCACAAACTCATTCCCGATCCAATGTTCAAACAAGTTGATGTCTTCGATACACACGTGGAAACTTCATTAGTCAACTAGCCCTCATGATCAGTCAAAACATGAACACTCTCCCACACACCAACAACAACCTCGAGCAGATCCAATCCACACAATCAAGCTACTGTGAGAGAAGGGAAGGTTATGGTGCAGCCAATCCAAGAAAGGCAGTATGATCAGAGAAGGGCTGGAGGCTATGGAGGAAATCAGAATCGGGGAAGGAATGGAAATCAAGGACAAGTCAAGACAGTTAAGTGTTACAACTGTGGTGGTGAGGGACACATTGCAAGGAATTGTACATCTCCAAAACGTCCTCAGAATGCTGAATACTTCAGGGATAAGATGTTGCTAGTACAAGCTCAGGAAAATGGAGCAACCTTGGATGAAGAGGAGCTGATGTTTCTTCTTGAAGGGAATGCTAAGACGTATGATGCATGTGGATGAGCAGCCTATTCGGAGATAGGTCACAATCATCGAATGCCTTTCAAGTAGCCTGTGATGCATACGACTCAGATGTTGATGATGGACCTACTGCACAAACAATTTTCATGGCTAGCATTTCTCCAATGATCTCTCCTAAGATCTCATCTCCACCACAAGCTAGTCCATCCAAAGACAAACTCATTTCTGAGGTACTAAAACTATACGATGATGCTTATATGCAAAAGATGCATGACAAAGTACAATCAACTGAAACTATTGAGTCAAATATTGAAGATATGGTAATATTAATGTTGTCCCATATGATCAATATGTGAAACAATGTGAAAGTGAAGTTGTACCAAGTGATGCATCTTCTGCAATCAACGATGACTATGTTTTTGATGAATACACGCATGTGCCTCACGATGATTGTTATCTCGAACTTAATGCCTATAAAGAACGTGTTGCTATTTATAAACAACGTGCTAAATTTGAGTTGACCACCCGTGAGCAGGAGATGGATGACCAAATGCATTAACTATTAGAAAAGGTAATTTTAAAGAAGAAGTATTAAAACAAGAGTTAAACTCCTTACAAGAAAAGCTTTCTAAAACTGCTAAGCAAAAACAAGAACTTCAAGAAAATGTTAAATTGCTTAAGCAAGAATTTAGCATTAAGGAATCTAAACTTTTGAATGATTTTTCTAATCTAAAACCCTTGAAAAACAAGCTTGAAAATAAGTTGTACGTACAAGGAAATACCATTAGACGTCACTTAATCACTAAGCACAGAGTTTTGAGTGATAAACATAGTACCCCCTTGTTGAGGAACCAAATCCATAAGTTGTTAAAAAGGCTAGAGCTGCCCATAAGGTTATTTATGATGGCAATGAAATTCTTAAGCCTAGACGAAACCTAGTTGTGCTTGAGTGCATCTGAGGAAGATAAGAAATCGATGAAGTCACTAGGAAAAGAGGAACAAGAAACTAGATGATACTAAATGTAAAGAGAAGAAAATAAATATCACACCCCATGATTACAAGAAGGAGAATTGGATTTCCTTGAACAAGTTTAAGCCTCGGACATTGTTAACACCCGAACAAGTGTTCGGAAAAGGATTTAGATAAGCAAAAAGCAGAGAATCTTGTTGTAACAAACCCACCCTTTAGGAAAATGCCTTTAGCGACTGTGTATCCTCCCAATACACCAATGCATTTAGTTCCTAGGACTATTGCCACTAAAAGCAAGACCTTAATCAGTCAATATGTTATTCTTCAACTATTTGTCGATTTTGAGAAAACTTGTAAGAAAAGGACCACACCCACTGGGATAACTGAAAGGGAAAGGGGTTTTGAACAAACAAAAGAATGCTATCTAACTGAGGTAATGCCTTTCTTCAAACTACTAAAAGATCATTTTGAGAGTCTTAAAAAGGGATAAATTCAGATATTAAAGGAATGGAAAAGGAATTTGATGCAATGATAGTTGAGGTTAGTGACTATGAGCGAGCATTAAAATATAATGAGATTGAGAGGAAGAACTTGCATACCTTGAATAAGAATCTTATTTCTGAATGTATTGCTCAAGTTGTGTTTTACACTGCTACGAATTGCTCCATTAATGCTTCTCAATTTCATGAATTATCTGTTGCTCTGAACGTTTCTCATGATCGTGTCATTGAGCTTGAAAAGATTAACTCAAAACTTAATGAGAAAATTGATCACGATGATCACGATAATTTGGTAAAGCATCTTTCTAAACTAGAAGTTGAACATTTTGATTTACAACTAAAATATCAACATCTAAAAGAAAATGTTAAAACCTCAAATATCAAGACATCCCTGGATGTTCCTGAATTTGATGCAGTTTTTGAAATTAGCAAACGTGATGAAGAGATTCGAGCTCATTGTAACACGATCAAAAAGTTGAAAGCCCAAATCTCTAAATTGAAGGGTGAAAAGAACAATGTGACCGATCCCAAATGCCTCCTCCTTTAGATTCTCTGTACTCTCAAACTTTTCATCTTCAAAACTTAGTTAATGCCTTACAAAAGAAAACGAGAGTTTTCTAGAAGAAAATGAAAAGTTAAACGACACTTTAAAGAGTTATATGATTCAATGAAAGTCACTCGTGACCAAAACAATGAAAAATAACGTCTTTACAAAAGAAAATTGAGAATCGGAGAAGTCGTGAAATGGGAAACCGCCACTTGTTTTAATAAGAATGTTGTTTCAAATTCACCCTTAAAGTGCATATATAAATGTGACGGTTAAATATATTGTTGGGATATGAAAGTCTTTGTGAAGATATCAAAGTCTTGAAGATATCAAAGTACCGTAGTAAGTACTGCAAAGTAAATCCGAAAAGTCAAAGAGTCGAAGTACTGCTAAAGATAAAGTCAAAGTACTGCACAATGAAGTCAAAGTACTGCAAGAACAAAGAACTGTTATATTCGTTTATAGAAAGTATGGTAACTCTAGAATATTTTGTATTAGATTACTTGTCATACAAGGTTATCAATTGTAAACCGACTAGGATATCCTTGAGCCTATAAAAGGACTCCTAGATTGGCATTAGAGATATGACTTATGATTTACGATTTTAGAATTAGAGTTTTAGAGAAAAGTTCGATTATCTTAGAGTTGTATTAGAGTATCTGCATAATAAGCAGATTTAGAGTTTATAATAAAAGGTTATTCTTCTTAGCTTTGTTAAGTAAATTCCGCGTACTTAATAAAGATTACTCAGTGTTTCTTTGTTAATAACTTAGGATTTATCCGAGGTTATTAAACCTTAACAAGCTAGTTAAGTTAGTTTGATTAAAGTATATCGATCCAACAAGTGGTATCAGAGCTTGTGTGGAAACTCTGACTAGGAAGAAACCCTACTTCAACTATATTCAAGATGTCGATGAAGGTGTTCCACCACCCTCCATTACCTCACTCAGAATTCCAATAATTAAGAAGGGAGAATATGATCTCTGGTGCATGAAGATGAGGCAGTACATTGCCATAACAGACCATGCTCTTTGGAATGTTATTGTGAATGGGAATGAAGTTGTAGCAGACCCCATTGATATTCCTGGACAACCAAAGGCACCTAAACTAGTATTACCAGCAGCAACCTTAAGGAATCAAGAGAAGGCACTCAATATTCTCTTATCAGCCATTCCAGATGGTCATCTTCTCAAATTTCATGATGCTAAAGATGCTAAGCGGCTCTGGGCTGCTCTCAAGACCAGATTTGGAGGGAATGAAGCCTCTAAAAGATGCACAGAAATTTGCTAAAGCAACAGTTTGAAACTTTCACAGTTGGTGAAAGAGAGTCTTGATGCTGCATATGATAGGTTTCAGAATCTTCTCAACATGTTGGAGCTATACAAGGCAGAAGTATCAGTTGAAGATGTTAACTTGAAGTTTCTAAGGAGTTTGCCATCCTCATGGCATGTGATTGCTACAATGATCAGAGGACAACAAGGTTTGGATGTCATGGACTTTGATGATCTATATCATCAACTTAAGGTGTATGAGCATGAGATGAGTGGTCAAACAAGTTCTAAGTCTCACATTATTGCTTTTCTATCATCTGAGAAGAAGGCCAGTACTTCCAAAAGTACTGCTTCTCCTCAAAGTATTGTTTCTCAAAGTACTGCTGTCTATACACCCCCTCATATGTTCAACAGGTCCCACCAACTACCACTATGGCCTCAGATGAAGTTATGTGCTCCTTTTTTGCACAACAAGCTAGTTTACCTGTCACTTATGAAGAAGATCTAGCACAGATTGAAGAAGATGCACTTGAAGAAATTGATATCAGGTGGCAAGTTGCTATGATCACTGCAAGAATCAAAAAGTACATGAAAAAGACAGGCAAAAGCATTGATTTCAAACCAAAACAGGCATAACTTTGACAAATCTAAAATCGAATGCTTCAATTGTCAAAAGACTGGTCACTTTGCAAGAGAGTGCAGGTTTGCTAAGTATCAAGCAAACAGGACATCTGAAAAGCCAACACTTGAGCTTAAGGAAATTCCCATTATTGAAACAAAGGCTTTGGTTGCTCAAGAGAAGTTATCAGAAGTTGACTGGAGTGAAGAGTTTGATGATGAACCCGTGACTTACTGTATGGTAGCAGTGGAAGATGCATTGAAGACACAGGAAGCATTGGACTGAGTTGGATCTCTTTTGATGAAGTATCTGAACATGCTGCTTTGGAATCTGATGATGGCTTTGGAAGTTGACTGGAGCAAGGAAAGTGAAGATGATCCTGTTCAACTCGCATTGGTGGCTACTTCACCAAATCAATCTCCTATCTCTGAGGTATGCTCAAATTGCTATGATTTTTATCATAAATTACTTAGCAGTTATGTGATTGAGAGAGATAATTGTGTTAAGGCTAGGGCTGAGGTAGCAGGTTATCAAATAACCTTAGAATCTATGGAAGCCAAAATTTTAGCACATGAAACTAATGAAGTAGCTTGGGCTGAAAAATATGCACAACAGGATTACCAGTTAAAGCTTAGTGAATGGAAATTAAACTGTAAACTTGCTGAAATTGAAAAATTAACTAAGGAAAGAGATGATTTGTTAGCTAAGTTTGCTGCTTGGGGTGAAGCTGGTTTGTCACATGTTTCTTATGTTCAAAAACAGCAAAGAGCTTATCTTAAAACTGGATTAGGTTTTGGTATGGATTTTAGTAAAATAGAAGAAAACCAATCTAGTAATCAAGATGAAGGTGAGTATGAGGATATAACCACTAGTGATGAAGAACTCATTAATTATGTAGATACATCTAGTAATGATGGTTCATTAAGTGACTCACCTCCTGCATATAAGAAAGCTAATGATTATCATGTGTTCCACATCCTCTGGCATTCATCAACCTCTTAGGCCTGATGTTTCTCGTTTTGGAATAGACAGTCTAGAGTTTAGGAAAAAGCTAGTTGCTAAATCTAGGTCTGAGACACCCAAAGAAACTGTTGAAAACGGTGTTCAAAATCAAGCAGTACTTTTAAATCAAAGTACTCTTTGCTTCACAAGCATACCTTCTTCAAAATCTTTTCAAAACAGCACTGCTAAACCTTTTTGGGATAATTTTGGTCAAAACAAGTTTAATCACTCACCAAGAAGGCAAAATAATTTTGGGCATAGACATAGAAGAAATCACTTTGGTCATATGGGTCAAAAATTGTGTTTTGTGTGTTATAGTCCTACTCACTTAATCAAAGATTATGACAAACACTCAGAATATCTACACAAGTTTCCAAGGAATAAGTCTACAAATCAGAAACCTAGAGAGCACAAACCAGTGTGGACTAATTCAAATAGGGTTAATCACAGAAACTTCACACCGGATCATAGCTACCCACATCAGAGAAGATCTTCAAGATTCTCACAAGATTTCAAAGTACCGCCAGAGACAAGGTACTGATAACACTGCTTGGAATAGGTATTCTAGGAGATCTCACTATCAACCTAGAATGTATCACAATTCATATAGGGGATCTAGATCACAGAAACCACCTGTTAAAACTGAATGGGTAAAAGGGAAGTATGGTAAGGGACACACGACGTTCAACAAAAGTGAATCGATGTTTGTGTGACATAAGAAAATGCTAATCAACTGGTGAAAGAGATTTATGTTGAAAAACCAGAAAGTTTTGAAAATCCACATGCTAAAACTCAAAAGATAATTTTGGATCATCACTTAAAGATAGTGGGAATTACATACTCAAGGAATTTGAGTTTGTAACTCCACAAGGGGAACACAAGTCAGTAATGGCTTGGGTTCCTAAGAGTTTCTAACTCTTTTCTTTGTGTGTGAGGCAACCCGAAGAGGAGCTTAAAGTTCATCTTATTGTGGATAGTGGTTGCTCTGGAAGTATGACAGGAGACAAAGAGATCCTGTCTGATTTTAGGAAGATTAGTGGAGGAAAAGTTGCATTTGGGAATGATCCCAATGGAGGAAGGATTACCGGGAAAGGAACAATTAAAGCTGGAAGAATCGATTTTGAAAATGTCAGATATGTGAAGGAGCTTAAGTTCAACTTGTTGTCAGTCTCTCAAATTTGTGATAAAAAGCATCCTGTGTTATTCACTGACAGAATGTCTCATTCTTTCCTCTGACTTTAAAACTGTTGATGATGACTTGGTAGTACTTAGAGTACCAAGGACAAATGATGTGTATAGTTTAGACATGAAGAGTCTACATTCATATGGGACAGCCACATGTTTGGTGGCTAAAGCAACATCTGAAGAGGCACATCAATGGCATAGAAGATTGGGCCATGTTAATTTCAAGAATATCAACAAACTGGTCAAAGGCAATTTAGTTAGAGGTCTACCTTCAAAGACTTACAAGAATGATCAATCATGTTTGGCATGCAAGAAGGGTAAACAACACAAAGCTTCCTCAAGAAGCTTGAGGAAAGAACTATTAGAGAACCATTGGAGGCTACATTACATATGGATTTATTTGGACCTGTCTCTGTGGCAAGTTTAAATAAGAAAAAGTACTATTTGGTTGCTACTGATGATTGTAGTAGATTCAGTTGGTTTTCTTTTGGGTTTTAAAGATGATACTTTTGATGCTATCCGCACAATGATTATTGCTCTTGACAACCAATTGAGACTCAAGGTTAGAGGTATTAGATGTGACAATGGGACTGAATTCAAGAACAAACTTATGGATGAATTTTGTGCAAACAAAGGCATAAAAAGGGAGTTTAGTATTGCAAGAACACCACAACAGAATGGTGTTGCAGAAAGGAAGAATAGGACTTTGATTGAAGCAGCAAGAACAATGTTAGCAGATTCTCACCTACCTATTCAGTTTGGGCGAAGCTAGTGTAGTACTGCTTGTTATTTACTTAACAGAGTCTCAGTCACTAAACCACAGATGAAGACACCCTATGAATTGCTGATGGGCACTAAACCCAACATTCGTTTTATGAAACCCTTTGGTTGCCCTCTTACTATTTTAAACACTATTGATAATCTGGGAAGTTTGATGGCAAGTCAGAAGAAGGATACTTATTGGGTTATTGCACTAACAAAGAAGGCTTTAGAGTATACAACAAAGTTACTAAGAAGGTTCAAGATTGTCTTCATGTTGAGTTTCTAGAAGATCAAGACAATGAAAAAGGTAAAGGTCCTGATTGGATGTTTGATCTTGAGATTTTATCTCCTTCAATGAATTATGTTCCCGTGAGAGAAGAAAATCAACCTATGCACAATGAAGAAGATATCCAATATGTTGTTCATGATGTTCATATTAGATCCGATGCTCGTTCGCTAAAGATTCGTAAGTTCAAACCAAAGTACTGCTGTTCCTAAGCAAAGTAGTCTGTTTCTTCAAAACAAAGTACTTTGCATCACAATCCTCATTATTCTGAGGATCAATCTATTCAAGAGGAACTTAATCAGATGCTTCTTCAAGATGTTTTAGCACATTCTTACACCGATGAACAAAGGAGAGCTTATGAAGAGGCAAAGAAAAGAACAAGACAACATAGAGTACTCTAATTACTTTGGACAGTACTTTTGAACAAAGTACTGCTGCACTCAGTTGCCAGACCGTACTTTAGATGATCTAGATGATCATACCATGCCCGGATTAGAAGATACTGATGATGAATTTGAAGATGAAGGTATTTTCCCAAATTCCAATGAAGGTGCTGATGTTACTAATTTAGATGATAATTATGAAGTTCCACAGTCTCCAAACTTAAGAACTCATAAGGATCATCCTTCTGATCAAATCATTGGTCCTTCTACTTCTGAGTGCTTGACTAGACACAAAGCTAAGAGTTTCACAGAACCTCACAATGCTTTACTTAGCTTTGTGTATAAACAAAACAGGCTGAATCATAAGGACCATCAAACTTGTTTATTTACTTGTTTCATCTCTCAAGAAGAACCCAAGAATATTGCTCAAGCTTTGACTAAAGAAAGCTGGGTTGAAGCTATGCAGAAAGAACTTCTTCAATTTAAACTTCAAGAAGTTTGGGTTTTATGTGATCTTCCAGATGGGAAGAGAGTTATTGGAACCAGGTGGGTTTTTAGAGTTAAAAGAGATGAAAGAGGCAATGTTATCAAAACAAGGCAAGGTTAGTTGCTCGGGTTATAGACAGAGGAAGGGGTAGATTATGATGAGGTATTTGCTCCTGTAGCAAGAATAGAAGCTATTAGAATATTTCTTGCATTTGCTTCTTATATGGGCTTTCAAGTTTACCAGATGGATGTTAAAAGTGCCTTTTATATGGCAAGATTACAGAGGAAGTTTATGTCAAACAACCTCCTGGTTTTGAAGATCCTAAACATCCAAACAAAGTCTACAAGGTTGTTAAAGCTCTTTATGGCCTTCATCAGGCACCTAGAGCTTGGTATGAGAGACTCTCCACATTCTTATTGCAACATGGATATAGAAGGGGAGCTATTGACAAGACTTTGTTTATCAAGAGAGACAAGAAAGATATCATGTTAGTTCAAGTTTATGTTGATGATATCATCTTTGGGGCTACCAAACAGTCCATGGTTAAGGAGTTTGAGCAGATGATGCAGAAAGAATTTCAAATGAGTTCAATGGGAGAGTTGACTTTCTTTTTAGGACTTCAGGTTAAGCAGTCAAAGGAAGGTATTTTTATCAGTCAAGACAAGTATGTTACTGACATACTTAAGAAATTCAATTTTGATGATATGAAGGCTGTTACTACACCTATTAAATCTATCAATTCATTGGGTAAAGATGAAGATGGACACCCTGTTGAAGTCAAGCTTTATAGATCAATGATTGGCTCTCTTATGTATCTTACTGCATCAGGCCGATATCATGTTTGCATTTTGTCTATGTGCAAGATATCAAGTCTCACCGAAGATCTCTCACATGAATGCAGTTAAAAGAATTTTCTGTTATTTGAAACAACAACCTAAGTTGGGGTTGTGGTATCCTAAAGAGTCACCTTTTCACTTAGAAGCTTTTTCAGATAGTGACTATGCTGGTGATAATTATGATAGAAGATCCACAACTGGTGGATGTCAATATCTTGGAAGAAGGCTAGTCTCCTGGCAATGCAAAAAGCAGGCAATTGCAGCAACATCATCTACTGAAGCTGAATATGTAGCTGCTGCAAGTTGTTGTGGTCAAGTTTTGTGGATGCAAAATCAACTCTTGGACTATGGGTTCAATTTCAAAAATACTCCTATCAATATTGATAATGAGAGTACAATTTGTATTGTTAAGAATCCTGTGTATCATTCCAAGACAAAGCATATTCAGATTAGGCATCACTTTATCAGAGATTGTTATGAGCATAGGCTCATCAATGTAGTTAAGGTTCACACGGATGACAATGTAGCTGATTTACTCACAAAAGGTTTTGATGTGTCACGATTCAATCACTTGGTCGTGAGCATTGGAATGATTAACTACTAAGCTTTGTTTAAGGGAAGGACTATAAGGTGTTAGTATAGTCCTGTGTATTGCTTGAGGGGAGGATGCTTGTTGATACTTAGTTTATATGAAGAAATTTTGGCAAAGTACTGTTTTTCCTGAAAGTACTGCTTGGAAAGTACCTTGCTGAGAAAGTACCGCTTATGTGGAAAGTACTGTTTGTCGTATTAAAGTACTGTTCCAACGGTAATATTGATGGGTAATTGATAATAACGGTAACTTTGTTATTATAGGTTGTGATTTTTCAAATCCTACCTATAAATAACTACTTTCCGATTTTCCCTCTCATATTATTACTTTACATCTTTTCCATACTTATCTCCCGATCACCATCTCTTTATTCTTCAATAAAATCTTTATTGTGCTCACTCATTCAACAATGGCGAATCGTTTAACTGTTTCAAAACACAATATGGTGGCTAATTTGGACAAGACTGAGGCAAATATAGCTTTTAATGATATTGTTGATTATCTTACTGGGTCGCCTATTAGTTATGCTCTTTAGTTGAGCCGATATTATTGAACCATGAATTCAAGAATTTTGGGCTAATGCTAGAGATAATATGGAGGAGGATGAATATTATATTAGATCAACAGCTGGCTGGAACTATCAAGATTACATAAGCCTCTATTCGAGAAGATTTATTATTTGGAGATGAAGATGGGGCTATTCGATTTGACAAGCAACTGATTTGGGATACTTTTAGGAATCTTGGTTATGAAGGGTCTTTAACGGAACAAACATTCAAGAAAGCATTATTCTGTCCTCAATGGAAGTTTTTGATTCATGTAACGCTTCATTGCATAAGCTCTAAAAGTACTTCTTGGGAGCAGTTTGGGTCGAATATAGCATCCGCAGTGGTTGGTTTAGCTACAGACAGAGTGTTTAATTTTTCAAAGCTTATTTTGGATGGGATGCTATCACATATTCTTCCTCAAAATGGTTGATGTACCCAAGGTTTGTATTGTTTTTTAAACAAGCAATTGGTGATGTTCCAAAACCTACTGCTTTGTTACCTGTGCAACAAGCCAAATCTTTACATTTATGGCTAGGCGAAGTGCTTTGTTCAGAGGTGGAGATATTCCATTAACTTCTACAATGATGGAAGTTGTTCAAGCTGTACGTAATGAAGCTGGAGAGGATGAAGAAAGTGCAGGTGTTGATTCTGTACAAGGTACCGCCGCGTGCTGACTGAAGGCGTCGCTTCTCGAAGGTGTCTGATCATTACAGGTACTGCTTCCCAAGGCCTTCCGCATATTTGAAAGAACACCTACTCCATCTCCTCAACATTCTATTCCTGTTTCGGAGGAACATTCACATCCTCACACATGATCATACAATACCTCATGAAGGATTAACTTTGGATAACTATGCTTTGACAAGGGAGCTAGTTCGATTGAACAAGACTGAGTCTCAAGCTTTAGGAAGTTGAGACGTAGATATATTTGGTTGAGAAATTTTATTAAACCCTATATTCAAGGTTTCAACTTATGGGTTAAAGAGGAAAACCAACGCTAAACAACTTCGAAAGGGATTAAAACGAAAGAAGGTTCCTAAGTCATCTTCTGTCAACTTGGGGAGGAATTTAGCAAAGGAAAATTTGAAAGAAGATGTTACAAAGAAGAAAGAATCTGTAAATACTGAAGACAAGATTATTTCAGATTCTGAGGAACAAGAAGAAGTGCAAGTTCAAAGTACTGAACATCAAGGTAATGATGTCAAGGTACGAACAAGGTATGATGTTCAGGTACAACATCAGTACTGATTTTCATGATACATCTAGGCAAGAAGTAATAACTCCAAGGGTATTGAATTTTGAAGAAGAAGCTGGTCCTTCTACATTTGTTATAGAAGAAGAGGAGGAATCTACATTCATACCTATTCATTCTGCTAGTGATGATGAAGTAATTGCTACAATATTAGATTTATCACAACCAAGAGGAGGGGTTACTATTAGAGATGTACAAGAAGAAGAACAACCAAGAGCTTCTCAACCTGCCATTGATCCTAAAGACAAAGGGAAAGGTATTCTGGTTGAAACAAAGAAAAAAAAACTCACTTTGGCAGAACTTAGAGCAATTGAAGTTGCTAGGAATGAAGCTGCTGCTAGAAAAGTTCAAGAAGAGTTAGATGCTCAAGATAGAAAAGAACAAGAAGCTCAAGAGCTCAATAGAAAAGCAGCTCAAGAGGTGCAAGATGAATTAGATGCTGAAACTACTGAACCTTTAAAGTCCCCTACACCTGTTAGATTTATGCCAAGAAGACCTAATTTAGCTAAGGACAGAAATGCTATGATGGCTTATCTGAAAAGTCAAGGGTATAAAGGATTACAGAAGTTTAATTATCTTGAGATGAAAAGATTATATGATGCCGCTAGGGAGGATTATAAGAAGAATGTTGCAGGCATCAAAGATTTTAGAGAAGAAGCTACCGGGACTGAAACTGAAAGGAAGAAAAGTTTAAAGAGAAAAAGAAAACCGTTACAGATGTTCAGTCTTCAAAGAAAGAAAAGGTAGAATTAAGATCTGAGACTAGTGATGAATTGAAGAATTATCTCAGAGTGGTAGATTTTGATTATACAAAGGAAGATGATGATATGAAGATGAACAGATCAAAGATCAGTGTTTTCAAAGTTGAGAAATCTAAGAATGGAGATTACATGGTTTTTTATAAGGAAGATGAAAGTTTTAAAGTTTTCAAGAGGTTATGGGATTTGCTGCATGTTATTGATAGAGGTTTATTTATATCATGTTCTGAAGGCTTATTTTGAAGATCATCCATTGGAAGGGATTGGATTGGTTTTACATGGTGATCTCATAACTATGTGGGAAATGAAGAAGAAAGCTCTGATGATATCTGGAAGAATCAAGAAAACTGGGAAATAGTTTGCTGGAGATTCTTTGAAGAATCTGGAGTTCATGTTTGGGAGCTGGAAAATGGAACAATGATACACATGTTTGCAGAAAGAAGATACCTCTCCAGTTGAGCTCATGATAAGAATGCTAGAGCATGGATTGGAAGTAGAAGAGGATAATGAAACTGCTTGCATGGTTATCAACTTGTTTATAAACTGGACTACCATTGCTGAGAATGATCAATAACTGGTATGAATTTTATTTGAATAAATACTTTTGATATATCAATACTTTTATTCAAAGTACTGCTGATCAGACAGTACTTTCATCAAAGTACTGTTTTCTGAACTAAACCAGTTAAATAAATTTTAGAAGAAACCTTTTTGCTAAGTAATAAATATTTTGAACTAAAGGTTGAATAAATGGTTTTTGTGATGATAACATCAATAGGTTATCAATCCACCATGGTTACAAAAGGATTGACTAATCCATGAGCAAACGGCTCTGGTAAAGATATATCAAATCCGTTTTTAGTTGACAACTTGCTAATAAGTTGGATGGTATTCAACTCACCATATCAGTAATGTGAAGAGTTGGCTAGCCCACAAGAAAATGGCTTGTGGTAAAGGCAGTGGAAAAACCATTATTGGTAATTAGTTCACCATTAGATAGAAGAACTAACTAGTCCAGAAGGGTAAAGCTTTTGGTAAAGACAAAACAAATCTGTTGATAGCTGGTGGTTTGCTAAAAATCATATGGTTATCAATGTACCATGGTCTTACACACCAAAACATTTGGCTACTCCAGAGATAATGGCTTTGGTAAAGAGTTCTAAATCCATTATTTTTTCAATGATTCACTTGAAAGTGATGAGAATAGTATGCAACTTAAACTGAATTAAATGTACAAATTGTCATATGTTGCTGTGTTGTGAAAAATGGAGCTTGCGGATGTCTGTAAAGAGAACAATTCTAAGAGATACTTTGACAAGAACAGATTACAAGATAAAGCTTAAAGACTAAGAAACAATCCAGTTTTTAAAAGATGAAGCTGTTAAAGATATATTCACAAAAGAACTTGAAGTCAAGCAAGTAGAATTCAAGTTCGGGGAGGATTGTTGGGATATGAAAGTGCTGAAGATATCAAAGTACTGAAGATATCAAAGTACTGTAAGTTGCAAAGTACTGGAAAAAGTCAAAGAGTCAAAGTACTGCTAAAGATAAAGTCAAAGTACTGCACAATGAAGTCAAAGTACTGCAAGAACAAAGAACTATTATATTCGTTTATAGAAAGTATGGTAACTCTAGAATATTCTGTATTAGATTACTTGTCATACAAGGTTATCAATTGTAAACCGACTAGGATATCCTTGAGCCTATAAAAGGACCCCTAGATTGGCATTAGAGATATGACTTATGATTTACGATTTTAGAATTAGAGTTTTAGAGAAAAGTTCGATTATCTTAGAGTTGTATTAGAGTATCTACATAATAAGCAGATTTAGAGTTTATAATAAAAGGTTATTCTTCTTAGCTTTGTTAAGTAAATTCGCGTACTTAATAAAGATTACTCAGTGTTTCTTTGTTAATAACTTAGGATTTATCCGAGGTTATTAAACCTTAACAAGCTAGTTAAGTTAGTTTGATTAAAGTATATCGATCCAACATATATTCCTCCTCATCTTAGGAATAATGAACCTCAAGGTTTCATGACTATTGTGCTCACCTTAAGGATAGTCTAGAATGTCTCAGTGAGATTGTTGAAGAGGACTTCATTAATAAACCTCTTGATAGAGAAATTAGGTTTGCTTGCCCCGTGCCAACATCTCAAGAAAGCTGCTTGAATGTGTACTGCACATGTCCAAACTTAATTGAAAAGGCAAAGTCAAGTGAAACCTTGTTCTATGCCTAGTGCCGCAGAAATCAGCTCTATGCCCGCCTTTAAGAAAGTAAACACTAATGTGCCTTCAAGTAGTTTCTGATTCGTGATATGTTAGTGCTAAGAAAGTGAACTTAGTGTGCCTCAAGAAATAGCTCAAATCACAGCCTTTAAGAAAGTAAACACTAATGTGCCTTCTAGTAAATGTGATCCTTGCACATCAAGTTCGAATGCAATTAGATCAACCAACTAATGTTCCCATTCCCCTACAGAGTAATCGTAAGGATTATTAAAGTGAAAGGGTCAAAGTCTCAAGACAATACAAGAATGATAGGACCTTGCAAGCTAAGAATGTGCATTGAAGAGAATAGAAGACCAAGGAACTTTTAAGCTTTGAGTTGAATAAACTAATCGTGTTGATTCTAGTATTAGCCTTAGGCGCATTTAATTAATTCAATTCTGGTACTATTTGCAAAACCTTGTAATATGTTCTGCTTGAACTCGCTAAGTTAATCATGAATGTAGTGTGAATGCTTTGTTCAATGTCTGCAAATGCCCAGTTAAACTTGTTAAGGCTAATAATCGCAAGTAAAGAAGGCAAAAAGGCAAAACTAAAGATTGTTAGAAAACAAATGGAAACCCACAGAAGAACATTTATAAAGATAGGTTATTATTGGATACCTTTTGGTCATAAGAATAATCAATTTTGCTCTCAAACTGCTAAGACTATGCCCACTAGAAAATGGATGCCTACTGGTAGAACTATTCCCTTTAGAAGTGAACATACTTTGAATAGGTCAAATACGCATTAACCAACATTGCATCTATTCCTAATGATTCCATTGCTTCTACTGGAGCAGGATGTTTCTATTTCGATGTGGGTGTTCCATCATCAGTACTAACCAAGTGGAACCCATTCTTGCATGGGGATCCCAATTATCCAGCATTCCATTCTTGTTCTGTTTCAATCTGCAGACGTTCAAATCGTTTCGGTACTGACTCAGTCTCGTTCCAAGCATATGATCGGAGATCGGGTTCGCCCATGAACTTCGTGAGCAAATTCATCGACAGTTAGATTCGGAATGATCATTTCGTGCAATTAAGGGTTATGGAGATTATATTGTGGTGTGTTATCTCCGGGTATATATGTGGAAGGTCTTTGTCATAACCTGTTCTCTGTTGGTTAATTCTGCGATTCTGATCTAGAAGTAGCTTCAAAAACATACATGTTTCGTTAGAGAACTTGATGGTAAGGAACCTTTAAGAGGAACACGTGGTTCAAACCTATACACCATCTCTATCGAAGATATGATGAAGTCTTATCCAATTTGCTTGTTGTCAAAGGCTTCAAAAACAAAGTCATGGTTATGGCATCAACGTCTCAATCACTTGAACTTCGGCACCATCAATGATCTCTCCATAAAGGACTTAGTTATAGGTTTACCTAGACTTAAGTATGAAAAGGATCATCTTTGTTCAAAGATGCCAATTGGGAAAAATCAAGAAGTATGCCCATAAACCCAAACCTACAAACACAGTCTCAGAAGTTCTTCATACAATTCACATGGACTTATGCGACCCATGAGAGTGTAATATCTTTGGGAAGAAATATGTGTTAGTTTTGGTTGATACTCTAGATTCACTGGGTAAAGTTCCTAAGGTCAAAGGATGAAACTGATATCATCATCAAACTCATCAAACAAATCGCAGGTTCGTCTTAACAAAACGGTCAATCATCAGAATTTAAAATGGAACTGAGTTTGTTAACAAACAACTTGGTGAGTTTTATGAAAGTATTGGAATTAGTCATCAAAGAAGTGTTCCTAACCTCAACAAAAGATGGTGTAGTTGAAAGACGTAATCGAACTCTTGTGGAAGCCGCAAGGACTATGCTGATTTACTCAAAAGTTCCAATTTTCTCGGGTGAAGCCATCGCCAATCGCATGCTACACCCAAAATCGATCCTGATTCACACTGCCATGGAAAACTCCATATGAACTTGTCCACAATAGAAACCTGATCTTTCATTCCTTCGTGTTCGTGCCTTATGTTATCCAACTAATGACGGTCAAGATTTAGGAAAACTGAGAGCTAAAGCGACATTGAGTTTTTGTAGGCTATGCGCCAAACATAAAAGGTTACCGAATCTATAACAAGAGAACCCGAAATATCATGGAAACAATTCACGCTACGCTGATGAGTCGACCACCAAATGGCTCCTGGACATTCCAGTTCGACCCAAGACTTCAAAACAGTCCCATTGGTTCATTTCTTTTGTACCAAACCCTCATCGCAACTCCATATGTACCCCCTCGAAGATGATTTAAAGAAACCGTTTGATCCAATGTTTGATGAACAATATGAGCCAAGTAACAATGATATGTCAATCCAATCAACAGAGGTCGCCTTTATCCCTTGTCAATGAAATTAACCCTTCAACTTCTATGTCATTAAGTCAAGAAGCTCGCCGCCGACCAACTGTTCATCAACAAATCTTCAATCATCAAGTGTACATCATGGAAATGTTTCGATTCACAGATGAAGTTAATCCCTTTGCTACCCCGAAGATGCTCCATTTGAAAACATATTTGCTCCTAATCATCATTCAACCATCTTCTACGAGACATCGACTCGCTACTTCTCCCTCAACAACCACATGAACACCTCAAAATGGACCGATCATCCATTAGACAACATCATTGGAAATCCCTCTCATCTAGTATCTACAAGGAAACAACTTGCAACCGATGCCTTATGGTGCTTCTTCAACTTGTACTTTAAGATCGAACCAAAAGATGTTAAAACCGCCATGAATGAAGACAAATGGTTCAATGCCATGCAAGAAGAAATTCATGAGTTTGATCGACTAGATGTATGGGAATTAGTACCGCCTAGATTGTGCTATGATAACTGCTCTAAAGTGGATCTTCAAAGTGAAACTTGATGAGCATGGTGATGTTTAAAGAAGGCTGATTGGTTGCAAAGGATACCGCCGAGGAGGGTATAGACTTTGAAGAATCATTTGCTCCTGGCTCTAATCGAGGCAATCATAATATTCTTGGCTAATGCCGCAAGTAAGAACATGGTAGTCTATCGATGGATGTAAAGACGGCATTTCTAATGGAGATCTTAAAGAAGTCGTCTACGCCGCCAACCCGGGGTTGTGAATCCAAAGCATCCTACTCACTACGCTGAAGAAAGTTTGAAGAAAGCCTTATGTTTAAAGCAAGCTCCAAGGGCATGGTATGATACGCTATCAAAGTTTCTTCTATCTCACGGATTCAAAGAAAGGAGCAGCTTGATCCAACATTGTTCACCGTGAAGTCAAACATTTAATTCACGTTCAAATTTATGTTGATGATATTATCTTTGCCTCGACCGACCCCAATGAATGTGATCGCTTTTCAAAAGAAATGGGTTCCAAATTTCAAATGTCAATGATGGGACAAATGTCATTTTTCTGGGGATTACAAATTTCACAAAGTCCCTGAGGCATTTTTATAAATCAATCTAAATATGCAAATGAGATTTTAAAGAAATTTGGATTTGATTCATGACCCGCTGACACTCCCATGATTGAAATCCAACTGATGAGGACCACTCGGATCATGGTAGACCAAACGAATATCAGCAGGATCCTCGATGTACCTCACGTACCAAGAGACCCTATATTCTTGTTCGCCTGTATGCATGTGTGCTAGATACCGTGCTAAGCCTACCAAAGCACCTTGAAGCGGTTAAAACGTCTTCCGGTACCTCCAACCATCAACATGGGACTTTGGTACCAAGGACACCGGTATGTCACTAACATGATATGCGATGCGATCATGCAGGTGTCAAGATACTCGCCAAGTACGCCTCGAGGTGCTCAATTTTTTGGGTAAGCTTGTGAGCGGTCTTCAAAGAAGCAAATGAGTACTTCTATTTCCTCTACAGAGGTCGAATACATAGCCATGTCATCTTGTTGTGCTCAAATCCTATGGATGAGATCTCATTTAACTGACTATGGCTTTGAATTCAACAAAATCCCTCTGTACTTGATAATAAAAGTGCTATTGCTCTCTCATGCAACAACGTTTAACACTCAAGAGCAAAGCATATCGACATTCGACATCATTTCATCGTGAACAAGTGAAAAGGTGTGGTGGAACTCTATTTTGTGAGGACTGAATACCGCTTAGCGTATTATCTTCACCAAAGCTCTTCCAAGAGAACGTTATGAGTTTATTCTTCCACGACTTGGCTTGAAAAGCTTCAACCCGAACACTCAAACGCCTTCTCGTGAGGAAGACGAGGAGTAAAGGTCTTCCTTCATCTATCTCTTGTAAATATTTTTAAAAATAAAATACAAAATTATAAAACCTTCAAAAATCAAATAGAAAATTATAAAACTTAAAAAAAATAAAAAAAAAAAAAAATTGTCATTTTATCTTATTTTTTCTTTTTTTTCTTCGACAAAATATCTACTTGTGTTGTCATTCAAAGAATGACACTGACTTTAGATGTTGTTCGAATAAAATTATATTAATAAATATAAATATATATATATATATATATATAGAGTTAGGATCAAATAAGAAGATAACTTAAAATAAGAATGAATAAGAAGAACTATAATTTCAAACTGTGATGCACCGACCTAAATTAGATGCATCCTATAATCTTAAAATGCATTATAAATCTGACTTATAGTGTGTTTTCTAGCTTTTTAATCTCATGCATATATGTCTCATAGATGCATTTCATGATTTCTCTAGTTTTTGTTCCTCAGACGGCTAAAATTCATAAAAATCAATTTGCACCATCTATACATCAAATTATTAACTTTCAAACTCAAGTAAGATGTGTTGCATCTATATGAATAGAATGCATCTAATGCAAGTCACTAATCTCAAAATGCTGGTTTTGTCACTTCTCACCACTTCTTATTTTAAGTTACTTCATCGATCTATACTCTATATATATATATATATATATATATATATATATATATATATATATATATATATATATATATATTATATATATTGCTATATATATATATATATATATATTTGGGAGAAGAAATGGCTGGTTGTCATTTCAGCAAACCTCGCTTATAGAAAGAACAGAAATATGCTTTATCTTGTTTTTCAAATCTCATACTGACTTATAAATGATTTATCTAAAACTAATTGTTTATACAATAATCCCTACCCAAGTTTTGAAAAATCATCCTGAATATTACTTGTTGAAATATCTATCTCTCAATCAACAACCTATGTCATTGATTGAGGGGAGAATGATTTCAATTAATTCAAAAAGTTTGCCGTCATACAAATTTTTTCAAAAAAGATAATCATGTATGTTTAACCAATGAGTTTAAATCTCAAAATCGATCCTATCGCTAAAACGCTTTCATAATCAAGTCACAATTCTCCTTAAAAGCTTTCAAAAATCAATTTAGTTCTTACAGATCGCAAATCTCAAATGTTTTGATAATTGTGATCGGGGAGAATTTGTGATTAAATTGATTTAAACCGAACCATAAATGGTTTCATAAGTGATTAGCATGTTTGCCTCCCCGTAAGTGACAAATGATTTCAAATTTTCCATGCACACGCCAGGAGCATCTATCTTAAACCACACAAATATTTGAAACGTGATCAATTTATCTCAATGTGCGCTTTTTTCCTAATATGTGCAAACATTCTCATGCCATCTATGCACATATTGAGGGGGGAGCAAACTTGTGAAACATCATCCTTCCTAAAATGTTTTATCTACTCAAATTGATTGAGAAATGATGATGATCATTTTAGAAAATGTTAATCAAAAGATTGGACCTTCATTCTCAATCTAACGATTTCTAAGATCTCTTGCCTCCAAAAATCACCCTAAATTTATGCATAGTTGAGGAGGAGCATTTCTAAAATATCAAAACAATCAAGATACAAAATGCTTTGATTCTATATCACAATTATCTTGGATTGATTTTCAAATGTTTTCAATTGTTCCACGGCGTATGTGAATGATACCAAAAAGACCCACCAACTTACTTTTATGTATGGTGATATAAGGATGATAAGGTTAGGTTGAGGTCCCATGATCCGCCAGAACCTGAGGGATCTACCCAGGACAATCAATTAGATAGTGTAGAAGTCCTTAGGAATGATGAAAAAGGAGAAAATGAGATATTGGAAAAGTGTGCATCGAGATCGAGCTAGTACTAGAATAAACCCAACAAGGTTCTAGTAATGAAGTCTCAAGTAATCGGGGTTGAAGAATGAAAAAAGAATTGAATGAAAAGGGTGAAACAATAGCCCTCCATTTATTCAACCTTAGAGCGTAAATCGGGTTCAATTCATATATAATTAACATGGTAACATCGTATTGAAGACAAGACGCCATGGACCCAAAGGACGATCAAGACTTCAACTTTCCAAACCACTCAAGTTCCTCTTAAAAAGGGCTTGTTTCATTCTCACGGGGAACCTACATAATCTATCGACTTTCTTGTAGGATGTTGATATTGAAGAAGGAGACCTCTCCCTAGTCTCCTATATAGGTCCAAATGTGCACAAATTGAGTCTAGAGCCACGAGGTATGTTAGGAATTAGAAATTCCGTGTATTAAAGAGTCGGTCACCCTCAAGTATATGTAATCGCTAGAAAGCTCGTGAGTCATAGTAATTTTATGTTAAGTAGTATTTAGTTTAGTAACACCGCGGGAGGACGGATCTTTACCCAATGTATGCCGATCCACGTTCGCTGTGTGTATGCTTATTGTAAGACTATATATATACTCTCTACCTTCCAAGGTAGAGAGTTGGAGCTCATAATAATTTTCTTTTCTCTCACTAAGTTCCTAAACCTCTAACTCTCTAGAACTCACCTTTATACGCCACTTTGTGTTATGGTTTGATGTGTATGTGAAATCCAATATCCTACAATTGGTATCAAGAGCCATGGTTAGATCATATCTTGCACATCTTTGGATTTCTAGTGGTTTTAGGTGGTTTTTGAGTTTGAAAAAGTTTAGTGGTTTTGCATCATTTGGTTGATTTCTTGTGTTAAAGCTTGATTTTGTTAGTACTTTTATGTTTAGAATCATCACAAGTGTTTAGGTTTTCATTTGGTAAGCTTGAATCATCTTGGTTGGGTTGTTTTTGGATTGAAAAGTGATGTTTATGTGGTTTTTCTTGCTAGCTTAACTTGATATACGGATTTCTTTCTTCAGCTTAACTTGCTTCACAATTTTGTAGCGAAGTTACAGCTTTGGAGCTAGCGACTTAGACCTAGCGACATTAGTACAAGTAGTGGACTCTCCACTCACGGTAGCTTAATTTGGTGGTAGCTTACTTGGTCTCAGAGCTTAGTTGCTCTTTAGCTTAATTTGAAGTTTTAGCTTAATTTGAGTAGCTTAATTGTCAGCCAAAATTTTGCTAGCGACTTGAGGCTTAGCGAGTTACTACCTAGCGACTTGCATTTGTCTAGCGATTTGGGACTTTAGCTTAATTTGGGGTGTAGCTTAATTAGGTGTTAGCTAATTTGGTGCATTATCTTCTAATTTGGGTGATTGTTTACGTTTTCTTGATTTAGTAAAAACGTGAAAGAATCTATTTATCGGTTTAATCATAGAGTTATAAAATCCCGTATAATCTGTTAACATGTCTACCAACGCTCCTACTATCATCTCCACTCGCGTCGGGATGTTCAAGCAAATGTTCGATACTGCCCACCCATGCTTGACAGAACCGACTACATTCTTGGGCTCAACGAATCGATTGTAATGCTGGAAAGGAAAATGGTATCAACATTCTCAAATCCATTGATGAAGGACCGTATCGAGTTGAGACGACTAGAGATGTACTTGATAATCGTGAAGATGGAACTCGATACGGAATGGACGACCAAAGATGTATGATGAGCTTGATGATAAGGAGAAAAAGAGATTCGATGTCGATATCGTGGCTTCTAACATTGTTCTTCAAGGTCTTCCTAAAGACATCTACAAGCCGATCAATCACAACACCGAAGCAAAGCGGTATGGGATAATGTCAAGATGCTTCTCTCGGGTTCAGAATTAACTATGGAAGACAGAGAATCACAACTCTATGACTAATTTGAACACTTCAAGATGAAACCGGATGAGAGTGTCTATGAGTACTATGTGAGATTTCATAAGTTGGTGAATGACATGAGGAACATCAATGATGACATTAAATTGAACTCAAAATTTGTAAACAACATGAATCCCGAATGGCACAAGTTTGTCACCTCTGTGAAGCTCACTAAAGGATTGAAGAATACAAACTATGAGCAACTCTATGCCTTCCTCCTTCAGAATGAGACATGCTATGTTTGAAAAATTGGTTCTTAATCAGTTCAAAACCAACCGTGAGAGAGCTCGCTCTAATGACTCAACTACCTTCTACTCAAACATCGGAATCACAACCAAAGCCTCACAAGTCATACCCATGGGAAATGGTAATCACAAACTCATTCCTGATCCTATGTTCAAACAAGCTGATGCCGATGCACACCGGGTAATTTCATTAACCAACTAGCTCTTCTGATTAGTCAAAACATGAATTCTCTCCCACAAACCAATAACAACCTCGAACGCATCTAACCCACACAATCAAGCTACAAGTAAAGATGGGAGGATCGTGGTGCAACCAGCTCAGAAAGACAAGATGATCAGGAAGAGTGGAGCGGTAGAGGTTATGTTGGTAATCGAATCGAGGAAGGAATGGTAATCAAGGTCAAGCTGCCATCAAATGTTATAATTGTGGTGGTGAGGGACACATTGCAAGGAACTGCACATCTCCAAAGCGCCCACGCATGCCGATTACTTCAGAGATAAGATGCTGCTTGTGCAAGCTCAAGATAATGGTGCTACTTTGGATGAAGAGGAATTGTTGTTTCTAGCTGAGGGCAATGCCAAGACCTATGATGCGATGTGGATGAGCAGCCTATTCAGGAGATAGGTCACAATCATCAGAATGCCTTTCAAGTCGCTGATGTGATGCATACGACTCTAATGTGGATGATGGACCTACTGCACACACAATCTTTATGGCTAGCATTTCTCCAATGGTTTCTCCCAAGGTCTCTTCTTCACCACAAGTTGGCCCATCCAAAGACAAACTCATCTCAGAGGTACTAAAACTATACGATGATGCCGATGTGCAAAAGATGCATGACAAAGTACTATCAATGAAACTTTTGTATCAAATATTGAAAATATGGGTAATATCAATGTTGTCCCATATGATCAATATGTGAAACAAAGTGAAAGTGAAGTTGTACCAAGTGATGCATCTCCGGCAGTCAACAATGACTATATTTTGATGAATACACCGCTGTGCCCCTCGATGATTCTGAATATCCGAACTAAATGCCTATAAAGAACGTGTTGCTATTTATGAACAACGTGCTAAATTTGAGTTGACCACTGTGAGCGTGAAATGGATGACCAAGCGCATACAATTATTAGAAAAAGTAATTTTTAGAGAAGTATATTAAAACAAGAGTTAAATTCCTTGCAAGAAAAGCTTTCTAAAACCGCTAAGCAAAAACAAGAACTTCAAGAAAATGTGAAAATGCTTAAGCAAGAATTTAATGCAAAGGAATCAAAACTCTTGAAAGATTTTTCTAATCCGAAAACTTTGAAAAACAAACTTGAAAACAAGTTGTACATACAAGGGAACACCATTCAGATCGCTCACATGATCACTACGCATAGAGTCCTAAGCGATAAGCATAGCATTCCCCTTGTTGAGGAACCAAATCCAGAGGTCATTAAAAGGGCTAGAAATGCTCATAAGGTTCTATATGATGGCAATGAAATCCTTAAACCTAGACAGAAACCTAGTTGCGTTGAGTGCACGGAGGAAGATAAGAAATCGATGAAGTCACTAGGAAAAGATGAACAAGAAATTAGATGATCCTAAATGTGAGAGAAGAAAAATAAAGATCACTCCCATGATTACAAGAAGGAAAACTGGATTTCCTTGAACATGTTTAAACCTCAAACATTGTTGACTCTAACAAGTTTTCTCGAAAAAGGATTTAGATAAGCAGAAAGCTGAAAATATTGTTGAAACAAACCCTCCTCTTGGAAAATGCCTAGAGCGACCGTGTATCCTCCTAATACACCAATGCATCTTGTTCCTAGAACAATTGCCACTAAAAGCAAGACCTTAATTAGCCAATATGTTATACTTCAACTATTTGTTGATTTTGAGAAAACTTGC
Organism: Chrysanthemum makinoi; assembly: GCA_910596185.1. Taxonomy (NCBI): domain Eukaryota; kingdom Viridiplantae; phylum Streptophyta; class Magnoliopsida; order Asterales; family Asteraceae; genus Chrysanthemum; species Chrysanthemum makinoi. Next base: position 44,403,582 of record OU343217.1, on the reverse strand, counting down.
AAGAAAAGGATCACACCCATCGGGTATTACGGAAGGAGAAAGGGGTTTTGAGCAAATGAAAGAATGTTATTTAACCGAGGTCATGCCTTTCTTTAAACTTCTAAAAGATCACTTTGAGAGTCTTAAAAGGGGATAGAACCGATATATTAATGGAAAAGGAATTTAATGCAATGATAGTTGAAGTTAGTGACTATGAGCGAGCACTAAAATATAATGAGATTGAGAGGAAGAACTTGCATACACTAAATGAGAACCTCGATTTCTGAATGTATTGCTCAGATGTGTTTTTCATCGCTACAAATTGTTCCATTAATGCTTCCAAATTTCATGAATTATCTGTTGTACTGAAAGTCTCCCATGATCGTGTCATTGAGCTTGAAAAACTAATTCTGAACTAAACGAGAAAATTGAACTGGATGATCACGACAATTTGGTTAAACATTTTTCTAAACTAGAAGTTGAGCATTTTAATTTACAACTAAAATATCAACATCTTAAAGAAAATGTCAAAACTTCAAATATCAAGACATCCTCGATGCTCCGAGTTTGATGCGCTTTTCAAATTAACAAACGTGATGAACAGATTCAAGCTCATGCAACACGATCAGAAAGTTGAAAGCCCAAATCTCTCAATTAAAGGGTCAAACGAACAATATGACAGGCTCCCAAATGCCTCCTCCTTTAGATTCTCGAAATTCTCAAACTTTTCATCTTCAAAACTTAGTTGATGCCTTACAAAAGGAAAACGAGAGTTTTCTAGAAGAAAATGAAAAGTTAAACGACATTTTAAAGAGTTATATGATTCAATAAAAGTCACCCGTGACCAAAACAACTAAAAAATAACGCCTTACAAAAGGAAATTGAGAATCGAGAAGTCGTGAAATGGGAAACTACTATTTGTTTTCAATAAGAATGTTGTCTCAAAGTCACCCTTAGATTGCAAATACACGTGACATTAAATATATTCCTCCTCATCTTAGGAATAATGAACATGCTTTTCATGAATACTGCGCTCACCTTAAGGATAGTCTAGAATGTCTCCGTGAGATTGTCGAAGAGGATTTCATTAACAAACCTCTTGATAGTGAAATTAGGTTTGCTTGCCTGTGCCAAACGATCTCAATAGTTGCTAGAATGTGTAATTGCAACATGTCCCAAATCCTTAACCTTAGGTGCAAAAGGCAAAGCTGTGATGCCTTGTTCTATGCCTAGTGCCAAGCGTGAAATCCGTTCTATGCCCAGTATTAAGAAAGTAAACACTAATGTGCCTTCAAGTAGTTCAGATTCCAGATATGTTAGTGCTAAGAAAGTGAACTTTAGTGTGCCCGCAAAAGCTCAAATCACGCCTTAAGAAAGTATACACTAATGTGCCTTCAGTACTTCGATCCTTGCACATCAAGTTCGTGAATGCAAAAATTAGATCAACCAACTAATGTTTCCATTCTCTACAGAGTAATCGGTGACTTTAAAGGAACAAAGTCAAAGTCTCAATACAAGGAATGATTGGACCTTGCAAGCTAAGAATGTGCATTGGAAGAGAGTAGAAGACCAATCTAGGAACTTTAAGCTTGAGTTGAATAAAACGAATCGTGTTGATTCTAGTATTAGCCTTAGGCGCATCAGTAATTAATTCAATTGATATATTTGCAAACCTTGTATTGATGTCCGCTTGAATTCTGTTACTAATCATGAATGTGGTGTGAATGCTTTGTCTAATGTCTGTCAAATGCCCGTTAAAATTGTTAATGCTAATAATCGTGCAAATAAGGCAAAAGGCAAAACTAAAGATTGTTAGAAAACAAGTGGAAACCCAAGGAAGAACTTTTATAAAGATAGGTTATTATTGGATACCTTTTGGCCATAAGAATAATCATTGTTTCAAACTGCTAAGATTATGCCCACTAGAAAATGGATGCCTACAGGTAGAACTATTCCCTTAAGAAGTGAACATACTTTGAATAGGTCAAATACGCATACACCAAAGATTGCATCTATTCCCAATGATTCCATTGCTTCTACTTCTGATATGGATGTTTCTATTTTCGATGTGGGTGTTCCACCATCAAGTTACTAACCAAGTAAAACCCATTCTTGCATGGGGATCCCAATTATCCAGTTATCCATTCTTGTCTGTGTTCAACTGCAGATCGTTCAAATCGCTCTGTGGTACCGGACTCAGTCGCTCCAAGCATATGACCGAGACCGTCGCGCTCATGAACTTCGGAGCAAATTCATCTGACAGTTAGATTCGTAATGATCATTTCGGTGTAATTATGGGTTATGGTGATTATGTTGTTGGTGATAGTGTTATCTCTAGAGTATACTATGTGGAAGGTCTTGGTAATCTGCTCTCTTCACGGTCAATTTTGACTCGATCTAGAAGTAGCCTTCTGAAAACATACTTGTTTTGTTAGAGAACTTGATGGTAAGGAACTTTTAAGAGGAACTCGTGGTTCAAATCTTTACACCATCTCTATAGAAGATATGATGAAGTCTTCCCCAATTTGCTTGCTGTCAAAGGCTTCAAAAACAAAGTCATGGTTATGGCATCGACGCCTCAATCACTTGAACTTCGGCACCATCAATGATCTCTCCATAAAGGACTTAGTTGTAGGTTTACCTCGACTAAAGTATGAAAAGGATCATCTTTGTTCAAGATGTCAATTGGGAAAAAGCAAGAAGTGCCCATAAACCCAAACCTACTAACTCGCCACGTAGTTCTTCATACAATTCAAATGGATTTATGTGGACCAATGAGAGTGCAAAATATCTTTGGGAAGAAATATGTGTTAGTTATAGTTGATGATTACTCTAGATTCAATTGGTCAAGTTCTTAAGGACAAAGGATGAAACTCCGATATCATCATCAAACTCATCAAATGTCAGCAGTTTCGACTTAACAAAACCGCCGAATTATCC
>OU343217.1:44350884-44400563 GCA_910596185.1 Chrysanthemum makinoi | reverse complement strand
TTTTACACATTTTGAATTAGAATCACACTAAAATGAATTCTACACTTGAAAAACTTGAATCGAAGTTTAAAAATCTATCGTTTTTTTGCTTTCTTAATTTAAAACATTCTCAATGGATCCAGATATATATATATATATATATATATATATATATATATATATATATATATATATATATATATATATATATATATATATATATATATATATATATATATATATATATATATATATATATATAAGTGAGTTCTTTCGAACCAAATAAATTGTAGTTACTACGAGAACCAACATCAACCAATCAGATTTTTTTAGATATTAAATTTTATTATATAATTCAAAAGGGTAAAATGGTAAAAATACTTTTTTATTTTATTTTTGACTTTTTTTTTTTTTACAAAAAACGATTATGTACTTCCTTAAATTCTAAGGTTTTTTTTTATTTTTATTTTTTAATTTTTTAATTTTTAATTTTTTAATTTTTTTTTTGTGTTATACCTATTTAAAAAACATTATGTGCAAATGTGTTTTGCATTATGTGATAATTGAATTTTTCGTTTATGCACAAGTGTTTTGTATTTGCACATGTATCTTTAAAAAAATATTACATAACTATGTATATAAAAAACAAAACTTTATTAATATATTTATGCAATTTTACACAAACAACTAAACTTTATTAAAAAATATTACATAAATATGTTTTATTACAAATATATGAAGCGTGCACATGTGCATAATACAATGTCTTTAACAGTTGGTTCATCCTTTAGGCGTGCACATGTATTCCTAGCCCGATTCAGGAACCCATGAAATCTACACATGTGTGTTTTTAATCCTTGTGCACATGTATTTTTCCTCATTGGCCACTCTCAATCTCTTTGTATGCATATGTGCATTTGAGTTCGTCCATATGCCCTTCTATATACGTATGTGCACTCTTCATATTGCTCATTATACTTGTACGTTTAACCTCAAACAAATAATAAACGAATTTATTTAATCATAACAACTAACAAAACACATATGCACAATGCTTTCATAACAAAAGGAACAAGTTCGTCAAATTGTAAAAACACATATGAATAGAAGGTTTCAAATTCAACAAAAACTGTAAAAACACATATGCACAGAAAGTATCAAATTCATCACAAAATGTAAAAATATATATGCAGTTTCAATAACACATATGCACACTATTTTCATTGAATCTTTACCACCCACAAAACACATATGCACCATCTATTATCTCATTAATTTTTGCCGTGTAACGAACAACCAATTAATAAACAAATTATTTTTAATCTTAACAAGTAAGAAAACACAATGCACTATGTATTTCTAACTTGTGCACATGAGACCATTCTTTGAGAAATTAGTACACCCTTAAAACACAAAACACAAGTGTATCTTTAAATAAAAACTAAACACAAAACATCCCTATATCATAACTAAAAACATATATGCACTTGTAATACATTTGTTGTCCGAAACTTTAATAACATATACGCACACTCCTTTTATTGATTTTGTATCAACAATAAAACAAAACAAGATAGGTACTAGTTTATTCCGGTTCTTCGACTGTGGTAAATAGAACATAAGGAGACAAGAGAAAAGCTTAGGCATTCTATCTCATTACATATCATCAGAAATAGGCCCACATAAGTGACAAAACCATGAGATCCATCAAAAGCCTTCTTCACAACAGAGCACATTTGAGTTCACACCATATTACTATATATTCTTAATCTGCAAAGTCGGCGACCATAAAAAACGTTTCTCTTCTCACGTGGTACGCAGGTGCCCTTTTTCATAATAGATACGTGCCTGGGCTTCCGTGGTTAGTAACCTTGGGCCGAAATTTTTAGCCCAACATTGGACGTTATCAAAGAATAAAACAACTAAAAAGGTATATGAAATAGTCAAAGATTGACCAATTAACTTAAAAAGTTTTGGGTTTCCCTAAAAAAAAATGTCATTTTGGTTAAAAAATTGTTCCAAACCAAAAATGCTGAAAAAAATAAAAATACCCAACATCCAAAAAGAGTGGATACGATTTGTAAAAAAGAAAAATTCCCTAAAAAGTGGTCTCTTAACTTAAATTTTTTCTTCTTCTCTTAAAAGAAAGTGTCATTTCGGTTAAAAAAAAATTTCCAAACCAAAAATATCAAAACAAATTAAGATACCCAACATCCAAAAAAAAAATGAATATTCAAGAAAAATAAAATGTCGGTGAGGATAAAAAAACGTTTCCGTGCTCACGTGCTAGGCAGGTGCGGTCTTTTTCATAATAGGTGGGTGGGCTTTTGGCCTGTGATTTTGGCCCATTAATTTTTTGGGCTGTTGGTTAACGTTTGTGTATAATACTTCGTTATCCAAACACATCTACACAGTTCTGTTCTCCAATCTTCTGTACCGCCATCCTCACCGCTTTACTTTTGGTATTAAAGGTGAGTAGATTACTCGGAAGTGTTTGTTATATCGTGGTGTAGCGGAGGGTCATGTTGCTACGTGATTTTTTTTTTCTTTCAGAGGTTGGATGGCTTTTACAGGTATAACCATATGTTAACTAAATAAGTACATATTTTTTTTTGAACTGATTAGTGTTGATTTTGAGATGGAAGTTTGGTTTGGGGTACGAGTTATAAGGACATTTGGAGACAACAAGGTGACTTACTTCTTAGGAGTCTTTATTTATGGTTTTTTCTTTCATTTAAATCTTCGAGTTTCGATACTTTCATTGTGTTTGATTGTTTATATAATTTGTGAGTTTTTGATGATCCGTGAAAAAAATATATGAAAACTTTGTGTTATTAATTAGTTTATTTGCTAAAGAAAACTATAAATTAACACGTTTGTTCATTTATGACTATATGTTTTTGGTTTATTACCTCTATATAATTATGGTTTGGTGGATTAATGTTTGGTGTGAATTGTGACAGTGGCAGTGGAATGTGTGAATAATAGTATATGTAAATTTGGTAGAAGGGATGGTGCATCAAGTGGAAGATATGATTGTGGTGGAATTTGGTGTCTGTCCAAGGCTCCATTAATTGTGGTAAAATATAATCATCACTTGCTCCCAATTTAAATGTTTAGGTAGTTGGTGCTTTGCAATTAATAGAAGGCATTGCATTTGTCGTTCGTTAATGACAATTTTCGTCAATCATGTGTTTTGTCCGGTGACACTTATCTAGGGACAAAGAAGTATAGAACTAAGCAGATTTAAATATGGAGGAAGGTCACCGTCAATTGAAGCCTATATTAGATAAGTTATTGACACCATTAACGGTTGATTCAGTATTCATAAGGGGGCCTCCAATCTCCATCTTAGGTTAATGAATTGAATTAGGAAATGTTTAATAACCGGAAAGAATCATTGTTGTTGGCCATTCAAGTTATCGTAAGTGAAATAATGCCTTATTTTCCTCATGTCGTGGCTGTAGATACAAACAGGATTTCCAATATTTGGTAAGGTTATGATCTGTTTCACAAGTTTGAATTATAAGTGTCATTAGTATGTTGTGGTATATATTGTTAGCTTATTTCTTACGTCTTATTTGTCAACAACGATTACAGGCTGGATTAGCCGGGTCCGAAAGTATTGGACTTTCGCACAATGTCGGTTCATGAACTCCACTCAGCCGTGTCTAATGTTACAGGCATGTCGCACATACTTGGTATGTTATATACTAATTTTGATGACTTTATAGTTATTCATCTGCCCGTTGGGTGTTATGCATCCTAATAACCACTACCTCATTGGTCTGTAGCGTTGGCTACTGTGACACAAAATAGGATTTCCCGTGGCTGGTCTACTGGTATAATGGGAAGTTATTGAAGACCACAAAGAAGATCCTGTGGGTCATGAACGTATCTAAGGTCCCAAAAAAAATTTGAAAAAACTCCGCCGCAACGCGGCGGGGGGTTTCCACCTCGTTCTCTATATATATTAAAGCAGGGAGATACTTATGAAAACGTGCCTTGTCAATATAAAATGCCATTCATACTTATGAAAACGTGCCCTCTCAATATAAAATGCCATTGTCTTATGAAAATGTGCCGGTTTAATATAAAACAACTACGCCTCTCTTCTCTGATATGGGGTTTGTTCTTATTGGTCCGTTTGGTTTGCAGGGCCCATATTTTCGTTTCTGTATATCACTTTTGCCTCTCTTTTTGATAGGCTTCAACCGACCTCTCTTCCCCAACTGATCTGCTCTTCACCGCTCATCTCTGTCAACAAGGTTTGCTGTTTCGTGTTCGATTAAATATGTTGGATTTGTATATACTGTCATGCTTTTTTTTACCCTTATTGTTATCTTCATGTTATGATTGCGTCTCCAGTTTCGTTTTGTTTGTGTTAGCGGTTTTTTTTCCCTGCCTGTTTCCGTTTAAGATGTGTGAGAATCATGCTCTTCTTTATTTAGGCCGGTTATCGGTTCACTTTTCTCTTTTGTTCTTTATTGAAGTATGTTGTTATAAGTATGAAGACCAAATCGAGGTCGTGTTGTAATAGTAACTGTGTCGGGTTGTCTGCTATATTGGATGATCGGTATCTTAGCCCTCCTGAGGATCATGTTTTCGTACCTGAATCGCCGCTATTAGGTAGTCACATATTGGATTTGCAGCAGCCACAAGAGGTTGCTTTGGTGGGGGCTGACTTGGGTTTAGTGGATCATGGTTCTGTTGCTGATATTGTTGTTGGACCATCTCATTCTCATCACACGAATGAATCCGCAGAGGTTTTGGAAAATGACAGTCCTGAGATAACCAACCCGTCGCCTCATGCTGCTGTATCCTTTGCGGCTGATCCAGCGTCACCATTGCAGGGTTTTATGTCTCTGGATTTACCGGTGATGTCAGGGACAGGTATATTTTCTTTTTTGTTTCCTGAACACTTTTCTTTTGCCCTTACCAATATACGTGTGTGTATTCGTATTAGCTTGCGTACTTTTAGAAGGATTTTTATGTTGTTGCAGGTTGTGTCACGCGGGTACAATCAGTGCATATTGACCCGCCGGTTACTCACTTGCCGCTTTTACTCCCACCGTCTGTCCCATCAACATGTGCCTCGCACGCACCGGTGTTTGGTTCTACGGCGTTGGGATTTACTTCCGCCGTGCTCGATTTTCAGGCTGGCGTTGTTCGTCCAAACCATCATACGAGTTCCTCTGTTGGGTTGCAATTATTGGGTCATGATGTTTTGCAGCATCGTTGTGTGGCTCAGCCACGCAGAAAAGCCAGACCTTCTGCGTGTATAGTTATTGCGGGTTCAGATTGTCCATTAGAGCTGCCTCAACCAGATTCGCGTGTCATGGCTACCGCTGACTTTAAAGGAAAGGGGAAGGCTAAGGTTAATTACGATTCTACCATGGATGTTGACTCTATTTGTGAACAATCATTCATGGATGTGGAACCACCACGCGTTCGTGTATTAGGTTGGTGTTACTTTCTTTCATATGGGCGTACTTTCTTTGTTGCTATTGCTTCTTTGCTTTTGTTTATGCCATGTCATGCGTTTTGAGTATTTTCGTCTTATGTTTGGTATGTGTCTTTTAGATGAACATGTGTTGGATTTCGAAAACGCTGGCCCATCCATTGATGATGACATGTTGGAAGCTGCGCTACATGGCATCGACCAGGAACCACCTGTGTCGTTTTCTGCCACGCATTCGTCCCTGTCATTTGGATCCTCTCACTGTCCATCTCGGAACCGTGAAGACACTGACGGTTCGTACAATACTTTCATTGGATGCTTTTATCGTATGCATTCTTTTTGTTTTTGACTGGCCCGTGATTGCCGCCATCTATATGTTCACTAAACACACGCAATTTTAAAGGCTACTGCTTTTTGTGGGTCACTTTTTTATGTGGATCACATTAGTCGTTGGCTGATTTCAGCTCTTAATGATTAAAACACGCCTGGTAGATGCTGCGCACGATTAACTGTGTAAAACAGACTTAATGTACGGAAGCAGAGAAAGAGAGGCGCTCTTTCTTTAGCTCACTACTGCCATGTTTTAGATTTAGTTTCAGAAGTCAACATGTGTACCAGATTTTTCTTTTTTTTGTAAACGTGTAATAAAATATTTGTTAACCAACTGTAACAAAAGCTTCACAGGACCTACGTTTGATGTTTACGAGACTAGAAGATCCTCACATATGACTCTTTTTTACATATGTTGTGATTCATTTATACATTAGTTACATGAGAATTTGAGTAACAGAATGTTGTACACAAGATTTATAGTGTTAGATCACTAGAAACAAATACATTTGACTCTAACTAACGTATTTACGTTCTTTCTTTTGTTTGAGTTTAACAAGAGTCGCACAAATTTAAATCCTTTAAGCAGTGATTCAAGTCTACAGATAATAGATGTAATGAATACGTGCCAATGTGTGGAAACGTTTGTGGTATGTGTTTATGAACTAACCGTGTGCTATATCTGCCGTGAATATTATCTAATTCTTCATACATTTATTTCTATTTTCTGACCTTAGATGCGTATTCTTGGATATGTCGCAGCATCGTGTGTTTACACATCTGCGTCCCTCGGATCTCAGCAGCGGGGACCAGTGGTGGCTGCACATACACGATCGCCAACAGCAGGTGTTGTATTCATACGTTCAATGTTGTTGTCCTTCATGGAGGTGACTTTAGTGATTATGAAAATTGGTTCATAATAGCTGGCTTAGGTTTATAAATTACGGATAATAGAGTTGCCTCTTTTTAAAAGACCAGTTTTGAGATAATGAAATTTTGATGCTATCGTATTCGGGAATGACTTAGTTGTGTCAAAACCGGAAGCGGACGCTGGAAACATGGCAGCAGATACGTTCGCAATATTGGTTTTATAATAATCATGGCCGGCAACGTTGTCACTAAAAGTGTTATGACTCTTTTATGGTTTCTGCTTTGTGCTTCTGTGCTACTTTCAGTTATTTAATATTACGCATATTATGTTGAAGGTGTTGCTGGCCATCCTATGCGTGCACGTGCGGGCCGTGAGTTTCAGCAGTGCGATGTGCGATTTGCTTCACACACGAGGGGATAGCTCCGGCGTGGTATGTTATATATACATAGCTTTTTGTCTTACTATTTTCAGCTGCGGTTTTACGCGGCAGCTGTATAGGTATTAAGGTTTTTTTGTATGCGCTTCCTAATCGGCTGATGTGGTTTCTCCAAAGGCACACTAGGAAGCGTCGTCGTTTTGCTGCTCATCAAGACAATTCGCCTAACGACACTACTATACGCATGACAGGTTAGCGAAGTTGTTTTAGGTATTACGTGGTTTTTAGTGGTCATGTTTAACGTGTGTGTTTGTTTAACCAGGCCCTCCTACACAATATAAATCGTTTGGGAGTTGCACCTACAGATGTGGTCACTGTCAGGCGTTATTTTGGCTTGAAGAGCGCATTGTCAGCCGCTCCACAAAAACAAGGCCCGTGTATCATCGGTGTTGTCTTGGTGGTCGGGTCAAGCTATACGTGCACTCCGAATATCCTCCCTATATCAGGCAGCTTTTTTCGGACCGTCGTTTTATGGACAACATTAGGGCATACAATCAGATGTTTTCCATGACGTCTTTAGGTGCCACTGTTGATGAGTCTGTTAATAATGGTCGGGGTCCGTACGTGTTCAAAGTTTCTGGCCACATATATCACTGGATTGGCGGTTTGTGTCCTCCGGACAATAATACGCCTAGGTTCTTGCAGCTGTACATCTATGACACCCAAAATGAGACGCAAAACAGATTAGGCCATTTCACGGGTGACGCTCGAAGGCAATTAGACCCGCAGGTAGTTGATGGGTTGATCCATTTCCTAGATGCACACAACGCATTAGTTCAGCTTTTCAGGACAGCCAGAGATAAAATGCTGGCGCATGATATTCCAGAGTTTAAGGTTCATGTTTTTGGTGTTCTTGGTAGGAGCCAATACGAACTTCCAACTTCGGACTCAATTGGAGCAATTGTTTACGGCAACGGCCCCGAAACAGGTACTGATTTTGATGTCGTTATTGAAAAACGGCCACGGGATCCTCAGCGTATAAATAAACTGCATCCGTGCTATATGGCTTTTCAGTTCCCTTTGTTGTTTATTTATGGCGAACAGGGCTATCATGTGAACCTTAAGCTGAACAGCAACAGCGATGACGATGCAGCCGCATGAAAAACATGTCGATGAACGCCTACTATGCTTACCAGATTCATGACCGGTTTGGCCGCTATAACTTGCTGACTCGCGGTGGGAGATTGTTTCAACAATACGTTGTTACGGCGTACTGTAGTATAGAGCAATCCCGTACTGACTTTCTGCGACGCCATCAAGATGACATAAGAGGGGAATATCTGTCGGGTCTATATGATGCCATAACGAGGGGTGATCGTGACGGATCGGATGTTGGCTCCCGTATTATTTTGCCGGCTTCGTTTACATGTGGGCCTCGGTACATGTACAGTCACTACCTTGATGCACTTGCTATCTGTCGAGTTCATGGAAACTCATCATTCTTCGTGACTTTTACATGCAATGTCAAATGGCCAGAAATTGTGGAATACATGGAAGCGTTTCCGCAGCTAACGGTGGGTGACAGGCCAGACATTGTAGATCGCGTTTTTGAGCGAAAAATACATCTGCTGATCAAATATGTTCGTGATCGAGAACCTTTTGGAGAGATTTCTGCTGGTCAGTTAATGCAGCCCTTTTACATTGGCCTTTGTATATTTAAATTCCACTTGATTGTCATATATTTTGTTGTTTACAGTTCCGGTTGGCTAAGCGCACGCAATGTGTTTTCTTATCTCGTTTGCGTTCCGTATACGCTTGAATTTCGTAGCGAGGTCTTCCACACTGCCATATACTTTTGTGGGTTAGGGGCGGCCGTAAGGTTACAAGGGACTGTGACGTCGATCAGTATATATGTGCCGAATTACCTGATCGCACCGCACATCCACAAGCGTTCAGAGTTGTTTCTGAATTGATGATGCACGGTCCATGTGGTATCGCTTTTCCTAATGCTCCGTGCGCAAAACCTAACAGTCACTGCAAAAAGCACTTTCCTAAGGACTACTGCCCAAATACATACGTAGACAAGAATGGTTACGTGCACTACAAACGTAGGGATACAGGTGCCACTACGGTCAGGCAGGGTGTTCATTTGGACAATTCTTACGTCGTCCCTTACAATCTTGAATTATGCTTGGTGTTTTATGCGCATATTAACGTTGAATATTGTGGGTGGACGATGCTTATTAAGTATCTGTTTAAGTATATTTCAAAGGGTACAGATAGAATCGTTGCCCGTGTTGTGAGACCGATCGGTGAACCGCGCGTTGCATCCACTTCGGCGGATGACCGTGGAACATCGTCTCGCGCTCAAACTATCTGTGTCGAAGAAATTAAGAACTTTATAGACGCGAGGTTCATAGGTCCTCATGAAGCCTGCTGGAGGATTTTCAGTTTTGATATCCATCATAGGCAACCTGCCGTTCAGATTTTGGCAGTCCATCTGGAAAATATGCAGAGATTGACGTTTAGAGCCGGTCAACGTCTTCACTCCATTGTTAACGATCCCCGTTATAAAAAAACAACCCTTACTGGATGGTTGGAATTCAATAAGCATTTTACTTTTGGTCGACACCTCACATATTTAAACTTCCCAAAAGAGTTTGTGTGGAAGAAAACGGAACGTGAATGGACGCCGAGAGTGAACAAGCAAGCCCCGTCTATTGGAAGATTAACGTACATACACCCGGGTTTAGGAGACCTTTATTACCAACGGATGTTGCTCTGCCATCAGAAAGGATGTCGGTCATTTCCGGGCATACGTACGGTTAATGGTTACGTGCATCCTACAAATAGATCTGCCTGTGAAGCATTGGGTTTGTTAGGCGATGACCGTGAGTGGTTGACTGCACTGGAAGAGGCGGCCATATCGGCCACGTCAGAAGAGCTTCGTACGTTATTTGTTCAATTATTGATTTTCTGCGACGTGGCAGAACCTGAGGTTCTGTGGAATACCTTCTGGGAACAGATGTCGCATGATATTCCTCTCAGATTATCACAAATACTGTCCATCCCACTAAAGCACATGAATGAACCTGAGCTTAGAGGCGGTGTCCTTTATTAACTTGAGGCAACTTTAAGTTTCTACGGTAAGTCGTTACTAGATTTTGGATTGCCGATGCCGCCTCAGGGACTATTGGATATGTTGCAGAACCGCTTAGTTATGGAAGAAAAATGCTACGACAGATCGGAGTTAGCGGCAGAAAGAGACGTATTGATTCCACAACTGAATGGACAGCAGAGAGAAATATTTGATTTGGTTGTTGATGCAACGGTCAATAAAAGACAGGAGTTGATATTCATGTACGGCCATGGTGGTACCGGAAAGACTTTCTTATGGAAGGCGATAATATGTACATTGCGTGCTGAAGGTAGCATCGTTCTAGCCGTCGCTTCTTCGGGCATAGCATCATTATTATTGCCATCTGGGAGAACAGCTCATTCAAGGTTTAAGTTGCCAATTGAATTGACTGACCAGTCTACGTGCAATGTTCGGAAGAAAACACAGATTGCAGAATTGCTGAGGCGAACGGATTTGATCATATGGGATGAGGCTCCCATGAATGATCGCAGGTGTTTTGAAGCTTTGGATAGGACAATGCGTGATGTGCTTGATGAGCCTGACACCGTGTTCGGTAGGAAACCGGTTCTCTTGGGTGGTGACTTTAGACAAACTCTGCCCGTCAAGAAAAGGGGTTCCAAAAATGATATTATCGCATCCTCAATTTCGGAATCCTATCTGTGGCAGTCTTTTAAATTATTTGTTCTGACACAAAATATGCGTCTCGAACGCTCAGGTTTAAACAATGAGTATATGAAGGTGGACTGTTTCTCGAACTGGCTATTGGCCATAGGAGATGGTGTTATTGGGGCTCCCGACACTGAAGACCCAGAAAATGCTTCGTGGGTAGACATACCCGAAGAGCATTATATAAAAGATTCGAAGGAGGCACAACTGGAGTTGGTCAGGTTCATATATGATGACGATACTTTACAAAGACCCACCGCGGAAAAATTAGAAAAAACAGCCATTGTGTGTTCCAAGAACGAGACGGTTGATGCTATAAATGGGATAGTGTTGCAGATGCTGCGTGGAGAGAGTACTATTTATACGAGCCACGACGAAGCTGTACCGCACGGAGACGATGGCGGTGCTGCATAATTGCTTTATCCTACAGATTACTTAAACACGCTTTCATTCCCGGGTTTGCCACCTCACAAGCTTAATCTTAAGATTGGGACACCGATCATGTCCTTACGAAACCTAAATCTTGCTGGAGGACTTTGTAATGGGACCTGAATGATCGTGACACAACTGTTGACTAAAATTATAGAAGCAAAAATTATCACTAGAACAAGGATTGCTCAGAAAGTATTCCTTCCAAAAATAACGCTTACAAGTAAAGACGAGAAACTGCCCTTCTTATTTAAACGGAAGCAGTTTCCAATCAAGATCTGTTACGCGATGACGATTAATAAAAGCCAAGGCCAGTCACTGAGACGCATAGGTGTTTATCTACCGGATCCTATTTTTGGGCATGGTCAGTTATACGTAGCACTTTCGAGAGCAACATCTCCAGAAGGTCTAAAGATACTAATCAAACAATATGACAACCAGGCACCTAATACTACAAAAAATATTGTTTATAAGGATCTCCTCACCAAAATTAACGGTTCTCAGGTTCTTTTCGACCCCGGATGGTTTGTCATCGTCTATAAGCTACCAGTGATTATTTCGAACATGTTTTTAGCGATTATATATTCGGAATATTTTTTGCTTTATACTTTTTGGCCTACCTGCTTATGTACCGCATCAAGTAGCTTACGGTTTGTCTTATATCTCAAAAAAGGTGTCTCCTTTTACTTAACCATACAGCGATAGGTTTGTACTGATTCTAAATTTTTTGGCCATCATTTATACACAAATACCCTTTACTGTGAGGGTGCATATTCTTTTTTTCTGACTTGCATAACTGACCAATGTCCACCTTGCCTTATGATATTGCTAGCACACCGGGTTCTTCACTGCAATTGAAATTGTGTATTTTATAAACCTTGCATATCGTTGATAGCATTATTTAACACAGGTGCCATTTGTGGGTCAGCACTACCCATATACAAACTCATTTAGACATATTCGCAGATACATATATACATATGATTGCTTTCTACATTTTAGCATTCATGCATATACTGAACACCTCATACTATTAATTCATACGGTTTAGCGTCTTTCATACCCTTAGTCCTATGGATATTTAAAAAAAGCCCTTCCTTTCTATATTATTTGGGTCGCATACTCTAGGTGAGCACATTCATCTGACCACCATGAATATTGATCGCTTCAGTCGTATACGATGATATGCTTATCGTAACATAACCATAGTATTATTTTCTGACCTACATTCACTTGCTAACATAATAAATATCTACGCTTTTTCGTTGAGTATGTTACCTGTACGCAGGCTCATCATGTCAACCGATCTTGATCCGGTTTCAACTCAAATGGAAAAAGGCAAAGCAGCAGTTGTACAATCAGATGTTGTCGGTCTTTCAGATATTAAGCCAACGACGCTAAATAAAGCTATTGGAGTTAAAGTATATCGCAAGTGGATCTCGAAGACTATTCCAGACTTAACCCCAACCAAATATTGCTGCATCCTGCTTGATAGACAGGTAAGAATCGTTAAACCAAAATAAGTTGCCAAAATCTATATCATTGTTATAGTTGCATATCCATTTATCAGTATTTACGCCACCATCATAATAACAGGGTCGCGCTATTCAAGCCAATATTGACCTTCGGGACGTTGAAAAATATAATGCGTTGGAAGTGAATTCAGTGTATCGGATTGTTGGTTTTGGAAGTCAGACTACCGACAGGTGGCAGCAAACTGTTACCAATAACTATACGCTTCTATTTGGAAGACTGACACAGATCACTGCCATTTCTGATGAGCGGTTTCCAGAACATTATTTTGAATTTGTTGCTTTCAATGAGCTTAGAAAAAAGGTTGATACGAAAGATCCAACACTAGCAGGTACGATCCGTTTTAGCACGTCTTTTATACACTATTCCCTTCTTCTAACTGATAACCTCATTTTCAGATTGCATTGGATATGTGCGTAGTGTGGGAGAAGTCAAAGGAACAGGCGATGCTACTACAAACGTAACACGTCGACTGAAGGTGGAACTTCAAAACCTAAAGTAAGTAAAGACATTCACCTATAATATAACCACTTATAACAGTTTCTAAGCATGAATGTTCTGTTTATGGTATAACCACTTATAACAGTTTCTAAGCATGAATGTTCTGTTTATGGCAGCGGCCAGAGTGTCCCGTTGACTTTGTGGAACGAGCTTGCAACGGACTTCCCAATGCAGACTTACGTGAGCTTGCAGCAGCCAGTTGTCCTTGCGGCGAGTTCATGCTATGTCAAAAGATATGCAAGTATATACCAATGAACGTTCACTGTTACAGGCTGTCACAAAACTGTGTATCTGACCCGCCCATGTCTTTGTAGTTACGGGTGCTTTACAACTTGCATCAACCCCCGCTACACACGTTTACCTTAATCCCAACGTGCCAGAGACCGCACATATATTGGCTGTGTAGGCATTTCCATCATTTTCATATTCCAAAATATTCATGCCTTGCTATAACTTCTGACACAGGTATTAATATACAGATACAATGAGCTATTAGGGACTACACCACTACTGGAGTATCAGCCGCATACACAAATAACGGCTGCGTCAGAAATACCGGGCAATAAAGTGGATCTGAAAACATTATTAGCAATTAATCCAGAGACGCACAAGGTTAGGAAAATATTATGCTAATATATAACACAAGTGCCATCGCCGCTAACGACTGATTATATGATGCAGGGTGTCCATTTTATTGTCGAAGCCACATTATCGAGGATTGATACGACAGCTACATGGTATTTTAATAAATGCGGAGTCTGTGGCAGGGGTTTAGATGGCAAGAACCCGCATTGGCAGTGTCACGAGCATGGCACCCAGCCAATTCCAGATTATAGGTACGCCCTGAACCCAAATAAAACAACAGAAAACAGTAACATGCGTACTCCCAGTTCGCCACTGTATATATACCAACTGCTATTAGGAAACACATGGGAATTGCACCCTTTGCTTCCTACTATCCTCTATGCATGTTGTCATTTTACAGGTGTTTCTGCGTGTCATCTACAACGACCAGCCCAGATTATGCAGTCAATAACTAACTCACCTTAATGTTTACATGCTAACTTGACAGTTAGTCATAGCAAATATACATTCATGAAAAAACACATGCCAGCCATTGTTTTTATATATCAGTGTATCTGTATCATGATCAAGCTAATATGCGCAACTCAGATTTGCTGGCGAGGATATAAGTGTTAGTATCATATATGTGACAAAACACAGCTACATGATTTATAAACCAGCATTATTTAGTGTTAATCCTCATTCCCACTGTTGCATAGCTAGATAAAACAAACCTACTTTTTAAAGAACGACCAATTACCACACCTAATAACTGCAACAGTCACTTTTTAAATGCAGTCCATTATAAGAAGCATATGTAACAGCAACTGACACATAACATATGCTATGTTTGATTTCGCCATTTATAGGTACTGTTTCAGAGCTATACTTGAAGATTCGAGTGATACGATCACAGTGAGTTGCTTTAGCCCAGAAACGGATAAGTGGATGATCAGTTGCGTGGACTTGCTGAACGAGGTAGAAGATAAGAGTCCAACAAGAATACCTGACAAGCTGCGCCTCTTAGAGAACACAAGGCGACTCTTTACAATTCACTTTGGTTCCAAGAGCAAAAAAAAATTCCCAAGATTTGTAGTAGACAACGCCCCAGCGATACCTCCGCTGGCACTTCCAGCACCCCCTATCAGCAACCCAGGCGAGGGATCCTCAGCAATTAGTTCACCCGCTATTGAAGATACGTGTGTGTCAGAACTAACCCATGACTCAGCAACCCCTCCACCAATAACACCCACCCCGGTTGAAAAGACTGACGCAAAGAATAGCCAAAGGGCCATCGAACGTCAAAAGAGAGCTGTTCGGAACATCCGACCCAGGAATGGCTGAAGGTGGCACAAAGAAGGCCAAAACAGACTAGCGATAGCCCAGTTGCAGGAGCTGCCCACCTTAGAAATGAACAGCGTGTGTGTAATATATGTAATGTTAGGTTTGTTTGGTTGAGTTGTTCAAAACAATAAATATGCGAACTTTAGCACTGTATATTAATAGCCAGGTACCTATGTTGCTGATGTGTAATAATCGACTGCCTTTTATCTAATGCAAGCTATTTTGTGCCAACGACAGGCACCGCCTGTTTTGCACCACCAGTAACCGCTGGCTTACCATTTGACCGGCGCACATAATGATATATAAGAATAGTTATTCCCTAAAATGGCGAAGGATGGCTTAATGTCCACCATTTCCCTACACGACATCTGCTACCCCTATTGATCGACAACTGAAGACTCGGGGAAATGACTATTGTCGTGCATTAACCCACAAACTGAAATTCGGTTTAGATGCCCTTGAACTAGCCGACAGTAAAACCGTTGCAGTGACCTTACAAAACACAACATTGGTTCATACACTCATATTCCACATGATGCAACAATTAAAAAGAGCAAAGGCGTAAAAAAAACAAACTATGCATATGTAGCACTTTAAACGAGCAAAGATATAAAAAAAATAGTGTACCCATATCTAAACTCTCTAATCTGTAACAAATTATGCGCACATATATGCCCGAATCTGAAGTATACGGTTACTGTATTGGCCTGTTAGCACACACACGTAGCGCATATGCATTCCACAACGAAAGCATCGATAACCACAAACGAAGAATTTGTCCACAAATTAAAAGTACGAAAATCACAAACATAAAAACACATAAACAAGCAACACCATGGGAGTAACTAAAAGGTTACAACTTTCACACCAAAACATAGGCTTTCGCCTTACAATCCGAGTATATACAGACACATACACACTCCTATATATCTTATACTAAGCAAAACTTGCATCTTGGATATACCAACATGCTTACACAACTATAGACCGTTGTGTTACTACTATATAACTAGACTATACGTTTATACAACCAACCACCAAATACCGAAGACGGTACTGCATACTAAGACATACACCATAAGTACCCAAAATACATCCACACCCAAACGATACCAAAAGCTACCACGCCTATAACATCCTGCTAGCTGACTAAGGTTGAAGAGAGGTTCCCAGATAATCTACCATCATGCCACGACGAAAGAGAATCAATCGCCATCGGTTAGCAGTGTGAACACGCTGCTGATCCACTGCAACTGATAGCCGCATCACCGCCAATAGATGTGCGGTGGTTGGTGTCGCTGGGCGGCGCTCCGCTTCATCTAGGAAAGCTCTCACCTGCCTGATCCTCTTCCTCGCCTCTGACGCGCGTCTTCTGGCACGCCTTTCGTACCATAAGTTAGCGAGCCTATACCTCTCGACAAACACATAGTTTTGCCTTGACACGTTATCAGAATGGGAAATTCGAGCGAGCCTCTGAGACACAGGAAAGTCGTCAGCCATCGTAGCAAGAAACCCTTTTCAAAAGGAATAGCCACCATCGGATTGGAACAACAACAGGATATGTATTGCCTTTTGAACTTAAGATATGTATTGTTGACAGAAACAGAAAAGGTGTGGGTGAAATGATTATCACGAATACATATGGGATACATACAATCGTGAAATGATTATCACGAATACATATGGGATATATACAATCTCATTATCATAAGCATTGAGCACCCAAATCCCCATGGCAAGTTGTGAAGGGTAAAGTTCACTCATGGTTACTAATTGTTGAAAGTGGTGATACAAGAAACAAAAAAGATGACTATACAATATCCTTATAAAATAAATGGCCACGTTTTTTAAAAAAAGAAAACTAATGTTCACGTTTCTAATTGTCATAAATATTCTTGAATAATGGTTTTCCCCAATAAATAGGCAAATGTTCATGCACAAACCTTAAAATCATGTAACCGCATCCGTCAAGATACATTTCACGCCCAAGCCTACAGTAACCATAGAAAAAACGTTCCCAGATAAACGTGCTCAAAAAATATACGTGCGAAATATTCTGCAACACTTAAAATCGAGTCGGCACACTCTTCCAATTTGTTTTGGCTCATAAACCCACGGCGCTTGAAAATAAAAAACGCAAATATTAATGGTCACACCCAAGACAGCGATATTAAAACAAAATTTATATCGGATAAACAACAAACACGACGTATGCCATTCAGTACATCCTTTATTTCGGAATTAGATTTTTGTTATACATGATACGGAAAAAAATTATATGGATGATGATAACTTATAAATTGTGATGTGCGGATATATATGTTTCACCAAACTTTTAATTTGAGCCTATCTGTGTTGCTAAAACATATGATGCTAGCAAACATCGCCAACCTATCCAGAGATTAGTCGTAATATTGACCGCACCTAAAACACATGCCTCTTCCGAAAAATACCTATCATGGTTGCGTAAAAAGATTATGTACAGATAACAGGTAATCGTAGACAATCACCATCAATATTGTATTAATATACCATCATATCTATACATGGTAATTCGACACTTAAAAATAAAAAATTCCCAAAAAAAATTATGAAACGAGCCGAATACCAAAATACTATAACTATGAATATCGCCAAAAATTATGTTTAATAATGTCAATATATATCCTTCTTTATGCATCGTGTTTTTGTATCGTGGGTGATATGTATTTTTAGTCCGTATGTAGTGTGACCCCTTTTTTTATATATCGAATAAGTAAAACCTAATTTCAAAATACGCCAAAAAGAAATTATAGTGATTGTAAAAAAACTACCTAACATATAAAAATATATTAACGACTGATTTTATGTACCAACTACACACGAAAACACATGTTGACAAAAAATGCACTGTACCTGACAATATCAATAAATATAATAACAATAGTAGCATACAAGCAATTTAGACATATATTCAATACAGTCACGGTAAACACGCAACATACCAGAAGGTCCCTTAACTAGAATGAACGGGATTATCTTTAGTAGTATGAATATGTGCCAATTTTTATGCACCACGTTTTTATTTAGTATACCATCCACTCCCCGTGTTCGGTATAATAAATACACATTAACCGATTTGATTGGTTTCTAAGGCGAAGCAAAACTGACACACTTCAACTAAGAAATGAAAAACGAAACCCCTAAAATCTTTTGAAAAACCATTGAGAAAAAAGAGAT
The DNA here is from genome assembly GCA_910596185.1 of Chrysanthemum makinoi. Lineage (NCBI taxonomy): Eukaryota > Viridiplantae > Streptophyta > Magnoliopsida > Asterales > Asteraceae > Chrysanthemum > Chrysanthemum makinoi. The sequence continues at coordinate 44,382,151 of OU343217.1, read as the reverse complement.
CATTTTTCATGTATTTAGCAAGCACTAAATATTACAGAGAAATCCATTAGACAATGAATTGGTTGATTCAGAGAAAGCCCTGCAGTTAATCGTTTATATAGCTTTTGCCACAAAATAAACACGCTAGCAATACAAGAGGCCCTTAAATAAAAACCCGCATAAGACCCGCCGCAACGCGGCGGGCTACTTTTCCTTGTTATTGTTATGCCAAACATACGCAAGAATTATGATATATATTATGTTATCAAAATATAAAGTCAATCTAAGTTTCCATTATAAAGTCGATGCATATATCCTTATATCATATAATAAGGTTATTGCTAACATGATTATACCCTGTTTTGTTCTACGTTGGACTCTAAATTGATTTCATGTTTCTTTTTGCTATTTGTCTCAACTTTATGTTTCTCAACAGCTTAACCCACCATCACTGGCCATCTCATGCTATATTGCTATAATAATCTCATCTCTATTTATCTTGTCTATGTCTATTAAAACAAATGATAAGGTGATTAATAAATTATAAATCATCAACCATTTTAGAAGCCAGAAAAAAACGAAAATCACTTGTTAACCTTTTCTTTCACTCAAACATTTAATCAAACATTTTTATTTCAACATAATTATAACATTCAATTAAGATGTCAATTACTAAAAATAAAACATCCTTAGCCTATTGAAGCAATTAAAAAAAACAAAACAAAAAAAAAACCAAAAAAATACAATACTAACCTTTTGATTCTATTGGATTCGATATATAGAATAGCCTAGAAAAATATAATAATTTAAATATTTTCTGGTATCAATCGTAGCATATCAGAATAGATTCGAAGGTTGGTTCATAGATCGGAGATTTAGGGGTGTCAATTAGGCGATTGTGCACATCGGAATAGTTTCGCGGTAGTGTTATTGGTTACTTGGGTTCGATTTTAATGGTGACAAAGTGGTAATAAGGTAGATGAAGACTAGCAGATGCAAATGATAGACAGGGGAAGATGAGCGGCGTTATTAGGTCAAGAAAATGATGAGATGTGTAGATGAATAAGTTGTCAGTTCTTTTGGGGTGAAATAAAATTCTAAAAATGCCCTTTCATCATTTATAAATTAAAACCTAAAAATTTAATAAAAGACTTGATCATTTAAGCCCTAAATCGACACATTTTATATTCATTACAGCTTAAAGTTGTTCCTTTTCACTTTTTAGGTCTTTTGGAAGCAAAATGCTGGAATGAAGCATCTTTGGACCAAAAAGAGCGAAAACATGAAGAAAATGACAAAGTCAAGATCGAAAACACTCTAAGGTTGTTCATTACACCTGACGGCGTCCCAATCAAAGGGCGACGTCGTCCTTATATAGAAGACTTGATCAAAAGTGAACGTGACGACTCAACGAAATTTCTGGTCCTAAAGCCTAACGGCGTTACGCCTTATTTCTAGAAGGCGTCACTCACAAAAACTACACCATACGCCCAAGATGATGTCCTGCATGAAGACTGACGGCGTCACACATCTCAAGTGACGTCGTCCCAACAATGACTTGGCCCAAACGAAACGCTAATGACGGTGACCTGACTGCGTCACTAGCAAAAGGTGACGCCGTCGCGATTGTAAATCTATATATAGAATTCAATTTTTCTGTATTTAGAAAGGTATAATTTTGGAGAGCAAACCCTAACTCAGTTGTAGTTCGACTTGGACATTATTCTAGGGTTCCAAACCCTATTTTACACATCAAGATAAGTTTGTTTATCCAATTTATCATTATGTCTACCCCACGTTCAATTGATTGTGTGTATGCTTGGTTGTTTAACATGTCTAGATAAATTACTCTTGTGTTTGCTTAGATCTCTGAAACCTAGTTATTGATTGTTGTTAGGTTGTCTCTTGTCTTAATTGGTAGACGCTATAGTAAGGAAAATTGGCTTCTTCTTTCATTGTAGCTTGAACGCCCTAAATAGCAAAAGCCATAGGAGTGCACCTAGGCCATCGTTGTGTTTATTGCGTGAGTTGTAGCTTTGTGATAATAGTGTATTCGGGGGAGATGCTATTGCACTTTCCGATCCCGGGTATTCTAAGGGAGAGTTACAATTCATAGAACTAGGGAATTAGGCACCCCCTACGACTAATAGGAATACAATGCACCAATTAAGATTAAGGAAGTGACAATTCAACCGACCAATAAAAGATAACTAGGGAGTAATAGTATCTAAGTGAACACATCTTTAATCATCATACGAACACACCTCAATTTAACATAAACTATCCATAGGTTAATTAGATAATTAGTTAAGTAGTGAAATCAGTAGAAGTACCACCCCCTAATCATATACCCCCAGATTTTACCTTTGCTTTCTAAAAAACTTAAAAAAAGACTAAAAGAATCATCCTCAACTCCCACCTTCTCGTCATATATCTCTTTCTAGCATTCCTATTCCCCTAGAGAATGAAATCAATTCCTGAGGCTTACCCCGTACTACACTACAACGATTAGGTTCACTGCCTAGAGGGTTGAAAAGCTTGCTCATAGAAAAGGAGGTTTTCTCGACCCCGAACCCACGCTCGCTGCCAGGGAATATAATAGCTAGTTAGAGTTCTATCTCGTTTAGGTCCACTCGCTTGATTCCTATCAAGTGAGATTTTTTTCTCTTTTTCATTAGCTTCCTTGTAGTCTATCCCCCTTTTTCGTGTTTTTGTTCGTAACCTTGTCACTTTTCACCATGGGTGACAATCTACCACCAAACAACAATCCACCACCGCATCAACCACTTCCACTCAACCAACCACCACTTGACCTGCCAAGAAGCCGTACTTTTGGTGAATACTCTAGACTGAGCCATCGAGGCTATAGGAACACCTTGAGCTCCCACTTCAAGCTCAAACTACGGCCCTGCGATCCGACACCATCCGGTTGGTGCAAAACGGATGTGCATTCCATGGACTTCATTCCGAAGATCCTAATCAGCATCTCAAGGATTTCCTAAAAATCGTTGACTCTATCGACCTTGATGCTACCACACGAGAGACCATGCGCTTGCGTCTTTTCCAATTCTCTCTACGGGACCAAGCTAGTAATTGCTGTTGACTCCCCACGGATCCATCTCAAGTTGGTATGATCTCACCACTCGTTTCCTCGCCCAATTTTTCCCACCGAGGAGAACTACCAAGCTAAGGAATGACATCTTGATGTTTCAATAACGTCAAGGCGAAACTCTCTACGAGGCATGGACTTGATTCAAGGACTTGCTCCATAAAGTCCCTCATCACGGCATTGATCTTTGACTTCAAGTCCAAATCTTTTACAATCATGCCAACTTCCTCACCAAGTGATCCATTGACCGAGCAGCCGGTGGAAGGCTCAACAATCTCAACGCGGAAGAATCATGGGATATCATTGAAGAGCTCGCTGGTCAGAGCTACGAAGATTGGAGTGAATCTTATGAAACTCCTAAAAGCATGGTAAATGCCATATCAATACCTCGTAGGCCTTCTAACATCAACGAATAGCAATTTTATGCTCTAGAAAAAAGGATCGACTATCTAGTTGAAAGGCAAAAGAAAGCACCTGGTCCAGTCCATCGAGCAACGGTTAATTTCGCTGAATCAGCCAATGGCCCAACACCCTTCTCTGAATCACCTAGCCATGAACAAAACCCCAATTCCCTACGACGCTTCCGTTCTACCTTTCCAATTCCACTCTCACCAAGCTTCAAAACACAAATGAGAGAATATATGGCGGCTAACTCGGAGAGATTAGCTAAATTTAAGGAAGAAGTTTATAGGCAGAGGGAAGAAATGCAGGAAAAAATGGCGGACATGATGAACTTAGTGAAGGAGTACACTAAGACGAAGGTTCCCGAGAAAGTGCTAGTGAGGAATGATGACCGCGTTGCCCCCACCATGTTTGTTAACGCCATTTCCATTGTTCGTGATAAGGATGAGGTAGTTGAGAAAAAGGATATTGAGACTAAAGAGAAGAGCTCAAGTAGTAAGGATGAAGATAAGGCTAAGGAATTAGATAAACCCAAAACCGTAGGGCACTACCTTAACCATGAGATCAATAGGAAAACCATTGTTAACCAAGTGAAAAACTTTAGGTATAATGATGCTCTTAGGAAAACCTTCTTAGGTGAAATAAAGGAGGAAGAATATGACATTATGCCTGTGGGGCCTTTGTACGAAGCAATTCTTAAGAAACAAATAGCTAAGAAGCAGGAGATTTGTGGGAACTTCATAATACCATGTAGCATTGGTGAATTAGAGAATATAAAAGCCTTAGCCGACCAGGGATCCGATGTAAGCATCATGCCACTATCAATCTATAATAAGTTGACTAAGGAGAAACCAACCAAGACTAATCTTAGACTTTCCTTAGCGAATCACTCATATGTTTATCCCTTAGGAATAGCGGAAGATGTGTTAATTGAGGTTGCAAGTAGCATCTATCCGGTGGATTTTGCAATTGTAGACATTGAGGAAGATGAACACATGCCCTTAATCCTTCGAACACCTTTCTTGGCCACCGTCAAGGCAACAATCAAATGCGGTGAGGGTGTTATGGTTCTTAAAAGTGGCAAAAGCAAAGTTAGGATACCTATAGCTCCGAGATATCATTTGAAGTTTAAGGAAAAGAAAAGAGATGATAAGAATTCACGAGTCTCCAATAGTGCAGTTAAGAGAAAAATCATTGAATCGGAAGAAAAGATTAAAGAGTGCATAAATAAAGTGATAGAATTAGAAAAATGGAAATGTGACAAACAAATCACAGGGCACAATTACACCATGGAAAAACTTCACGAAAACCATCAAGAGAAAGGTGATGCTAAAAGACATGACCAAAAGAGCCCTAAAGAGTTCGTATAAGGAGACAAGTGCTCTTGTATAAATCAAGATTAAGAGCACTCAAAGGAATGAGTAACCAAAATGGTATGGCCCCTATATGGTGAAAGGGGCAAAAAGAAGTGGAACCATTGAGCTATTTGACGTCGATGGGAGGGAGTTCACGGTAAACATACGACTTGTAAAACCCTATGATAATGAGCTAGTGAATGAAGAAGATGGCGGTAAAGAAGTCACGTAGGGGCATGACTTCGAGTCTAGCTACAAGACTCATGAATAAAGAAAAGCGCTTTGTGGGAGGCAACCCATGCTTAATTGTTTGCTTGTTTTGTTTTTCAATTTTTGTGTTTATATATCTTTTTTATTGTTGTTTATTCTCATGTTAGACTTTGTGAAAATGCTTTATTTTGTCTTTAACCTCGTCTTAATTACATATAAAGGTATTTTACAAAAAGATAAGTGAAGGGAAGATCATATAATTTTTTAAGAAAATGAACATGAGAATTACAATAATTGATATTGATATATATGTGTGTTTGTTAGAGTCAAATGCTTGTATGGAGTCATAATGGATGTTTAGCATAAATTTTTCAGGTTTTAATGAGGTAATTTTTCTAGAATATTTTCACAAAAACGCAGCGACAGCTTTTGTCGGACACCTGATTGCCGGGATTAACACCCCGACGCACGTGCAATGTAGAAACAAAATATTAGTTTCATTTTCTGTGCAATTTATAATTTTTGGAAATTCCCAATTCTTAATTTTCCAGAAAAACTGCGAACATCCATTCCACATGCATTATATCGTACTTGCTTTCTAGTGTAGTTGTGTATCATATATAGTTTTACCTCCGATTTTATGAAAATGTTTCATTTGTTTTCTTATAAGTGTACATGTTATATTGGACAAGAAGAAGAAACACATATTGGATGAAGCTTATTACTTATGCATTCTTCTTGGAGGAGGATTTAATCGCAAATTCACACATATCCTACCGAGCTAATCAGGCGAGTATTAGTTTCTTTTCCTTACCTACCTCTTTTATCATAACTTTGATACTTTCGGGGAACATTGGGGACAATGTTCAGTTTAAGTGTAGGGAGGGAGAATAAAACAATAACTTAGAAACTATTCACTCATTTGATTATTGGTCTTGTCCTTAGTAATTAGTGTAACAAACTATAAGAAATATTTGTTAGGGCAATTTTAGCACCAAATTTAAAAAAAGTTTATGACATTTACGAGCTAAACTTTAGTCTTAATAAAGCGTCTCATGGATAGGAATTATATAACTAGCACAAAAACCATTTACCACTCAAATTCCACCCTAAAAATGTGAGGTTCGCCCCTAGATCTTTAGGAATAAAAGCATTCACCTTTAATGCTTAATGAGTATATAAATAGTATAATAGATTCTAGAACTTGTTTTGTGATGCATTCCGAGATCCCTAGTGAGAATACACTTGTGTAGTTAGGAGTAACTAAATGATAAGAGGCATTAGGATAACCCCTTGTTTGAACCCTGTATTTAATTACATCTTCCACATCGGTTGATTAATTACCCCACACCCTTGCGATGTATTCATCTTTAGTACACGATACCCCTAGTTAACCCCTCAGAGCCTATCCTCTTCACGGTTCTCATGATGTTTCGGTTTTTCGGAATATCAATGAAGAGCATTGTTTACAATCCACCCCCAAATGTTACACCCAAATTGTCTTAGCCCACCTTGTATGCACTCATCTTTAGCGCATTATTGTTATCATTACTAAACCCTTAATTCAATTATCTAGTTACTTGCATGGTTGCTAAGTCGAGTCATATATTTTGTATACAGTTTTGGGACGATTGGGATTCATGGGTAAAAGTAATATTTTATGAAGTAACGGGAAAGAACGATAAATTCAAATTCCCTTTGTCTACGTAATTAAATACTCCAAGTGTTTTGATCTTTTCAAATCGGGTCAATTAGTTTAGTTAAATAAAAACTCAAGTGTAGGGATGCTCCTATAAATCCCTTATATTTTGATGTTATCGTAGAGGATGATAGAGTAAAAACGTAGGGAAAAAAAAGAAAAAAAAAAGAGAAAAGAGTTGTTTAAAAAAAGAGAAAAACATACGAGCTACCATCCTACATCTTTATTTATGTTTATGTTTGTTTTGTTTCAAGTTATCTAGTGTTAGTGAGTCGAGTCTTGGCTTAGCAACACCACGCTTTACATTCTTGTAACATAAGATTTTTGACTTGCCACCACTAAATACCCCCTATCCAACAAAACCCTTTACTTCCCTACCCTAAGCCTAACGTTACAACCCTTGTAAAGACCTCTTAGATAGTTATTCCTAGGTGCTTACGCCAAAGCGGTGGAGGTTTGATCTATTCTCAAGCTTATGGTAATCTATGTACTATCCCAGGTAATGAGTGTTTATCTTCCATTTCCATTCATATTATACTTCATATAAACCCGAGAGATGAGAGAATCCAAACACTAATTGTGAGGTGCTGGTGTATAATTTCCGTGCTTGTTATGACTATTGTGGCGCTTGTACTTGTTGTAAATTATCTTAAACCAATGCTTCATGCCCGCTAACTTATAAATTGAATAGCTAAAGGCACATTTGCTTGAGGATAAGCAAATACCAAGGATTTAAAACATACGCTTTTTAGGGGTCATTTAAGCCCTAAATCGACACATTTTATATCCGTTATTGCTTAAAATCATTCCTTTTCACTTTTTAGGTCTTTTGGAAGAAAAATGCTGGAATGAAACATATTTGGACGAAAAGGAGCGAAAACATGAAGAAAATGGCAAAATAAAGATCGAAGACACTCCAAGGCTGTTCATTACACCTGACGGCGTTCCAATCAAAGGGCACGCTCGGCCAACGAATTTCGGTCCTAAAGCTGATATGCCGTACCTTATTTCGGAAGGCGCCACTCACTAAAACTACACAACGCCCAAGATCCAAGATTCGAGACGCCTTGCATGAAGACCGAGCGGCCACACATCTCAGTGACGCCCCAAACAATGACTTGGCCCAAACGAAACCCTAATGACGGCGACCTGACGACGTCACTAGCAAAAGGTGACGCCGTCGCAATTGTAAATCTATATATAGAATTCGATTTTTCTGTATTTTAAGAGGTAGAATTTAGGAAAGCAAACCCTAACTCGCTTTGTAGTCCGACTTGACAGTATTCTAGGGTCCCAAACCCTATTTTACACATCAAGATAAGTTTGTTTATCCAATTTATCATTATGTCTACCCCATGTTCAATTGATTGTGTGTATGTTTGCTTGTTTAACATGTCTAGATAAATTACTCTTGTGTTTGCTTAGATCTCTGAAACCTAGTTATTGATTGTTGTTAGGTTGTCTCTTATCTTAATTGGTAGACGCTAGAGTAAGGAAAATTGGTTTCTTCTTTCATTGTTGCGAGCTTGAACGTCCTAAATTGCAAAAAGCCATAGGAGTGCACCTAGGCCATCGTTGTGTTTATTGCGTGAGTTGTAGCTTTGTGATAATAGTGTATTCGGGGGAGATGCTATTGCACTTGCCGATCCTGGGTATTCTAAGGGAGAGTTACAATTCATAGAACTAAGGAATTAGGACCCCCTACGACTAATAGGAATACAACGCAACAATTAAGATAAAGGAAGTGACAATTCAATCGACTAATAAAATATAACTAGGGATTAATAGTATCTAAGTGAACACATCTTTAATCATCATATGAGCACACCTTAGCTAAACATAAATTATCCATAGGTTAATTAGATAATTAGTTAAGTAGTGAAATCGGTGGAAGTACCACCCCCAATCATATACCCGATATTTTACCTTTGCTTTCTAAAAAACATAAATAAAGACTGTTAATACAAATAATCCGTAAAAGCGTTTATTTATATTTTACGATCTTCTAATGTTTTGTCGATAACAAACGTAAAATCATTTTAATGAAACAAATAAAATACGTAAATGGTTTGAGCCAATAGTTTACTAAGACACTTACATTTTCATACAAAACACTAAACAAGTAATATTGTTTGCATCTTATAAAAATGCATATGTATAATGTAACACCTCCAATTTCGTGATACGCAGCGGAATTCAAACTGGGTGTTACTCGACGGCACAACAGTCACAATAATAGAAAACGATCTCTAAAGGAGTCGTTTTAAAAAAGATTTATCATTCAAATTATTAAAATATATCAGAGTTTACAAAATAGGTCCCAGTTGGTTCCATTTTTTACAAAATGCATTAATATAAAGTCTTTTGATGTCTTTATCTAATGATAAAATAATTATAGCCTTCTTTGATCTAGTCCTTGCTCTTTCGCGCGCTTCCGACTTTATGGACCTGAAATACATGCTTAAAACTGTCAACACAAATGTTGAGTGAAATTCATAGAGTTTGTTTGATAGTTGAACACATTATGTTGGTAGTGTGAGTTAATTAGACTCACACCAATAGTTTAAAAAATAAAAGTTATTATTGCTTGGTCCGCTGATGCTTGGTAACGGCCGCCTCAAGTATATGATACTTGAGCCGCTTTGTTTGATACTACGCCTCAAGTATGATCCTCAGTATGTGATACTTGATCCCGCTTTTGTTTGATACGGCTGCCTCAAGTATGTGATACTTTAGTCCGCTTTTGTATTTCACTAAGCTCATGCAACCAAGGCGTTAACGTATTCCAATATTAATTGGTGAAGTTGTTGGTACCAGCCCTAATAGGTAAAATTGCCGTTTTTACCTAATGTTACTCAAATATAGTGCGTTTTTTTGCCTTTAACGGGGCTAACACAAACGGGATTCGTCAATCCCAATAGATTTATTCACAATATTCTAATGGCTCATGATTTAGGGACTTATGTTTGGCAAATGCGGTAACTTAGTGCTAATAAAACAATCAGATAAGCATACAGTTTCAAAGCAATGTGTTCGGTTTAAAATATAGCATGTATTTCCCCCAAGGGTTTGTAAAACAATTAAGTAATAGAAAGTGGGGCTATGAACTCACTGTAGTGATCAGCAGCGGAGTGTAATGATATAATGTTTATCAACGGTAGAGTATGACAAGATCACGATCTTTAACGATTACCTACGAAAGCATAGTAATCACGTTTTAGTATAGTGTACGATATAACTGTACAAGTATATGTAGTTTGTTGCCTTATGATGTTGTACATAAATCCTTAAGTTAAAGTATCCCTTAAGTGTTGTTTGGCTTATAGCCCTTTTATAAATAACCTCGTACCATCGTTCGGGCTATTAAAATCAAGAGGTCGTGAAGTAGTTTAACATGACATATGGTCATTTACTTAGTTTGTCAAAGTCTAGCAAAGTCTATGAACTAAGTTTTAAAACAAGTTTCGGGTCATTAAGCCTAAACTAGCCGTGCAGCTAAATATGTTTAAACAATAATAATCAAGACCATATTAAGAATGTGTCTAAGTTAGACAACCTCAAGACAACAATCTTGACTTAATCTTGGCTTCATATTAGCCTCAAATGATCAATATATCACTTGAAGTTTCTCACTAAGGTTGTGTTCTAGTCAACAACAAGTCAGTTTAGTTTTTGTAGTTTTTAGCATTTTCTATTCACTTTCTGCTTATGTGCTCCCTACTTTTTGTAGAAAAAGTGATTCTGAGAAACTGTTGTGTTTTACACTTTGCCGATTCGACCGTAAAAGGGTCAAAATCGTGATTTAAAATCGTATCGCAAGCTTTTGTTCCAAAGATATAGTTTCATCTAATAAAACTTAACTAGGCATAACTTTTTAACCACAAGTCCTTTTTAAGTAATTCAAAAGGTCAAGTTCATATTTTTATATTCTCTAACAGCTTCTCAAGCTTAATCAAGTTCAGGTTTCAAAGTTTACTTATATCAATAGTCTAATTACAAGTATATACTTATATTTCATTGTAGAAAGTTTGGCTGCATATTCAGTCCTGCCAAAACGACCATAAATTGAGTTCACTTTTTTTGACACGCGGATTTCGCCAAACTTCAAGCTTAGGTCTTAGCTACATTTCATAAAACTGAGTAGACGTCCAGAAATGACCAGAACCATGGGATTTTCCCAAATGAAATCTAGTGTGTGATTTTGACATGTTTTGCCATTTTGGCTCTCATTTACTCATCGGGAGGAGTTATGAGGTGCGGCACCCGGCGAAACGACCATAAGACATAGCTCTACAAGCCTATATTATTGAATTAACATCAAAATTTATTGAGATGATCCGTTTAATCAATCTTTGGGACTGTTGCAGAATTCAGGTTCATAGAACTTACCTAGGACTTGTTTTAGCTTGTTTTCATGGTCACAAACTCATGTACAACATCAATTAAGCCATATTACATATACTACTTATATCAAATTACATCAAATAATTTTAGAGATTATTACAACTGATAACGCTACACGCGTCGTTCGGGGTCAAAGGAACTTTCTTTTCTTCGAGCAAGTTTTATAACACCCTAGGCAGTGAACCAAATCGCTAGTGTAGTATAAGTAAGCGCCACGGTATTGATATCGTTCTCTGGGAATAGGAATGCTAGTGAGAAGTTACTATGCTAAGGTTGGGGTTGAGGAAGATTATTTTTTATCTTTTTATGTTTTTTAGGAATTAGAAAGGTACGAATCTTGGGGTTTGGATTTGGGGGTTGGTATTTCTACCGATTACTCTAATTATCTAATTATCTAGTCTAATGTGTATGTAGTCTATGTCTAATTATTGTGTGCTGTATGATAGTTTAAAGATGTGTTCACTTAGGTTTTATTACTCCTTAATTATCTCCTATTGATGGTTGAATTGTCTTGTCCTTATTCTTAATCGCTGTGGTGTCTAAAGTCGTAGGGTATGCGTTTGTCCCTAACTCTTTGAAACTACCAAAGGGTCTCGTCTACAAAATCTCTAGGAATTATAGACTCTAACTCTAAGGTTCTCTTTGGATGGTTTAGCCTATAACTACTCTAGGTGTTATAGTCTAAGGTTCACAAAGATTTAATCAAGCATAACTACACAACGAATGACCTATCGTATTACTAGATCATTAACAATTAAGATAAGAGACAACCAATCAATATTCAATAATTAAGTTTCATATTCCTAAGCAAACACACAAATAAATTAGCCGGACATGGAGAACATGCAAGCATACACACAAATAATTGAAGACATAATTGAATTAATGAAGTAAAACACTTATCTTGGTGTAAGATAGGGTTTGAAACCCTAAAATACTGTACAAGACAGCCTTGGTTCGGTTTAGGTTTTTACTCCAAAAGACTACACACTAAAACTAAAAAATTTGGATTCTATATATAAGATTACAATCGCGACGGCGTCACCTTATGATTTGTGTCGCCGTCATTAGGGTTTTGTCTTGGACACGTTAGTCTTGCGACGACGTCACCTTATGCTTGTGACGCCGCCCCTTCACTTCGGACGTGCTCGGATCAAATCTAGGCCGTCTGAGTTCGCGACGCTCTACTTTTAAAGCCTCGACACCACTTGAAAATAAGCAATTTTGGCTACCGCGTCCGCCACGTGCTCAAGGTGTCGCAATAACACCTGACGCCATCACTTGTAGAACCTCGACGCCCCTTTGTATTTTTCAGCACTGAGTGGCTCGACTTGACTTTGGCCATTATTTCAGATATCCGCCTTTTCGTCCAAATAAGTGCCATTCCAACAATTTGCCTTCAAGAGACCTAAAAAGTGAAAAGAAACGATATTAAGTAATAACTGATATAAAAGTGATCAAATAAGGGCTTAAACGACCCCCCAAAAAGGTACATTTTAAAACCTTATCAAATATCCCTACACTTGGTATTTGCTTGTCCTCAAGCAAATGTGCTTTTAGCCAATTAATTTATAAGTTAGGGGTCATGAAGCATTGGTTTAAAACAATCCACAACACATATAAGCCCCGAAAAAGTCATAACAAGCACGAAATTACATACTAGCACCTCACATGGGGTGTTTGGATACTCACATCTCTCGGGCGTATATGAAATATATCAAAGTGGAAATGGAAGATAAACACTCATTAACCGGTCCTAGTACATAGATTATCATAAGCTTGAGAATAGATCAAACCTCCATCGCTTTGGCGTAAGCACCTAGGAAAGACTTTCAAAGAGGTCTTTAAAGGGTTGTAATGTTAGGCTTACGGTAGGGAAACAAAGGGTTTGGTGGGATAGGCTATTTAGTGGTGGCAAGTCAAAAATCTCTATGTTACAAGCATACAAAGAATGGCGTTGCTAAGCCAAGACTCGAAACTCTAAACTCTAGATAACTGAAACAAACAAACATAAATTTAAAGGATAGATGTAGGATGGTAGCCCGTATGTTTTTTTTTCAACACTCTGTTTTTTTTTTCTCTTTTTCTATTTTTTTTCGATTTTTTTTTCATTCACTTTTACTCTACCATCCTCTACGGTAACATCAAAATGATAGGGATTTATAGGCACATCCCTACACTTGAGTTTTTATTACTCTAACACTAATTTGACCCAATTTGAAAAGATCAAAACACTTGGGGTAATGCTATTACGCTAAATAAGGGAATTTAACGTTCCCTTCTAATCATTTCATAAACTTTAACTTTTCCCATGAGTCCCAATCGTCCCAAAACTGTATACAAAGGATATGACTCGACTTAGCAACTCATGCAAGCAACTAAATAATTGAACTAAGGGTTTTTAGGGTGATAACAATAATGCACTAAAAGTGAGTGCATACAAGGTAGGCTAAGGCGATTTGGGTGTATATTTGGGGGTGGGGTGTAAACAATGCTCTTCATTGATATTCCAAACCTAAAAATCAAAAGAACCGCTAAAAGGATAGGCTCAGAGGGGTTAACTAGGGGTATCGTGTACTAAAAGTGAGTACAACGCAAAGGGTGTGGGGAATTACTCAACCGAGGTGGAAGAAGTAATTATATTACGTATCAAACAAGGGTTATCCTAATGCCTCTTATCATTTAGTTATTCCTAACTACACAAGTGTAGTCTTACTAGCGATCTCGGGATGCATCACAAAACTAGTTCTAGAATCTATTATACTAACGGTTCACACACTAAGCATTAAAGATGAATGCTTTAATTCCTACTAATCTAAGGGTGATCCTCACATTTGGGTGGAATTTAGGTGGTAAAGGGTTTTTTTGTGCTAGTCATGCAACTTCCTATCCGTGAGACGCTTTTGTTAAGACTAATTGCCCACTCCTACATGTCATGAAAAAATTTAAATTTGGTGCCAAAATTATCCTAACCGACATTTTCTCATGGTTTATTACACAAATACAATTGGACAAAGCAAATAATCAACGATAAGCATAGTTTCAAAGTTCCCATTTTATTTTCTCTCCCTACACTTAAACTGAACATTGTCCCCAATGTTCCCTAAAAGTATCAAAGTTATGATAATGAAGGTAAATAAAAACGAAAGAAACTAATACTCCCCTGATTAGCTTGGTAGGATCCGTGTAAAGTGGTGGTTAAATTCTTTTCAAGAAGAATGTATGCGTGAAAAGCTCCTTCCAATCTTATGTAACTTCTTCTTTATAAATTAAACCTGCACACTTGAAGAAAACAAACTAAAAACTTCGCGTAAAATCGGCGGTAATAATATATATATAAGACTCTATTAAACTAGGATATAATGCTTGTGGAATGGATGTTTACAATTTCTCGGAAAATTAAGACTTGAAAATTCCAAAATTTATAAGTAGCTGAAAAAAGAAAAAAAAGAACTGTTGTTTTTACTCCTTCGACGCCGCCGTAAAGTTATCCTGACAAAAAGCGGTTCGATTTTCCGAAAAAATTCTAGAAAATTTACATCTTTAGAATTTGGAAATAAAATTTCTGCAAAACATCCATTATGACTCGATACAAGCATTTGACTAGAACAAACACACATATATATCTTTTAATTAATTGCAATTCTCATGTTTACGTTTTTGAAAACGTAATCCTCCCCTACACTTATCCTTTATGTAAAATACCTTTATATGCAATTAAGACGAGGTTAAAAACAAAATAAAGCATTTTTACAAATTTAAACATGAGAATAAGCAATCAATAAGAGATATATAACACTAACAATCAAACAATTAAGCATGGGTTGCCTCCCACGAAGCGCTTTTCTTTATTTATGAGTCTTGTAACTAGACTCGTAGTCGGTTCCTACGCTTTCCTTCTCTTAGAGGCCCATTCTATTATCTCAACTCTATTTTCATCACAATATATTAAGGCCCAACTCTAGACAAGCGGTATAGGAATTTTGTCTTCCAATCAACTTCAAAGGCCGAATGTCTGTTTACATCGATCATCAATAATCCTTAAACTTATTTTGTAGCATTATATACTTAACACATTCGGTCCTATTTGAGAATTTGACTATTCCTTCCTCTTGATCATAAACCATCATAAAATCTTCAATAAATGGTCTCCCAAGTATCACATCTCCTAAAACTCCATCGATAATGCCCTTAACATTTTCTAGGATCATGAAATCGCACATATATGTGAAGTTTCCACGTAAGACATGCAACTTTTAACCCTCCCAACATAGTTACTCACCTTCCTAGGGTAAAAGGGATCCCTCATAGGTCCTAACTTTTCATTCATGATCCAATTGTAGTAAAGCCTAGACATTATGTTCATAGGTGCCTTATAATCTATGTAAGTGTGATCCCTATATAAGTATCCAATCATGCACTAGATTCTTATATTTAGGGTTATACTTTTTATGCATGGTCGAAAGGTGGTCGTGGAAAGTTAACTACGCGTTATAGTGATAAGCAATTTCTTCCTATTGGGTATGAATCGAAGAATCATAAGCGGCTTTTTCAAGTGCACTTTCAATTATACTATTTAGTTTTTTAAGTTCTCCAATTTCACTAACAATTCGTGAGCTCTGAGTTGGTTGGCAAAAGTTGGATCGAAAAGGGTATTTGTTTGATGGTAAAGTGTTGTTTGGTGGTTGGTTATCACCTTCCATGATGAAAAGTGATGGGGTTTCTAAAAAGGTCATGGAAGAGTGGGGATAGACTACGAGGAAGCTAAAAAATGAGAAATTTTTTTTACTTAATAGGAATCAAGCAAAGAAACCCAAAAGTTGGACTACTAACTAGCTATTTTATTCATTTCTAAAGTAAACTTTAAAAAATTTTGACAATGCCGTTACGGGTCAAAGGAACTTCCTTTTCTTCGAAAGCAAGTTTTATACCAGGCAAAGTGAACCTAATCGCGTTGTAGTGTAGTATTAGGTAAGCCACGTATTGATATCGTTCTTAGGGAATAGGAATGCTAGTGAGAAGTTACTACGCTAAGGTTGGGGTTGAGGAAGATTATTTTTTATCTTTTTATGTTTTTTAAGAATTAGAAAGGAACGTAATGCCTGGTTTGATTTGGGGTTGGTATTCTACCGATTACTCAATTATCTAATTATCTAGTCTAAGGTGTATGTAGTCTATGTCTAATTATTGTGTGCTCATATGATAGTTTAAAGATGTGTTCATTTAGGTTTTATTACTCCTTAATTATCTCCTATTGATGGTTGAATTGTCTTGTCCTTATTCTTAATCGCTAGGTGTCTAAAGTCTAGGGTATGCTTGTCCCTAACCTTTGAAACTACCAAAGGGTCTCGCCTAAAAATCTCTAGGAATTATAAACTCTAACTCTAAGTTCTTCTTTACTTTTTTAGCCTACAACTACTCTAGGTGTTATAGTCTAAGGTTCACAAAGATTTAATCAAGCATAACTACACAACGAATGACCTATCGCATTACTAGATCATTAACAATTAAGATAGGAGACAACCAATCAATATTCAATAATTAATTTTCATATTCCTAAGCAAACACACAAATAAATTAGCCGGACATGGAGAACATGCAAGCATACACACAAATAATTGAAGACATAATTGAATTAATGAAGTAAAACACTTATCTTGGTGTAAGATAAGGTTTGAAACCCTAAAAATACTGCATAAGACAAATTTTGGTTCATTTTTAGGTTTTTATTCCAAAGACTACACACTAAAACTAAAAAATTCGATTCTAATATATAAGATTACAATCGCATGTGTCACCTTATGATTTGTGACGCCGTCGCCGCCATTGTGGTTCGTCTTGGCCACGTTATCTTGGCGACGACGTCACCTTACGCTTTGTGACGCCGCCCCTTCAGCCTCTCGATGCCGCTCGAACAAATCTAGGCCGCCCGAAGCCGCTATTTTCACTTTTAAAGCCCCAATAATCGCTACTTGAAAATAAGCAATCTATTACCGCATCACCACGTAGTGCTCGACGGCGCCGTTAATATAACACATGACGCTGTCACTTTGTAGAACTCCCGACCCCTTGTATTTCAAGCAATCAGAGTGGCTCGATTCTTGACTTTGGCCATTTCTTCAGATATCCGCCGCTTTCGTCCAAATAAATGCCATTCTAATTTGCCTTCAAGAGACCTAAAAAGTGAAAAGGAACGATATTAAGTAATAACGGATACAAAAGTGATCAAACAAGGGCTTAAACGACCCCTCAAAAAGGTACATTTTAAAACCTTATCAACAACCATATTGAATGAATATGAAAATAGACAATAGCTTACATGATGATGATGATAACTACATGAATAACAACTAACAATCAACTTAACCCTTCTAATCTTTAACCCTTTCTTCCATCTTCAACCCAAGTCTTGTAAACCCTTGTTAACCTTGTTCTAACCTTTCTAACTCAGCCCAAAAACTCAAGATTATGATAAGTTTTGATGATAAAATGATGCTAGTTTGTTGTAATGGTCAAAAGGATGATTCTAGAGGTGTATAAATCTTGAAATCTCATGATTTTGGTGGTGTTTTGATAGAGTTGATGGTGATGGACGAATTTTTGCAAGGGAGAGGGAGTGGTGTCTTGTGTTGGAGATTGAATGAGAGAGTAGAATGCATGTGTGAAAGTGAATGGGATGGTGAGGTGTTGAGACATGGAAAAGAGAACACACAAGTGTCCTATGTTTGATTAAGTTTGTGACACCACAATATATAACCACATGGACGTGGCATATGGATGAGATGAGGTAAGTTTGTAATTTATCTTGTATAACATTGAGTGTAAAGGGTATAGTTTGGTCCTGGTAATTACTAATGTTAAGTCCTTAAGTCATGAAACTTAAAACCGAGCAACATAAAAATATAATACTTATGAAAATGACCAAACTTACCAATATAGTATAACTAAGTATATTAAATGTGTGATAAGTCTAATTAAAAGTTTATGTTGTTAAAACCTAATGAGGTAGGATTGAGCACGCCAGACATGTTAAAGAGTAAAATATTTACGAAAACTAACAAGTGGCAATAGTTCATATAAAATATGACTATTGGTGAAAGTAGAGTATTTTGAAAACATAGACTTATCAGAGTCTGTAAGTTGACTGAAAAGCTTTAAGATTAAACTTTCGTAATTAATAAAGTAACAACTTTAAATAATATATAACCAGGTAAACAAAAATGTTTAGAGTGTATAATCCAAAAGAGTGAATTATTTAATCTGGGAAATTACCATTCATACTTTTCTTCGTTATGGTAAAAGTTAAGTAGTCAAAAGTCAAAGTCAAGGTCGACTTTTAAGAAGTCAAAGGGTAAAATAGTCTTTTTACTTTATGAAAATTTACGGGTTGCTACATATAACAACTACTGTTTACATAATATAGAAATGTACATGATACATACATATATATATATATATATATATATATATATATATATATATATATATATATATATATATATATATATATATATATATATACTTGGTATATATTGTAATGCGTAATGTAATGGGTAAAAATCTAAGTCCTTAACTCATTGACTAGATACATTGAATATTGTTGGGTAAAACCCAAAGTCGATGACCCATACCCATGGAGCTTGATCCATAACCCATGACCCATTGAATGACATCATGCATGAAGTCATGTTGGGTATTATCCATAATCCATGACCCAAGACCCATGACCCAATGTCTAGATACATTGCATCTTGTTGGGTATTCATAACCCATAACCCATAACCCGGTTTGCAACCCAAAATTCGGACTTAAGCTGACCCAGCTGCTGGATCCCTTGAATTGCACTAGCTGGATCCCTCCCGAACCGGGGAACAGTATAGAAAGTTTCCTATAAATAGTGAGCCATTTCTCTCTTGCAACTCATCCCTTTTACATATACTCTCTCTTAGTATTGTAATATCTCTAACCTCAGATCCAAAGGATCTTTCAATGTAGTTTTGTGTTTGTGTGATTCTATAGGTTCCTCTTAAAGGCTAGATCACCACCTTCTGAAGTAGAGCAAGCTCAAGTCCATGAGTTGCCAAGCTTCGCCATCATCAAGACTAATGGTTATCCTGTTGATAGTTCTTTCCTCCCTCCTCAGAAGTGTTGTGTTGAAGGCATTAGAGAAAGGTGTCAAAGGGTCAAGTCGAAGGCATTAGTGAAAGGTGCCAAAGGGTCAAGTTGAAAGCATTAGTGAAAGGTGCCAAAGGGTCGTGTCGAAGGAATTATTAAAAGGTGACAAAGGAGTACATTTGATATGGTGCATCGATGTACAAGATAGATAGGTTGGGTTAATTGATATCCTTATGATGTTGTAATAAGGAGTGTATTGTCACAATTCGCATTTTCAGGATTTCTATCCATTCTCAAATTTTTACTATTCATCTCGAGAAATCACTATTCACTTTTACTATTCACTTTCACTATTCATCCCATAATATTTTATTTCACATCTCGTAAAGATAAATTATTTTAGTAATATCCTGAGAGTTCAACAATCGTTAGATCATTTTCGCAAAAGTTATTAAGAAAACATCGTTTTAAAGTTTCGTTTTGGTCGGAATACCATTTAAACATCCCCAGAGATAACAAAAATCAACTCTGAAAATTTTCCTCACATAAGATTAATTTTTAGATCACTCATAATCAATTAGATAAATTTTTAAGATTTCATTTTAAAATGTTACCAAATAAACTCGAAATACGTTGAGACTAAACTTACGCTTTAAACAATTCCACGTAGACAAAAAGAATTTAACCATTCTCGTGACTATTTTCTAAGATGTTGTAGACACTTTTACATTTTGGAAAATTCAAACATATTTCTCCTCCGTTGACCATAAAGAAATTAACCTTGTAATGCTCTCTTTTTTGCTTAAATCGCGTAACTTTTAGACTCACTTTATAATCAAGTAAGTTATCCAAATTTATAACTAAAACCACATTTTGACATCTCGTATCACTTTTATACTAATTTTTAGTCTAATCTAAATAAATCACGATCATTTCCTGAAATTTTGTTCTTTCTCGATAAATCATGCCACGCTAGTTTTTTGCAGGTTTCCAGTTTTAAGCGGCTTTTGCACTCGATAAGACTTATCACCCATTTTATATTTTAGATGGAGTATAATGATGAGTTTCATCATTCCTACAAGTTTCATATTTTTACGATATACCAGTTTTTCTTTTATTGCTTAACAACTTACTTCGTTGGCATTTAACTTTCGAACCAAATCATGCTTTCTAAACTCAAGATAATACCAAAACTATCCACCTAAGTCATCTTATCTTGTTATGTATTGACATAGGGGATATGGAAGTCATCATCTTGGTGTTTTAATCCTAACCATGGTTCATTTAGATCATTACATGTTCAACTTAACCATGGTTAACATTTAACCCAATATATGGTTAACCAAACTTACCCTCCTATAAATAGCAAGTGAAATACATCCTAAACACCCTCATATACTGATTTGGTCGTTCAGTATAAAACATTCATATCTTCCATAAATTTATCTATAAACTCCAAGTTTTAAAGAAGTTTCAAGTAGTAGTTACTACATCAAATCTCTAGCAAGTTTAATGATCTTTGAGTATAGATCCACTCAAGTCACTTAGTTCTTCATCACCAACTCTTCAAGATCACAAGGGTGCAATGGAAAGCTAGCTCAATCGGTCCTATGTTCAATCAGTCCGATCCTTACTTTAGTTAATTGCTTTTATGAAAGCCAAAAGTTGTAAGCAACTAACCAACCATCATCTCATTTTATTATTCATAATCTTAACAATTTCATGCTATATATATACTTACTATGTTGATTCATGATGTACATATACCTAATCACATGTTTTAATTCACATATTGTCGTAAAAGTAACAAACTAGTAAACTAGTCATATTCTACACATTTGAAACCATTAAAACCAGCCACATATGGAATTTAACTACTTACATAATATGGTAGAAAAGATAAAAGGTAAACATACAACTGAATCAATTTAAACTACAAACGAAGTCAAAAGTTATAGTCAAGAAGTTACGAGACTAAAACCAAAAACCCAAATTAAGTCAAGTTAGTGGTCATCAATGTTATAAAAGTGGTACTTCTATTTAATCATCAAAAAAGTTAAATCAAAAATTGTCCGAACGACGCTTTCCTTCAATATTAAAGAAGCTCGGACCTTGAAAACGCTTAAATAGGCCATATTCTTCAAAATCAACTTCCCCTATATAGTTTCAATGACTATACTTTTGTCACAACTAAAAGCCAAAACAAGTTATTTTCTTTATAGCTAGTTACATATTAACTTAACAAAACTTCATTTAATATTTGAAATAGTGTTTTCACAAGCAACGGAAAAATGACCATTTTACCTATTCTGACTCCATTTTTACCAAAACTCCATCTTGAATGTTAATAAGTTGTAATCACTAGTAAACAATGAGAACTTGTGAAAACTAGATATTTACTAAAAACATGATAAACTTTATGATATAACAATCCTCACTCAAAACATATGTTTTATTCACTAAGTGCTACAAAACTAGGGAGCTTCATGAGGGGTTTCATTTGTGTAAAACGT
The DNA here is from genome assembly GCA_910596185.1 of Chrysanthemum makinoi. Lineage (NCBI taxonomy): Eukaryota > Viridiplantae > Streptophyta > Magnoliopsida > Asterales > Asteraceae > Chrysanthemum > Chrysanthemum makinoi. Next base: position 44,360,365 of record OU343217.1, on the reverse strand, counting down.
GCGATTTGAAGACTTCGGATTTCATTTATTTAAAGTGTCCCAGTTCTAACGTTTACTACATGACCTCTGAATTGTGATGGCCCAAACGGTAGTACAATATATATAAACTAAACATGTTTTCACAACTAGACCATTTCTATAAACGATTATACTCAAATACCATGTAACTACATCAGGATCAACATAAAGACGATATAGTATTTTTGTTATTTCTCAGATCATTATTTCAAACCTAAGTCAGAACATCCTATCTAGGGTTGCTCGAGAAGTTATTACTGCATATCCATAATTCTCATTATACATTTGATATCATTTACTCGAGGTGAGTTCAGCCCCACTTCTATTACTTAATTGTATTACAAACCCTTGGGGGAACTACATGCTTTATTTTAAACCTAACACATTGATTTCAAACTATATGTTTATCCGATTGTCATATTGTCAAGTAGTAACCACATTTTATAAAATAAGTCCTAAATCATGAACCATTAATCACTGGGAGAGTAGCGATAATCTAATATCGTGGATAGATCTATCGATTGATCTAATCCGGTTTGTGTTAACGTAAAGTAAAACAAACGCATTATATTTTAGTAACATTAGGTAAAACTTTACCTTATTAGGGCAAGTACTAATAGTTTCTCCACTATCGGGAACACGTTAACTTTGGTTTCATGAGCTGGTGACAAACAAAAGCGGGCTCAAGTATCATGTACTTGAGGCGCCTCGCATTCAAACAATAATAATCGCTTTTGTTTTCAAACATTTGGTGTGAGTCTAACTAACTCACACTACCAACATAATGTGTTCAACCATCAAACAAACTCTATGAATTTCACTCAACCTTTCTGTTGACAGTTTTAAGCATGTATTTCAGTCCATAATGTGTCGGTCGGGCACCGGAAGAGCAAGGACTAGATCAAGAAGGCTATAAATATTTTATCATTCACAAAATATCAAAGACTTTATATTGATGTATTTTGTAAACAATGAAACCAACTAGGACCTATTTTGTAAACTCGATATATTTTAAATAATTTGAATGATAATCATTTTTAAACGACTCCATTAGAGTTCGTTTAATGTTATGACTGTTGTGCACTTAAGTAACACCCAGTTTGAATTCACCATGATCACTCTTAAATTGGGGTGTTACAGATTGGTATCGTGAGCCACCTTATTGAGAAATCCGGGTCTAATTGAGACTTAAACTATAACTAATTTTACAAACAAAAACATTTTATAGCCTTCTCGTTCTCCGCTTCCATCCTCCGTGATGATTATGTGACTTTTAAGCATTTTAAGCTACACAAACATACTAGTATATTGATATATACACTTTACATATTTCAATCATATATAAACGATGCACTCAACATATCTCGTATGCCTATTCTAAGGCATTACGGACAATCATATTTTCCCAATCTCCCAATCACATCTACTGCATTTTAGGATTTAAACTTTTCCAAAATATGTAAAATTACAATGGTCTTTCCTACTTCCCGAAGACATTGGGAGATAAAAGGTCCATTCATTTTTCAAGACACCTATACGGTCTCTAATGCACTCTATTACCCTAAATCCCATGGTCTCTATTTACCTCACACCAAATCTTACATGGTCTCAATTATCCCCAACATTGTAAATAAAACAATTAACTCATTTATTCTTAGACATTGTTATACAATGATCTCTCCATCATTTCTCAAGACATTGTGAGTTATAGAATTGTCTCTCCATCATTTTCAAGACACAGGTATGCTTACAAATGGTCTCTCCATCTTTTCTCAAGACATTGTGAGTTACAATAATGGTTTAATTTACTCACGTGACATTGTAAGTTATACAAAGTCTCAAAAATTATCTTATAAACATTATATGATATTGTTTTACATGAAACCCGTCACAATCTATCGATTTTCCTAATGGAAATACAAGAAATGGGATTTCTTTAAAAGATAAACTTATTCATCATCTACAAAGCCAAGTCATACAACTTTATCTACATTCATCAAAATCTTTTGAAACCTTCATTGTTAGGTCCTATGATGCTACAAGTATGGAATTTTAGATATTTAAGATTTCCTTTCGGTAACGCATTCTACCCATACTATCTTCTATGCAATGGAATGTGAAAACATAGGTTGCAAGTCTTTTATGGCCAAGATTGCAAACTGATGGTTTGATATCGCTTTTGCTTTTTAGTGGACAATTTCAAAAGCTATGGACATATCACAAAGTACCTAATTTACGTATTTGAAAATTTACTAAACCTCCTAAATATAGTCTAGTCTACTATATTTAACCTAGGGATAGTGGAACATAGTCCTGTCTATGTTCCACCAAATTTTCAAACACGAGAATAGTTATACAAGTGTTATAAAGTGTTGATTTCTACTTAAACTCGATAAACCACTGAATTCATTAAAAGATCTGTAGACACGATATAGTGTCTTACCACTCAGCGAAATCTTAACATCTTATTTATACTACCTAATTTCATTCTTGAAATTTTCATACATGAGATAATCCTAACTACTATCTTGGGATAGTCATCAAATCTTTCGTCATTTCTTGAAGTACTAGCCTTGTTTAGGTTTCAAGGATATCATTCCGCCATAATCTTTTACAATCCACTTTTGATTTTAAAAAAAAACCTGACATATCTACCTAAGAATAATGGTAAGCCGACGCCTACACTTTTCTAATCGTCAACATATCACATCATTATCTGAACACCATTGAAATTCAGTATGTAAAACTTCACAGTACCACATTTCTTTCAAACACTTGTACATAAATACTCACGATATAGCTTCATCCCTAAACCACCTAAGACATGATCAACTTGAAATAGTTTGGATAACCATCAAGCACTATCAAGACTTTCCTACAAATGACAATTATCACATCATTATAAACCATTTCACATCAACAACATCTTATACCTTTAAATTATCAACTTAAGCCACATTAAAAAATAAAATGGTATAACACATTCTATGACCGTAAACTTGAGAACGCTAGTAAATTAGGATTCAAAGCATACCCTCATGTTCTTAGACACTTCAACATCGGATAATGCATTAAGATAATTCTTGGGACTAATCCCATTAAGATGTGTGAGATCTGTAACAATTCGCATTTTCAGGATTTCTATCCATTCTCAAATTTTTACTATTCATCTTGAGAAATCACTATTCAATTTTTCCTATTCACTTTCACCATTCATCCCATATAATTTTAATTCATATTCTCGTAAGATAAATTATTTTAGTAATATCCTGAGAGTTCGACAATCGTTAGATCATTTTCGAAAAAGTTATTAAGAAAACATCGTTTTGGTCGGAACACCATTTAAACATCCCGCGCATAACAAAAATCAACTCTGACAATTTTCCTCACATCAGATTAATTTTTAGATCACTCATAATCAATTAGAGAAATTTTTAAGATTTCATTTTAAAATGTTACCTAATAAACCTTGAGCTGCACGACTAAACTTACGTTTTAAACAATTCTAATGAGACCCACTTAACCATTCCCGCTTGTATTTTATAAGATGTTTAGACACTTTTACATTTTTGGAAAAGTCAAACATATTTCTCCTCCGCTGACCATAAAAAATTAACCTTATGCTTCTCTGTTTTGCTTAAATCGGTAACTTTTAGACTTCACGTATAACTGTAAGTTATCCCACGATAACGAAAACCACATTTTGACATCTCATATCACTTTTAGACTAATTTTAGTTTACTCTAAATAAATTCACGATCATTTCCCTGAATTTTGTTCTTTTTCGATAAACTGAATTACGCGTTTTTGACCGCGGTTTCCAGCTTTTAAGCAAGCGTTTTACACCCAATAAGACTTATCACCCATTTTATATTTTTATATGGAGTATAATGATGAGTTTCATCATTCCTACAAGTTTCGTATTTTTACGATACCCGCTTTTACGTTTTATGGCTTAACAACTTACGGTTGGCATTTAACGGAACCAAATCATGCTCTAAACTCAAGATAATACCAAAACTATCCACCTAAGTCATCTTATCTTGTTATGGCTGACATAGGGGGGGGGGGAGGGGGGCGGGGCAGTCATCATCTTGGTGTCTTAATCCTAACCATGGTTCATTTAGATCATTACATGTGTCCTAACTTAACCATGGTTAACATTTAACCCAATATATGGTTAACCAAACTTACCCTCCTATAAATAGCAAGTGAAATACATCCTAAAGACCCTCATAAACTGATTTGGGTCGTTCATAGCATAAAACATTCATATCTTCCATAATTTGATCTATAAACTCCAAGTTTATGCAAAGAAGTTTCAAGTAGTAAGTTACTACATCAAATCTCTAGCAAGTTTAAGTGATCTTCTTGAGTTTAGATCCACTCAAGTCACTTAGTTCTTCATCACCAAATCATCAAGATCACAAGGGTGCCAAGGTGTAGAAAGCTAGCTTAATTCAAGGTCCTAAGTGTTCAATCAAAGTCCGATCCTTACTAGTTACTGTTTTCTTAATTGAAAGCCAAAAGTTGTAAGCAACTAATCACCACCATCATCTCATCTTTATTATTTATAATCTTAACAATTTCATGCTATATATATATAGTTACTATGTTGATTCATGATGTACATATACTCAATCACATGTTTTAATTCACATATTGTCGTAAAAGTAACAAACTAGTAAACTAGTCATATTCTACACATTTGAAACCATTAAAACCAGCCACATATGGACTTTCTAACTTACATAATATGGTAGACAAGATAAAAAGGTAAACATAGCAACTTGAATCACCCGAAACGGACAAACGAGTCAAAAGTTATAGTCAAAAGAAGTTAGCGAAACCAAAACACAAAAATCCAAATGGAAGTCGTTTTAGGTCTGTCTGTTTTAAAAGTGGTACTTCTGTTCCGAATCATCAAAAAGTTAAAACACGAAAGTTGTCCGGAACGACGTTTTCCTTTGGTTCCAAAGAAGCTCGGACCTTGAAAACGCTTAAATAGGCCATATTCTTTCAAAAACTAAAACTGCCCTATATATAGTTTCACGACTATACTTTTGTCACAACTAAAAGCGAAACCAAGTTATTTTCATAGCTAGTTACATATTAACTTAACAAAACTTCATTTAATCTTTGAAATAGTGTTTTCACAAGCAACGGAAAAATGACCATTTTACCTTTTCCGACGATTTTTACCAAAACTTCATTCTTAAACATGTTAATAAGTTGTAATTACTAGTAAACAATGAGAACTTGTAAAAACTAGATAATTTACTAAAAACATGATAAACTTTATGATATAACAATCCTCACTCAAAACATATGTTTTATCTACTAAGTGCTACAAAACTAGGGAGCTTCATGCGATGGGTTTCATTTGAGTAAAACGTATCGATGAGTTGCTGGATTTACGATTTAAAGTGTACTAGCTCCTCGAACGTTTACTACATGACCTCTGAATTGTGATGGCCCAAAAGGTAGTACGATATATATAAACTAAACATGTTTTCACAACTAGACCATTTATATAAACTACATACTCAAATACCATGTACTACATCGTGATCAACATAGAGACGTATATAGGCTTGTTATTTCTTTCGCATCATTATTGCAAACCTAAGTCGCAACATCCTATTCTAGGTTGCTCGTAGAAGTTATTACGGCATATCTATCATTCTCATTATACATTTGATATCATTTACTCTGAGGTTAGTTCATAGCCCCACTTTCTATTACTTAATTGTTTTACGAACCCTTGGGGGAAATACATGCTTTATTTTAAATTGAACACATTGCTTTCAAACTATATGTTTATATGATTGTCATATTGTCACTAAGTAACCATCATTTGCCAAACATAAGTCCCTAAATCATGAACCATTAATCACTGGAGAGAGTGAGCACGAATATTGTGGATAGATCTATCGGGATTGACGAATCCGTTTGTGTTGACCGGGTAGGCAAACAAACGCACTATATTTGAGTAACATTAGGTAAAATGGAAATTTTACCTATTAGAAAGTACCAACGCTTTCTCCAATTAATATTGGAACACGTTAATGCCTTGGTTTCATGAGCTTGGTGACAAACAAAAGCGGCTCAAGTATCATGTACTTGAGGCACTGCATCAAACAATAATAATCGTTTTGTTTTCAAACATTTGGTGTGAGTCTAACTAACTCACACTACCAACATAATGTGTTCAACCATCAAACAAACTCTATGAATTTCACTCAACCTTTGTGTTGACAATTTTAAGCATGTATTTCAGTCCATAATGTCGTCGCAACGGAAGAGCAAGTACTAGATCAAGAAGGCTATAAATATTTTATCATTCACAAAACATCAAAGACTTTATATTGATGTAATTTGTAAACAATGGAACCAACTGGGACCTATTTTGTAAACTCTGATATATTTTAATAATTTGAATGATAAATCCTTTTTTAAAACGACTCCATTAGAGTTTGTTTTCTATTGTTATGATCGGTTGTGCCATGAAGTAACACTGTTTGAATTCACGCGATATCACGAAATGGGGTGTTATGTATCTCCTTTGGGGTAGTCGTGGTATTGGTGTAGTTGGGTAGTATTCCTCCTGTAATGGAACTCGTGATCTAGCCTTGTACCGATAAAGTGTAGGCGACGTTGTGGTAGGTTTGGTTCTACGTGGAAGAACCCCTAGCCTTGTACCGGATAAAGAGTGATGTTGTGAAGGCTTCTCCTACCACATTAAGGAGCTTGTGTTGTGTAGCGCTTACGAACTCTCAAGTGGGGAACTCGGGGAGTGGAGTAGGGCAAGGAAGGTATCCTTGTAGCCGAACAACTATAAATACACCTAACTCATAGTTAAGGTTTCTTCTTCAACTAATCACAGCCAAAATCATCATTGTAAGTATTCTAACTACGTTACTTCTCTTAATTATGAGTCTAGGGTTCTAATTTATACACAAAACCAAAACATGGGGATTATGCATATTCTTACACAAATCATGAACTACATTGTTAAAATTATATAACTAATCATGTTTCCCTTAGTTAGGAGTTACATATCATAAGGCGTTATCATAATTAACTAAAAACCCCATGTCAAAATTTTGAAAAATTTCTCACTTGTAGGAAAAACAATTTCTCATTGTTCATACAAATAAAAACGTTATTTTCATCACTTGCATAATATCTCTTGAATACTAAAGGTAATGCATAACTAATATGCATTCCCGGGTATATTCAAATGAAGCCACATTGAATTAGAGCGTTTGTTATCTCTTGCATTTTGCCAAAACAATACTAATAAAAACTATTTTATGCATAAAATGAGTTGAGATAACCACAACTCCATATTGTTTGCATATAGGCACACACAAGAACAAAAATGCTAATTCAGTTTTCATTTTTACTAAAACATGTAACTTCTTGCTCCTAGGAACAAACATGGTAGCCGTAAAGTTTTACGATCACAAAATACACTTGGATACATCCCACAAGACCACAAAACTAAGGGTCTTATTAAAGACCAAGTTGAGGTTTTTAAGAGTCTAGAGAAAAGGTACTTTCATGAGGGTAGGACAATTCACCCATCCTTTGTCGAAGGAACAAACCTTCGTCAAGAACTAGCCACCATCCACTTCGATGGTCTTCTAGGCATTGATGAGCCCATTTGCCCTAGATTTGTCCTTGAGTTCTATGCTAGTGTAATTTCAGTAACAAATGATGATGGTTTTATGTCTCTTAGCTTCAAAGTCAACCAAAATGACCACACCATTTCCCTCTCTCAATCTTGGCCAAGTTAAGAATTCTTGTGTTGGAACTTGTCTATACTAGGATAAGTGGTCACTCACAATTCTTGATTCAATTCATGACTGTTCTCCTCCTTACCAAACCCCTTTGGTCAACAAAGATGTCATCTGTGAGCATTCCTTTGATAGGGTAGCACCAACCGTGTCACTTGAGGAAAGGAAGTCAACCGAGATCCATACTTTAATGGAACTCAATGAGCTTAAGCCTCACTTCAAGAAATAGGAAGAACTCCTTAGAGCCAATGTCATAAGCACCATAGGAAACGACTATATCAATGCTTGCCTTTGCTACATGCTCTATAGCTTGTCTACTCGTCAACCATTCAACTTGGCATACTACATTGCTAGGAGGATGGTCGACATTCCCACTCAAGGCTCCGTTGCTCTTCCGTACGTGATGCTTCTTACCCGTCTCTTTAGAGCTTTTGCACCCATTCCACCAAGTCCTAGAGGGTTGAAACTTGACTATCCTCTTATCCCTTACATGTTTGTTCAATTCAGTAATGAAAGGGTATCCAAGACTAAGACCAAGGGAAAACGGCCACAACCTCCTACTCCTTCATCCTCATCAAATAGCTCAGAAGATGGTCTCCCCAACTCTAGGCTTCCACCTCATGAGCACTATGCCTCACTTCCAGAGATTGAGAACCCCACGGAGAAGTTCAAGCAAACCAAGGGATATTCAAATGTCGGTAGGATGATGTCCAAGATATACAAGAAGTTGGACAAGTGAGATAAGGTTTTAAGAGGGTGTTTGGTACAATGACAAAAACAATGTTGTATGATGTAATTTATGTGTTCTCGATTTCTAGGACGATAAAAAACTTAAAACAATGATGTGAACTAACTTTCTCATGCAGGGGGATAACATTCGGATGTTATCAAATTTTCACCATTTTCACTTTTTAGTGAAAATCACTAGCCTCTATTGGAAATACATGCTCCCGTATGTTTATATGTGTGTTATTGCTTGTTCCTAACTAGAAATAATTATCTCCATATGTTTTTAAAAAAATTCAGGATTCGGAAAAGTCCACGAGGGTTAAAAAAAACTCCTCTTCCAACATTTCTGCACAGCACGGATTTAACGGACCAAAAATGGTTTCACTGCTATAAAATTTGTGTCCGCCAATTGTTAATGCTTTTACTAATTTTAACCAAATTTTGGGTTCCTTCCTGTAAAATTTTGGTGTCATGGGATTTGCAGTGTAGCCTACTAATTTTACTAATCTCGCGAATCTAAATTACCAAATTTTGTTTATATGTGGATAGTTTTCCCTGCTTTTCATTTATATTAGGACTAGTTTAACTTTACTTAGACCAATGGATATCCATTTCCCACCAAAATTCAAAATTCCTCAAAATCCACCTAAGGAACTCTTTTTATAAAGGAAGGAACCATATTTTTGGTTCCTTGAAATCCGTAGATGATATGATCTTCAAGATTTTGCAATGATTCAGCTCATTTATTGCATATCTTAAGCTCATTTCACTCAACACTACTTGTATGGATTGAACTAGAGTGATTTGAAATGAATTAAACTCTTCCAAATCATTAGGAACCACTTCACTTGTATGGCTTAACATCAAATCAAACACATTTCTCCATAATCTCATGATCCTATAAATTAATACATCAAAGATGATCATCTTCA
>OU343217.1:44310101-44350784 GCA_910596185.1 Chrysanthemum makinoi | reverse complement strand
AGCTGTATTTTCTATCGAAAATGAATGAGAACAATTTATTTTATAGCGTAAACATGTCTTGGTCACCAAGACAGTATATTTGCTAAAAAATAACCCAATATGCAAATCCTCGAATCTGTAGCAAAAAGATACGCACATATGCGAGGCTTCGGAGCTGCATTGGTGTCCGCAGGCTCGCATGAGTTCAGAAGCTCCGAACTCATTTTGACCCAGAAATCCTGAAATCTGCACCTCCTGCGCGCGCTCACGTAGGTGTTGGAGTAAAACCAACTAAAAGATTTTGATAGCCAATACTAGGATTTCCTTATAAACATGCTTTCATTTCCTTCTTTGGGCGATGTGGGATACTCTCCCAAAACCCAATTTTTGTGTTTCAAGTGCTTCACTTTAAGACACGATATCTCATTCATATCAACTCCATTTTTGACACTCTTTAGCTCGTTGCGAAGCTCTCGTCAAAGAGAACGCAAAGCTACCAAGAAATATAAATATATATAACATATACATATATTAAATAGTGTCTAAAATTTGCAAAAAATCATTTTGCAAAACCAATTTTCCAACAATATATCCACTTATTCACATGCGGGTACCCGTGGGTTATGGATTTTTTCTCGCCCATTGCCATCTTTAAATAAGGCCTTTTGCGCACGATCAACGAGTTGACCCTCTTCATCAGTATGTGGGGGTTTAAAGCTAGAGGCTTGAAACTTTATAAAAAATTAACTTGATGGATTATTTTACACTAGTTATTTAACTACATTATCTATCGACGTGAAGTACCTCAACCATCATCTTAAGGGGCATTTGGATATGCATTTTGAAAGTGACTATATGATATTATATAATCAAAATGCAGATAGATCAGTTATACTAAAATGTGTTACAGAAGTTATGTACACACCTTAAATTATGGCTTTATCTTAATATGATCATGTCATTTACCCCCTTAAAATCGTCCTAGAAGTGGTTAACCCTAATGCCCCTTGATCACATCCAACTCATAGTGAGCTAGTAACATAATTATAAAAAAATAAAATAAGATATGCATATGTAAACTTTGAGATGCCGGTCTGGCATTGCAATTTCAATAAACGTAGTTTAGTCGATAGCGTTAACTATATAATGCTGTAACTTCTTGTTAATTCATTTTACGAAATCGACTTTTTAGCCAAAAAATGGTGACAATAACTTTTACAACGAATGATTAAATATCCATCTCATTTTCCTCTGTACATTCAAATCCTTCTTGTTTACACATAGGAAGCTCCCATCTAAAAATCACAACATGATTCTTCATTTTAGCCTCTTTCGCAAAACGTCCTTAATTTCCAGAAAGAGTTTGGACGATGGTGTTGTGCCATGGGTCAGACAGGTGCTGCAATAAGTTATCAAACGGCCCTTTTCCAGTCACATTGTGCTGAACAATGAACCCCAAAAACGCCAACATAGCCAGTCTCCCTATAGTCAATAAAACACATTATTAGTATTAATGGTCTAAATATCGATAATTTTGCAATTTAACAATAGTAAGAGAATATTTAGCTATGTACCGTTAGCAATTTCTTTATCTTTGGCCTCAGCTGTGGGTGCAAAATTTAGTGGATTAAAGATGCCACCAGGGTAACCAACTTTATTAGGAGGCAAGCTATAGCTTTTGAAGATCGGGTCTTGATTAACGCTTCCTGGATTCTTGATATCTTGCCACCTTCTAATCTCGACGTAATGGAACAAGATAAACTCGATAACCAACAAAGTTGATGATGATGCAAAGTATTCCTGCTTTCCAGCATCATACCATTTTGGAACATTGAGTATGCCTGAGTTTGTTAAGACTTCGGGTAATAGCATTCCTGCGACTCCCAGCATGGCCCATCGACCATTTTGGAGCTCGGATTGTACGAACCATTTTAAGCTCTCGGGGTCCTCTGCTAATCCTAGTGGATCAAATCCATTGTCACCTGCAAGACTGTATACAAAGTATGTTAATTCATGATCAAAGTTGTGACTGTAATTGTAGCGGTTAGTAGTGCATAAGATACTTTAGTAGATTGTAGCTATTAGTTGTATAAGAATGCAGCTTTAATTAGCTGTATAAGTTGTGGCTCTTAGTTGTATAAAAATGTAACCTTTAGCTATAAATATACATTGCAGGTAATACATTTAAAAAGGTGTAAACCGTATCACCTATGCAAAAGTGTTCGTTAAATATAGTTACAGTCGAAAAGTATATAATGACATATATGGATCGTGCTATAATTATCATACTTGCACTCTATATATTCCAAGGAGAAATGTACAAAACTTTAGCAATTTTCAGGTGAGAAAGTACCTTCCATCAAGGTAACTAGGTGAGGCTAGGCTGGGTAGCCATTCACCTTTCTTGGCTTCAACCTTGAATGACACTGATGATGAGGTGGCTGGTTTAACTGCCAATGTTCGGTTCAACTTTCCTGATGATCCGGAAAGGAACGCGGACCGTGAGGTGCATGGCCGGAGAGTGGGGACTGATGCTTGTGTCACGGTAGCCATTTTCGAATGAGATCGGTTGAAAGGGGGCTTATAATGGTTGTTGAAGTTGTTGAGGTGAGTTGAAGAAGATGTGTGATGTTTGTGTCCCTTTTGTAGGACTAATTTTGTTTGTGTACTTGTGGCTGTAGTCATAGAGACTTGGCTTTGGTATATTTTTGGTGATCGTACGGTTGTGATATTGGTTGTGATTGTAGATTGGCCAATGGATTGATGGCACTTATCCTTATCTTGGGTGTCATATCTACAAATCTAATACCTTCTTCTTGTTGGACACAAGTGTGTTGAAGGGTCCCTTTGGATCTCTATGTTAGTACATTGAACATATATACACCTTGGTTTATTTTAGACTATTTCGTGAGACGCTTTTCATTGGCCTTATATTTGTTTGCTAATGGTATCTAGCTTTGACTAAATTAGAAAGGGTCCGGATTTAGCACCATGCTAACATGACAATTTTACTTTTTATAACCAAGTGACATTTTCACAACAAGTGATGCTAATATTTAGAACTTAACCTGCCCGGCTGCACTCCCATCCTATGATGGAAATATCTAATGATGTAGCGTCGATGAGGCCAGATGGACGGACCACGAAACATAGGTCTAAGACGAACGGTAATGACTATTGAGACGAAGGTCGGAACAATTGTTTCGAATGGTCAACACCAAACATTGTTTCTATAAAAGAACAATAAGACAAAATGCAAGATGCACTTATGTGCGATACATTGAGAAATTGTGCTCTTTGATGGTAGAAAAGCTTAGAATACGTAGTACTCCATAATTCACATTGTCGGTCAAGGCCTCTAGGGGGGACTAGTTACATGTCTCATGGTCAATATGATGGAAGTAAATCACAAATGCTCCACAAATTAAGACCAACAACTCAAGGGGTTGATATTTGAACCTAAGAAATCAGTTGTTAAAGTTGCATCGGCCCTTACCATTTATCACTCTTGTGAGGATTGTCTCTTGTAGTATCTTAAGGGATTGATGGAAGAAATGATTAGCCTTACACGAGTTTAAAATGTCCCTTTTCTGATAGAAGAATTTTAGTGGTAATGGGTTGGGTCTAGTGCTATCAATTGCTTGGAGTGTAGCCTATTTCCAAATACAAACTTTTTCATTGGGCTCGGTTGGGTCAAGTGCTATCTATAGATCAGCCTTCATCCCATTTCGATGAGCAAAATTGTCATTAGTAGCAAATCTGGCAATGTTGAAATTCGGAAAAGCCTATAAAGTTCATGTTAAGTAAGGTACTAAGGTATTTACAACTTATGAGTTATGATCTTATTATCCCAAGATCATGAATGCCGATTAGCTTATAAGCTGCTAAAAATAAGCTTGTAAACTTGTTAACAATAAGCTTGTGATCTCGTTGATTATATTAGTCGCCAAAAAGCTAGAAACAACAGTTGCTAAAAAAAATTGTCTAATAGATCCAGAAAAGCTTAGATTATAAAATAGTACACTTAACACCCTTGATAGATTTTCAACTTCCATCATATTGAAATTTTTGCTTGCATTCTTTAGATTGCATGTTCAGATTCAATGTACAACCATATATATATTTTAATGTTACACTTGCAATAAATACACGAATTCTGCATGATACATTGGCGTTCGTAGTCATTACACATCTATATTGACAGTCAATATACGTGGTGAATATGTGTGACAGAATGTAAGTAAGATTACACATAAAAACAGTTGCACACAACACAGACTGCAGCACTTCATTAATTATCAAACAAAACAAAACAAACATAATAAGCGGTGTGTCATAACACACCCTGACTCACTGACCACCTTCTAAAAAAGCTGTTATTTTTCTCACTAACTAACATGCTACCATTAAAACACCTAGCTAGCGCGTGTAGTTGACGCGCTACCTCTTCTCCTCCACCGAAAAAACAGAGTAAAAGAGCATACACACATAAGACATAACTCCTAAAAGTTAAGACATAACATGTCAAAATGAGCCTCTCTAATACGAGCTCATTTTGTACAAGTTTTTTTAATGTAATGCCTAAAATTGTCCATCGCTAAATGTCTGGCCGAAAGACCAGCCGTTTGGGACGGCATTCCTGCAAATAACTGTGCGGCCATCACTCGTGGTAACTTTGAAAGATAAGGCTTGCCCATCGAGGTTGGAGTTGCTTTGCCAGTTTTGGCCCCAGTTTCGTGACATTGGTACCCATTTAGTTTTTGTACCTTTGATTGCTACTGACGTTACGTCCCCTGCTCCTCCTACGTTTGTTATCAGTACTAAGTTGAAGTATGAGTGTCCGTTAACGGTGAATCGTATACCTCCTTTCTTCATGCATGGTACCCTGTGAAAAACACACATAAGATGTTGTCTACATATTTGTAATTTTTCTAGAATGTAAATAGTTTTTAAAAATGATTATTTGCGCTTGCTTAGATACATTAGAAACCAACGTTCAAGTCATAGACACGTGTGTGAGTATTTGACGCTAAAAAATTTGTTGCTTCGAAAGATTTGTACTCTTTCTATGTGAAGTTTGAGTACTTCATTTGTTTTTATAATAAAAGAAGTAAAGAAGGTATCTGAGAACATGGGTTTAGAAGCTTTTTTGTCTAAATTAGTAAGACCACCCACAATATTTGCTTTATAGATTTTTACAATTTTACTGAAATGTCATGTTGCCATTTATAAAAAGTATCATCCACAAGATAGCTTTAAAGAACTTCATCTTCTTATAGTAAAATTAAGTTGAGCAAGGAACTTGACAACATTGATTAAAAAGCTTCTCCTTTTTCATATGGAATTTTATGATTTTTGGCTTTTTTGCATGTACTTAAAACAAGATATGACATCCACCAAATTGCTTTACAAAACTTTATCTTAAAATAGTATGGTTTAGTTCAAGAGGAAACTTGCCAATGTTTATAAAGCTTTTTCATGATTTTTGGCTTTTAGCATGTAGATATATCAAGAAGTAACATTAACAAGTCTGCTTTAAAGAACTCTATTTTTTTTATAAAAAAAGATTAGTTGAGATAGGAAAGTCTTTTTTAAAAAGACTGAAAACGGCCACAAGAATACCGTTAGGCCGCGTATATCATAGAAAAAGGCTCGAATTTGTTGTTTATAAAGCTTTTTCATGATTTTTTGCTTTTGCATTTGAACTTAACAAATTTTGCATGTAATTAGTACCTCTTGTATTGAACAGGAACAATTCCAGCTCTATATTGAGCAATTTGCTGAAATACAGGTTGAGAGAGGTCAAAATGTTGTTGGGGAGGGTTACACCATCCTCCTGCATTGTTAGGTAAGGCATTGTTTGGAGGGCAGAAATTAGTGGCAGTGACTACTATTGAACCAGGGTGGCACCATTTTGGGTCACTAGCACATTTGATTTCAAAGCAAGCTCCACAACTCATCCCATTGTTGAATAGTGCTGTACTTAGTGCGGCTGTGTTTGTTCCATACCCTTGACTGTATAAGTTCCCATATCCACAAGCCCCACCTGCGCATAATTAGTTAATTACCCCCACAGTGTCATTAACCGTACGGCTTTTGGCCTAGTGGTATGTGAATGAATTATCAGCCAAATAGTTTATGAGTTTTTGTGTCAGATAGGTGGTTTAAGTTTTGTATTTTTTATTAAAAATAGTGTCCTTAATTCTAAACTTTAGTAATAAAAAAAAAATACATTAGTGGTAAAGGTTAAAATTTTCTTACCCATAGTGCCAGAAGCATCACCACCTCCATAAAAGGTAGCATGAGCATCCATCCAAACTCCATTGTTCCCTTTAACCATAGAGACCATTGACAAAATACCCACAACCAAAAGCCCAATTGGAGCCATTATTCCTACACAAGTTAAACAAATGTTAGTGAAACATGCAATCTTTAAGCTTCAAGAGTTTTATATAAAAATAAAAAAAACTTAAGAAATTAACAAAGGTTTTACCTTTTGAGAAATGCATGGAAGAGTAGTGGAGGGTGTTGTTAATGAAAGTGATGAGTGTTGTGCAATGTAAAGGAAGTTATAGTGTGAATAAATAGATGGTTGGCAGGGGCAATTAAGTAAAAAGCATATTAAAACTCTTTATATATACTTTTGGAAAATAAACACGTTATAATAAGTGACATTTTCTTTGGTATAGGTGTAGCAACATGAAATCGCCAGGTGCTACTAGGTATGTGAAAACAAGCAATATTGCATCAAGACAAATTCAACAGGTATGTGAACTTTTGCTACAAGAAATATAAGTTGGTAAATAACATGACTGTTACTGTCATATACTGTAAATACAAGTGTTACCATTTTGACTACCTATGTTTACTCAGTACTTTTATAATTAAGAGTAACACTTAGTTACTTTATATCACATGTTTGAATTTGTCTAGATCCTAGTAATAATGCTGGATGTGCACCATTTTGACTCTTCAACAGTTGAGTTGATTCTAATTCAGTGTGCTAGCTGCATATGGTACTGAGAATTCACATTTTGTTTGCATGTTTTGAATATGAAGATTAAAGGATGATTTTTGACTCATCATATGCATTCATTGCATTCTAACTAGAGTTTGAGACAATGGTCATTCAATGTTATCTACCGGACTACAATACTCTCTACTATTTCACACTTACGTGCGATAGATAAGGAAAAGCGTGTGATGAATTATTCGGCCAGATTCGTTAAATGGCTTAAGTCTTAACTCTTTGATACCACTAGCACAATTTTGTCTTCCAATTAGTAGTATGTGAGATAACCTAATGATTCTAAATATGAGTATCATAATACTAGTAATCTGGATCTTAAACAAACAACAAGAGTTAAGATGGTTAACAACATTGGAAGTAACAATCGAAAGATAGGGTAATGTGCAAGCAAGTTTCATAGGGAAAACCAATAAAAACTACAAATGTTGACTTTGAAGTGTCAACTACAGCTTTCAAATTCACATGGGTCTAAGTCTAACTATTTCGAAAGATGTGATTTTTGTTTCATAAATGAGACCAAGGACTTTGGTTCCTGGTAATCAGAGATAATTGTCGACTTTCTTGGTTTTAATCTTTCAATAAGACTTATTTGTTTGCATCTTAGTTTATATCTTGCTTGTGACTAATGTTTTGGCACCATGGTATTTCATTGGGGGTGGATCACTTTTACAGTTTACCAGCTTGATTTGTGCTTCTCGTGGCATATTATGTTGCATGCATTTATCATTTTGTCATATTGGTTATTAGCAACGGCAATGCCTAATTTCGTTTTATGTTTTTCATCCTATATACGGAGTAGTACAAAGCCAGAGGTATGCAGATACGTCCTTACGCATGTATTACAAGTGTCCACGATTCGTTTAACTCAAATATTTTGAGAACTTATATACTATAATAAAAACCAAAAAGAGTTTGTAATCTACCTCATATTACTACTCGATTAGGTTAAACTTTGTATTAAATTTTTTTTTTTTTTTTTTCTTTCTTTTTTCTTAGCAGGATTATATATACCAATCGGCCTATATGACTCACACATACTAGTCGGGAATTTTTCTTAAAGCAATCTTTCTATCCTCAAACAAGAATATTGTTGTCTACATCCTAAGTTCCTAACTCCTCATACACAACTGGGTGTATTTGGCGAAGAGCGTCTAGAAGCATTTAAGAGCGATGAGCGTTGAGATTTTAATGCTTGTTTGACAAGCAGCAAGTAGCTTTATTTTATTTTATTTTTTGAAATGTTCCTTTTTCAACACTCCATGAAATAGCATTTAGGAGCGTTGAGCATTTATGAGTTGTTTTACACATTATGATTACACATACAATTACGTTACAAACGTTTTATAAAAGAAAACAACTACTACTCACTCTACTAATGTTATTTTTGCCAAACACCTTATAATATTTTCAGTTCATGATATCTGCAAAGCCCAAAGAGTGAATGAATGGTTGGAGTGCTACTTTACAATTAGCCTTTAGTGACATGACTCTCAGTAGGTTACGAGAAGAAGAACTTCGCAAATCCGGACACATATCTCCAATATAAGGCGTATGCGTGTCGTTGAATTGCATAATTTTAACATTAATGTGTGTATGATACATAAGCTTAACCATGTCTTCCACATTTTGCCATTATGCGAAGTAGCTCGCAGAAGGGCGTGTAGAGTGTAAAAAAAGTAACATTGTCAGCTATGAACGTTTTACGAAAAGATCTTGGGTAATTATTTTCAAAACAACAAAGTCTTTTGAGTTTGGGTTTTAGGAACATAGAAGAGGAGTTTTAATCCTACATAGAAGTAAATAACAAGTGTGATGGTGTTTATAAGTTGAATTTCTAACCTACGATTACTTCTATTGATTAATGGAAGTATGGAGGGCGTATAGGGCGCGGAGCACCCATAGCGCACGTAGCTGATGGGCGAAAGTAAAGTTTGATGGTGCACTTTACACTTCGCTAACTCGCATCACCGCGGGCCGTTAAAGTTTGTTTCGGCATCAGCAGACAGCCACGGTTCGGTTAGGGTTTGGAACCATGGGTTGACTTTGTGGATCATGATGGATTGGGCCGGCAGTTAGAGGCCAACCATCACGACAGTATGATTCGGGCACTTGTTGGTCATGGTTACAGTCCAATAAGAACAGCCCGTCCAACTATAGAAATATTATTTGTAGTGTCTAGAAATTCTCGATAACTCAGTAGTGTATCCGGATTATCACCACTCCTTGTAGTGTTGATAATTGTTACATACATTGTTTCATTGTATCGTGGGAGGTAATTCGTCGGTAACCCGGAACATGATTGTTCTAAAAGAACGGTGGGAGCGAAATTGCTTTAAGGACGGAGAGAACTCACCTTGAAGTAACAAGTAGTAATGCGCTCATAAGTAACTAACGGTTCATGATATGGGTGGGGACTTAGCGGCTAATGCAGTAACTTAGGCAATAAGTGAATATTTATGCATTTGTTTTTGTATGTAAAAACAAGCAATGTATTCTCACCCTCAGTGTTTTAAAATAATGTAAACATGTAAAAAGCATGGCTATGAAACTCTCCTAAAGTGAAGTACTACAATCAGGAAAATAATCACAAGTATCGAGAGTGCAAAGTTCTAACCCATTGTTGCAAAACTTAAATCCATTTTTCCAGGTTACATCTTTTCTAACAGCCAACAATTATACCATATAAATCTATATGTGTACACCTATTTTTCACTTTCCTAACTATCCACATACTCAAATACTTCCAATAACATATCTTTAGAAAACTCATTGAAAGTACGTCGCAAGGGATAGGACTCAAGCCCAAATACAAGTAGTTACCCATGATGGAACCTTGTCTTGACGCTTGGTTATTCACCAAGTCTCTAGATAAGCAAAAGTATATCTTCCAAACTTGATTAAAAGTTCTAAAAGTTTTAACTTCATCCCAAGGTTAGTAGAACTAAAAGTGTGGTGTAAGAAAAAAAGTGAATTGAAAATTCTTAATGGAATTATAACAAATATTGTGTTGGGATGTTTAAGCTACGGTAACATCCCTGATAATATGAACTTATCTGTATGTGGAAGTAAGGCCGCTTCCAATGAGCTGAAGGGCTTGGTTCTAAAGCAATCTGAGAAACCGAGATATAGACCCTTGGCCAGTTTCAACGGATCGGCACAAAGTGGATTGAATGAACGAGAGGAAGGATATGCGTGAATCGTTTCTGTTTAACATATAAAGGAAGATAGTTCAATAACTTTGGTTCAATCACTCTTATCCTAGTTAAGCTTGAGCACTTTCACTACGTAAAGATTCAAGGTGTAATATTCCATCTTTACTTATGCGTAACACCTCCAGGATTTTCTGAATCAGATTAGATCTAACGTGTCTTTTCAAAAAATATGTCTATTTTGAAAATAGTGGGGGATTGTTGGATAATTATTTTCAAAACAACAAAGTCTTTTGAGTTGGGGTCTTAGGAACATGGAAAAGGATTTTTAATCTCACATAGAAGCAATAACAAATGTGATGGTGGTTATAGGTATAATTTTTAACTAGTGATTACTTCCATACTTTCACTGATTAATTAAAGTATGGAGGGCATAAAGGGTGCGAAGCACCCATCGCGCACATGGCGGATGGGAAAAAGTGGCGTTTGATGGCGCACTTTGCACTTCGCTAACTCGCATCACCGCGAGCTGCTTGAGAGCCGTTAAAATCTTTTTCGGCATCAACGAACAGGCTACGGTTTGGTTAGGATTTTGACACCTGGGTTGCCTTTGTGGATCATGATGGATCATACCAGAAATTAGAGGCCAACCATCACGACGGTATGATTCAGGCATCAGTTGTGATAATAGGCCAACGAGAACAGTCGCGTCGAACCATCACGTCGGTATGATTCAGACGACAGTTGGTTGTGGTTACGGGCCACCAACAAAAGTCGCTTCCTAGCTGAAACGGAAAGGGTTGCAAACCTTGGCCAACCCACATGCCTGACACCCATTCTGAAAGGCTGTGACTGTTGACGAACAATCACTTTTAGGTCTATAAATACAACAACAAATATGCCATTCCAGATCATCCAAAACCGAAAAAAACACGGAAAAATCTTCTCTTCCAACTACACCCGATTGCTATAAATAATATTGATATAAAAATATTATTGTAGTGTCCAAAAATTCTCGATAACTCGGTAGTTCATCCGGATTATCACCACTTCGTGTAGTGTTGATAATTGCTACATACGTAGCTTCAATGTATCTTGGGAGACAACGTCAATAACTTGGAACATTATTGTTCTAAACAAACGATAGGGGCGAAATTGTTTTAAGAACAGAGAGAACTCAACTTGAAATAACAACCAGTAGTGCTAAACTTCTTTTATTAAATCATCTTTTTAAACCCCATAACTGACAAAAGATATCTTCATGTTAATGACATATCATATATAGAACTGAAATTTGTGAAATTAACTATCAGCTAAAGTGAATTTATTGCAATATGAATATATGATATAACCTTGAAATACAAGAAGAAAGAAATAACATGTCTCTGCATCTAATAACCTATTCTCATAGAAGCATTGGATTCATAACTTCGGTGATATGAACGTCTCGTAGTTCTTTTGGAATTCAAGGTGGTTTATGTAATGTTTATGTTTTAGCAGAATAATAGGTTTGAAATACTTTTGCTCATAATAATAGATTTTGTAACTTTAAGGTTAATATAATTAATCAAACCAGAATCGGTAACAGAAATAATCAGCAACCGCTGTATCGGGAAAGACACGTTAGTCAGTTTATAAAGTAACTAGCAGGGTACCCGCGCGATGCGGCGGCGGGTACCCTGTGACGAAATTTTTCGACGAACAAATGTTATTTTGTTTTGGATTGCTGAATTTCAGATTTATGTTTTGAAAGTTTAATTAGATTGTACATTGTAGTTAAATAGTTGTATATTTTGGTGGATGGTGTTTTTAATAGTGTATTAATTGTATGTGTTGAATAATGTTTTTTTAGTTCTATTTGTGCTTTAAATACTTGTAAATTATGCTTATTTCTTTGTTTTTGCTTAAAAATCTATTTTTAGTTTATTCATGTGAGGAAGCTTAATTATATTGTATTTTGTGGTTACAAATTTGTATTTTTTGATGAATGGGTGTTTTTAATAGTGTATTAGTTGTATTATATGAGTAGTGTGTTTTTAGTTTTATGTGTGATTTAGATACTTGTAAATAACGATTATAAAGTAGTATTTGCTTAAAATTCTTTTTAAGGTGGTTTTAAAATAATAAATAGAGGAGAAGTGCCTTTCCTTCATTAAAAAAAATGTCAAAATTTTAAAACTTTGGATACGACGAAAACAATGCCTAAACTTATGTTCTTTGTGAAGAAACGTTACATCTCATTTGATTACAACTTATTGCGTTTATTATATTTACAGCAAAATATTCATTTTTAAAATATCTGTTGCTTCCAAAAAGTTCATTTTTAAAATATTTAATTATTTACAGCAAAATTAATTCGTATCCATGCAGTTATGAGCAATTCAGATCTGATTTAATAGTTTATACATGGTTCGTAATTTATACTGTACATCTTATGCAAACTTTTCTAGAGTACTAAAACGTTATCAACAACATAACATTACATGCATCATTTACAACTTTGACTTTAACAAGCAATAATCTTGATTTTACAAGCGAGTTGACGTTATATAAGTTTCATTTGATATAACTATACAAGCAATAAAAAAAATAGAAAATGGGCTTAGCATAGTTGGGTGATAAAAGCCCAGTAGGGCATATTGCAAATATAAGAAAGGCCTATGCAGAGCCGTCAAACATAACATACATCTCATCTCTTCATCAAGTTCATAACCATTTCAAGGAGAAAAAAGCGAGAATTGTTACAGTCAACCTACCATCATGGCTGTTTTTGTAACAAATTCGATGGCAACATTCTTATCTATTCGATGGCAACATTCGATGGCTGTTTTTTGTAGAATTATATCCTTACTCTCTTTTTTGTCACAACTGATGGTGTCGGGGCTTATGTTGTGGTTGGCTAGGGTTTAATGGTGGTGCATCTGTGAGATAAGAAATGTCTTGTCCCGCGAGATTGTGGTTATGGAAAACCGAAACCACCAACAACCAAAAACCCATCTCGACTACCTGAAACCACCTAAACCATCAAAAGATGGTGGCAATTTCGGTAGATGGTGGCGATGATGAGGTTATGATGGCGGCGGGCGATGATGTTTGTTTAGTGAGAGAGATGTGGTGTGTTTTATGTTACTGAAAAAATGAAGAGAGAAGCACATAATTTTCAAAGTCATATTATGCTTATACGTAACTCCTTTTGTGGACCGGATATGTGCATTAACAGGTGCATTAATGTGGTATTTTTATTTAATATGTGCATCAATGTGTTGTATATTATGCTTATTTGGTTGTAAGTCTGAAAATTATATGCTTTCAAGTGTTATATATCATGCTTTATTAGTTGCAAGTCTGAAAGTCTGAAAATTTAAAAAGAGAGAGATTCATTGGTGCATTATAAGTAGTAGTGATGGCGAGACATGTTTGCAACTTTGCATCGGGAAATAACTACACTTTATTCTTTGTGGTATCTTTTTCAGTTTCATTAACTTTAAGGTAACTAATCGTAATTATTTGTATTGCTCCTTTACAATGATGGTCAACAAAAATAGATTTTTCACTGAGTTTGACTTAAGTTCAAGTTTCGAAGCCATTATTCTTCATGATGTGGAAGAAAAACCGTAGAAACCGTCTCCTGAATACCATGATCGAATCATATCCTATCTTCGGTATTCTATTATATTATTTTAGTGTCGCTAAGATTACACAATTTTCATATCAACTATTACTCGCACTTTTAGATTATTTTTGTTAAGGTGTCGTAATGCAACATGTGTATTGGTGTTGGTCTAAAAGAAAAAAAAAATGGTTAATCCATGTTTGAGTGTAACAAGTTACTAGTGATCGAAGTTCGAGTGAAACAAACTATCTGTTTATAAACTGATTTTCGAAGTGAAGGAAATAAGAAAATAGACACTAAACCTTGGCCGCTTAGTCGTTTATAACAAAGAAAGCATGAGTTGATGTATTAAGACACTATATGTCCTTATGGTACATCCTACAAAGAACCGAAAAAAGATATGTGAACATTTATATGATATTTTTGTAACTTGTATCATATAGCCACAAGTTAAATATACTAAAAGGGATTGTCTAACCAGTGCCCTTAGGGCACTGGTTAAGAAGGCTGAGGACCCACAAAAAGGTACTAAAAAAATAATTTAAAGACTCAAGGACTCATATTTTTTCAATAAAAAATATTTTTTCAATGCTTTTTGTGGGTCCTCAACTCTTAGGCACCTGGACAATCCCATACTAAAAAGGCACATAGATATGAGTCTTTGAGTCATTTTTTGTGCATCTTTGTATTTTTTTAGTGTGCTTAACTTGTACCCTTAGACCATTATTTACAAAACCCATATATGTATGTAACCCGGTGTGGTTGATAGAATGATTGTCATGTCAATTGTTAATTTGTCTAATTATGTGAAACAAGGACATATGTATAATATACAGTCACGATTTTTGTAAAGTCATGTACTTTTGGCATGTGTCACGTAGTACATAAATAAAAGATAAAGCCATGGTCATGATTTATGGATTGTGACAGTTCAATATAGGCGAAGAAACTAGAAATCGTCTAGAAAATATGACAAAACAGATATAACATTTAGCATACGAATATGGTTCCAAGGCACCAAACTTAAAGCATGAGTATGCATATGTATGTATAGTACATAAATTTGATCACAAGGCATCAAGCAAAGAGTGGTTAAAGTGCTTTGGCACCTTTATGGATGCTATGCTACTTGAATTAGAGAAAAATGTAAAGAGAGGCATTGATCTTGATAAAAAGCCCATATTTCTATCCTTCAATGTTCAAACCAACCAATATTGCAAAAGATATTACTTTTCCTTTATATCTCATTACCTACCTTGTTATAGACTTTTGGTTAAAAAGCTTAAAGTGGTGTGATGTAAGTATGTAACCGGAAACCATACGTTTAAGTTAGGGGCAGACTATAGGGACCCTCGTATAGGGGGTTTGCTACAGCGACGCGTTTTGGAGATTGTACTGTGTGCATCGTGGTATTGTACTGTATATTTTGCTGTTTGTACGGTTGACAAGGGAGTCCCTTATAGTATATCCCTTTTAAGATATTAGAAAATGAAGTCACTGATGGTGCTACTTATTTAACTTGTTTAAGTGTTTGTGAAGTTCTTATGACCTACGGAAGTACCCGCAATTTACACATATTGTTTGGTTACGTCTTTCATCACCGCATGATTGAAAAGATAATTTCAAATATAGTAATTTCAAAGCAACGAAATTGTCTATTTTTGCATCTTCTTTAACCAAATTTCGGCATGTCAATGTCATATATCATTTTTCATAATTTACGGTATGAAAAATAGTACTTATCTGTTTGTTCATCCTTCCATAGACCATAGTACTTCATTGATAATTATAAATAGTTTTATTATGAAGATTTAAACTTTACTACAACAAAAGTGTTCAAAATGAAATAGAAATTTAAAAATTTTAAACAATGAAACACAAAGGATGTTATAAATCTATATGGACCAATCACAAATAGCCACTTCAACAAATTTAATAAAAAAATGAATTTCTTCTTCCTTTAATTGGACCGGCAAAATCCCACGAACATTTACTGGACCCAAAGTCTTACGTTCAGTTTAATTTTTTAAGAAATCAGTAAGTAAAATTTTTCAGTATAATTTTGGAGGAAATATTTTATCTTAAAATCAATGTTTTAAAAATCGGGTTTTTAATCGACCCGGTCGAGTCACCGGGCACCGGTTCGACCGGTTCAACCGGTTCGACCGCCGGGTCAACCCGGTTTTTCATTTTTTATTATTTTATTTTTTTCGACCGGGTCAACCGGTTTGATCACCGGGTCAACCGGTTCAACCACCGGGTCTAACCGGGCCAACCCGGTTTTCATAAAAAAAAATTTGAAAAAAACCAAACCCGGCCGGGTTTCATGACCCGGGTTGACCCGGGTCACTCAAAACCCGGCGGTTAGACCGGGTTTTTTTTTACCCGTTTTAGTGGCCGGGTGCCGGTCCGACCGGGTAGACCCGGGTTTGAAAACATTGCTTAAAATCAACTAAATTACTTTAAGGGTGTTCATGGGTCGGGTAATATTTGAATAAACCGAAAACCAAAACTGAACCGAATAAAGAATAATCGAATCAAACTCGTAACCGAACCGAATTTGACAAAACCAAACTGAACCGAATTAAATATTTGGTTTTCGGTTCGGTTATAGTTTTAGCAATTCAAACCGAAAACCGAATTCAAATAAATTTATATATATTTTTATATATTTATGTGTAAAAAATATTAAAACTCTTTTATACTATATATATATATATATATATATATATATATATGATAAAAATCAAATAAAAAGACAAATATCCGTAAAAAGATAAAAATATTTTTTTTTCAAAAAAAGTTCTCGAAAAATTCCAAAAAAATTTCACAAGATCGGGTATGATGGTGCATGAAAAAGTTGTGAAAAACTTTTTTCTAAAAGTGGATATTTTTTTCCGAAAAAAATTATGAAAAAATACTTTTGGGCATTAAATTGTTTTTTTGTGAATCAAAAATTGTTTTTACAACCAACTTCTTTTGACTTTTTTATCAAAATAACATTGCTCATTTAACTAAAACAAGTTGAAAATTTTGTGCATCAAAATTTTTGTGCGCATCAAAATTCGTTTTTTGTGCATTACGGATATTTTTGGAGAATTTTTTAAAAAAACAAATATTTTTATTCTTTTTACGGATATTTGTTTTTTTATTTTAACTTTACCCTATATATATATATATGCTTCGGTTCCATTTAGAAGGTTTTTATTTTGAGAACATTGAAAAATCTTCGTTTGAACAAACTGATTCATGTTTTTGATTTGATTCACAAGTAAATATCATTTTATGGTGTATCGAATCTATAAATTACAAATTTGATTCACAAATCATTGTTAAAATCGAGTTATGACGATGATTCATTAAATTTGTACAGATGATTCAGTATTCTACATATATCGCTAAATCGAGAGATTTTTAACATTGATTCAAATTTTTTTTTACACATATTGAATTTTAATAACATTAAAATGAGTTTTACGTTTGAAAAACATGAATCAAAGTTAAATATATATCGTTTTTAAAAACTTTCTCAATCTTCTCAAAATAAAAACCTTCTCAATCGATCCGGATTATATATATATATATATATATACTAGTGTGAAAACCCGTCCGATGGACGGGTATGACTTGTGATTTTTATTTTTAGGTTTAGTAGTACAAATATATACTAAAAAGTAATTAAAAGTTAAATTAAACAATTTACAACTATAATTGATGTTACCATAATCTATATATAATTGAAACAATAGAAAACATCACGATAAATACTCGAACAAAGTGATGCTAACCTAAATAACGGCTGAAAAAGGTTTTAAGTCAAAATTTTGTTTGTCAGTGGTGGGAACCCGAATGTTGGGTACCCGTAATCCCGTATGAACCGCTTCAAGTCTTGGTAAGACCCACAGTGAACCATAGAGCTTTGTTACCGACATGTTAACATTCTTAATTGTCTTGTTTGATTTGTTAGTCAGTGTATACATACCCGATCTTGTGGAATTTTTTCGGAATTTTTGGAGAATTTTTTAAAAAAACAAATATTTTTATTCTTTTTACGGATATTTGTTTTTTTATTTTAACTTTACCCTATATATATATATATGCTTCGGTTCCATTTAGAAGGTTTTTATTTTGAGAACATTGAAAAATCTTCGTTTGAACAAACTGATTCATGTTTTTGATTTGATTCACAAGTAAATATCATTTTATGGTGTATCGAATCTATAAATTACAAATTTGATTCACAAATCATTGTTAAAATCGAGTTATGACGATGATTCATTAAATTTGTACAGATGATTCAGTATTCTACATATATCGCTAAATCGAGAGATTTTTAACATTGATTCAAATTTTTTTTTACACATTTTGAATTTTAATAACATTAAAATGAGTTTTACGTTTGAAAAACATGAATCAAAGTTAAATATATATCGTTTTTAAAAACTTTCTCAATCTTCTCAAAATAAAAACCTTCTCAATCGATCCGGATTATATATATATATATATATATATACTAGTGTGAAAACCCGTCCGATGGACGGGTATGACTTGTGATTTTTATTTTTAGGTTTAGTAGTACAAATATATACTAAAAAGTAATTAAAAGTTAAATTAAACAATTTACAACTATAATTGATGTTACCATAATCTATATATAATTGAAACAATAGAAAACATCACGATAAATACTCGAACAAAGTGATGCTAACCTAAATAACGGCTGAAAAAGGTTTTAAGTCAAAATTTTGTTTGTCAGTGGTGGGAACCCGAATGTTGGGTACCCGTAATCCCGTATGAACCGCTTCAAGTCTTGGTAAGACCCACGATTGAACCATAGAGCTTTGTTACCGACATGTTAACATTCTTAATTGTCTTGTTTGATTTGTTAGTCAGGTGTATACATACAGATCTTGTGGAATTTTTTGAATTTTTGGAGAATTTTTAAGAAAAAAAAATATTTTTATTCTTTTTCGGATATTTGTCATATATATATATATAAATATATATATATATATATATATATATATATATATATATATATATATATATATATATGTGCTCGTTCCATTTAGAAGGTTTTTATTTTGAGAACATTGAAAAATCTTCGTTTGAACAAACTGATTCATGTTTTTGATTTGATTCACAAGTAAATATCATTTTATGGTGTATCGAATCTATAAATTACAAATTTGATTCACAAATCATTGTTAAAATCGAGTTATGACGATGATTCATTAAATTTGTACAGATGATTCAGTATTCTACATATATCGCTAAATCGAGAGATTTTTAACATTGATTCAAATTTTTTTTTACACATTTTGAATTTTAATAACATTAAAATGAGTTTTACGTTTGAAAAACATGAATCAAAGTTAAATATATATCGTTTTTAAAAACTTTCTCAATCTTCTCAAAATAAAAACCTTCTCAATCGATCCGGATTATATATATATATATATATATATATATATATATATATATATATATATATATATATATATATATATATATATATATATATATATATATATATATATATATATATACTAGTGTGAAAACCCGTCCGATGGACGGGTATGACTTGTGATTTTTATTTTTAGGTTTAGTAGTACAAATATATACTAAAAAGTAATTAAAAGTTAAATTAAACAATTTACAACTATAATTGATGTTACCATAATCTATATATAATTGAAACAATAGAAAACATCACGATAAATACTCGAACAAAGTGATGCTAACCTAAATAACGGCTGAAAAAGGTTTTAAGTCAAAATTTTGTTTATCAGTGGTGGGAACCCGAATGTTGGGTACCCGTAATCCCGTATGAACCGCTTCAAGTCTTGGTAAGACCCACAGTGAACCATAGAGCTTTGTTACCGACATGTTAACATTCTTAATTGTCTTGTTTGATTTGTTAGTCAGTGTATATGTAGTGTGTCCATGAACTTCTTGTCTTTTCTAAACATGATAACATACCAAAAATTATTGTGAAATTTGCCAAGGTATGGTGAATATAATATTCTTATAAGTTCATTAATGGCATATATACATGTTTTGCTAATAGTGCAGCTTAAATAGAGTAGAAATATATCTTGTTGTATGATTATGATATAAGCTAATGTAATTCTTCATATTATTTGTCTTTAAAGAGTGCAATTGAAGCACATATGGTCATAAAGTATAAGTTTATAAGCCAATATTATTGTAGCAATTGACATGACCGGTTGGACCATCCCGATTTAATAATGATGCGAAATTTATAAAAGAACCATGGGTTCTTCAATGTTGATTTATTTGTTTTTATTGTTCTTAATGGAAGGTAATTGTTTATCTATCACCACTAACTAAAGTAAGGACTATATCCTATAAAGTTTTGTAACGAATATGACGTGGATATATGTAGGCTTATACATCCGCCATGTTGATCATTTTAAGTTATAAAATCGATGCATCGTCAAAAATGATTATCAAAGACGCAACTTAAAGTTAGCGTGATTAGTGGCTCGAGTTATCAAATGCGAGCATGATTTTCCAAATTATATCTTTTATTGGATTAAAAGGTTACTTTGGTCATGGACGGATTTCATATATAGTGTAATGTTCGATCATTTTTGGTCATGGACGGATTTCGTTGGCTGATAAGTTTTTAAGTTGTGATGTTACCACAAGTTTTGTTAGCATGCCATGAAAATTATTGAGTTTGATTCAAAAAGTCAAAATCATGGTATACGCATAATTCATTAAGTGACATAAAAGGTTTAGGCATTCAGACCCGTGCGATGCACACGGGTTGTATCTAATTGTTTATTGCGTAATGTTTGTGTAAATTGTTGAAGTGTAAGTAAGATGGTGTATCTAATTGAGACGTGTTGAGTAATGTTTAGCTAAATAGTTATACGACGTTTATTAACGATTGGAAAATTGGTGAAGAAAAACAATATTACAATAGTTACATGATTAATTCAAAGCATATGCTTATAAGTTTATATGAATCAATCTATTTGATGTAAAGGAAGCTTCCACTAAATTATTTATTTCTTTACCGTGAAAAAAAATCAAGAAAAAATGGTGGATTCCAAACAGGTATTTCATCTTCATTGACATTAAGTGACCCAACTTCTTTAGCCATCCTATATACAATTGAATAAGTGGTCCTATAAAAAAAGAAACATCATACTACATAAATGTCAACGTAAACACACGAACACTATACTACATTAGAGAATGTCGGATTAAACACAAAATTTCATTTGTATTAACCAAAAAATATTGAAACATGACATTTAGTTTGGCCGTGTTTATGTTTATGAGAATATTGAGATTAGTTTGTTGAGACTTACACATTAAAACAATATAATGGCACAAAGCTACATCTGACATAAGGCCAAGCGTGATTGTTATAAGCTATAAGCATGTTAGAAATAAATTGGTACACTCCTTAATTTAAAAAGTTCGTAAAAGGCTGTGTTATCATTCTATTACATAACATTTAAAAGTGGTAGAAACATTTACAACTAATCAAATTACAAAGCTTAGAAGAGGCAAAGAAGAAGTTTCAGACTGTTGCGGTTTTAAGTGAGCCAACATTCTGCGACTCTTACTTCCTCATGCACTTTATAGTCCCCACTTTGTGCGTCTACGCAAATCATGTTATGAGTGTAGCATACAACCAAAAAGAGTATATGATGGATTAATAAGAGAAATTTAATTAGAAATGATAAGCTACAGACCAAGCATAAATACCATATCCAATAATTTTGAGTCTTTGTATTCAGTTTAAGTTAGATTACCATATCATACTGCGATGTATGTAGATGGTGTGAGGAAGAATTGGAGTAAATAGCTCCTTACAAAATTCAGCTGTAACGACTCGGATAAGATACTTAAAAAAAAATTACAGATAAGAATTGGATATGGACAAATGGCTTGTATAGTGTCAGGAGCTTTTAAGTGTTTGAAAACTTGTGTGTATTTTATCTTCAGGTATTCAAATGGGTTGAAGGGTTCAATTCTTAGAACACCCTGATTCTCGAATATTTGAACGTGTAATGTACTAAGATGAAAATTCAATCCTCAGGATATTTTCGTTTATGCACATGTTTTGTTTGATGTTTGTTTTCTTGAAAAGGAAGTGAACTAAATTTGGGGAGGATTGTTGGTAAATTTAATGCACTTGTGGGATTAGTTCACACCTGGTTTTGGGTTAGGAGGTACGGAGTGTACACCCATGAAGTCCACTGAACACCCCGACTTCGACTCATAGTAGTTTGTACTGCTAGTGTATTGGTTACTCTCTGCTAGTGTAGTAGCTGATGGTTCCTTTGGTAGTGTTATGGATCATGCTGCTAGTGTAATGGTTCCTGTGATGGTTCCTGGCGGTAGTGTATGGTTCCTAGCTGCTAGTGTAATGGTTCCTCTGGTAGTGTTGCGGTGATTAATTTGTAACGCTTTGACTCATTCAATTGGGTATGACTGCTTTATGAACATGTTTAATTGGTCATGTAACCACTATTCCTATGATAATGGAGGCTTATTATGAGTGATTAATTGGCCGTTAATCATCCATAATGTCCATTAACTAGGAGTGAGTATTCTCTACTATAAATAGAGATGGTTTTCATCAGCATGAATACACTGAAAAACATACTGATATCAGGAGAAACAAACATAAAGCTAAACACTTATAAGCGCAATGGTTATTGAATTGTGCCTTATTCTATAACTAACATTTGGTCTTATCCCAAGCAGATATTGGTGTAACCCAGGCATTAGGGTCGAATATTTTACTTTGGAAAGTGATTACACGATTCCAAGTGATATCCGGTAACCACCTAGTGGTATTTGCAGTTGCTACTGATTGTCTTAACCCTGTTCTGGGAGATACACACCAACAAATTGGTCATGAACTAAGGAATGTTTGTCAAAGGAATATGATTAGTTATCTTATGGATCAAGTTGGTGAGTTGTGAAAGATGAAACTACTTCTTGGGTCCTAAAGAGTGTTTGGGATAAACAGAGGGAATGTTATGAGTTGAATGGATGGAATACAATTAGCCTTGTATCTTGAGTCAAGAATTCATGCAACTCAATCAAAGACTGATTATTCCTTGTTTGTTAAAAGAGATAACTAGAAGTTCACAGCAATTTTGGTGTATGTGAATGACTTACTAATTACATGCAATGATGATTCAAAGATTCAACTTTTTAAGTCTCAGTTGAGTTCTACATTTCACATGAAAGACTTGGGTGAGTTGAGCTACTTTCTTGGTCTTGAAGTGACTAAATCATCACAAGGAATATTCATTTCTCAGCACTAGTATACTATGGAATGGCTCAAAGAAGGTGGTGTCTTGAATAACAAACCTTATAAACTACCCATGGATCCAAACTTAAAATTGCAGGCTGATGTGGGCTCACCATTGTCAGATCCAGAAGTGTATAGAAATTTTATTGGTACATTGATCTACTTGACAGTCACTAGGCCTGATATTTGTTACACAGTTCAATTGCTTAGCCAATTTATGCAGTCTCCTACATCTTTCTACATGCAAGCTGTCAAACATTTGTTAAGATATTTGTCACAAGCACCATGTCAAGGAATACTTTTGGCAAGTGATTCATCAGTTGAATTGAAAGCATATTGTGATTCTGATTTTGCCAGTTGTCTAATGACTAGAAGATCTACTACAAGGTACTGTATCCTCTTGGGTAATTCACTAGTCTCATGGAAGTCTAAGAAGCAAGCAGTAGTGTCAAGGTCTTCTGCAGAGGCAGAGTATAGGGCAATGGCCTTAACATTTTGTGAGATAACTTGGTTGGTCAGTTTACTCAAGGATCTTGGCATCAAAGACTTACATCCAGTGGACTTGTTCTGGGACAATCAAACAGCTTTGTACATTGCTGCTAATCCAATCTTCCATACTAGAACAAAGCATAAAGAATTGGATTGTAATTATGTGAGAAATCAAATGAAATATGGTCTTGTTAATCCTTCCTATGTTAACACCAAATCATAACTAGCTGATGTTTTTACCAAAGTAGTCTCAGTGGATCAAGACAATAAACTTTTAAGCAAGTTGGGAGTGTCCTTACCATCCCACTCTCCACTTGAGGGGAGTGTGCAAGAGAGGTCAACAATAGTTGAAGGATTACTATTGTAACATAGCTATCTTAGAGGACTAGGTGTATAAATGTAAAAATGTAAAGTAGTATAAGTGTCTTGTAAATCAGTTACACTCTTTCTCAATTAAATGTCACAAACTTTTCCACTAATCTTGTTTTATCTCAATTTCCTCCATTGAACTTCTTGGTTTACACGTGACGAGTATACATTACCCGTCACTTGCCCGCCACCCACCAATGAGTACAAATGCTCACCCACAACCCACCTGCGGGTGAAAATTAACGGGGTTATATATGTGGGAAACGGTGTACACTTTTATTAATAAATCAGATTACAAATAATAATAATAGAAAATGAAAGACAGAAATTTAAATAACAGACAGAATGGAGTAGAAGCAGAAGACAGACACTATTCAACAAAATTGAACAAAGCGATAAGACAATGGCACGAGGCTCGTGTTGAACACGGTTCCCTTAAAACAGATTCGCCGTCTGTTTCTCAGGATACAACGTACAAAGTTCTTGTACAACCGGACTAGACACACTTGCCTGGACGATCACTGAAGCTCTGTGTATTTCTGATCGAAGGAATTGCTGGAAATCGTTTGCAGTGGAGCTGTGTATTTTCTCTGTCGAAAACTGAATGAGAACAGTTTATTTTATAGCGTAAACATGTCTTGGTCACCAAGACAGTATATTTGCTAAAAAATAACCCGATATGCAAATCCTCGAATCTGCAGCAAAAAATCGCACATATCACGAGGCCGGTGCATTGGTGTCCATGAGGCTCGCATGAGTTCAGAAGCTCCGAACTCATTTTGACCCAGAAATCCTGAAATCTGCACCTCCTGCGCGCGCTCACGTAGGTGTTGGAGTAAAACCAACTAAAAGATTTTGATAGCCAATACTAGGATTTCCTTATAAACATGCTTTCATTTCCTTCTTTGGGCGATGTGGGATACTCTCCCAAAACCCATTTTGTGTTTCAGTCTTCACTTTAAGACACGATATCTCATTCATATCAACTCCATTTTTGACACTCTTTAGCTCGTTGCGAAGCTCTCGTCAAAGAGAACGCAAAGCTACCAAGAAATATAAATATATATAACATATACATATATTAAATAGTGTCTAAAATTTGCAAAAAATCATTTTGCAAAACCAATTTTCCAACAATATATCCACTTATTCACATGCGGGTACCCGTGGGTTATGGATTTTTTCTCGCCCATTGCCATCTTTAAATAAGGCCTTTTGCGCACGATCAACGAGTTGACCCTCTTCATCAGTATGTGGGGGTTTAAAGCTAGAGGCTTGAAACTTTATAAAAATTTAACTTGATGGATTATTTTACACTAGTTATTTAACTACATTATCTATCGACGTGAAGTACCTCAACCATCATCTTAAGGGGCATTTGGATATGCATTTTGAAAGTGACTATATGATATTATATAATCAAAATGCAGATAGATCAGTTATACTAAAATGTGTTACAGAAGTTATGTACACACCTTAAATTATGGCTTTATCTTAATATGATCATGTCATTTACCCCCTTAAAATCGTCCTAGAAGTGGTTAACCCTAATGCCCCTTGATCACATCCAACTCATAGTGAGCTAGTAACATAATTATAAAAAAATAAAATAAGATATGCATATGTAAACTTTGAGATGCCGGTCTGGCATTGCAATTTCAATAAACGTAGTTTAGTCGATAGCGTTAACTATATAATGCTGTAACTTCTTGTTAATTCATTTTACGAAATCGACTTTTTAGCCAAAAAATGGTGACAATAACTTTTACAACGAATGATTAAATATCCATCTCATTTTCCTCTGTACATTCAAATCCTTCTTGTTTACACATAGGAAGCTCCCATCTAAAAATCACAACATGATTCTTCATTTTAGCCTCTTTCGCAAAACGTCCTTAATTTCCAGAAAGAGTTTGGACGATGGTGTTGTGCCATGGGTCAGACAGGTGCTGCAATAAGTTATCAAACGGCCCTTTTCCAGTCACATTGTGCTGAACAATGAACCCCAAAAACGCCAACATAGCCAGTCTCCCTATAGTCAATAAAACACATTATTAGTATTAATGGTCTAAATATCAATAATTTTGCTATGTAACAATAGTAAGAGAATATTTAGCTATGTACCGTTAGCAATTTCTTTATCTTTGGCCTCAGCTGTGGGTGCAAAATTTAGTGGATTAAAGATGCCACCAGGGTAACCAACTTTATTAGGAGGCAAGCTATAGCTTTTGAAGATCGGGTCTTGATTAACGCTTCCTGGATTCTTGATATCTTGCCACCTTCTAATCTCGACGTAATGGAACAAGATAAACTCGATAACCAACAAAGTTGATGATGATGCAAAGTATTCCTGCTTTCCAGCATCATACCATTTTGGAACATTGAGTATGCCTGAGTTTGTTAAGACTTCGGGTAATAGCATTCCTGCGACTCCCAGCATGGCCCATCGACCATTTTGGAGCTCGGATTGTACGAACCATTTTAAGCTCTCGGGGTCCTCTGCTAATCCTAGTGGATCAAATCCATTGTCACCTGCAAGACTGTATACAAAGTATGTTAATTCATGATCAAAGTTGTGACTGTAATTGTAGCGGTTAGTAGTGCATAAGATACTTTAGTAGATTGTAGCTATTAGTTGTATAAGAATGCAGCTTTAATTAGCTGTATAAGTTGTGGCTCTTAGTTGTATAAAAATGTAACCTTTAGCTATAAATATACATTGCAGGTAATACATTTAAAAAGGTGTAAACCGTATCACCTATGCAAAAGTGTTCGTTAAATATAGTTACAGTCGAAAAGTATATAATGACATATATGGATCGTGCTATAATTATCATACTTGCACTCTATATATTCCAAGGAGAAATGTACAAAACTTTAGCAATTTTCAGGTGAGAAAGTACCTTCCATCAAGGTAACTAGGTGAGGCTAGGCCGGGTAGCCATTCACCTTTCTTGGCTTCAACCTTGAATGACACTGATGATGAGGTGGCTGGTTTAACTGCCAATGTTCGGTTCAACTTTCCTGACGATCCGGAAAGGAACGCGGACCGTGAGGTGCATGGCCGGAGAGTGGGGACTGATGCTTGTGTCACGGTAGCCATTTTTGAATGAGATCGGTTGAAAGGGGGCTTATAATGGTTGTTGAAGTTGTTGAGGTGAGTTGAAGAAGATGTGTGATGTTTGTGTCCCTTTTGTAGGACTAATTTTGTGTGTACTTGTGGCTGTAGTCATAGAGACTTGGCTTTGGTATATTTTTGGTGATCGTACGGTTGTGATATTGGTTGTGATTGTAGATTGGCCAATGGATTGATGGCACTTATCCTTATCTTGGGTGTCATATCTACAAATCTAATACCTTCTTCTTGTTGGACACAAGTGTGTTGAAGGGTCCCTTTGGATCTCTATGTTAGTACATTGAACATATATACACCTTGGTTTATTTTAGACTATTTCGTGAGACGCTTTTCATTGGCCTTATATTTGTTTGCTAATGGTATCTAGCTTTGACTAAATTAGAAAGGGTCCGGATTTAGCACCATGCTAACATGACAATTTTACTTTTTATAACCAAGTGACATTTTCACAACAAGTGATGCTAATATTTAGAACTTAACCTGCCCGGCTGCACTCCCATCCTATGATGGAAATATCTAATGATGTAGCGTCGATGAGGCCAGATGGACGGACCACGAAACATAGGTCTAAGACGAACGGTAATGACTATTGAGACGAAGGTCGGAACAATTGTTTCGAATGGTCAACACCAAACATTGTTTCTATAAAAGAACAATAAGACAAAATGCAAGATGCACTTATGTGCGATACATTGAGAAATTGTGCTCTTTGATGGTAGAAAAGCTTAGAATACGTAGTACTCCATAATTCACATTGTCGGTCAAGGCCTCTAGGGGGGACTAGTTACATGTCTCATGGTCAATATGATGGAAGTAAATCACAAATGCTCCACAAATTAAGACCAACAACTCAAGGGGTTGATATTTGAACCTAAGAAATCAGTTGTTAAAGTTGCATCGGCCCTTACCATTTATCACTCTTGTGAGGATTGTCTCTTGTAGTATCTTAAGGGATTGATGGAAGAAATGATTAGCCTTACACGAGTTTAAAATGTCCCTTTTCTGATAGAAGAATTTTAGTGGTAATGGGTTGGGTCTAGTGCTATCAATTGCTTGGAGTGTAGCCTATTTCCAAATACAAACTTTTTCATTGGGCTCGGTTGGGTCAAGTGCTATCTATAGATCAGCCTTCATCCCATTTCGATGAGCAAAATTGTCATTAGTAGCAAATCTGGCAATGTTGAAATTCGGAAAAGCCTATAAAGTTCATGTTAAGTAAGGTACTAAGGTATTTACAACTTATGAGTTATGATCTTATTATCCCAAGATCATGAATGCCGATTAGCTTATAAGCTGCTAAAAATAAGCTTGTAAACTTGTTAACAATAAGCTTGTGATCTCGTTGATTATATTAGTCGCCAAAAAGCTAGAAACAACAGTTGCTAAAAAAAAATTGTCTAATAGATCCAGAAAAGCTTAGATTATAAAATAGTACACTTAACACCCTTGATAGATTTTCAACTTCCATCATATTGAAATTTTTGCTTGCATTCTTTAGATTGCATGTTCAGATTCAATGTACAACCATATATATATTTTAATGTTACACTTGCAATAAATACACGAATTCTGCATGATACATTGGCGTTCGTAGTCATTACACATCTATATTGACAGTCAATATACGTGGTGAATATGTGTGACAGAATGTAAGTAAGATTACACATAAAAACAGTTGCACACAACACAGACTGCAGCACTTCATTAATTATCAAACAAAACAAAACAAACATAATAAGCGGTGTGTCATAACACACCCTGACTCACTGACCACCTTCTAAAAAAGCTGTTATTTTTCTCACTAACTAACATGCTACCATTAAAACACCTAGCTAGCGCGTGTAGTTGACGCGCTACCTCTTCTCCTCCACCGAAAAAACAGAGTAAAAGAGCATACACACATAAGACATAACTCCTAAAAGTTAAGACATAACATGTCAAAATGAGCCTCTCTAATACGAGCTCATTTTGTACAAGTTTTTTTAATGTAATGCCTAAAATTGTCCATCGCTAAATGTCTGGCCGAAAGACCAGCCGTTTGGGACGGCATTCCTGCAAATAACTGTGCGGCCATCACTCGTGGTAACTTTGAAAGATAAGGCTTGCCCATCGAGGTTGGAGTTGCTTTGCCAGTTTTGGCCCCAGTTTCGTGACATTGGTACCCATTTAGTTTTTGTACCTTTGATTGCTACTGACGTTACGTCCCCTGCTCCTCCTACGTTTGTTATCAGTACTAAGTTGAAGTATGAGTGTCCGTTAACGGTGAATCGTATACCTCCTTTCTTCATGCATGGTACCCTGTGAAAAACACACATAAGATGTTGTCTACATATTTGTAATTTTTCTAGAATGTAAATAGTTTTTAAAAATGATTATTTGCGCTTGCTTAGATACATTAGAAACCAACGTTCAAGTCATAGACACGTGTGTGAGTATTTGACGCTAAAAAATTTGTTGCTTCGAAAGATTTGTACTCTTTCTATGTGAAGTTTGAGTACTTCATTTGTTTTTATAATAAAAGAAGTAAAGAAGGTATCTGAGAACATGGGTTTAGAAGCTTTTTTGTCTAAATTAGTAAGACCACCCACAATATTTGCTTTATAGATTTTTACAATTTTACTGAAATGTCATGTTGCCATTTATAAAAAGTATCATCCACAAGATAGCTTTAAAGAACTTCATCTTCTTATAGTAAAATTAAGTTGAGCAAGGAACTTGACAACATTGATTAAAAGCTTCTCCTTTTTCATATGGAATTTTATGATTTTTGGCTTTTTTGCATGTACTTAAAACAAGATATGACATCCACCAAATTGCTTTACAAAACTTTATCTTAAAATAGTATGGTTTAGTTCAAGAGGAAACTTGCCAATGTTTATAAAGCTTTTCATGATTTTGGCTTTTAGCATGTAGATATATCAAGAAGTAACATTAACAAGTCTGCTTTAAAGAACTCTATTTTTTATAAAAAAGATTAGTTGAGATAGGAAAGTCTTTTTTAAAAAGACTGAAAACGGCCACAAGAATACCGTTAGGCCGCGTATATCATAGAAAAAGGCTCGAATTTGTTGTTTATAAAGCTTTTTCATGATTTTTTGCTTTTGCATTTGAACTTAACAAATTTTGCATGTAATTAGTACCTCTTGTATTGAACAGGAACAATTCCAGCTCTATATTGAGCAATTTGCTGAAATACAGGTTGAGAGAGGTCAAAATGTTGTTGGGGAGGGTTACACCATCCTCCTGCATTGTTAGGTAAGGCATTGTTTGGAGGGCAGAAATTAGTGGCAGTGACTACTATTGAACCAGGGTGGCACCATTTTGGGTCACTAGCACATTTGATTTCAAAGCAAGCTCCACAACTCATCCCATTGTTGAATAGTGCTGTACTTAGTGCGGCTGTGTTTGTTCCATACCCTTGACTGTATAAGTTCCCATATCCACAAGCCCCACCTGCGCATAATTAGTTAATTACCCCCACAGTGTCATTAACCGTACGGCTTTTGGCCTAGTGGTATGTGAATGAATTATCAGCCAAATAGTTTATGAGTTTTTGTGTCAGATAGGTGGTTTAAGTTTTGTATTTTTTATTAAAAATAGTGTCCTTAATTCTAAACTTTAGTAATAAAAAAAAAATACATTAGTGGTAAAGGTTAAAATTTTCTTACCCATAGTGCCAGAAGCATCACCACCTCCATAAAAGGTAGCATGAGCATCCATCCAAACTCCATTGTTCCCTTTAACCATAGAGACCATTGACAAAATACCCACAACCAAAAGCCCAATTGGAGCCATTATTCCTACACAAGTTAAACAAATGTTAGTGAAACATGCAATCTTTAAGCTTCAAGAGTTTTATATAAAAATAAAAAAAACTTAAGAAATTAACAAAGGTTTTACCTTTTGAGAAATGCATGGAAGAGTAGTGGAGGGTGTTGTTAATGAAAGTGAAGAGTGTTGTGCAATGTAAAGGAAGTTATAGTGTGAATAAATAGATGGTTGGCAGGGGCAATTAAGTAAAAAGCATATTAAAACTTTTTATATATACTTTTGGAAAATAAACACGTTATAATAAGTGACATTTTCTTTGGTATAGGTGTAGCAACATGAAATCGCCAGGTGCTACTAGGTATGTGAAAACAAGCAATATTGCATCAAGACAAATTCAACAGGTATGTGAACTTTTGCTACAAGAAATATAAGTTGGTAAATAACATGACTGTTACTGTCATATACTGTAAATACAAGTGTTACCATTTTGACTACCTATGTTTACTCAGTACTTTTATAATTAAGAGTAACACTTAGTTACTTTATATCACATGTTTGAATTTGTCTAGATCCTAGTAATAATGCTGGATGTGCACCATTTTGACTCTTCAACAGTTGAGTTGATTCTAATTCAGTGTGCTAGCTGCATATGGTACTGAGAATTCACATTTTGTTTGCATGTTTTGAATATGAAGATTAAAGGATGATTTTTGACTCATCATATGCATTCATTGCATTCTAACTAGAGTTTGAGACAATGGTCATTCAATGTTATCTACCGGACTACAATACTCTCTACTATTTCACACTTACGTGCGATAGATAAGGAAAAGCGTGTGATGAATTATTCGGCCAGATTCGTTAAATGGCTTAAGTCTTAACTCTTTGATACCACTAGCACAATTTTGTCTTCCAATTAGTAGTATGTGAGATAACCTAATGATTCTAAATATGAGTATCATAATACTAGTAATCTGGATCTTAAACAAACAACAAGAGTTAAGATGGTTAACAACATTGGAAGTAACAATCGAAAGATAGGGTAATGTGCAAGCAAGTTTCATAGGGAAAACCAATAAAAACTACAAATGTTGACTTTGAAGTGTCAACTACAGCTTTCAAATTCACATGGGTCTAAGTCTAACTATTTCGAAAGATGTGATTTTTGTTTCATAAATGAGACCAAGGACTTTGGTTCCTGGTAATCAGAGATAATTGTCGACTTTCTTGGTTTTAATCTTTCAATAAGACTTATTTGTTTGCATCTTAGTTTATATCTTGCTTGTGACTAATGTTTTGGCACCATGGTATTTCATTGGGGGTGGATCACTTTTACAGTTTACCAGCTTGATTTGTGCTTCTCGTGGCATATTATGTTGCATGCATTTATCATTTTGTCATATTGGTTATTAGCAACGGCAATGCCTAATTTCGTTTTATGTTTTTCATCCTATATACGGAGTAGTACAAAGCCAGAGGTATGCAGATACGTCCTTACGCATGTATTACAAGTGTCCACGATTCGTTTAACTCAAATATTTTGAGAACTTATATACTATAATAAAAACCAAAAAGAGTTTGTAATCTACCTCATATTACTACTCGATTAGGTTAAACTTTGTATTAAATTTTTTTTTTTTTTTTTTCTTTCTTTTTTCTTAGCAGGATTATATATACCAATCGGCCTATATGACTCACACATACTAGTCGGGAATTTTTCTTAAAGCAATCTTTCTATCCTCAAACAAGAATATTGTTGTCTACATCCTAAGTTCCTAACTCCTCATACACAACTGGGTGTATTTGGCGAAGAGCGTCTAGAAGCATTTAAGAGCGATGAGCGTTGAGATTTTAATGCTTGTTTGACAAGCGTAGTAGCTTTATTTTATTTTATTTTTTGAAATGTTCCTTTTTCAACACTCCATGAAATAGCATTTAGGAGCGTTGAGCATTTATGAGTTGTTTTACACATTATGATTACACATACAATTACGTTACAAACGTTTTATAAAAGAAAACAACTACTACTCACTCTACTAATGTTATTTTTGCCAAACACCTTATAATATTTTCAGTTCATGATATCTGCAAAGCCCAAAGAGTGAATGAATGGTTGGAGTGCTACTTTACAATTAGCCTTTAGTGACATGACTCTCGTTAGGTTACGAGAAGAAGAACTTAGCAAATCGGACACATATCTCCAATATAAAGTATGCGTGTCGTTGAATTGCATAATTTTAACATTAATGTGTGTATGATACATAAGCTTAACCATGTCTTCCACATTTTGCCATTATCGCAGTAGCTCGCAGAAGGGCGTGTAGAGTGTAAAAAAAGTAACATTGTCGACTATGAGCGTTTTCTGAAAAGATCTTGGGTAATTATTTTCAAAACAACAAAGTCTTTTGAGTTTGGGTTTTAGGAACATAGAAGAGGAGTTTTAATCCTACATAGAAGTAAATAACAAGTGTGATGGTGTTTATAAGTTGAATTTCTAACCTACGATTACTTCTATTGATTAATGGAAGTATGGAGGCGTATAGGGCGCGAGCACCCATAGCGCGTAGTGATGGGCGAAAGTAAAGTTTGATGGTGCACTTTACACTTCGCTAACTCGCATCACCGCGGGCGTTAAAGTTTGTTCGGCATCGTGCGACAGCCACGGTTCGGTTAGGGTTTGGAACCATGGGTTGCCTTTGTGGATCATGATGGATTGGGCCGCGGTTAGAGGCCAACCATCACGACAGTATGATTCGGGCACTTGTTGGTCATGGTTACAGTCCAATAAGAGCGGCGAATCCAACTATAGAAATATTATTTGTAGTGTCTAGAAATTCTCGATAACTTCGGTAGTGTATCCGGATTATCACCACTCCTTGTAGTGTTGATAATTGTTACATACATTGTTTCATTGTATCGTGGGAGGTAATTCGTCGGTAACCCGGAACATGATTGTTCTAAAGAGCGGTGGGAGCGAAATTGCTTTAAGGACGGAGAGAACTCACCTTGAAGTAACAAGTAGTAATGCGCTCATAAGTAACTAACGGTTCATGATATGGGTGGGGACTTAGCGGCTAATGCAGTAACTTAGGCAATAAGTGAATATTTATGCATTTGTTTTTGTATGTAAAAACAAGCAATGTATTCTCACCCTCAGTGTTTTAAAATAATGTAAACATGTAAAAAGCATGGCTATGAAACTCTCCTAAAGTGAAGTACTACAATCGGGAAAATAATCACAAGTATCGAGAGTGCAAAGTTCTAACCCATTGTTGCAAAACTTAAATCCATTTTCCGGGTTACATCTTTTCTAACGACCAACAATTATACCAT
The DNA here is from genome assembly GCA_910596185.1 of Chrysanthemum makinoi. NCBI lineage: Eukaryota > Viridiplantae > Streptophyta > Magnoliopsida > Asterales > Asteraceae > Chrysanthemum > Chrysanthemum makinoi. The sequence continues at coordinate 44,316,605 of OU343217.1, read as the reverse complement.
ATAAATCTATATGTGTACACCTATTTTTCACTTTCCTAACTATCCACATACTCAAATACTTCCAATAACATATCTTTAGAAAACTCATTGAAAGTGCGAAGGATAGGACTCAAGCCCAAATACAAGTAGTTACCCATGATGGAACCTTGTCTTGACGCTTGGTTATTCACCAAGTCTCTAGATAAGCAAAAGTATATCTTCCAAACTTGATTAAAAGTTCTAAAAGTTTTAACTTCATCCCAAGGTTAGTAGAACTAAAAGTGTGGTGTAAGAAAAAAAGTGAATTGAAAATTCTTAATGGAATTATAACAAATATTGTGTTGGGATGTTTAAGCTACGGTAACATCCCTGATAATATGAACTTATCTGTATGTGGAAGTAAGGCCGCTTCCAATGAGCTGAAGGGCTTGGTTCTAAAGCAATCTGAGAAACCGAGATATAGACCCTTGGCGGTTTCAGCGGATCGGCACAAAGTGGATTGAATGAGCGAGAGGAAGGATATCGTGAATCGTTTACGTTTAACATATAAAGGAAGATAGTTCAATAACTTTGGTTCAATCACTCTTATCCTAGTTAAGCTTGAGCACTTTCACTACGTAAAGATTCAAGGTGTAATATTCCATCTTTACTTATCGCGTAACACCTCGGATTTTTGAATCGATTAGATCTAACGTGTCTTTTCAAAAAATATGTCTATTTTGAAAATAGTGGGGGATTGTTGGATAATTATTTTCAAAACAACAAAGTCTTTTGAGTTGGGGTCTTAGGAACATGGAAAAGGATTTTTAATCTCACATAGAAGCAATAACAAATGTGATGGTGGTTATAGGTATAATTTTTAACTAGTGATTACTTCCATACTTTCAGCGATTAATTAAAGTATGGAGGGCATAAAGGTGCGAGCACCCATCGCGCACATGGCGGATGGGAAAAAGTGGCGTTTGATGGCGCACTTTGCGCCGCTAACTTCGCATCACCGCGAGCTGCTTGAGAGCCGTTAAAATCTTTTTCGGCATCAGCGAGCAACTACGGTTTGGTTAGGATTTTGACACTGGGTTGCCTTTGTGGATCATGATGGATCATACCGAAATTAGAGGCCAACCATCCGCGACGGATATGATTCGGGCATCGGTTGTGATAATAGGCCAACGAGAACGATCGCGTCGAACCATCACGTCGGTATGATTGGGCGGCGGTTGGTTGTGGTTACGGGCCACCAACAAAAGTCGCTTCCTAGCTGAAACGGAAAGGGTTGCAAACCTTGGCCAACCACATGCGACACCCATTCGAAAGGCTTTTGTTGACGAACAATCACTTTTAGGTCTATAAATACAACAACAAATATGCCATTCGGATCATCCAAACCGAAAAAACACGGAAAAATCTTCTCTTCCAACTACACCCGATTGCTATAAATAATATTGATATAAAAATATTATTGTAGTGTCCAAAATTCGATAACTCGGTAGTTCATCCGGATTATCACCACTTCGTGTAGTGTTGATAATTGCTACATACGTAGCTTCAATGTATCTTGGGAGACAACGTCAATAACTTGGAACATTATTGTTCTAAACAAGCGATAGAGGCGAAATTGTTTTAAGAACAGAGAGAACTCAACTTGAAATAACAACGGTAGTGCTAAACTTCTTTTATTAAATCATCTTTTTAAACCCCATGCTTGACAAAAGATATCTTCATGTTAATGACATATCATATATAGAACTGAAATTTGTGAAATTAACTATCAGCTAAAGTGAATTTATTGCAATATGAATATATGATATAACCTTGAAATACAAGAAGAAAGAAATAACATGTCTCTGCATCTAATAACCTATTCTCATAGAAGCATTGGATTCATAACTTCGGTGATATGAACGTCTCGTAGTTCTTTTGGAATTCAAGGTGGTTTATGTAATGTTTATGTTTTAGCAGAATAATAGGTTTGAAATACTTTTGCTCATAATAATAGATTTTGTAACTTTAAGGTTAATATAATTAATCAAACCAGAATCGGTAACAGAAATAATCAGCAACCGCTGTATCGGGAAAGACATGTTAGTCAGTTTATAAAGTAACTAGCAGGGTACCCGCGCGATGCGGGCGGTACCCTGTGACGAAATTTTTCGACGAACAAATGTTATTTTGTTTTGGATTGCTGAATTTCAGATTTATGTTTTGAAAGTTTAATTAGATTGTACATTGTAGTTAAATAGTTGTATATTTTGGTGGATGGTGTTTTTAATAGTGTATTAATTGTATGTGTTGAATAATGTTTTTTTAGTTCTATTTGTGCTTTAAATACTTGTAAATTATGCTTATTTCTTTGTTTTTGCTTAAAAATCTATTTTTAGTTTATTCATGTGAGGAAGCTTAATTATATTGTATTTTGTGGTTACAAATTTGTATTTTTTGATGAATGGGTGTTTTTAATAGTGTATTAGTTGTATTATATGAGTAGTGTGTTTTTAGTTTTATGTGTGATTTAAATACTTGTAAATACTTGATTATAAAGTAGTATTTGCTTAAAATTCTTTTTAAGGTGGTTTTAAAATAATAAATAGAGGAGAAGTGCCTTTCCTTCATTAAAAAAATGTCAAAATTTTAAAACTTTGGATACGACGAAAACAATGCCTAAACTTATGTTCTTTGTGAAGAAACGTTACATCTCATTTGATTACAACTTATTGCGTTTATTATATTTCTGACCAAAATATTCATTTTAAAATATCATTGCTTCCAAAAGTTCATTTTAAAATATTTAATTATTTACACAAAATTAATCGTATATCCATGCGAGTTATGAGCAATTCGGATCGATTTAATAGTTTATACATGGTTAAGTAATTTATACTGTACATCTTATGCAAACTTTTCTAGAGTACTAAAACGTTATCAACAACATAACATTACATGCATCATTTACAACTTTGACTTTAACAAGCAATAATCTTAATTTTACAAGCGAGGTGACCTTATATAAGTTTCATTTGATATAATTATACAAGCAATAAAAAATAGAAAATGGGCTTAGCATAGTTGGGTGATAAAAGCCCAGTAGGGCATATTGCAAATATAAGAAAGACCTATCAGGTTGTCAAACATAACATACATCTCATCTCTTCATCAAGTCTAAAACCATTTCAAGGAGAAAAAAAGCGAGAATTGTTACAGTCAACCTACCATCATGGTTGTTTTTGTAACAAATTCGATGGCAACATTCTTATCTATTCGATGGCAACATTCGATGGCTGTTTTTTGTAGAATTATATCCTTACTCTCTTTTTGTCTGGCTGATGGTGTCGGGGCTTATGTTGTGGTTGGCTAGGGTTTGATGGTGGTGCATCTGTGAGATAAGAAATGTCTTGTCCCGCGAGATTGTGGTTATGGACAACCGAAACCACCAACAACCAAAAACCCATCTCGACTACACGAAACCACCTAAACCATCAAAAGATGGTGGCAATTTCGGTAGATGGTGGCGATGATGAGGTTATGATGGCGGCGGCGATGTTTGTTTAGTGAGAGAGATGTGGTGTGTTTTATGTTCTTGAAAAAATGAAGAGAGAGCACATAATTTCAAAGTCATATTATGCTTATACGTAACTCCTTTTGTGGACCGGATATGTGCATTAACAGGTGCATTAATGTGGTATTTTTATTTAATATGTGCATCAATGTGTTGTATATTATGCTTATTTGGTTGTAAGTCTGAAAATTATATGCTTTCAAGTGTTATATATCATGCTTTATTAGTTGAAGTCTGAAAGTCGAAAATTTAAAAGAGAGATTCTTGGTGCATTATAAGTAGTAGTGATGGCGAGACATGTTTGCAACTTTGCATCGGGAAATAACTACACTTTATTCTTTGTGGTATCTTTTTCAGTTTCATTAACTTTAAGGTAACTAATCGTAATTATTTGTATTGCTCCTTTACAATGATGGTCAACAAAAATAGATTTTTCACTGAGTTTGACTTAAGTTCAAGTTTCGAAGCCATTATTCTTCATGATGTGGAAGAAAAACCGTAGAAACCGTCTCCTGAATACCATGATCGAATCATATCCTATCTTCGGTATTCTATTATATTATTTTAGTGTCGCTAAGATTACACAATTTTCATATCAACTATTACTCGCACTTTTAGATTATTTTTGTTAAGGTGTCGTAATGCAACATGTGTATTGGTGTTGGTCTAAAGAAAAAAAAATGGTTAATCCATGTTTGAGTGTAACAAGTTACTAGTGATCGAAGTTCGAGTGAAACAAACTATCTGTTTATAAACTGATTTTCGAAGTGAAGGAAATAAGAAAATAGACACTAAACCTTGGCCGCTTAGTCGTTTATAACAAAGAAAGCATGAGTTGATGTATTAAGACACTATATGTCCTTATGGTACATCCTACAAAGAACCGAAAAAAGATATGTGAACATTTATATGATATTTTTGTAACTTGTATCATATAGCCACAAGTTAAATATACTAAAAGGGATTGTCTAACAGTCTTGCTTAGGCAGCTGGTTAAAAGCTGAGGGCCATGAGGTATTAAAAAATAATTTAAAGGCTCAGGACTTCATATTTTTTCAATAAAAAATATTGTTTAAATGCGCTTTTGTGGGTCTCAGCCGGCTCTAACAAGTCTTCGAGAGGCTATGGTGGTCCCATACTAAAAAGCACATAGATATGAGTCTTTGAGTCATTTTTGTGCGTCTTTGTATTTTTAGTGTCTTAACTTGCTTTAAGCTTAAACCATTATTTACAAAACCCATATATGTATGTAACCCGGTGTGGTTGATAGAATGATTGTCATGTCAATTGTTAATTTGTCTAATTATGTGAAACAAGGACATATGTATAATATACAGTCACGATTTTTGTAAAGTCATGTACTTTTGGCATGTGTCACGTAGTACATAAATAAAAGATAAAGCCATGGTCATGATTTATGGATTGTGACAGTTCAATATAGGCGAAGAAACTAGAAATCGTCTAGAAAATATGACAAAACAGATATAACATTTAGCATACGAATATGGTTCCAAGGCACCAAACTTAAAGCATGAGTATGCATATGTATGTATAGTACATAAATTTGATCACAAGGCATCAAGCAAAGAGTGGTTAAAGTGCTTTGGCACCTTTATGGATGCTATGCTACTTGAATTAGAGAAAAATGTAAAGAGAGGCATTGATCTTGATAAAAAGCCCATATTTCTATCCTTCAATGTTCAAACCAACCAATATTGCAAAAGATATTACTTTTCCTTTATATCTCATTACCTACCTTGTTATAGACTTTTGGTTAAAAAGCTTAAAGTGGTGTGATGTAAGTATGTAACCGGAAACCATACGTTTAAGTTAGGGGCAGACTATAGGGACCCTCGTATAGGGGGTTTGCTACAGCGACGCGTTTTGGAGATTGTGTGTGTGCTTGTCATCGTGGTATTGTACTTGTATATTTTCTTTGTTTATGCGGTTGACAAGGGAGTCCCTTATAGTATATCCCTTTTAAGATATTAGAAAATGAAGTCACTGATGGTGCTACTTATTTAACTTGTTTAAGTGTTTGTGAAGTTCTTATGACCTACTAAGTACCCGCATTTACACATATTGTTTGGTTACGTCTTTCATCACCGCATGATTGAAAAGATAATTTCAAATATAGTAATTTCAAAGCAACGAAATTGTCTATTTTGCATCTTCTTTAACAAATTTCGGCATGTCAATGTCATATATCATTTTTCATAATTTACGGTATGAAAAATAGTACTTATCTGTTTGTTCATCCTTCCATAGACCATAGTACTTCATTGATAATTATAAATAGTTTTATTATGAAGATTTAAACTTTACTACAACAAAAGTGTTCAAAATGAAATAGAAATTTAAAAATTTTAAACAATGAAACACAAAGGATGTTATAAATCTATATGGACCAATCACAAATAGCCACTTCAACAAATTTAATAAAAAAATGAATTTCTTCTTCCTTTAATTGGACCGGCAAAATCCACGAACATTCTTGGACCGAAAGTCTACGTTGATTTATTTTTTAAAATCGTAAGTAAAATTTTCGGTATAATTTTGGAGGAAATATTTTATCTTAAAATCAATGTTTTAAAATCGGGTTTTAATTCGACCCGGTCGAGTCACCGGCCCGGATTCGACCGGTTCAACCGCGCCCGTAGTCACCCCGGTTTTCATTTTATTATTTTATTTTTTCGACCGGTCAACCGGTTTGATCACAGGTCAACCGTTCAACCACCGGTCACGTGCCAACCGGTTTTCATAAAAAATTTGAAAAAAACCAAACCCGCGGGTTTCATGACCCGGGTTGACGGTCACTCAAAACCCGCGGTTAGGCAGGGTTTTACCGTTTTAGTGGCGTCTGCGTCCGACCGGGTGACCGGGTTGAAAACATTGCTTAAAATCAACTAAATTACTTTAAGGGTGTTCATAGATTCGGGTAATATTTGAATAAACGAACCAAAGCTGACCGA
>OU343217.1:44155659-44310001 GCA_910596185.1 Chrysanthemum makinoi | reverse complement strand
TTTATACTTTTTATCACATAATTGGCTAATACTAAGTAGATTAAATCCTAACCTATCCACATGAGCAACATTTTCAATAGTTAGAAAGTTATGAGCAATCGTACCTTTGCCAATAATTTTGCTTTTGAGATTGCTACCAAAGGTGACATTACCTCCGTCATACTCTTGGTATGATGAGAAGAGACTTTGTTGCCCGTCATGTGTCGTGAGCATCCACTATCTTTTATCCATTCATCGGGTTCCAATCCAACTTTCAAGCATACCTAAGAAGCAAATAACTCAAGCATTTGGTCCCCAATATCTCATGGGTCCATTTGGGTTAAACATACCATTTATTTGATTCATGTATGGAAACGATGGGTAAGAGTTCCATGGCATGTAATCTTGAGTTTGATATGATCTAGGAAAGTTTTGATTCCAACCGTTGTGTTGGTAGTTGGGTTGTACGTTGTGGTTGCTCTTAGAAAAGGGGCGTTTGGCAAAAGGAGTTTTATATCGTTGTTGAGTAGTTTTTGATCTAAATTCATTTTTGACAAGTCCTACCCTCGATGTAATACTGGTTTTAGTTTAACACTATCATTGGTTTTCTTTGTTACTTTTAAAATTCAAGACGGTCATTTATTGCGTAACATTTTCGCTTCACTGAGTACCCACGCACCATTTTGCACAACGGACGGAACCCTTATTTTGGTTCCACCGTCCGCGGCTGACGGCAGCTTTTTGATGAATGTTCGCCCTTTTCGGTCGTTTTGTTTTGACTCTTTGGAATTAATACTTCATTAAAACCTAGCCCATTCATGTCCCTCGGTGTTTTATGGATTTTAGCTATTTCATCGGCAAGAGCGATGTTTTTGTTAAACCTTTTAAACTTAGAATTATTTTCTATTAAAACTTCTTGTGTGAGCTTTAGTTTTCTATTTCAAGACTAAGCTCTTGACATGATTTGCAATCATCGTCATTTGCTTTTCCTTTTCAAGTCGTTTTGCTTTTTCTTTTAACTCATAAACTTCATTTTCCAAAAATTCCTTTTTGGTTTTTAAAATTTATTTTTAGTTATGATTTTTAGACTTAGCTCACACAATTGATTATATTGTTTTTGCAAAGTGTCATCATCAATAGAAGAATAAGAAGAGTCGGAAAGTACCTCATTTGACTCATGTGCCATTAGAGCAATCTCTTCCTTGCTTGATTCTTCATCGTCTTCACTATCACTCCAAGCACCACTTACAAAAGCTCGTTGAGTTTTGCTTTTAGGTGGCTTGGGACATTCTCCTATGAGGTGACTTGCATCACCACATCTAAAACATTTTCTTTCACCTTTACCCTTCTTGTCATCCCGATTTCTTTGAATGGCTTTTTCTTCTCGAGGTTTCTTACAAACTTTCCTCTTCTTCTAAAGAACTTCTTAAAATCTCTAACGGCCATGGCATATTCCTCATCTTCACTACCGAAGCAAGATTCGTCATCATCACTTGATTCCGCTTTTGCTTTTAGAGCAACGGATTTGATCTTCTCCCTTTTCCTTTGATGATCTCCGAATCTTTCTCCATCACCATTTCGTGTACTTTGAGGTTACCGATAAACTCGTCTAGTGACATTATTGAGAGATCTTTTGATTCCTCAATGGCGGTCACTTTAGCTCTCCATTTGGGATGGAGTGCTCTAAGAAATTTCCGGACAAAGTTCTTACTACGAAAAGATTCATCAAGTGCTTTAAGTGATGTAATAATAGTATTAAAGCGAGCAAAGCCACAATCAATGGTTTCATCTTCGGGGATAACAAATTGTTCATATTGTTGAACAAGAAGATCAATTTTGTTATCCTTGACTTGTGAATTACCTTGATGTGTAACAATCAAAGATTCCCAAATATCTTTGGCGGTTTCACACATAAAAATTCTTTCATATTCTTTTCTAGGTAAAGCATTATAAAGCATCATTTTAGCTTCATTATTTTTAGCAACTAATTTCTTTTGTTCATCAATAGAAATATCCTTTGTTGTAGAACTAAAATCCTCTTTAACAATAATAAACCAAAGATCTATATCTTTTGATTTTACATATGTTTCAAACGGTTTTTCCAATATATAAATCCATTGGTTTCAAAGAGTGGTGGTCTTTGCATAGATTGCCCTTCTTTAAAGTTTTCAGAATCCATGGATCGTTTCAAGTTTATAAAATACAAGTTATTTTAGAAATTCTTGAGCAACGAGGCTCTGGTACCAATTGTAGAAAACTAGAAGGGGGTTGAATAGTTTACCAATTAAAAACTTTGTTTTGAAACTTATTGAAAGATCAATTGATATTGATCTTAGATATGTTAATGAAATATGCAAGCAATATGTAAAGAGTAAATAAGGAAAGAAATGATCAAACCACAACAAGTTGTTTATAGTGGTTCGGCTCTACAAGGTTTCCTTTGCCCTACTCCACTCCTCGAGTCTCACACTCAAGAGTTCAACTTCACTAGTCAACAAGCTCCTTTCACCGGCGGAGAAAACCTTTACACTTCGCTACACTATTTTCGACACTAAGCTAGATGTCGAGTTCTTTCCAAGGGTACAACCACTCCCACACACAATGTATTTTGAGGACTAAAATACTAACCACTCACACTCACAAGATTATGATGGTTTAATACAACAATGAAGTATGAATCAACACAAGATCATACAACACTAAACAAACAAGACTTCCAACTTCTCTTTGAAGCTTGAATGTGACTTGATCTTCTTTGCTACAAAAGAGATCACTAATATGATATGAAACTGAGTTAGAAAGGTTAGAGAGAAGATATGTATGAGAGTATGTTAGAAAGGGATGAAAACTACTTGGCTTGGCATTGCTATTTATAGCCAAAATGGATGAGAGCGCCACGGACCGCGGAACCCTTAAAGGGTTCGCCCGTGTACCAAATTGATACCGCCGGGTCTGACAGCCAAGATATCAAATCTTGCTAAAGTCAACTCTATCTAAGTGAGATTGTGCAAGATATGAAGAGTACAAATCCACACAAAATATCTAATGAAATCTTCCAATGATTTCCATGATGCATCACATGATGTCATATGTTGTATTTCTATTTTTAGAAATATGCAAGTACTTAAGTAGTGTTTGGTTTTAAGAACCTAACACATTCTAAAAACTACTATCATACATAATGATTAGATTCATGATGTTACTAATCATAAATGTAAATGATTGAATGATGAATATATTGTTTGAAAAAGCTTGTTTTAATATCTATTAAACTTGACAAGCTTTAAGCTTTTATACAAATTAAATTTACTATTGTCGTTAACAAAACTTAGGTAAAGATCAAAAATATAAATAACGTTTAATGACGATATTTGTATTAACACATTCATTAAGCAAAAATGAATTAAGGAGCACTCGGGTTATCTCACATAATTATATGCTTTTTCACTTATTCGTTTATTTTTCTCTTTTTAGGAGTCAAGATAACCGTAACTTCAAATGATTTGTATATAGGTACACACTAGGCACCATTGTTTCCAAAAGGAACAATTTGAGCTTCCTGAGATCACCAGTACCACGGATCCCAGTTTTTACGCTGGACGGATCCCTAAAGGATCGGATCCTGGAACCGGAAACGAATAAAAATTTTCTTCTATTTTTCTCACTTTGGCTTTAAACCTTCATATTTTCAACATTTTAGCTTCTTCACTAATGAGTATGTTACTTAATGCTTGTGTTCTCATGATCAAATGCCTTAAATTCATATCTAATCATTAGATTTTAGTTCACATTTTGGTTTTAGCACTCATTGCAATGCATTATTTCATCTTTAAATAAGGTTCCAAAATGCTTACATATCCATCACTCTCAACCTCACAAACAATCATCATCATGTCATCCAAAATATCCTCAAACATTGATGAACCATCTAGTAAAAACAACCCTTTTCAAGAAATCCAAAACTTCATCCTACCACCTTCCGTAGTGCCACCACCCAAATCTAGAAGAACCGCACGAGTTAGCATCCGACCTTGTTGTTTAGCTAAACCTTTATCAAAAATCCTATCATCAACTATTAACTCTTCACCAAATGACTACATTGTAGCACCTCCATCATCTCCCACAAGCTCATCACCACACTCACCTACCGAGTCTCTACCTAAAATCACCCTATTGAACCCTTAAGACTAAACAATCCCACTACCCGTGTCTCGGCCTCAACCAATCCACCCATTCAACCATCCAAAACTACCAAAATAGCTTCCAACTTAAACCCAAAAGAGCTAGTATTTTTGACACCACCAACATCTCCAAACACACTTTACAAAGAGCTTGCAACCTCACCACCTCTACCTCCCATTATCTTACAAGAACATATAGGTTCTTATCCTCCACCACTCACCAACATCATGGACTTTGATACATATTTTCCAACATTTCCACTACATATTCCGCCTACTACAAATCAAACTTACTCGGAAACCATCCACCAACACTACCCTCACCATTTACATTGCGAACATTGTCAATTCACTAGGGAACTTGCAATGGAAATAAGGGATGAGATGCGTTTCATACTCAACCACATCCTTAATCGCATCACATCATTCCTACCAAAACTTCCATAATTAACCATATGCAAGCATGGAAGGAAATGATATACTTAGTTTATCTATTTTTTTTAGTCATTTTAAAGAACAAACCTTGTTCTTAGTTTTACATTTTGTATGTGGCCTATATACCACTACACTTTGATATTTTATTAAAAGGCTTTGTTTACGTACCTTGGCTCCATCTGTTTCATTCCCATACAATATTATATTACATGTTACTACTAACATTTTCTTTTTAGGTATTATATTTTCTCACTTGACACCCAATTCTATGGGGAGCTACCATCAAGGGGGAGCTAGTGCTTCATGGATCATACTTATTTTATCCCACACTTTATTTCTTCGTTAGGTTGGCTTTTTGTTTCGACAAAAAGGGGGAGAAGAAGTAAAACTTACATATGTTTTCAAATCATACATCAAATCTTAAGTTTTACTCATTATAATATTATATTTTTTCATCAACAAAAAGGGGGGAGGATTGTTAATACAAATAAACCGTAAAAACATTTATTCATATTTAGCGATCTCTTTGTGTTTTGTTGATAACAGATATAAACTTATCATAAGTAAAATTATAAGAATACATGTTATTTTTGTAAAGTATATACATTTGGTCATTTACATAAAATGTTGTAATAATTCATTTGTTGTAATAGTTTAATAAGATAGATATTATCCAAGACCCATGACCCATACCCATAGAGCTAATCCATAATCCATAACCCAAGACCCATGACCCAATGTCTAGATACATTGTATCTTGGTGGGTACCCAAGGCTCATACCCATGACCCATGACCGCTTTGCAACCCAAACGCACGGTACAACCCAGTTTGCCGGATCCCTTGATAGCAATGGACGGATCCCCAAGTGAGGGATCCGCCAAACCGGCTACAAATACTTATTTTTTTGCCTATAAATAGTAAGCCATTTCTTCATTGTTACTCACCCATCTTCTTACAAACTCTCTCATATATTATTTCTCTCTTCTAATCTCAGATCTCTTAATCTATCTAGTAGTTTTCTTTCTTTGTTGATTCTCATATAGATCCTTCTCAAAGGCTTAGATCACGAGATACTACAAGTCATCCAAGCAAGGGGTCCTTGATTGATTTGTTCTTCTAAAAGATTTATGTAGCAAGGTCTTGTATTTCATATTTCACGTATTTGTTGTGTTATAGTTGTGTTGGTGTGGTCCTCCGTGTTAAGGACTCGGTATTTAGCTTTGTACCGGTAAAGTGTGTAACGTTGTGAGGCTTCTCCGCCGTGTTGAAGGAGCTTGTTGACATAGTGCTTGAACTCTCGAGTGGGGAACTCGGGCAGTAGAGTAGGGCAAGGAAGGTGTCCATGTAGGCGAACCATTATAAATCACTTGTGTCACTACTCTTTATCCTTTACTTTACTTGCTTTCATTATTTACTTTACTTTTTACCTTCACCAAATCCATGCTTTAATGACCTGTCTAAATTATAGTGTCTCCATACTATACCAAACTTACCACCAAAACGTAGTGGAAACAAAAGCCTGGTGTCATCCCAAAATTGTGTAAAATTGGATGATTACTAAGTCTAATTGTCACAGAATAATAATGGTTTTGAATTAATTAATTAAACTACTAATGCGATTATAAAATAACAAAATAAATGGTAAAGGGAAATCAATAGAATAGTGGTGCTAACCTAGTCAATCCTCGCATTTGAATAGTGTCCACGTCTACCGCTTCCAATTACTTCAGGTGGGGTCAACGGTGAGGACAAAGATTTGGTCAATTCGCCTAACCTATCGAAAGATGCCACCACAGAGAAATCAAAGACCGTCATAAGTCCTGTTCCCTGGTCCCTAAGTCGAGTCATTAAGTACCGCTACATGCTAGATTCTAAATAGTGGAGCCCCGACCGTTAGGAACTTAGACACTACACCCCCCCAACTCTTAAGTTCATCCAAACGATAGGTGATCAGTTGGTCAAATCGCACAAGTAGAAAGGGTCGTCAATTGGTCATATCTACCCTTCCCTCGCTCAAATCTCACCTAGCAGTTGGTCATATCTCCTAGGCAATTGGCCTCTATCGCCATTCAAAACTACCGAACCAAGGGTGACTACCAAGAACTATGCATGCATACACTTAGAAATAATTATACGGAAGTAAAGGTAAACGCAAACAAAACAATTAAGGAATCATAACTAGGCTAGCACTAAAGGGTGCTTAGCCACTCATATTAATCATGCAAATCAATTCAATATTCAAAGGTACGAAATACATGAATTGAAAGTAAAATAAATAATAAACGCTAAAGCTTATCGTAATGGTGTGACTTCTCCTTGAAACAGCCCGTATGCTTCCCTAGACTCGCCTTGAGCTTTTCCCACTTCTCGTAGAGTGTTGTGTGTGGAATGGGATGCTTGAATGCTGGAATTCGTGGGTATTTATAGGCCGTGTCTGGGTTACGGCGTAATAATATAGGAGTTACCGTAACCATCTATTTCCTCGTAAATGCACTAGATCTGCTCGTTACGGCGTAACCTTATAAGTGGTTACGCCGTAGTCTTCAATAAACTAGGTTACGTCGTAAGTGATGCAGTAGTTACGGCGTAAGTATCAGCGGCGTGGAACCCCTTTTGACCTAATGGAGTTACGCCGAACCTTTGGGAAGAGTTACCGTAACCTCATGATAAGTTGGACTTCGGTTCACGCAATAGTTACGGCGTAATGTGAGAGACGAGCTACGCCGTAACTTCTTCCAAATAAGCATACTGTGATAAATCTTTAGTAATGTTTCCATTTCCGCGTCTCTTTAGCTCCAATGCTCGTAATTTACCTGAAAGTGGAAAACAATGGAAAAAAGAGTAAATTCATATAAATGATATAAATAACGAGCAATATCGGGGGAAATTGACACTTAATATTCAGGACTATTTGATGTTATCACCATCCATACGAATTCACATAAGATCAAATCTAAAGTTTTTGAAACTAAACTTAAAATCGGCAAAACTATTCAACCCCTCTAGTTTTCCATATGATCATTTGTGGTTTTAAGTAGATGAGGTAATGAAAACTTAAACTTTGGTGACTTAAAATTATTATCTTCAAAGAGAATGGTGAAAGGGTTAGATCAAATTGATCATCCCAATTAAGTTTGTGAAGGTTGCCTTCTTGAGAAGCATGCTAGGAGTTCGTTCCCGAAATAAGAGACATAAAGAGCTAAGGAGCATTTACAAATAATTCACACTGATTTGTGTGGTCACATTACTCCACCCTCTCATGGTAAGAATCTTTTCTTTATGCTTTTTATCCGTTTTCATCCGTTTTTATACGTTTTCATCCATTTTTCTTATGCTTTCATACGTTTTCCTCCGTTTTCTTACGTTTTAATACATTTTTGTCTGTTTTATAATGCTGGCCGTGTTTTATATGTTTTTCTACGTTCTTATAATTTCATATCGCTTTTTATCCGTTTTTATACGTTTTCATCCGCTTTATAATGTTTCATCCATTTTATACGTTTTCGTCCATTTTTCTTACGTTTTTATCCGTGTTTATATGTTTTCATACTTTTTTTTATCTGTTTTTATACGTTTTCGCCCGTTTTCTTACATTATCATACGTTTCCAACTGTTTTTATACATTCCTCTTATGTTTTAATATGTTTTTATCTATATTATATGTTTTTAAACATTTTCGCCCGTTTGTACACATTTTTGTCCGTTTTATATGTTTTCGTATGTTTTATACATTGTTCTTATGTTTTCATAGGTTTTTATCCGTTTTATACGTTTTCTTACTTTTTTATCCGTTTTTATACGTTTTCGTCCGTTTTTATATGTTTCGGCCGTTTTATATGTTTTCGTCCATTTTTCTTACGTTTTTAAATGTTTTCGCCCGTTTTCTTATATTTTCATACTTTTTCCGTCTTCATTACGTTGTCTCATTTGTACATTTTTTCTTACGTTTTCATATGCTTTTATCAGTAATAAATCGTATAAAATTGGACGAAAAGGTATAAAAACGGATGAAAAAGGAAAAATGTAACACCCTCAATTTCGTGGACGCATAAGAATTCAAACTGGGTGTTACTCGATTGTATAACAGTTATAACAATATAAAATGAACTCTAACTGAGTCGTTTTAAAAGATTTATCATTCGAACAGTTGAAATATTAGAGTTCTACAAAAGAGAGTTCCTAGTTGTTTCATAGTACACATTACATTAATATAAAGTCAATTCGCCCTAACCTATCAGCAAAGATGCCACCACAGGAGAAATCAGGCGCACCGTCATAAGTCCTGTAGTTCCTGGTCCCCTAAGCCGAGTCATTAAGTACCGCTACATGCTAGATTCTAAATAGTGAGTGCCCGGCCGTTAGGAACTTAGACACTACACCCCCCCCCCCCCAAAATTCTTAAGTTCATCCAAACGATAGGTGATCAGTTGGTCAAATCGCACAAGTAGAAAGGGTCAGTTGGTCATATCTTACCCTTCCCGTCTCAGTCCGCTCACCTAGCAGTGTTGGTCATATCTCTGTAGCAATTGGCCTCTATCGCCATTCAAAACTAACGAACCAAGGGTGACTACCAAAGAACTATGCATGCATACACTTTAGAATAATTGTAAAATGAAGTAAAGGTAAAATCAAACAAAACAATTAAGGAATCATAACTAGGCTAGCACCAAAGGGTGCTTAGCCGCTCATATTAATCATGCAAATCAATTCAATATTCAAAGGTACGAAATACATGAATTTGAAATAAATAATAAACGCTAAAGCTTATCGTAATGGTGTGACTCTCCCTTGGAAACAGCTCCGATGCTTCCCTAGACCTGCCTTGAGCTTTTTCCCCACGTTCTCAAAGTGTTGTGTGTGTGGAATGGGATGCTTTGAAATGCTGGAATTGCGGGGTATTTATAGGCCAGTCTGGTTACGGCGTAACCAATATAGGAGTTATGCCGTAACCATCTATTTCCTCGAAATGCACTAGATCGCCAACACGGCGTAACCTTATAAGTGGTTACGCCGTAGTCTTCAATAAACTAGGTTACGTCGTAAGTGATGCAGTAGTTACGGCGTAAGTATCAGCGGCGTGGAACCTCTTTTTGACCTAATGGAGTTACGTCGTAACCTTTGGGAAGAGTTACGCCGTAACCTCTTGATAAGTTGGACTTCTGGGTCACACAATAGTTACGGCGTAATGTGAGAGACGAGCTACCGTAACTTCTTCCAAATAAGCATACTGCGGATAAATCTTAGTAATGTTTCCATTTCCGCATCTCTTTTAGCTCCAATGCTCGTAATTTACCTGAAAGTGGAAAACAATGGAAAAAAGAGTAAATTCATATAAATGATATAAATAACGAGCAATATCGGGGGAAATTGACACTTAATATTCAGGACTATTTGATGTTATCACCATCCATACGAATTCACATAAGATCAAATCTAAAGTTTTTGAAACTAAACTTAAAATCGGCAAAACTATTCAACCCCCCCTTCTAGTTTTCCATATGATCATTTGTGGCTTTGGCAGATGAGGTACGAGTACTTAAACTTTGGTGACTTAAAATTATTATCTTCAAAGAGAATGGTGAAAGGGTTAGATCAAATTGATCATCCCAATTAAGTTTGTGAAGGTTGCCTTCTTGAGAAGCATGCTAGGAGTTCGTTCCCGAAATAAGAGACATAAAGACCTAAGGAGCATTTACAAATAATTCACACTGATTTTTGTGGTCACATTACTCCACCCTCTCATGGTAAGAATCTTTTCTTTATGCTTTTTATCCGTTTTCATCCGTTTTCATACGTTTTCATCCATTTTTCTTATGCTTTCATACGTTTTCCTCCGTTTTCTTACGTTTTAATACATTTTTGTCTGTTTTTATACGTTTTCGTCCGTTTTATATGTTTTTCTTACGTTCTTATACGTTTTCATACGTTTTTTATCCTTTTTTATACGTTTTCATCCGTTTTTATACGTTTCATCCATTTTATATGTTTTCGTCCATTTTTCTTACGTTTTTATCCGTGTTTATATGTTTTCATACTTTTTTTTATCTGTTTTTATACGTTTTCGCCTGTTTTCTTACATTATCATATGTTTCCAACTGTTTTTATACATTTCTCTTACGTTTTAATATGTTTTTATCTATATTATATGTTTTTAAACATTTTCGCCCGTTTGTACACATTTTTGTCCGTTTTATATGTTTTCGTATGTTTTATACATTGTTCTTATGTTTTCATATGTTTTTATCCGTTTTATACGTTTTATACGTTTTCTTACTTTTTTATCCGTTTTTATACGTTTTCGTTCGTTTTTATATGTTTCGGCCGTTTTATATGTTTTCGTCCATTTTTCTTACGTTTTTAAATGTTTTCGCCCGTTTTCTTACATTTTCATACTTTTTCCGTCTTCATACGTTTTCGTCCGCTCTTGTACATTTTTCTTACGTTTTCATATGCTTTTATCAGTAATAAATTGTATAAAATTGGACGAAAAGGTATAAAAATGGATGAAAATGGAAAAATGTAACACCCTCAATTTCGTGAACGCATAAGAATTCAAACTGGGTGTTACTCAATGGTATAACAGTTATAACAATATAAAATGAACTATAACTGAGTCGTTTTAAAAGATTTATCATTCGAATAGTTGAAATATTAGAGTTCTACAAAAGAGAGTTCCTAGTTGTCTCATAGTACACATTACACTAATATAAAGTTTTTGATGTTTTCGAATGATAATATATATAATATAGCCTTCTTCAACATCCATGCCCCTTTGTGCCATCCTCGTATCTTATAAATCTGAGATAAACATGCTTAAATCAGTCAACACTAAGGTTGAGTGAAATTCATAGATTTGAAATAATAGTGATGGACAAACAGTTTCTGTGTGGTTATAATAATTTCAAAATTCACAATTATCATAAAATAGTCATTATTATCCTAAGCTCATGACAAGCAAAGCTTAACTAGGGTATCATAAAAATGATAATAGTAACATGGCCTTCGTGTAGGTGTTTGTCATCTACCTAGATAAAACTCAAATATAGTGCGTATTGTTGAACTATCGAAACAACACAAACGAGATTCGTCAATCCTGATTGTGACACCTAGTAATTTTTGAAACATATTTTTATACCACCACATCGTAAGTATTTTTGATTATCTAGTAATTTCGAGTATTTTGTACTTGTTTGGTTTGGAAACGAGATTTTATCTCAAAAAATAGTATTCCCAAGCGTGTCACGTCTCTATCTATCAGGATCACGTCCTTTAGTTTTCTCAGCTTTATGCAAACATTGTTGCTTCACACTGTACGAGAAGCTTCTAGGGTTGTGAATATGTCAGACTGTGAGTATGTGAGTTCTTCGGTGTCTTCTGTGAAGGGTTGTGTGGTGGAGAGTGTGGCGGAGGGTGGGGGTTCGGTGGCCAGGACGGTGGTGAAGTGGGGGTTTTCGGGTGGGTGTTGCGGAATTTGGTTTTGGTTGTTTGGGTCATCCTGGAGGATGTGGGTGTAGGATAGGGGTAGTAGTGTGAGTGAAGTTTGCCGGTTTGGTCTGTAGATGGATTTAGAATTAGGATTAGGATTAGGATTTGGGTTTAGATTTGGATTTGATATAATATATTATAAAATAGATAAATGATTATTTAATATAAACTAAAATATTTTTTAAATTTGAATAGAGATTACAAATTATTTTTAACTATAAAAGAGGGGAAATGAAAAAACTAAAAACCGCATGGCCCATGTAACAGTAGAAAACCCCGTCTAACCCACTAGCTTTGCCAGATGCATGATATAGATATGTATTAAGTCGAAAATATCTAGAGATCCATTGAAGTATCTCGGTTCTAGAACCTTCCATATACTAGTATAAATATGTAATGAATGTAAACATTTGTACTCAAGAAAAGTTAAGCAATAAAGTTACATTGTAAAAGTGGGAACGGGATCCTCTCAAGTTGTATAACACAACTTGAGTCAAGTTGTGAGATTGTGAGCCATTGGATCAATTCCAATGGCTCACAATCTCACAAATTGACTCAAGTTGTGTTTACAATTTGAGAGAACCTAAGTCCGTAAAAGTGTCTCTTAAGTGTTCCTCTCTTCATTTAGTATAAAAGGCCCTCGTGTTTCCAACAAATTGGTATCAGAGCTAAAAGATCACAATGTCAAGCATGATGAACTTGTTCCAATTTCCCCATCTTACCAAAGACAACTATGGTAGTCGGTGCATTCGAATGAAGGCGTTACTAGGTTCACATGATGTGTAGGAGATAGTCGAGAAAGGTGTTGATAAAGTTGATGATAAAAGTTCCTTGAGTGCCGTCTAAAGGGGGAAATTGCTAAAAGCAAGAAAGAATGATGAAAGTGCTCTTACACTCATCTATCAATGTCTTGATGATGCGATGTTTGAGGAAGTTGCAAATGCAACTACTTCAAAGGAAGCGTAGAAAATCCTTCAAAAATCTTTCAAAAGAATTGATAATGTGAAAAAAAGGTATGTCTTCAAACTTTTAGAGGAGAGTTCGAAAAATCCAAATGAAGGAATCCAAAACCATTTTGGATTATTTCACTCGTATCTTGACCATTTCAAATTAAATGAAGAGAAATGGTGAAATTTTGAGTGACACAAGGGTGATAGAAAAGATTTTTTGCTCTTTGCCACCAAGCTTTGATTACATTGTCGTTGCCATATAGAGGAGTCAAAAGATATAGACTTTATGATCATTGATAAAAAAAATGGGATCTTTACAAACGCATGAAGAGAAGTTCAAGAAAAAAAGGGGGAAAGAACCCTTGGAGAAAGCTTTATACTCAAAGGTCTCTTACAAAGAAAAAGAAAAGAGTTTTCTACATGTAAAGCAGCAAGGATGAGGACGAGGACGCGGTACTTTTCGAGGTCGTGGTGGTTTCCAAGGCCGAGGACGAGGAAGAGGAAGAGAAGATATCAATAGAGAAGATGAAAACGAATGGTCTTCATATCAAAGAGGTCGTGTAAGAGGCTTTCAATCTCAAAGAGGAGGTATGCCACAAATACAATGTTGCAATTGTCACAAATATGGTCATTATACCAATGAGTGTATTAGCTCAAGACAAGTGGAAGAAAAAGCTAATCTTGTGGAGGTAGAAGATAAAAATGAGCTTACTTTGCTAATGGCAAGACATGACGAACAATAAGAGAGGATAGAGGCATGGCATATAGATTCCGCTGCGAGTAACCATTTGACAGGTAAAGAAGACTTTTTCATGGAGATGGAGAAAAGTAAAGGTAATGTTACCTTTGGAGACGAATCAAAGGCACCGGTGAAAGAAAAAGGTAAGATACTTATCCGAGAAAAAGGTAAGATACTCATGGTAAGAATCTTTAATTTATGCTCTTTATCCATTTTCGTCCATTTTATACGTTTCTCTGTTTTTCTTACGTTTTTATCCGTTTTTATACGTTTTCCACTTTTCATACGTTTTTGTCCGTTTTTATACGTTTTTGCCTGTTTTCTTACATTTTCATACGTTATTTGTCCATTTTATAATGCTATTCTTACGCTACACCTTTTATCCGCTTTTATTATTTTCTTATGTTTTTCATAATTTTATCTTTTTGTATCGCCGACGCTTCATCCGCTTTTATACGTCTCTCGGCCCTGTTCTACGTTTTATCTTTTATACGCTTTCACTCGCTACCGTTTTCTTACATTTTCATACGTTTTGTCCGTTTTTATACATTTTTCTTACGTTTTCATACGTTTTTATCCATTTTTATACATTTTCATACGTTTTTATCCGTTTTTATATGTTTTCAAACATCTCTATCCGTTTTTATATGTTTTCAAACATCTCTATCCGTTTTTATTACGTTTTCATCCGTTTTATTCGTTTTTATACGTTTCTTACCTTTTATATGTTTTATACGATTGTTCTGCTTATATGTTTCATCCCTTTATACCTTTTTCGCCCCTTTACATTTTATCCGCTTCATGTTATTTATTTTTATACGTTGTATCCGTTTTTATACGTTTTCGCCTGTTTTCTTAGCTTTCATACAATTTTTTCTATTTTATACGATTTCGTCCGCTTTTATACGTTTTTCTTACGTTTTCACACGCTTTTATCCGTAATAAATCGTATACAAACGGACGAAAATGGATAAAAACATAAGAAAACGTATAAAAATGAATAAAAATAGAAAAAACGGATATAATGTATGCAAACGTAAGAAACGTATAAAAATAGACGGAAAAAAATAAAAATTGACGAAAACGGATATAAATGCATGAAAACGTATAAAAACGGACGAAAACGTATAAAAACGGATGAAAAAGTATAAAAACAAATGAAAACGTATAAAAACGAACGAAAACATATAAAAACATATGAAAATTTATAGAAACGGATGAAAATGTATAAAAACATATAAAAGCTGATGAAAACGTATAAAAACGAACGAAGAAATGTATAAAATCAGATAAAAACATAAGGAAACGGATAACAACGTATGTAAACGTAAGAAAAACATATACAAACGTACGAAAACGGACCAAAACGTATGAAAATGTAAGAAAACGGGCGAAAAAGTATAAAAACGTATGAAAACATATAAAAACGAATGGAAACGTAAGAAAAACGAACGAAACGATAAAAACGACTAAAATGTATACAAAAACGGATCTAAAAATAGATAAATACGTGAAGCTTCACGAAAAAACTAATAAAACATATAAAAAGGTACCTATAGTCGAAAAACTTTAAATTAAAATGCCAGTTAAAAAAAAGACCATAAGTGTTAGTTTTTGTAAAGATCAAGACCGTCCATGCAACTTTAAACTTTTATGAACTGTGAGTGAAACGTTGGGTAAACCTTACGAACCATCCATGTAATTTACTTAAAAAAATAAAAAAAAATAAAAAAATTTCTTTCCTTAGGTAAAATACTTCACCAAACTAGTTCAAAAAAAAACACTTACCAAACCAACATCAAAACTACTACGCCCAAGACTAAACCAATCTTTTCAAGGCGGTAGTGGTGGTGTCTACCATAACACCCCGCGTTACAGTGTAATCATCAACAACGTCTCTCTTAATGAAAAAGTGAATGCACGAACGTTCTACTAGTTTCAAAAACAATATAATTTAGTGAACTACTTTTGTAGCTCAAAATGCTTTCACAAGGCCGACCTTAACTAATTTGACTTGTTCTTCTATCTCATAAATTGAGTTAAAGGGTTGCACTGTGCATGCATCTTGGATATGTTATGAGGAAATTTCTTGGCACTAGTCAGTTTTAGGAACGTAGCAATCAAGAAAATTGTAATCCGTACGTTAATATCTAGTTAGCAAATTCACTGACATAATCTTTATTGTTAATCACTGATGTAGATACATCACAAAAATAAAACTGTGATGGTTACATTAGGATACATAGTTTTAATAAACGAAAATTAGTAATTTTTAAAAAGATTTCAACGCTTACGAATAGAAGAAAAATATGAGAGGAAAATAGATGATCTCATCGGCAATTAAAAGATTTTTGTTAACAATACTTAAGTGGTCAGTGGTCACGTCTACCTCTCAAAAAAGGAGGACTGTTTTGAATTTGTGTGACGGTCAGTTCAAACCATATAGATTAATCGGTCAAAAAGTCAGAAACTATGGTTACCCAAAAACAAATATTAATTTGAAAATTGATATTGTTGTAAAATGATTAGACAAAGACAATAAAAAAAGGACGATTCTCACATTCATTTCCTAGAAATTTCTGCTGAAAATGTTCGCTGAACCAATTTTGTCCCATATAACCATGTATGATGTATCCTAGAGTACTCACAAGTCACAAGTAGGCTTGAAACTTTCATCTAGTTAACGGGTTAAGAGATATGTCTTTAAAAAGATATTCTGATTGACCGGATTACTACTTTTACAATAAGAAATCGTGACGAAAAGTCGTCATGATCGAAAAGCACGTAGATTTTTTTAAAATATTAGGAACAAGTTACACATCTAATGAGTCAATAATTAAAGAGATGAAAGAAATTTAACCATCGTACATGCATGCTAGCTTTTGATGTTTTACTGGCCCCAACATATCCAAACATAGCAAATGTACGTAATCACCTACATCATCTCATTTTTTCTAAGAAATAGAAAATCTGCTAACAAATCATTTTCATTTTTTCTTTATGCCCATCGTATAAATATATATATTACCGGCCATTATGTCAATGAAAATTTTAAATTTAATTATTAGTTATGGACTATATATGCCATCCACATGCCAACTTTATTGGTTAATAAATCATCGGGATATTGCCAGGAAGCTCACCTTCAATACTTTGGCATAAGAATAAATCAATAATGTCGCTTTCGAAACAACTTCAAATTCTAGGTGACTTGCATGTATTTTCCACACAATTTTCCAATTTATGTCTACATAAAGCAAAGGATCCACACTTCTTCGTCGCTATACTAAGTTAACCACTAAAAATTCTAGATTTTAGAAACTAACAAAATGATTTTCGTGTATATGTTCATATCTTTCATGGTTATTGAATGGTTTATCTTGTTACATGACTTGTATCGCTTTTGCTCGTCCTTTGTTTCAGTTTATCATTGATACACGCAAACAAAGACTTCGCGCCGCAGCCACAGCACACCGAAAAGGCTCATGCAACTAACCTAGGAGGTGTTGAGAATGGCCCGGTAAGAAGAAAGCGTTGGGTGTGAATCCAAAGACTATGATGGAAAGATTGGGAACGTTTTGGGATCCTGATGACCATAGGGAGGCTCTTGATATGGACGAAATGGTGAATTTGTTTGTTGAGGACGAGCCAAGCTTAGATGAAGTGAAACAAGCATTTAGCGCGGTTTGATAAGAACAATGATGGATCGTAGATGCAAAAGATAGCTGCAAAAATGTGCTTTCCAATATGGGCTTTTTACATGTATGTGAAAGCGATTGTAGAAGGATGATTGTTAGCTATGATGCTGACAAAGACGGTAAGCTTAGTTTTCGCTAATTTGAAGGTCGTGGAAGATGGCTTTAGGTAATATTGAAATCGTGTATCAGATGGTTTCACTGTCTGTTTTTGCAATATGCTTGTTTAATTTGCATAATATCCTTGTATGTGGCTTGTTGTATATACTACATTTTTATCCCGTCTTAAATGTTACATGAAAAACACTAACGCGGACGATCATGCAACTATCATCACACAACAAAATCACAAAATTCCATCTGTAAGTGTTTATATGCAACTCATCATATATAATAAGAATATATGCAGAGTTTCACATCCTACTTTATGCCCCACAACTATTAAGTTTGCTCCACAGAATATGTATTCATATATTTAGACAACTGCATAAATGTCTTTTTTACAACATACAACTGAATTTGAAAAAGATATATATAAAGTTTTGGTCACCCAAAGTATGTGAAAATTTGTCTTTAGTCTTACCACAAATGTATTCAAGTTCCGGATAACCAATAGGGTCAACTTTGATAGTTAAATAAGTAGGGATGTCATCTGCCGGCGATGGACACTGTGTACCTCTAACCCATCGCCCGCACCCGTAGTGTCTTTTCTCGCCCGTCACCAACCGGGCGCATAGTTTTCTGCCCATGACCATGCCACCGGAAATCTTGCGCCACGGTAAACCTATGGGTTAATGAATTGCAACAAAAACACAAAACCATCATATGAAAACTAACGGTGAAGTAATGCATAATATTAACATACCATATCAATTTTCCTAATACCAAGTCCATAAAATACTTGAGATATGTCTGAAACTAGCAAATTAAACATCATTACACCAAATAAGTGTCATAGTAGTTTATTTCAAGAGAAAAGTAAAATAGTTTAAGAATAATATCCGGATGATTCGTAATAGACTAATACTTGCAAAAGAGGGTCACATATGGCAAGAAAGAAATCAAATGTTGTTTAGAAATGAAAGTAGAAGTGAAAATGAGATATGTACAATGATCAGGGTAATATCAAAAGCAAAAGCTAATGAGTCAAGTTAAAAATTCTAAAGCTGTAATTAGAATTGCAGAGTGTTTGGGATTGAAATGGGTGGACATGAAATTGTGTTGGTAAATTTAGTGCACTTGTGGGATTAATTCACACCTGGTTTTGGGTTAGGAGGTACGGAGTGTACACCCATGAGGTCCCTGAACACCTGACTCTAACTCAATAGTGGTTTGTATGCTAGGTGTATTGTTACTACAAATAGTGTAGTAACCGATGGTTCCTACTGGTAGTGTTATGGTTCTTGTTGCTAGTGTAATGGTTCTTGCTGATGGTTCCTGCTGGTAGTGTATGGTTCCTGCTGGTAGTGTAATGGTTTCTACTGGTAGTGTTGCAGTGATTAATTTGTAACAGCTTTGACTCATTCAATTGGCTGTTATGACTGATTTATGACCACGTTTAATTGGTCATGTAACCACTATTCCTATGATAATGGAGGCTTATTATGAGTGATTAATTGACCGTTAATCATCCATAATGTCCATTAACTAGGAGTGAGTATTCTCTACTATAATATTGGTTTTCATCAAAGATGAATACATCTAAAAACATAATGATATCGTGAGAAACAAACATAAAACTAAACACTTATAAGCGCAAGGGTTATTGAATTGTGCCTAATTCTATAACTAACATTTGGTCTTATCCCAAGTAGATATTCGTGTAACCCAGGCATTAGGGTCGAATAGTTTACTTTGGGAAGTGATTACATGATTCCAAGTGATATCCGGTAACCACCTAGTGGTATTTGCGCTGTTAACATTGTCTTAACCCCTGCTCTATGAGATACACACCAACAATCAAAGTAAACTATTTGTGATAATCAATGGCTGTTGCTATGAACACATGGCTTCAAACTTTGCTAAGCTGGACAAGTTTGAAGGGGTGGACTTTAGAGGTGGCAGAAGAAGATGCACTTCTTGCTTTCCCAAAGATATGCGTGGGTGTATGTGCTAACCACTCCTATTCCTCGATGATGGGGATGATGCTACCTGGAGCAGATCATGAGGAGGAGCAAATGGGAGAATGATGACTACATTTGCAGAGGTCTAATTCTCAATGGTATGTCTGATTCTCTATTTGACATTTATCAAAACTTTGAATCTTCCAAAGAACTGTGGGATTCCTTGGATGCCAAATATATGGTTGAGGATGCATCAAGTAAGAAGTTTCTTGTAAGTAATTAAACAAATTACAAAATGACCGATTCAAGACCGTCATGGAACAATACAATGAACTTTTGGAATACTTGGAAGTGTGTTTACACAAACACATGGATGAGGCTATTTCAGTCTCTTGTGTTATTGATAAACTTCCTCCTTCTTGGAAATATTTCAAGCATACCTTGAAACATAAGAAAGAGGAATTAACTCGTTGAGTTGGGCACCATCTGCGCATTGAGGAATCTATCATAAAGTGTGATAATGACAAGCCAAAAGAGTAGCAATGCTACTGGTGCATCTGTTGTCAATATGGTGGAGCATGACAACTCCACCAGGTTCAATGACAATAAAGGCAAACGCAAATATCATGACAACACAAGGGCGGATCCTAACAAGAAGGAAACACCTACTTGTTAGAAATGTGGCAAATCTGGTCACATTAAAAGGGATTGCAAGGGTGTTAAGGTTGGTGGTAAAGCCAATGGATCAGGCACTAGTGGTTCAGGGAGTGGTGGTTCTACTAACTCACCGAAAGGTCAGAATATGTTTAATAAGTCTTTTCAGATTTATTATGTTACATATGTATCTGAATCTTATTATGTGCAGGATGATGATGTTGCGTGGTGGGTTGACTCTGGTGCAACAGTTCATGTGTGTAAAGATAGAAGCTGGTTCAAGACTTATGAGTCACTGAATGATGGTTCTATTCTTCACATGGGAAATGAGTCAACAGCCTTGGTGCATGGTCGTGGTTGTGTAGATCATAGATTTAGTTCTGGAAAGATTGTAACTTTGTTTAATGTTATTCATGTTCCTGATATAAGGAAAAATTTGGTTTCAAGTAGTGTTTTGAATAATCATGGATATAAACAAGTTATTGAGTCTGATAAATTTGTCTTGTCTAAAAGTGGTGTTTTTATTGGTTTTGGCTATTTGTGTAACCAAATGTTCGTGCTTAATATTGTTAATGATAGTGATAATTCGGCCTTTATGACCACCTCTGACCAGACTGACTCTACCCTTTGGCATGCTAGACTTGGCCATGTACACTATAAAAGGATGCAAGATATGTCTAAAGATGGGTTAATCCCAGCATTTGACATGGACACTGAAAAGTGTAAAACTTGCATGTTGACCAAGATAACCAAGAAACCTTTTCAGGGTGTTAAGCATGAGACTAAGCTCTTGAGCTAATACACGTGACCTGTGTGATTTGCATGCCACTCCCTCTTTGGGGAACAAGAAGTACTTTGTGACATTTTTTGATGATGCTTCTAGGTTTTGTTATGTCTATCTGTTACATACCAAGGATGAAGCATTAGATAAATTCAAAGTGTTTAAAACTGAAGTTGAATT
Source organism: Chrysanthemum makinoi (assembly GCA_910596185.1). Taxonomy (NCBI): domain Eukaryota; kingdom Viridiplantae; phylum Streptophyta; class Magnoliopsida; order Asterales; family Asteraceae; genus Chrysanthemum; species Chrysanthemum makinoi. Next base: position 44,288,858 of record OU343217.1, on the reverse strand, counting down.
ACAACTTGGGTCCCTGATCAAAAGATTAAGGACTGATAGGAGAGGTGAGTACATGGATACTCTGTATTTTCAGTCTGTTGGTATAATCCATGAAACGACTGCTCCCTATACTCCTCAGCAAAATGGTATTTTTGAAAGGAAAAAGGGTGTGAAGGAGATGGTTAACTCCATGTTGTCCTATTCAGGACTGAGTCAAGGGTTCTGGGGTGAAGCTATGTTAACAGCTTGCTATTTATTAAATATGGTTCCCAACAAAAAGAACAAGGTTACCCCTTATGAACTCTGGACTAAAAGGAAACCCAACCTGAACTATCTCAGGGTTTGGGGTTGTAGGGCTGTTGTAAGACTCCCTGATCCAAAGTTGAAAACTTTGGGTGAAAGAGGCATTGATTGCATCTTTGTTGGATATGTTGAGCATTCCAAGGCTTTTAGGTTCTATGTTATTGAACCTAATGAATATGTTTCAATTAACTCCATAATTGAATCAAGGGATGCAAACTTTGATGAGAATATATTCTCATCAGTCCCTAGACCAATTCAGAGGATTCCTAATGGAACTCATGACACTGGTATATCAGAGATCCCTGATGAAGAACCATCAGAGGTCCCTGATGAGGTTGTGGTTCAACAACCTGAACCCATGCTTAGAAAGAGCAAAATGGTCAGGACTCCCAAGTCATTTGGACCTGAGTTTTAACTATACTTAGTTGAAGGAACAAGGGATGAGGTCTCAGACCAATACTCCTATTGCTTCATTGTTGAGGATGATCCCAAAACATTTGAAGAAGCAATGAAGTCCCAGGATATTGCTTTAGGAAAGAAGTAATTAATGATGAGATGGATTCCATCATGGGCAACAACACTTGGGTGTTGGTTGATCTACCACCGTTGCAAACCTCGGGTTGCAATTGGATTTTCAAAAAGAAAATGAAGGTAGATGGAACTATTGAAAAGTTCAAGGCTAGACTAGTCATTCAAGGCTTTAAACAAAAGTCAGGAATAGACAATTTTGATACTTATGCCCTGGGCTGTGACGCATTCATAAGATCAGCTGACATTGTTTTGGCATCATTCACAACGATTATTCATCGATGGATGTGAAAACAGCTCTTAAATTATTGAGTGAGGAGGTTTATATGAACCAACCTCGTGGCTTCATCTTACCGCAATGAAAACAAGGAGTGCAAACTGATTAAGTCTCTTTATGGACTAAAGCAGGCACCTAAGCAATGGCATCAAAAAATTGATGAAGTGGTTTTGTCTATTGGTTATGTTCTTAACCAAGCTGACAAATGTGTATTTAGCAAATTTGATGAATCGTAAAGGAGTCAATATTTGTCTATATGTTGATGACATGTTGATTCTTGGCCTGACCAAAATCAGTTGACCTCGACAAAGGAATTTTTGTCATCAAGGTTCTCCATGAAGGACATGGGGAGGTTGATGTTATCCTGGTATAAGGATTAAACATTAGTAAAAGAATTTCTAACTCTCAGCCTCATTATATTGAGAAGGTGTTGAGGAAATTCAATTACTTTGATTGTACCAGTTAAGTACACCTATGGATACTGTGTGAGAAGGCGATGCCTAATAATGGCAAGGTCAGATCTCAACTGATTATTCTAGCATAATTGGCTTGCCGATGTATGTCATGACTTGTACAAGGCACCGATATTGCATTTGCGTTGTAAATTGAGGTATACTAGTAATCCTAATGCTCATCGCAATTCGTGGTGGCATCAAGTATTCAAGGGAACTATGGACTATAGTCTTTCATATACCTGGTTATCCTTCTTGGAAGGATACACCGATGCAAGTTGGATCGCGAACACCGAAGACAATTGCGCGCCGTCGATATTCTACTTGGTGGAGGTGCTTTGGGCATCCAAGAAGCAAACTTGCATCACCGGCTCAACAATGGAATCCAATTCATGCTTTAGCTACCGGTAAAGAAGTGAATGGTTGAAAAACTTGCTTCGAGATTCCATTATGGCTAAACCTATAGCAACCCATTTCTATCCGTTGTGATAGTGCAACTACATTAGCTAAGGCTTATAGCCAGATGTACAATGGTAAGTCTAGACACTTAGGTGTCGAGATATAGCATGATTCATGAGCTTATCATGAATGGGATGGTATCTTTAGAGTTTGTTAGATCTCAACAAAATTTAGCTGATCACTTGACGAAGGGATTGGCTAGAGACTTGCTTATAAAAGTCTAAAGGGATGGGTTTAAGTCCAATTTAGTCATCGAATGCTAGACACCCAACCTCCTAAGGAAACTTGGGAGTCGAGTTCAATGTGGAAAGTCAACATTCAATGGACTGAGCATGTTTTATTTACATCCCAAGGTTGTGCTAAGAAATCACGAAAGGAGGATGAAGTCTTTACTTTAATGGTCAATTTTCTTTGAAAAAATGTCAGGAGCATGAATAAAGAGGAACCGCTATGTAAATGTTGAAGTTTTGCACTTCAGGAGCTTTGGACTTTTGGCTCTTACAACATTTATGAATTTGGATATGGACAAATGGCTTGTATAGTGTCAGGAGCTTTTAAGTGTTTGAAAACTTGTGTGTATTTTATCTCTGATATTCAAATGAGTTGAAGGGTTCAATCTTAGAACACCGATTCTAATATTTGAATGTGTAATGTACTAACATGAAAATTCAATCCTTAGGATATTTTCGTTTATGTACATGTTTTGTTTGATGTTTGTTTTTCTTGAAAAGGAAGTGAACTAAATTTGGAGAGGATTGTTGGAAAATTTAGTGCACTTGTGGGATTAGTTCACACCGTTTTGGGTTAGAGGTACGGAGTGTACACCCCATGAGGTCCCCTAACACCCGACTCGACTCAGTAGTTTTGTATTGCTAGTGTATTAGTTACTACTGCTAGTGTAGTAACTGATGGTTCCTACTGGTAGTGTTATGGATCCCTGCCTGCTAGTGTAATGGTTCCCGCGGTGGTTCCTGCCGGTAGTGTATGGTTCCGCTTAGTGTAATGGTTCCTATTGGTAGTGTTGCAGTAATTATTTTGTAACAGCTTTGACTCATTCAATTGGCTGTTATGACTGCTTTATGACCACGCTTAATTGGTCATGTAACCACTATTCCTATGATAATGGAGGCTTATTATGAGTGATTAATTGGCCGTTAATCATCCATAATGTCCATTAACTAGGAGTGAGTATTCTCTATTATAAATAGAGATGGTTTTCATCGACATGAATACACTGAAAAAAACATACTGATATCAGGAGAAACAAACATAAAGCTAAACACTTATAAGCGCAAAGGTTATTGAATTGTGCCTAATTCTATAACTAACATTTGGTCTTATCCCAAGTAGATATTCGTGTAATCCAGGCACTAGGGTCGAATAGTTTACTTTGGAAAGTGATTATACGATTCCAAGTGATATCCGGTAACCACCTAGTGGTATTTGCGTTATACTGATTGTCTTAACCCTGTTCTGGGAGATACACACCAACAAATTGGTCATGAACTAAGGAATGTTTGTCAAAGGAATATGATTAGTTATCTTATGGATCAAGTTGGTGAGTTGTGAAAGATGAAACTACCTTCTTGGGTCTTAAAGAGTGTTTGGGATAAACAGAGGGAATGTTATGAGTTGAATGGATGGAATACAATTAGCCTTGTATCTTGAGTCAAGAATTCATGCAACTCAATCAAAGACTGATTATTCCTTGTTTGTTAAAAGAGATAATCAAGTTCACAATAATTTGGTGTATGTGAATGACTTACTAATTACATGCAATGATGATTCAAAGATTCAACTTTTTAAGTCTCAGTTGAGTTCTACATTTCACATGAAAGACTTGGGTGAGTTGAGCTACTTTCTTGGTCTTGAAGTGACTAAATCATCACAAGGAATATTCATTTCTAGCACTAGTACTATGGAATGGCTCAAAGAAGGTGGTGTCTTGAATAACAAACCTTATAAACTACCCATAGATCCAAACTTAAAATTGCAGGCTGATGTGGGCTCACCATTGTCGTGATCCGAAGTGTATAGAAATTTTATTAGTACATTGATCTACTTGACATCACTAGCACGATATTTGTTACACGTTCAATTGCTTAGCCAATTTATGCAGTCTCCTACATCTTTCTACATGCAAGCTGTCAAACATTTGTTAAGATATTTGTCACAAGCACCAAGTCAAAGAATACTTTTGGCAAGTGATTCATCAGTTGAATTGAAAGCATATTGTGATTCTGATTTTGCCAGTTGTCTAATGACTAGAAGATCTACTACAAGGCATCGTATCCTCTTGGGTAATTCACTAGTGTCATGGAAGTCTAAGCAAGCAAGAGTGTCAAGGTCTTCGCAGAGGCGAGTATAGGCAATGGCCTTAACATTTTGTGAGATAACTTGGTTGGTCGGCTCAAGGATCTTGGCATCAAAGACTTACATCCAAGGACTTGTTCATGACAATCAAACAGCTTTGTATTATTGTCGCTAATCCAATCTTCCATACTAGAACAAAGCATAAAGAATTGGATTGAAATTATGTGAGAAATCAAATGAAATATGGTCTTGTTAATCCTTCCTATGTTAACACCAAATCATAACTAGTCGATGTTTTTACCAAAGTAGTCTCAGTGGATCAAGACAATAAACTTTTAAGCAAGTTGGGAGTGTCCTTACCATCCCACTCTCCACTGGAGGGAGTGTGCAGAGAGGTCAACAATAGTTGAAGGATTACTATTGTAACATAGTTATCTTAGAGGACTAGGTGTATAAATGTAAAAATGTAAAGTAGTATAAGTGTCTTGTAAATCAGTTACACTCTTTCTCAATTAAATGTTACAAACTTTTCCACTAATCTTGTTTTATCTCAATTTCCTCCATTGAACTTCTTGGTTACACGTGACGCAGTATACATTACCCGCCACTTGTCTGCCACCCACCAATGAGTACAAATGCTCACCCACAACCACTTCATGGGTGAAAATTAACTAAGATATATAAGGAACAATTGTACACTTTATTAATAAATCGATTACAAATAATAATAATAGAAAATGAAAGACGAAATTTAAATAAATGTGCATTTAATGGAGAAAGTAGCAAAAACACTATTCAACAAAATTAAACGAAAGCAAGAAAGACAATGGCACGAGGCTCGTGTTGGAACACTTCCCTTAAACAGCATTTCCCTTTTTACCGGGATACAACGCACAAAGTTGTTGCAGACGGACTAGACACACTTCACCTGGATGATCACCGAAGCTCGTATTTTGATCGGGAATTGTGGAAATCGTTTGCGGAGCGGTATTTTCTCTCATCGAAAAATCGAATGAGAACAGTTATTTTATAAAAACATGTCTTGGTCACCAAGACGATATTTGCTAAAAAATAACCCGATATGCAAATCCTCGAATCTGCAAGAAAAGATACATACGCGAGGCTTGAGCGCGATGTATGGTTGGTGAAAGCCTGCATTAGCTTCAGTTTTGAACTCATTTTCACCGTGAAACTGAATTGCACTTCGCATCGTAAGTTGGAGTAAAACCAACTAAAAAATTTTGATAGCCAATACTAGGATTTCCTTATAAACATGCTTTCATTTTCGCGATGTGGGATACTCCCAAAACCCATTTTTGAAAGTGCCTACCACTTTTAGATAGCGATATCTCATTCATATCAACTCCATTTTTGACACTCTTTAGCTCGTTGCGAAGATCTCGTCAAAGAGAACGCAAAGCTACCAAGAAATATAAATATACATAACATATACATATATTAAATAGTGTCTAAAATTTGCAAAAAGTCATTTTGCAAAACCAATTTTCCAACAATATATCCACTTATTCACATGCGGGTACCCGTGGGTTATGGATTTTTTCTCGCCTTGCCATCTTTAAATAAGGCCTTTTGCGCACGATCAACGAGTTGACCCTCTTCATCAGTATGTGGGGGTTTAAAGCTAGAGGCTTGAAACTTTATAAAAATTTAACTTGATGGATTATTTTACACTAGTTATTTAACTACATTATCTATCGACGTGAAGTACCTCAACCATCATCTTAAGGGGCATTTGGATATGCATTTTGAAAGTGACTATATGATATTATATAATCAAAATGCAGATAGATCAGTTATACTAAAATGTGTTACAGAAGTTATGTACACACCTTAAATTATTGCTTTTTCTTAATATGATCATGTCATTTACCCCCTTAAAATCGTCCTAGAAGTGGTTAACCCTAATGCCCCTTGATCACATCCAACTCATAGTGAGCTAGTAACATAATTATAAAAAATAAATAAGATATGAATATGTAAACTTTGAGATGCCGGTCTGGCATTGCAATTTCAATAAACGTAGTTTAGTCGATAGCGTTAACTATATAATGCTGTAACTTCTTGTTAATTCATTTTACGAAATCGACTTTTTAGCCAAAAAATGGTGACAATAACTTTTACAACGAATGATTAAATATCCATCTCATTTTCCTCTGTACATTCAAATCCTTCTTGTTTACACATAGGAAGCTCCCATCTAAAAATCACAACATGATTCTTCATTTTAGCCTCTTTTCAAAAACGTCCTTAATTTCCAGAAAGAGTTTGGACGATGGTGTTGTGCCATGGGTCAGACAGGTGCTGCAATAAGTTATCAAACGGCCCTTTTCCAGTCACATTGTGCTGAACAATGAACCCCAAAAACGCCAACATAGCCAGTCTCCCTATAGTCAATAAAACACATTATTAGTATTAATGGTCTAAATATCGATAATTTTGCAATTTAACAATAGTAAGAGAATATTTAGCTATGTACCGTTAGCAATTTCTTTATCTTTGGCCTCAGCTGTGGGTGCAAAATTTAGTGGATTAAAGATGCCACCAGGGTAACCAACTTTATTAGGAGGCAAGCTATAGCTTTTGAAGATCGGGTCTTGATTAACGCTTCCTGGATTCTTGATATCTTGCCACCTTCTAATCTCGACGTAATGGAACAAGATAAACTCGATAACCAACAAAGTTGATGATGATGCAAAGTATTCCTGCTTTCCAGCATCATACCATTTTGGAACATTGAGTATGCCTGAGTTTGTTAAGACTTCGGGTAATAGCATTCCTGCAACTCCCAGCATGGCCCACCGACCATTTTGGAGCTCGGCTTGTACGAACCATTTTAAGCTCTCGGGGTCCTCTGCTAATCCTAGTGGATCAAATCCATTGTCACCTGCAAGACTGTATACAAAGTGGCGTGTACTCATAGATCAAAGTTAGATTGTATTATTGTATAAGAATGCTTTTAGCTGTATAGTTTGGCTCTTAGTTGTATAAAAATGTAACCTTTAGCTATAAATATACATTGCAGGTAATACATTTATAAAGGTGTAAACCGTATCACCTATGCAAAAGTGTTCGTTAAATATAGTTACAGTCGAAAAGTATATAATGACATATATGGATCGTGCTATAATTATCATACTTGCACTCTATATATTCCAAGGAGAAATGTACAAAACTTTAGCAATTTTCGGGTGAGAAAGTACCTTCCATCAAGGTAACTAGGTGAGGCTAGGCCGGGTAGCCATTCACCTTTCTTGGCTTCAACCTTGAATGACACTGATGATGAGGTGGCTGGTTTAACTGCCAATGTTCGGTTCAACTTTCCTGACGATCCGGAAAGGAACGCGGACCGTGAGGTGCATGGCCGGAGAGTGGGGACTGATGCTTGTGTCACGGTAGCCATTTTTGAATGAGATCGGTTGTTAAATGGTTGTTGAAGTTGTTGAGGTGAGTTGAAGAAGATGTGTGATGTTTGTGTCCCTTTTGTAGGACTAATTTTGTGTGTACTTGTGGCTGTAGTCATAGAGACTTGGCTTTGGTATATTTTTGGTGATCGTACGGTTGTGATATTGGTTGTGATTGTAGATTGGCCAATGGATTGATGGCACTTATCCTTATCTTGGGTGTCATATCTACAAATCTAATACCTTCTTCTTGTTGGACACAAGTGTGTTGAAGGGTCCCTTTGGATCTCTATGTTAGTACATTGAACATATATACACCTTGGTTTATTTTAGACTATTTCGTGAGAGGCTTTTCATTGGCCTTATATTTGTTTGCTAATGGTATCTAGCTTTGACTAAATTAGAAAGGGTCCGGATTTAGCACCATGCTAACATGACAATTTTACTTTTTATAACCAAGTGACATTTTCACAACAAGTGATGCTAATATTTAGAACTTAACCTGCCCGGCTGCACTCCCATCCTATGATGGAAATATTGAGACGAAGGTCGGAACAATTGTTTCGAATGGTCAACACCAAACATTGTTTCTATAAAATAACAATAAGACAAAATGCAAGATGCACTTATGTGCGATACATTGAGAAATTGTGCTCTTTGATGGTAGAAAAGCTTAGAATACGTAGTACTCCATAATTCACATTGTCGGTCAAGGCCTCTAGGGGGGACTAGTTACATGTCTCATGGTCAATATGATGGAAGTAAATCACAAATGCTCCACAAATTAAGACCAACAACTCAAGGGGTTGATATTTGAACCTAAGATATCAGTTGTTAAAGTTGCATCGGCCCTTACCATTTATCTATCACTCTTGTGAGGATTGTCTCTTGTAGTATCTTAAGGGATTGATGGAAGAAATGATTAGCCTTACACGAGTTTAAAATGTCCCTTTTCTGATAGAAAAATTTTAGTCGTAATGGGTTGGGTCTAGTGCTATCATTGCTTGGAGTGTAGCCTATTTCCAAATACAAACTTTTTCATTGGGCTCGGTTGGGTCAAGTGCTATCATTAGTAGCAAATCTGGCAATGTTGAAATTCGGAAAAGCCTATAAAGTTCATGCTAAGTAAGGTACTAAGGGAGGGAGGAATGGAACCCTAATACCCTAATACCCTGGGGGTGCCACATCATCTCTATCCAATAAAAACCTTCCAACTCAAAACTACCCCAATACCAATTAACCTAACACTATCTCTAACTAGACTGAAATGGCAACTCATCCTACCCTAACACTACATTTCATAAAAAAACAAAAAAATATATAGAACAAAGCTAATAATCAATCGGTTCAACTCGATTTGTTCCAAATTTTCAACTACCCTAAGTACTAGGAACGGTGTACCCGATCGGGTACTTGAGCTTGATGTTGAGCCCGAGCTCCACTCCGTCCTACCTAAGGTATTTACAACTTATGAGTTATGATCTTATTATCCCAAGATCATGAATGCCGATTAGCTTATAAGCTGCTAAAAATAAGCTTGTAAACTTGTTAACAATAAGCTTGTGATCTCGTTGATTATATTAGTCGCCAAAAAGCTAGAAACAACAGTTGCTAAAAAAAAATTGTCTAATAGATCCAGAAAAGCTTAGATTATAAAATAGTACACTTAACACCCTTGATAGATTTTCAACTTCCATCATATTGAAATTTTTGCTTGCATTCTTTTGATTGCATGTTCAGATTCAATGTACAACCATATATAGTATATTTTAATGTTACACTTGCAATAAATACACGAATTCTGCATGATACATTGGCGTTCGTAGTCATTACACATCTATATTGACGGTCAATATACGTGGTGAATATGTGTGACAGAATGTAAGTAAGATTACACATAAAAACAGTTGCACACAACACAGACTGCAGCACTTCATTAATTATCAAACAAAACAAAACAAACATAATAAGCGGTGTGTCATAACACACCCTGACTCACTGACCACCTTCTAAAAAAGCTGTTATTTTTCTCACTAACTAACATGCTACCATTAAAACACCTAGCTAGCGCGTGTAGTTCACGCGCTACCTCTTCTCCTCCACCGAAAAAACAGAGTAAAAGAGCATACACACATAAGACATAACTCCTAAAAGTTAAGACATAACATGTCAAAATGAGCCTCTCTAATACGAGCTCATTTTGTACAAGTTTTTTTTTTTTTTAATGTAATGCCTAAAATTGTCCACCGCTAAATGTCTGGCCGAAAGACCAGCCGTTTGGGACGGCATTCCTGCAAATAACTGTGCGGCCATCACTCGTGGTAACTTTGAAAGATAAGGCTTGCCCATCGAGGTTGGAGTTGCTTTGCCAGTTTTGGCCCCAGTTTCGTGACATTGGTACCCATTTAGTTTTTGTACCTTTGATTGCTACTGACGTTACGTCCCCTGCTCCTCCTACGTTTGTTATCAGTACTAAGTTGAAGTATGAGTGTCCGTTAACGGTGAATCGTATACCTCCTTTCTTCATGCATGGTACCCTGTGAAAAACACACATAGATGTTGTCTAAATATTTGTAATTTGTACTTTTTCTATGTGAAGTTTGAGTACTTCATTTGTTTTTATAATAAAAGAAGTAAAGAAGCTATCTGAGAACATGGGTTTAGAAGCTTTTTTGTCTAAATTAGTAAGACCACGTAAAAGCACCCACAATATTTGCTTTATAGTAGATTTTTAGTATTTTACTAAAATGTCACGACTCATGTTGCCATTTATAAAGAAAGTAACATCCACAAGCTAGCTTTAAAGAACTTTATCTTCTTATACGTAGTAAAATTAAGTTGAGCAAGGAACTTGACAACAGTGTTTAAAAAGCTTCTCCTTTTTCAATTTTATGATTTTTGGCTTTTTTTGCATGTACTTAAAACAAGATATAACATCCACCAAATGGCTTTACAAAACTTTATCTTTAAATAGTATGGTTTAGTTCAAGAGGAAACTTGCCAATGTTTATAAAGCTTTTTCATAATTTTTGGCTTTTAGCATGTAGATATATCAAGAAGTAACATCCACGTACAAGTCTGCTTTAAAGAGCTCTATATATTTATTTTATAAAAAAGGATTAGTTAAGATAGTAAAGTCTTTTAAGAAAAAGACTGAAAACGCTTTATAAAACCTTACTATTAAAAAAGGGCTCGGCTTTCCTAGATAGCATGAACAAATATCTCCTTTAGAGTATGTAAGAATTTTGAATTTGAACTTAAAAATTTTTGCAAGTAATTAGTACCTCTTGTATTGAACAGGAACAATTCCGGCTCTATATTGAGCAATTTGCTGAAATACAGGCTGAGAGAGGTCAAAATGTTGTTGAGGAGGGTTACACCATCCTCCTGCATTGTTAGGTAAAGCATTGTTTGGAGGGCAGAAATTAGTGGCAGTGACTACTATTGAACCAGGGTGGCACCATTTTGGGTCACTAGCACATTTGATTTCAAAGCAAGCTCCACAACTCATCCCATTGTTGAATAGTGCTGTGCTTAGTGCTGCTGTGTTTGTTCCATAACCTTGACTGTATAAGTTACCATACCCACAAGCCCCACCTGCATAATTACCCCCACAGTGTCATTACCCAAATTGCTTTTTGACCTAGCATTATGTGAGTGACTCATCAACCTAACAGTTTGTGAGTTGTGAGTTCAAGTCTGGTGAAAGACATTTATGTGGCATAGGTGGTTTAAGTTGTAAAAAAATTGCTTTTAAAAAAGTACTAAAATAGTGTACTAAAGGGAAAAAAAATACATTAGTAGTAAAAGGTTAAATTTTTCTTACCCATAGTGCCAGAAGCATCACCACCTCCATAAAAGGTAGCATGAGCATCCATCCAACCTCCATTGTTCCCTTTAACCATAGAGACCATTGACAAAATACCCACAACCAAAAGCCCAATTGGAGCCATTATTCCTACACAAATTAAACAAATGTTAGTGAAACATGCAATCTTTAAACTTCAATATTTTTATATAAAAAAAACTTAAGAAATTAATATAAAGACTATACCTTTTGAGAAATGCATGGAAGAGTAGTGGAGGTGGGTGTTGTTAATGAAAGTGAAGAGTTTGGTGCAATGTTAGGGAAGTTATGGTGTGAATAAATAGATGGTTGGCAGGGGCAATTGAGTAAAAAGCATATTAAAAGTTTTTATATTTACTTTTGGAAAATAAACACGTTATAATAAGTGACATTTTCTTTGGTATAGGTGTAGCAACATGAAATCGCCAGGTGCTACTGGGTATGTGAAAACAAGCAAATATTGCATCAAGACAAATTCAACAGGTATGTAAACTTTTGTTACAAGAAATATAAGTTAAAATAACATGACTGTTAGTCTGTTACTGTCATATACTGTAAATACAAGTGTTACCATTTTGACTACCTATGTTTACTCACTTTTATAATTAAGAGTAACACTTAGTTACTTTATATCACATGTTTGAATTTGTCTAGATCCTAGTAATAATGCTGGATGTGCACCATTTTGACTCTTCAACAGTTGGGTTGATTCTAATTCAGTGTGCTAGCTGCATATGGTACTGAGAATTCACATTTTGTTGCAATGTTTTGAATATGAAGATTAAAGCATGATTTTTGACTCATCATATGCATTCATTGCATTCTAACTAGAGTGAGACAATGGTCATTCAATGTTATCTACCGGACTACAATACTCTCTACTCTTTCACACTTACGTGCGATAGATAAGGAAATGCGTGTGATGAATTATCCGGCTAGATTCGTTAAATGGTTAAGAATCAATATTCTCTTAAGTCTTAACTCTTCGATACCACTAGCACAATTTTGTCTTCTAAGTAGTATATGAGATAACCTAATGATTCTAAATATGAGTATCATAATATATACTAGTAATCTGGATCTTAAACAAAACAACGAGAATTAAGATGGTTAACAACATTGGAAGTAACAATCGAAAGATAGGGTAATGTGCAAGCAAGTTTCATAGGGAAAACCAATAAAAACTACAAATGTTGACTTTGAAGTGTCAACTACAGCTTTCAAATTCACATGGGTCTAAGTCTAACTATTTCGAAAGATGTGATTTTTGTTTCATAAATGAGACCATGGACTTTGGTTCACGGTAATCAGAGATAATTGTCGACTTTCTTGGTTTTAATCTTTCAATAAGACTTATTTGTTTGCATCTTAGTTTATTTCTTGCTTGTGACTAATGTTTTGGCACCATGGTATTTCATTGGGGGTGGATTTGCACTTTTACAGTTTACCAGCTTGATTTGTGCTTATCGTGGCATAGTTGCATGCATTTTTTTTTTTATCATTTTGTCATATGGGTTATTACAACGGCAATGCCTAATTCCGTTTAATGCTTTTCATCCTATATACGGAGTAGTACAAACCAGGGGTATGCAGATACGTCCTTACGCATGTATTACAAGTGTCCACGATTCGTTTAACTCAAATATTTTGAGAACTTCATATACACTATAATAAAACTAAAAAGAGCTCATAATCTACCTCATTTTACGACTCGATTAGGTTAAATTTTGTATTAAAATTGAATCTTTAGTTTTTTTCTAACAGGATTTTATGTACCAACCAGGCCATACGACTCACACATACTAGTCGGAAATTTTCCTTAAAGCGATCTTTCTATCCTCAAACAAGGATATGATTGTGTACATCCTAACTATTTATACACAACTGGGTGTGTTTCGCGAATAGCGTCTAAGAGCATTTAAGAACGGTGAGTGGTAGATTTTTAATGCTTGTTTGACAAGCAGCAAGTAATTTTATTTTTTTTCGAAATATTATTTTTCAACACTCACTACAAGAAAAAGTGCCTGTAGTGACCAAAATTTAGTGCCGACTTTTTTTTTGGTCACTATTTAGGCAAAATAGTGACCATATAGTACATGGACACTAATATTTGGGCATCTATAAATAATTAGTCACCAAGCTCAAAAGTGGTCATTAATTTCGTCACTATACATGTGAGATATTTTTTGTTATAAAAAAGTGACGAAAATTAGTTGGTCACTAAATTTTTAAAAAGTTATTGGCAAAAAATGTTTGTTTAAGCTTGTATGCGGCTTATTAGCTTATTTTTATTTCGGCTTATATTTCATAAGTCATAATTTTTCAGCTTTTGTTGAAACTTGAAATAAGTCAAAATTCAAACTTATAAAATATAAAGAGTCAAATAAACACCCTTTTTATGAAAAATGTTATTTTTATATAAATCAAACACAAGTTTTCCCCAATTTCTTTTTTACCATAACCAATTAGAGAAATAAAAAATAAAATCTAATCAACTCTAGTGCGGTGATCCTTTATTTTATAAAAACCCTCTTTATTTTATATACCCAAAACACAAGTTTTCCCCAAAACGAACGTTTCACCACCTGACAAAACAAAGCGAACGTTTAATCCCGACCTACACCCTTTCACCAATATGGATTTCTGGCAAAACGATTTAACGTTTTGTGCCCTAATTCGATTTAATTGACACACACTCTTTCAATTTAATTCACGATTTAACGTTTTGTGCCCTAATTCGATTGAGGTGTAGTGGCGTTTAGTTAGATTGAGGCGTTTAGTTGAGATCGATTGAGGTGTGCGTGTTGGTTTGAAGTGGCGTTTAGTTAGATTGAAGCGTTTAGTTGAGATCGATTGAAGTGGCGTTTAGTTAGATTGAGGTGTTTGAACGATTCGTGAAGTGGTGTTTAGTTGAGGCGTTCAGTTGCTGTGCTGAGGTAACTCTTAATTGATAATTTGATAATTCGATTACAGTTTGTTAATTTGATAGCTTAAGTATTATTCATTTTGTTGTGTTTGTAATATAAATCTGAGCGTCAACTGTATTTTAGCTGCTTTAGGGGTGTTTGTTTACGCTATATAGCCTTCTGGCTTATTTGGTTTTCGGCTTATGTTTTCATAGCCTCATTTTCTGTTGCTTACGCTTATATAATTTTAGTATGTTATAATATCATGGTTCGCTATATGTGTTTATTATGCTATATACGTCAGTTTTTGTACTTCTGAGCTTAAATTTTGAGATCACAATTTCGTCGATTTAGGTTGCATTAACTCTAGCTTCGTTAATATTCGACGAGTACTCAGATTTATATTACAGTTTGTTAATTTGCTTAGCATAAGTGACATGTATATCAGTAAGGACACGTGTGTATATCAGGTTCTTTTTCGATTACTTATTTGTATTTTGTATAGTTATGTGGCTCGATCTTCTCATATGTGACATGTATATCAGTGTTTATTGAGCTTAAGTATTCATAGTATGTGATTGATTTGTTGAAGAAAAGGATTGATGAGTTATTTAACGGATTTGTTGAAGTAAGAGATTGTGTTTGTTTCTATGTGCACTTTTAGAATCGATTTTTGTTTAGGGCAACTTATTTAAACTAATTAAGAGTACATAGATAGTGTTTATGAAATGTTTTGGTATGGTTACATAACTAGTCGTATTTGTATATAATACTAATGGCTTAGCATCACTAGAAATTTTGAAAATATGAACATGTATGTAATTTAGCACCATTTGTTTTCGTGTAATTTGTATTCTCGTTCTACTAATGGACAAGTCTTGGATGAACATAGTTCATAGGTTGAGCGACCTTAGATATGAATTGGGTGTAATGAAATTTCTTGATTTTGCATATCGTAATAAAGGTATACACAAGAGTAAAGCCTTACCAAGCTACTAGATGGATTGGACAAGACAACAAGAGATGGAGAACCCATGTAACCAAAAACTGAAGCATAAGTCAAATGGATCAGTAAGTTTAAAGTTCTTATTGTTATTTTGTTATCCAGAAACAAAATCAGTATTCAAAGTTCTTCGAAGGCAGCAACTAATATAAGATTATAAAAACTTTTATACCGAGTTGATTCGTTTTATTATGCGAGAAAGGATAAGATTTACTTGATATATATTTGGTTGCTTATATTTTATATGATTTCCCGTTTCCATTTCGCAACCAAGAGTCACGAGGTTACCTTTTGTGTGTTTCTAGGGTTCTCGGGAAGAAATATATTGGTTATGGTTTTGTAGGTGGATGAGATTAGGATCAGATAGCATCAGTTTAGGAAATCTTAATCAGATCGATTGGTTTGGTCTGCACAGCGTAAAGTTTACATGATAATTAGTGTCTGGCGCTTGATAATTAGTGTTTGTTGGTTTTAGTTTGAGAGATAGACTAAAGACCTGTTTATCATCGAGTAGCAACTGGATGGGTACAAATGATCTTGGTCTTATCAAACTCAAAATATAAAGGATCTGTTCTTGCACCTTATTTTCATGCCACATTCCTACGATAAGCCATAAGATACTAAATTCACGCTGTAGGTTTATTCAAATTCACGCTGCAATATTCGTTAAATTTAAAAAAGGGTGTTTGTTTTATCTTATTTTTGAGACTCATGTGCTTATCCAGTGTCTCATTTGAGTGCATAACTTATGTGTAACAGGCTAAAACTGAACTAAAGAGATCTGCAGTTGCTGATGTTTCTGGTAAGAGTCGGCTTAGTGAGGTTCGAACAAGTTCTGGAATGTTTATCCGCAAGAATAAGGTACTCCCATTACTCGTTTTAGTCTACTACAAGTTTTTTTGGTACTTAAAAGTCTATTATGCTCATGATTATGTTACTATCTTGTCCTGATCTCTTTAGCAGCAAATCTGCTTCATTGGCATTTGATTTTTAGTCCATCTTTGTTCAAACATAAATCACCATGTCATGGTATTTAAAAGAATAATTAGAAAACATTCAAATCTTTATACTCATGAGGGACCAGCAGACCCCATGGTATAAACTTGAAGCAGTTTTGGTGCATTCATCAATAGAGCAAATTTATTATTAATTTTCTGAAATATATATTTAAGTGTTTGTTAACTATTTCTTGTTTCTAGGAGTCTAGTTATTTTTAGGAGCATTGGTTACTTGTGTTTGTTTTTACTAAACTGTGAAGCACAATGGATGTCTGCAGTCTGCACATAGTTACAATGATTTGAACAATACTGTAATTTAATATGAAAACTTGAACGAAAACAATCACATAATTGAATGGTCTATAAGTTAATTTCAGTAGATAGGTGGCCCTGTTTGTAAAAAGTTGAAAACTTGAGCAGTTGCATTGTAATTGTTTGGGTTATTCTAGTATCATGAAAGATATTTCTCTTTGCATGTGTATTTCATGGGAAATAAGTATCTTCTGAATCATTAGAAAAGTTACCTCTACGGATACCTGATTTGCCAGGTCATGTAAAACTATTTGCAATCTGAGTATCTGCCACTATAAAAGAAATTTTTTTGTTCATATGTTCTGCATCCCTGATATTAAAGTGACTTCCTGATCCTTCATGGAGATCTGTGCTATTAGTTTCTGCAGGCTTCAAGCTATTCTTGAGTATTTATTATTAGTAGTATTATTAGGGAGCCTTAAATATATATCAATAGCTACAACTTAACTGACATGGATCAGGTCGAGAAACTGGTAAAATTCTACTTGGACATAATGTATTGATAGAAGCAAGTGAATGTTGAAACTGGTAAAAAAGAAATAGAAGAAGTTGCATCAAATGGGTCAGAAAGAAATTACAGAAATTCTAAATCCGTTTAAGTACTAAAAGGCGCACTTTCAAATCCGGTACTTATACTTAAAGGGCATCCGTTTAAGTAGAGGCCATGAGTCCTAGTCATACTTGGGTAATTAATATTATCCTTGAATTACTACTAGGAGCGTGGATATGAGCAGGTGGCAAGAGATCAGCTACTTGTCTGTGGTTTCTGGAGATATTCTGAAATTTAGACTTATCTTATACATGCATCCAATAGTTTTAATTACATGTTCTACTCGTCTAGCAATTTAAGAAATTAGGCTAAAAATGGATGAGTTTGTAATAGGATTTGATTATATCACCTGAAGATGTGCTGGTGAACACATCAAAAAATATGTACAGGACCAACAAATTTGTTACACATTGAAAGTTATCATAAGATTGGTAAGTTGGTAAGATTTGACTATGTGTGTTTGTTTTGTGTTTATGTGTGTGCTTATAAAAAAGAAGCCCATAAGCTCTTAAACTCGCAAGCCCAAAGCTATACTTGTTCGTGTGAGATTCTAGTTCAGTTGGTTTCCCTGTGTTGACCCATCTGCAAGTAACTGAAGCAATGGAAAGCATTCAGTTACTTTAATACGATTAACTGTATTATAAAGAGATATGTGATTTATTACCAAGTTTGTACTTGTGAAGCATTGAATAGCTCATCCAAGCCGTCTAAATCAAGAAAATTGATAGAGAATCAGATTGACGGATACTCACATTGTCTCATTTTAGTGTATAACTTATGTGTAACAGGCTAAAACTAAACTGAAGAGATCTGCAGTTCCTGATGTTTCTGGTAAAAGTCAGATTAGTGAAGTCCTAGCAAGTACTGGAATGTTTATCCACAAGAACAAGGTACTCCCATTACTCTTTTTAACAGACTAGTTTATGAAGTAGCATCCGTTTTTGACCCATTCAAATTGTTACCTTGCTAATAGCTGTCACATTTAGGAGTGATATACCAGTGTTAGCAAAATGAAATAAAAAAGCAATGAGCCAACAACTACAATAGGCAACTTCTAATAGAAAGTTGATATTCTGTTTAATGAATCTTCAAGAGTCAATTTACGGTATCTATTGTAAGATCTTCCATTGTTACATATTCTAATCTTGCTATTTAAAGTCCATGGAACCCAAAACTAAAAGGAAAACAAAAAGGATGTCTTCTAATCCTTTAGTAATATAAAATTATATGTTCTTTTATTTTATCTCTTTGTTACTATCTTTGCCTCCAAGAACACAATCAAAAGTAAGGACTCCAGTATAACTAATAACCATAAAAAGGTTGCACTCATATTACCATTATTCTTACTTCCCAGGTAGGAGATCGTGGGCTTTCAACTGTAAGAGAACATACCGTGGTGTCTGGTGGTGTTCATGGACCTGGAAAAGGAGTATTGAAAAGACCTGGTCTTCAAAAATCAAGTACCAATCATCGTGGTAAGCCTATTTAGAAAAGTACAGTTAAATGTTATGTCGTCTAGATTGTTGTATCATTATTTTTCTACACTTTGTTTTGAGTATATCTGATTATATTTACTTAAATCATTATGCAGGTTCTGTGACTCAGACCCAAGCAACACCTGTCGCCAGTGATGTTCCTTCTACCTTTTTCTCAAAACCCGCCGCTTCTAAGAAAGCCTCTCTAGGTGGAAAAGCCTCTCTTCAACCCAAACGAACACCAATGACTCAAGAGGAGATCGACGCCACTATGGTAAGCAATATCAGTTTTGCTTCTTTAAACCTTATGCTAAAAGTGAATACCTTGAGCTTAGCAGCATGTTTGAAATATACATTTGTTCTTAGCCATCTTGATAATATTTTCCGTGAAGGACTTAGCCAACAGATTGGCTGTGTAATACTACTATATGTTACATACCATCTGAATTTTCTTGAGTTTATGATATATGCAGAGTTGTGATGTTTCTGTGAAGAATAAGGGCCTCCACAAATTGGATTATTCCCGCTTTGGACCTGGAAAAGGAGTACTTAAAAGACATGTTCTTCAAAACTCAAGTACCAATCATCGTAGTCAGCCTATTCATAAAACAGATAGTTCATTGCTACTGCAAGATGAAGAATCCCCTGTACGTGAAAGAGCTAAACCTTTCTCTCATAATCCAAGTTTTCAAAGAGGTGGTTCTAAGAAGAGAACGAGGAACGAGGACTTAGAAGATCATATCAAAGTTAATTCACCACGAACTGATATACACACACATGATCCTCAAATTGAAGAGCACATTGGCTCAACTTAAAATGGTACGTTTCTTAGATTAGAACAATGTTTCTTTAATGTGTATACTTTGTAATGAATTGGCGTTTTTTGCTGATTAAATATATTTAGGCACAACTGTTACTAGGAAGGAAACTAGAGCTTTAAGTGCACTAAAAGAGTCGCTTGAATAATAGAAAATTAGCCTTTGAAGTTGACGATTGTGCTGGACGTATAGTTGGGGATGATAGCCAAATTTTTATCACCAAAGGTGGATGTTTGGTGAGAGAGCATGCAAAGTTTGATGGAACCACATGGAGAAAGCAAGAACTTTCGTTGAAGACAGATATCATCTCGAAGTGTGTGGTAAAGTTATTACTTATACTTTAATATGTATTTCTGTGAACCTCTTATTAATTTGTGTTTTGTCGAGTGTAAATCATATATTAATCTGTGAACCTATAAATTTGTACAACCATTTAGTTACTTCTCACATGACACAATCTTTTTTTTTGTAGGAAAATTCAAGTTTCAATGGAAATTGTAAATCGATGGTACATGCTATAGACACACAGCTTGCTAGCCAACATAAAAGTAGGCGGTGGAGATTGCACAATCATTACAAGACTTACCCTACTAAGGAGCGGGCAATCATGAACCCGCCAAGAGGTGTAAAGGTTCCCGATTGGGTACTCTTGTGCGAAAGATTTGCAAGCGAGGATTTTCAGGTTATAACCTATCACTTCTTTGACTTCGTATGAGAATATTTTATTATATGTAGCATTCTGAAGTTACAATTCTAATTAATTTTCAGAAGATTAGCACCAGAAATAAATTGAATCGATCCAAAAATGAAATTCCACCTGCTAATGGGACAAAATCGATGGCAAGAATAATTCATATGGTGAGTAGTCAATTAACTGCTTTATGTTTTCTTAGATTTAATAAGTAATGGGCAAGGAGAAAAAGTGACAACTGATATTAACTTGAAACAGAAAACTAAGCAAGGAGAAAAAGTGACGGCTATCGGAGGATTCAAAATATGTCATTTTTCAACTAAGAAGAATGGAATGATCAATGACAAGGCCGATGAAATTCTGGTCATTTTCTATTCCTACCTACTTTGGCATATTATTATTATAGTCAATGCATATCAGCATATGTGGTTGGACATAATAAGTTTTTTTGTCGTGCAGCATGATCTGGAAAATGAGGAAGCTAATTCTTCCTCTACACCCGCAGAGATTTGTATGGAAAAACTAGGTTATATCCCGGGACATTTAAAGGGACGTTCAGCATCTAAAAGGATTATTTTGGCAAATGAAAGCTTACAAAGGGAACTCCAGTTAGAAAAGGAAAAAAAAAGAAACTCCAGATACACATTAACAAAATCGAGAAAGAATCATAACACCTTAAGCAAAAAGTGGATTACTTGATGAAACACTTGCCCCACTTATCGGATGGCAATCTCGTGCACGCTACGTTAAAATATTATTTATGTGAAATCTTTTGTATACTGATTTAGGATTGAATCTGATGTTGGTATCAAGCTTTTTTTGTTGATTTAGTGGGTGTTTAGATAAACTATATATATTTAAGCTTGTAAATATTTACGTAATATACATAGAAGGTAGATTAATTTAGGGTAGAACTTACTTCAGCCTTTCCTTGTAGCCTTGTGCTGATGCTCGAAAGCATCTTTACAGAACTTGCTTATCCCGAGACATCCATAAAACATCGTACCGAATCCTCCTTTCCCAAGGACAATATTGAAGTTGTTAGTGATACTCTGTATCTCTAAAAATGTGAAACGTTGATTTCTTGATTCGATTATATTACCAGGTTCATCTGCATTCACTATTTCTAAAATTGAGCTCACATATAACCAAGGTTACAGATTCTACAATATATCATTTATAACTTGACTCAGTGATAACGTTAAACATATTTCAAACCTTGTGGTTTTCTTCTTTTAATAATCCATATTATGGATAACATGGTTATTAGCACAAAGAATGCAGCAACTGTTGCTATCACTAGAATAACCACTTTGGAATGCATTTTCTTTTTACATGAATCCTTGAGACAAGAACCTTCATCAACTACACACCTCCACTACCACTCATCTTCCAAACCCTTCAAAACCCATTCCCAAACATCACTCAAAATCTCAAATGCAAGACAACAACAACCCACTAGACTGTTTTGTGTTGTGAAGAAACTGAGTGACAGTAGCCAGTTGACCCAACTTCTGAAGCAGCTAGGAGGCTTTATGTTGGGAATATTCCAAGAACTACTAATAATGATGAGTTGCAAAAGGTGTTTGAGGAACATGGGTCTATTGAGAAAGTTGAGGTATTTGGGTTTTGGGTTTTTTTGTTCATGTGATTTCATATGTGGGTTTTAGTTTTTGTGTTTTGGTGTTGAGTATGTTATAATTTATAGAGATTTTGAGTTTTGGTTATATTGGTTTGAAGATTAGGATAATTTAAGACCATGTTGAATTGTGTCATTTTAGTTGAATTGAGGATTAGAATGATTAAGAAAAAGTTAGCAACATTATCATGTTATAATGTTTGTTTTGCTACGTTTATGAAAACACCTTTTAGTACAATACAAGCGCTTTTAGTAAGCTGTTTTGAATAAGCTAATAAGCATATCCAAACACCATAACCTGATAAGCTGTTTTTACATATAAGCATAAGCTTTTTCAAAAAAGGCTTTTCCATACATCCCATAGGCTGACGTGAACCCATAACTTTTGTATATTGTTATCATTAAAAGGCAATTTTAACCTCAGGGCCTAGTTTAAGTGATTGCAATTCGGCGTTTTGCATTTGGGAAATGTGGCATATCCCAACACTTGCAAACTCTATGATACTTAAAGATTCATTATTAGATAATCAGATGATTATTTGCTGTGCTAAGGGGTTAGTTAAGTAATTTACTCGCACCGATTTAGTGAACCAGTTGATTACCGAGTAGCTTGTGCTATATCTATTTTGTTATTCTTCGTGAAGTAGCATTATTAGGCCCCTATTGCTCTCTGTAAGTTGTCATTAGTCTGAGTTTGAGTTACGAAAAGCATAAAACTTGAGCTAAAGGTACCCACTTTTACGATATGGGATCAAATTGTCGGCTATAATCGTTACTTTCGTTATTCGTTTTATGCAGGGCAAGGGTCTGAAGAGTATGTTGGATCAGATGACGATGATGATGGGGATGGCGATGATGATGATGCGGATGTGGATGACAGAGATGACGATGATGATGGAGATGATGGGCAGGAGCATGGAGAGTATGCTGGACCAGATGATGGAGATGATCGGCAGGAGCATGGAGAGTATGCTGGACCAGATGATGATGGGCACGAGCAAGAAGTTATCTGACTAATGACAGGTGGTTTATATGTAGCGTAGATTGGTATTGAATGATGTTGATGGTAAGTTCAAGTATCGAATGTGTATGTTGATAGAAATAGATGTCTCACATGGGGAATTTGCTACACATGCTTATCTCCAAGGACACACAGTTTTTCCGCTTTTATGATTTTGTACTTATGAACAAAAGGCTACAACTTCCGTTATATTGGTTGATTTAGGTCATTGGTGTAAAACCTACAAGGAGAAACATACTTTCTGGTGGAAAGCCTTGTAAGGTTACTTATAGACGAATTATGCAGTAATTACGATTCTTGTATTTAGTTTTGAATAAAGAAATATAGATTTTGTGGATGTAATGAATTTTGGATTTCTGTTTTGAATGAATTCCAAGCTGATTTTTTTTATAATTGTATTGTGATTACAAGCAGATTTTTTTTTGCCATATTTTACAAATTGGTGACCACTATATTTTTGTGATTAATTTTGCTTTAGTGGTCACTATTTTGGTCACTAATTGGGTCAAATAGTGACCACTTATCACTTTAATGACCATAATAAGTGACCAAATAGGTCGTCACAAATTTAATGACCACTTTTTTGTCGTCACAATTTAGTGACCATGTTCAAATGTCATCACTATTGCTTTTAGTGACCGACTTTTAGTGACCACGAGTGACCACTTTGATATGGTCACTAAATCAACTTAGTGACCAAATATCTACTATTAGTGACCATAATCGTGTTGTCACTGAAGGCCTTTTTTCTTGTAGTGACTCCATGAAGTATCATTTAGGAGTGTTGAGCATTTATGAGTTGTTTTACACATTATGATTACACATACAACTACGTTACCAAATATTTTCATAGAAGAAAACACTTACTGCTCACTCTGCTCTACTGCTCTTTTTGCCAAACACCACCAGAATATATTCAGTTAATGATATCTCAAAAGTCAAGAGAGTGATTAAATGTGTTGAAGTTATATACTTTATTCAAGATTATGTCTTTGGTATATGTTGAGGGGCTAATAGTGTCATTATTCTTTTTAGTTTTCATGTTTAGCTGTGTATGACAGGTTTCTATATCTTCAAGGGCTAAAGTGAAAATATGGCTTATATAAGCTTCTCATCACCAAACCCTAGCTTATTAAGTCA
Source organism: Chrysanthemum makinoi (assembly GCA_910596185.1). Classification (NCBI taxonomy): domain Eukaryota; kingdom Viridiplantae; phylum Streptophyta; class Magnoliopsida; order Asterales; family Asteraceae; genus Chrysanthemum; species Chrysanthemum makinoi. The sequence continues at coordinate 44,264,725 of OU343217.1, read as the reverse complement.
TTCATTCTCTCTCTCTCTCTCTCTCTCTCTCTCTCTCTCTCTCTCTCTCTCTCTCTCTCAAGTTAGTGCAATGTTGTTTGGTTTATTGATCATCTTGATCATCTGGTATAAGTCTAGTATTATTAGAGTAGGATTGAGTGATTGTAGTGAGGTTGTTTTGTATTGAATATTTGTAGTGGGATAGATTGAATCCTTCTGAAGGTGGCAATCTTGTTTTCTTTGTATTTGTTTGATGAGCACAGGTTTTGTAGACTCATCTTCTTGAATCTTTAAGTAATAAAAACATTCACCAAGGGGTGGTTGGGTGGGTGACTTTGTTGTGTTGTGGTTGTGATTTTGGGTTAGATATATTGTTTTAACATGGTAATAGAGCCACGTCTTTGAACTCTGGTGGTTCTTGATATTTTTTGGGTTTCTAGGGTTTTGCCTAAGATTTGGGGGTTTCTTGTTTGGAGTGCAATTAGGTTCAATTAGGGTTGCTATCTCAACTGTCGTAGTGTGAATCGGTGTTTTTGGTAAACATCTTGGTGGTTCTTGGTTGATCAATTAGGGTTTCTTGAAACCCTAATTTTTGGTTTTGGGGATCTTGATTCTTGGTGATCTGCAGAGGTTCCTGTGTGGTTTCTTGGTTACTAACAGTCTTGACTAAGTGAATCAAGACTGTTGGTGATTAGTTCTGGTTATTCCGTTGTGTTTCTACCCACTATAAGTTGTATCTCTTTCTTAAGTCAACAATAGCTTAGCTAAGAAGGTGCAAACGGGTTGGTTAACTCCTTAACCTGCCACCAAGAGTGGTACGAAAATGTGCTATTTCCAACCTCAGTCTTCTTGACTGGTTTCTTGTTGTACTTGGGTGTGTGTTTAGCTTTGTCTTTGTTCTTTTTAGGTTTAGTCTTGTTTTTGAGTCTAAAGTGCTGGAGGTTAGGTTCTTGGGCAGTTTTGGAAGTCTGGTGGTGATTTGGTTGTTCTTGATTGGTATCTGTTTTGAGTGTTACTGTTATTGATTGTCTGTTGGTTATTGATATATCTTTAATTGTTTATGTTAATAGCTGTTATTTCTGTTTGGTTGTTGCTTTGTTTGTTAGTAGTTTGTTGATTGCTGATTGTTGGTTTATTTGACATTTCTTTTGTCTGCATTTATGGTTGAAGTTTTAATTAGTGCTTTGGATGCTCGTAATCCTCTTTACCTGCATTCTAATGATAATTCTAATATTCTTATTGTTCATTTTAAGTTGACTAATAGTAATAATTACAAAATTTGGTCTACTGCTATGAAAATTACTCTTGAGGGTCAAAATAAAATGGGTTTTGTTGATGGTACTTGTGTTAAACCAGTTACTAGGCCTGTTTTGGCCCAGCAATGGGAAAGATTTAATGACATTGTTTTGGGATGGATTCTTGGTTCTTTATCCTTTAAGTTGTACCTAGGGCAGGTTTATTATGAAATTGCTTCTGAAGTTTGGACTGAATTAAAGGAAACTTATGATAAAATGGATGGTTCGGTTATTTTTAATGTGATACATAAAATCAATGAACTAAAATAGGGTGAATTATATGTGCCTGAATATTATCATAAGTTGAATTCATATTAGAGAGAATTTGATACTTTAACCATGTTACTTGCTTGTACTTGTGTTGCTCATGAGGGTGTGTTAAAGCATAATCAGTTGATAAGACTTATGCAATTTTTGATGAGGTTAAATGATGTTTATTAACCTATTAGGAGTAATATCTTGGCTTGAGACCCTTTGTTTGATGTCATAGAAGCTTTTAATGTTGTATCTAGGGAGGAGTCTCATAGGGGGCTTCACCCTAGTTTTGGGTCTCAGTCTGGTAGAAAGGTGCAGCCTGCTGCTTTTATTGTTAAGACCAATAATAAATCAAATACTTTTAACAGGAGGGTGAATAACAATAATAACAATGGCAATAGGGGCCCAAATCCTAATCTAGTTTGCAAACACTGTGGTTTAGTTGGACACACTATAGAAAGATGTTTTGAAATAAATGGGTACCCTCCTGGTTTCAAAAGGAATTCAAATATTTCAAAACAATCTTGTGCTATAAAAAGGTTTAATGCTAATGCAGATGTGTCTCAAATTCCATCTACTTCTGGTTCTCTGACTGGTTCTTTCACTAATGATCAAATGATGAAGCTGTTGAGTCTTATAAATGAAAAACCCTCTGCAAATGTGTCTGCTAGTATGGCAGGTATGAAACCCAGTTTTTACAATAACAATGTTTTGTTTAATCTTAATTTTGATAAGTTTTTATGTGCTAAAACTGGGTCTGTTAAGTATGATGTTACTTTGGGATGGATTATTGATTCTGATGTTAATCAGCACATGATTGATTCTTCTAAGAATAAGTTTAATGTTGTTGATATTTCCAGTCCTATGAAGACTGTTGGCTATCCTAATGGGTTGTTGCCAAAATTACTTCCATTGGTGTGGTCTTGTTTGATGTTCTTGTTGTGCCTGAATATAATGTGAGTTTGTTAACTGTCAATAGAATGATTAAGGATAGTAAATTATTTGTTGGTTTTGATGAACACAAGTGTTACATTCATGATTTGAAACTAGGCAAGCTAGTGGGGACTGGTAGTGAAACTGGTGGTCTGTATATGTTTGTTGTTGATAAGTCTGGTAAGTCTAAAATTGGTATTAGTAACTCTTTGTTTGTTTGTCATATTTCTAGTGAGTTATGACACCACAGGCTTGGTCATCCTGCTGACCAAGTCTTTTATCTGTTTTGGGGGGAAATATTGGTTTTAAAAAGGTTGATCATGTGTCTCCTTGTGACATCTGTTGTAAGGCTAAACATACAAGGGAGCCTTTCCTTTAAGTGATCATAAGTCTAAATTTGTTGGTGAATTAATTCACTGTGATGTTTGGGGTCCTTATAGGGTCACAAGCAAACAAGGTTCTAAATATTTTTTAGCTTTGGTTGATGACTTTAGTAGGGCTGTTTGGATTTATCTCTAAAGTCAAAGGATGAATTTGGTTGTTATATTGAAAACTTTATAAAACTGATTTTCACATAGTTTGATAAAAAGGTTAAAGTCATTACGTCTGATAACGTGACAAAATTTGTTAATAACCATTCGTCAAAATTATTCAATGATTCGGGAATAATTCATCAAATCTCTTTTACATATACTCCTTAGCAGAATGAGATTGCTGAGAGGAAACATAGACACATTCTTAATGTTTCTAGGAGTCTTATGTTTCAGGGGGATTCCTCTGAATGTGTGTTAATAGATTTGTATTTGATTAACATGCTTCCCTCTTCTGTCTTGTCTTGTGTTTCCCCTTATTTTTTAATGTATGGTAAGGATCCAAGTCTCTATCATATCAGATCCTTTGGGTGTTTGTGTTACTCTACTGTTTTAAACTTAAATGACAAGTTTTAGTTCAAAATCTAAAAAGTATGTGTTAATTGGTTTTTCTAGTGTAAAAAAGGCTTATAAACTGTATGGTTTGGAAAGTAAATATGTCTTTTATTTAAGGGATGTTAGATTTTATGAAACAATATTTTTGTTGAGTTTGATAGACTCCTTGAGATCGTTTTGAGCCTCTAGGGTTAACAATAACAATGATAATAAACTTGTACACGCAGCGGAATAATAAAACAAATCATAGTTATTGACACAAGGTTTTTCATAATAATCACTTCAAGCCTCAAATATTATTTGATCAGAATAATACGGTTACACTTAACTTGTAACAGGAATCAAGAGATTCTTTAGGCTAAACTATACAAATCCTAGGCGTCCACTTCGAGGACTTGACGCCTAGACACACACACACCCCTTTACACGACTACATATTGGAAGACTTAATTGTTAAAACCTACATCCCATGTCCTCTTTATATACTAGAGGATTAGGGTTTACAAATCTCTACAAATGACTAAATAATAAATCTTGTTTTGCAAGCAAGTCCCTCCATCTTTTTGTAGGTTCCATCTTTGTCACTTTAAGCCCTTTATGTTTCATTCTTTATTGTTTTGTATCATCGAATCAATAAACCCAACAATCTTCCCCTTTTTGATGATGACAAAACAAACACAATTCTTGTACGAACTTCCCTAGACGAAGTAGCAGAAGTTGAGATAATTAAATCTCACCATGAATGAAACATTCTTGTCTTCCTTTGTCTTCCCCTTAATCCATGCCACGCCACTCCAACATCTCTTCCCCTTTTTGTTATCAACAAATAGGAAATATAAATAGTAGAAACTTCCTCTTGAGTGGTGCATGAACATTAAATGATTCTTCAAATCTGTAAGCTCCTTGTAATGATCACTTGTGAAAAAAACCAAATATAACTAACTTGATAAAGAAGTAGAATAACCCAAACTTGTGTCTTATGTCTTGTTTATCCACGTGACGTTGAACTCATACTAACACCATATAAGTAGACCACAATTTCTTGACAAAATCCTCATCTTCAATGAGACACTGAGCACTATATTGTAACTCCTTTAAGTGATAGTTAACTAGGTCTTCATCCATCCACCCCTTGACCTATGAAAACTAGATTTTGCAAGTCTTCGTCAACATTCTTTAAGCACGAACAAGTTATCTCCAAAGTGTAACACCCACTTTAAGATATGATAAAATCACGAATCTGTGTAACTCAACTACAATATCAAATAAGTTATGATCAATTATCTTCGTAATCAACTAATCCAATAAACCAAATACGAGCTTTTTAAATCTTTTAAGAACAATTTCCAAAAACCAAACTCCTTGCGTGTGTGAACCAATCTCCTGTGTGTGTGTCTCCAAAAACCAAAACTATTATTACACTTCGACTTCCCCTTAAGTCCAAAACAATAAGAGAATAAAAAATCCTTCGTCATCCGATATCGAATAATATAAGCAGTACAAACAAGCATTCAAGCAGTAGAATCAAAATAGTATAGCAGTGGATACGAATAGAAACTAGTAGTGGTTTCGAGAAAACACTAGTAGTGGTTTCGAGAAAACACTAGCAGTGGTTTTGAGAAACACTAGCAGTGGTTACGAAAAACACTAGCAAAGCTGCTTCTAACCATGAATCATAAAGACCACACAATATATAAACAACCTCCATCAAGAATTAGAAAAAGTAAAACAAATTCAAGAAGTTGAATATGCATGAAAACCCTAAAAATCGAATTTCTTAAAACCCTTCAGCAGCAGACTTCGACATAGTATACCTTTTTCCTGAAAGCTCCAATTGACAATCCCTCCAGTGAAAAGTTAGATGAATATATAGAGAACGTCCACCAAAAATTTCGTCCTGATCCAACGGCTAACGAAAAAGTTATCGCCTTTTTAAAACAGTGCTGCAGAAAAGTTGCAAATTTTGTATAACTTCGATTTTCTTCATTCTTTTTCGCAAAGAAACCTTGTGAATCCCTAGGTAACGAGCTCCCCAAGCTCTGATACCAATTGTTCAGTTTTATAGACTCCTTGAGATCTTTTTGAGCCTCTAGGGTTAACAATAACAATGATAATAACTTGTACACGCAGCGGAATAATAAAACAAATCATAGTTATTGACACAAGGTTTTTCATAATAATCACTTCAAGCCTCAAATATTATTTGATCAGAATAATACGATTACACTTAACTTGAAACAGGAATCAAGAGATTCTTGAGGCTAAACTATACAAATCCTAGGCGTCCACTTAGAGGACTTGACGCCTAGACACACACACATTCCTTTACACGACTACATATTGAAAGACTTAATTGTTAAAACCTACATCCCATGTCCTCTTTATATGCTAGAGGATTAGGGTTTACAAATCTCTACAAAGGACTAAATAATAAATCTTGTTTTGCAAGTAAGTCCCTCCATCTTTTTGTAGGTTTCATCTTTGTCACTTTAAGCCCTTGATGTTTCATTCTTTATTGTTTTGTATCATCGAATCAATAAACCCAACAATTTTCTTCTAAAATGAAGTTTGAAAATGTTTTTAAAGAGTATAAAAATGTTTAAAATAAACCTGAACTAAACTTTGATGAATCTGGAGTAAACAATTTAAACTTTTTTGACACCCATGGCTCTAAAAGTCCCAATGATGAAGAGGGGGACCCTCCTAATGTGGAAGGTAGTGGTATGGCAACTCCAGATAGTTATTTTTAACACAACTGATGATGAAGATGCATCCACAACAACCCAGATAAGAGATACTATCACCTCTGAGGTCATAAATCAAAATGTTTTTAATGGCGAGGATCATGTTGTTCAAATGGAAGTGCCACTTGATTTGAGGAGGTCTGGTAGACAAAGAAGTAAACTTTTTAGGTTTAATGATTATGTTGTTGGTAGCAATGTGAAGTATGGTCTTGAAAAGTATGTGTGTTATTCTAAGTTGTCTTGTGTTAATATGTGATTTTCTACTACATTAAATAAGTCGTATGAGCCTAAGACTTATGTTGAGGCTTATAAAGATCCTAAATGGACTGATGCTATGAATTTAAAAATGGAAGCCCTGCATAGGAACAATACTTATGAGCTGTCTGATCTTCCTGAAGGTAGGAAAGCCATAGAAAGTAAATGGATTTGGAAAATTAAATACAAGTCATCTGGTGAGGTTGATAGATATAAAGCTAGACGTGTAGCTAAAGGGTATAATCAAAGAGAATGTTTTGATTATGAAGAAACATTTAGTCTTGTGATTAAAACGGTCAATGTTAGATGCTTAATTGCTTTATCTGTTTATAACAATTGGCCTTCATATCAATTGGATGTGAATAATTTTTTTTTGTATGGTGATTTTTATGAAGATGTGTGCATGGAGTTGCCTCCAAGTTATTATGATGAGAGTGAAACTAGGGTCTGCAAATTGAATAAGTCTCTTTATGGTTTAAAACAGACACTAAGGCAGTGGAATGAGAAACTTACCGTGGCTTTGGTTGAAAATGGTTTTAATCAAAGTATAAATGACTACTCTTTGTACACTAAGAGTCAAAATTTATGATCAAAGATCTTGGTCCTCTCAAATATTTTTTGGGAATTGAAGTTTAAGAAAATAAATTGGTCTTTGTCTTTCACAAAGAAAGTATTGTTTGGAATTATTAAATGAGTATGGTTTGTAGGCTTGTAAGCCTGTTGCAACTCCTTTGCAGCAGAATGTGGTGTTAAGTCATACTGAAACTGAAAATGATAAGTATCTTACTAATATGACTGAGTATCAAAAACTGGTGGGCAAGCTTATCTATATGTCTGTTACTAGGCCATATATCTCTTATGCAGTTAATTGTTTAAGTGAGCATATGCATGCTCCACTTAACTCTCACTTTACTGTTGCTCTTAGAGTTTTGAGGTACTTGAAGCAGGCTCCTGGTACATGTATTCAATTTGAGTATGGTAGTAAGCTTAATTTGTATGCTTTCTCAGATGCATATTAGGCTAAGTGTCCTGCTACTAGGAAATCTGTTTTTTGGTTTTTGTGTTTGTTTCTACAATAACTTGATTTCTTAGAACAACAAGAAACATGCTACTTGTTAATACAAATAAACCGTAAAAACGTTTATTTATATTTTACGATCTTCTAATGTTTTGTCGATAACAAACGTAAAATCATTTTAACGAAACAAATTAAATACGTAAATTGTTTGAGCCAATAGTTTTCTAACACACTTAACGTTTTCACATAAAACACTAAAACAAGTATAAGTGATTTTATGATTTAGTAATATATATGTACAACAACTATTGTTTACATATTGGGCAAAATATATACACAACTAGTATATATCATATAAATGGGTAAAAACTACAACCCATGGAAAAACCCATAACCCATGGTATTGACCCGTACCCATTTGACTAGGTACATTGAACTCATGAGATACATTGTATCTAATAAGAAACCCATGGATCAACCCATAACCCATGACCCATGACCCATAACCAAAATACCCATGGGCAAAGAGGAGCGTCCCACGGATCCCTAGGATTACACTAGACGGATCCCTTATGGGAGGGATCCGTGGGATCCGGGGAACAATAAGCATTCCTCCTCTATAAATAGTGAGCCATTTCTTCCTTTTGACTTGCCACTCTCACACATACTTTCCCCAAGTATTGTAATTCTCTAACCACTGATCCTAAGGGATCTTTCAATGTAGTTTGTCTTTTGTTTTTGTGTGATTCTCTAGGTTCCTCTTAAAGGCGAGATCACCACTTCTTGAAGTCGAGCAAGCTCAATTCCATGAGTTGCCATGCTTCGTCATCATCAAGACAACTGAGGTTCTCTTGTTGATAGTTCTTTCTTCCTCCATAGAAGTGTTGTGTCAAAGGCATTAGTGAAAGATGCCAAAGGAGTCAAGACGAAAGCATTAGTGAAAGGTGCTTAACGTCCATGTCAATAGCATCGGTGAAGAATGCTAAAGGTGTCAAGACGAAGGCATTAGTGAAAGGTGCCAAGAGTTGTGTCAAAGGCATGGGTGAAGAATGCCAAGGTCGTATAATCGATGAGGTGCATCGTTATACATATAGTATTAGTTTGTTTCCAAGGATGGTGATATCCTTGATGGTGTTGTAATAAGGAGTGGGTCTCCTTTGGGATTAGGTGTTATGTTGTGTTGGGTAGTAGTTCCTCCATTATAATGGAACTAGGTACTTAGCCTAGTACCTAATAAAGGGTAGGCGACGTTGTGGTAGGTGTGGTTCACCTTGGTGTGAAAGAACCCGGTGGTTAGCCTAGTACCGGAAAAAGAGTAGGCGACGTTGTGAAGGCTTCTCCGCCATAAGGAGTTGGTGTCGTGTAGTGATTACGAACTCTCGAGTAGGTGACTCGGGGAGTGGATTAGGGCAAGGAATGTTTCCTTGTAGCCGAACCACTATAAATACTTGTGTCGTGGTGATGTGCTTCTTACTCTTTATCTTTTATTACACGTTTATATATCTATCTATCAACGTCCAACATACACATCGAAATAGATTGACATAATTCGATCCAAATATTTAAAAGGAAGTTTTTAATTGGCAAAACTATTCAACCCCCCCTTCTAGTTTTCCACTCAAGACATCTAAATAAAGTCAAAACCTCAAGATGCATAGGTATTAGACCTTACAAAAAGCATAATAACTTCACCAATAATCTGTCTGATAGACGGATCCCTGGTTTATAACCAGACGGATCCCTGGTGAGAGGGATCCGCGGGATCCGTGTCTGCAGAAAGCTGTAATCAGCTTCCCTCTTCAAATTTAAGTCACCTTTTGGTTATCTAACCACTTTTAGTTATCATTTAATATCCTCCTAGAGCTGATCAATATCCTAAGTGCATGCTTAATCTCCTTAGTGGCAAAAATTTAATTCACTAATTCAAAATCATCCTTTATAAACCAAACACTCTAAAGGTTTAGTCATCACTCTCACCTAGCTCTCAAAAATCAGTAGTTAGAAGCTCATATTACATCATGACCAAAGCTCTTAGCAACAACTCTTCAACCAAAGGATCATCCAAAAGAAAGGGTCATATGATCCATGAAATTTCATCCACCGAATCATCTCCCGTAAGAAATAAAAATGCTAGAATTCCACCTCAACAAACTCATTCAACAATTGCTAAGAGAACCGCAAGAACTAGCATCAAACCTTTTGGACTAGAAAAAGGGTCATCTAGTTCAAAACCAAACATAGCTAGCTCTAGCAAGCCGTCTAAGTCCTCATTCCTTGAGCATAGATTTAACGAGCCTCTTCCTCACCCAAATCTCTATTCATTAGAACATTCACCACCAAGAACCTCCCACTCACCAACTTTCTCGTTAAATAAGGAACCACCCACAACACCTAATAGTCCATCATGGGAAACAAGGAACAATCATGGACATGATCATATGGAGGAATATCCACTACCACCACCCTCACCTTTAGTAGAACCTCATCCCACACCTCAAAATGAAACCCCACAATCATTCGTAGAGCCTCCTCAAAACATCCATTTTCCTCCGGTTCCCAATCAAGACAATAATTGCCCAAATTGTCTAATCACCCAAGGACTTGTTCAAGAAGTACGAAATGAGTTACATTTCATGTTTAATCATCTTCTTGAAAGATTGGACCAAATCAACAAGTCTACTCATCCTTAGACTCAAGCACTTTGTTGCATTCTAGGCTTTAGTAACTTATTAATAGAAAATGAATGGCTAAATCATTCTCTTAGTTTTAAGAGATTTGTTGATTATCTCTTTTTTTTATTGAATGATAACCTACTTGCCATATCTATTTGAGTATATGTTTGTTGTTTGTATACATATCTTGATCTTATATTTAGCATTGCTTGATATATCACCTCTGCTGAATAACCTGTCACTAGACACGGATCCCTCCAAATGCCTGACAGATCCCTTCACAAAGGGAACCGGGATCCGTGGTACGTAAGAACAATTTTCTACTAACTTGAGTCTTATTTGCAGAAAATTATGCACTATACTCTTGTTTTCTAACCCTTATTTTGTAGATTTTCAAAATACACATGAAGATTTTGACACCATAAAGCTAGGGGGAGCTTTGTGTCAAACAATATTGCAAAACCATTTGCAACATAATCCTTATATGGATTATACTTCATGACACCCCAATGCAACATTGCAATCTTCAAGGGGGGGCATTTCCGTCACAAGGACAAACCATTTGCAAACATAATTGCAATACATTACCTTACTTACTTTTATGTACTTGACGCCCTCACAAAGGGATGGACTTGTCAAGGGGGAGTTAAGATGAGAACCATTCCCGTCACTTGCTCTCTTTACATCTTTTCTTTTTACATGTTTTTCTTAAAACTTTGTGTTAGTTTCTTTTCGACGCTCTTTTTGTTTCGACAAAAAGGGGGAGAAGAGAGCAAAAACTCCAATTCAAACTTTTACGAATTTTAGTTTTTCCTTCAAATAATTTTATGTTTTGTCATCAACAAAAAGTGGGAGATTGTTAATATAAATAAACCGTAAAAACGTTTATTTATATTTTACGATCTTCTAATGTTTTGTCGATAACAAACGTAAAATCATTTTAACGAAGCAAATTAAATACGTAAATTGTTTGAGCCAATAGTTTTCTAACACACTTAACGTTTTCACACAAAACACTAAAACAAGTATAAGTGATTTTATGATTTAGTAATTGATTCGTTGAGGTTTAGGGGTATGTGTGTATGGATAAAACCACAATATCGATATAAAAAATAACCACAAGGAATGATTTAAAATCCCTTTAGGAAAAAGGATAATGAATCAAAACCCGTGAGTGATAGTGATACGGATTAGGAAATCCGAGTCGTTTCCCAACGAGGTGTGAATGGGCAACGTCGTTATTGGTTCGTTATTAAATGCTCGATGTTTTGGATTTTTTTGATTTTATAAAAACTACGGGAAATGGGAAAGCAATTAAGGGAAATTACACTACGGGGAATCCTAAATACGAGAATTATACTAAAACGTAATAAACGAAACGCAAATAAAATGCAACTATGTCTAATCTAAGTCCTAAAAATGATCTAAAATTATTTTCTAACTAAAAATGATATTAGAAAATTAACTAAGAATTAAAACTAATTTTTATGACTTTTCTGGAATTTATTTGAATTTAAAAACTAATTCTAAACTAATTAAATGCTAAAATTACAAATTAAACTAGGAAAAATCTGGAAAAATTATTTTTTTGCTTTTTATAATTTTCTTAATCTAGGAAAATTGAAAATTTATTTTTTGGAACCTTTTCTGAATTAGTTGAATTAAATGCTATTTAAAAAGTCCTAAAAAGAGATTTTAATTAAGAAAAATAGCAAACAGTGATGAAAAATTATGAAAAATTCAGGAAAAGTCTAAAATATTATTCTAAATCTATGAAAAATATAAAAATTATAGCTTATGTGAAGGATTAACAAGCTGTAGTGCAAACTGATCCTAAATAAGCTACTAAGATTAAGCTAACAAGTTCTATAAGCCACCAAACTGTCTAAGAAGCTAAATTATACTAAAATTAACTAAATCTGACTAATTCAGCTAATCCTAACAAGCTACAAGCACCAGCTTATGATTCAAATCTTAAAAGTACTTTATGGCCAAATAGCCCTATCCTCCTAAGTTGCAGCTTATATACTGGCTTATCAAAAGAGCTTTGGTGAATACTGGAATTGTGACCCTCAAGAACACCAACCAATCTACCTCTAAACCAAAATTTAGCCTCTAATTATCAAAAATGAGCACTGTGTATAAGCTGCAAGATGCCTGCTCACACTCAGTAATAAGCTGAATGTGAACAGGGCAAATCAGGCCTATTAGTGAGCTTATTAACTGTTTAAAATGATTTCCAAAAATTTGACAAAAATCAGATTTTAAAACTTGACCAATTGAACTAGAAAATGAATAAAATCTCACTTAATTTGAACCAACAGTGAATCAATGAAAATTCCACAAACTTTTGTAAAAACTGTGTTTTGCAACTTTTGACTTTAGAAGCAGTTTTGAGAATTTGACCAAACTGAGATTTAAACTTAATTTGTGAACTGATTTAGATGTTTTAAGCTAAAACAAAGTTAAGTCAAGCTTCTCTAATAATATCTGATCCTAAATCAAGCTTTTGACCTTCAAAATTCCAACTGATATGCAATTTAGAACTGATTCAAGGTGATTTTGACTTTTAGTGTTCTAAGGTGCAAATTAAAGTCCTAAATAAGTGTAATAATCCTAATGAAGACTGAATCAAGTGATATTATCTCTATAACTAACCTTGTACACAGATTCAATGCTAGTGTCAAACACCCTTATACTAACTGTTTTACTACTATTCTAGTTAAATGATTATCTAACTTATGCTAACACCTAAACTGAATCAATATAACCTAAAAACAATTAAGTGAGCAGATCTAAACTAAAGCTAACAACAAATATAGACAGATTTAGATTAAGCAAAATATACTAGTATTGAAATAGGTAAAGTACTCACAAGTAGTCCAGCTTATTAACAGCTTATACCAGAACCAAACACCACTATTCTAAACCAAATCCAACCCTAAAACCAGCTCTGCATCAACCCATTTCCAGCAACAGTATCCAATAATTTTGCAGTTTGACTTTATTTGACCAAGTTTGATATTGAAAGTAGAACTGAGTAGAGACTTGAATTAGCAATTAATAAGCTATAGATGAGCTTATAAGAGCTTAAACTAACATAATCACAAACTGATTTGAACTTAAGAACAGAGTTGAGATATTTTTTAATTTTTGAAGTATTTTTCTTATTTTTTTGTGATTTTTGTTTTATAAAACAAATAAGCTGAAAATGAATAGAGATAAGCTAAGATGATTAACTGAAACACTAATAAGCTTCTTAAATCAATGAAACAGTAATTGAGATTAATTGAAAACGAAAGCTAAAATTACTTGAATTAATAAAACTTGAGGATTACAATGAAACTGAAATTTTAAAAATACAGAAATGAAATTTAAACATAAAAACATTAATAAGCTACTAATTATCTACTCAAATTCTACATCTATTACAAGTGAAAAAAGGGTGCCTTATATAGGCGAGCTAATGCCTTGGAAGGATCCAGAAAGTGCAAATGTGTGCTTCTTTGGAGTATTCTGAGCCCTTGATCACTCTTCACACGTCCATCATTTCATCTTAGCCTTAGGATTGAATCCACCACGTTGCACTAGCCAATCAGAGGTGAGGATTTGGTGAGATGACACACGGATTGCCAACCTGGCATCCGTGTGTCAGTGGGTGTCAGAGTAAAGTACTAATTTGCCCTTAATGATAGTGGATTTGGCCAATTAAAGCGCGGGGTAATTTAGGGTTCTTGGCTGGGTTTATTTGGGGGTGTTTTTGGCGTGTTAGGTTTTTTAATATATTTCAATTTCGGTTGATTGGGTATAAATGTGGGTTGACCGGGTTGGGTTATACGGGTATAGGATTGGATAGTGGTTTGGACCGGGTTAAAGGGTGAATGGTTGGTATTGGACCGGGTATAGGGGTTGCTGGAGATGAACTTGGGCTTTTGCTATACATTGGGCCAAGATAGTATATTGGATTTGGATTTAGGACTTAGCTTGTACCCATTTTGCATATTAAGGACCAAACTTGTACAAACTGAAACTTCAGGGACTAAAGCTGTAATTTCTGAAATTGTAATTCAAGGGGCTTTCTTGCCAATCTCCAATAATTAAGGGACTGAATTTGCAACTTTTGAATCTTCAAGGTATATTCTGCCAATAACTGAAAGTTCAGGGACTATTTCTGACAATTCTGCAAACTTGATTATATCTTTCAAATATCATCCTCTGAGCATAAAAATCTTCACAGATGCTTAATTCTGACCTTCCGGCTCAGCTTTAGCTCTCTTAATCTCTCGTGCTCGGGTTTTCGTCTGATTTGGCTTCTTTTTGTGTGTTTTGTCATATCCGTACCTGCACATGCAAAAACTCAAGAAACACGCAAATATTAAGCATTAACGGCTCTTTCTTGGTTATTTTGGGTCAGTTTTGATAAAGAAAAGATATGTGTTTAAGCACATATCAAAATACCCCAGACGAGACCATTGTCGTGTCCCCACGCAATGCAATCAATTCACGCTTCTAAAACCAAGGATTTCAATCTCTTTCTACTAAACCTTTGAAGAAGTAGCAAAGATTCCTCAAAAGAGATTAAGAAAGCCTTAATTCTAAAAACGCCCCATTTACCTTTTATATCCATATGTATAGATATTACGATTAAGCACATTCCGGTTATGAGTGACGGTTTGTTGAACTTTCATGTCGATTAATAACTCCAACATTTTTCAAACGACACGTTAGGATCACGGAGTAGAAAACACAACACAGCGTGAAGTGACCATAAGGATAGAATACATCGTCCCTGATTTTTCACAAGTCCCCAAACTAAGCGTAAAATCGAAATCATTGTTAAATATGATTCTAGATGCTAACACTACCCATGGAAGTTACTTGTGTAGTTACCTTTTGCTCCCATTTTCCTATTTGCCTCTAGATTTTTTTTATTTTTTTGCGAGAATTGAATTTCTTCAAATTTCTCGTTTTGATAATTCTTATTCCGATAAAGATATGAAGATAAGTCGCTAATTAGTTATCCATCTTCCCTCGAAAACCATTGCACACAAGAATGAGGTCCACATCAAGGTCCTAATTTCGCACGATTTAGGGAGATATTTCCCGGATTCAAAGTTTGGCTTAACACTTATTTCAGCACATTTGCATTTTTGCAATTTAGGCCCTTGGTCTTTTCAACCACTAACTCAACGGGATTACCGTTTTATCAGGAGTCTTATTATGACTTTGGATTTTCCTCAACCTTTATAGAAGTCTATGACAACTTTTATGGCTTTGGATTTTTCAACTTTAATACATTTGGGCTTTATTTCATGTTAATTTTTGTGCCAAACTCCGAATCCTACGGCTTTTATAACAATAGAAACAATAGCAGAAAACTATCAGGAATCAGTTGTCTATTACACCGCAACACTGACAGTACCTTGATGTGTACCCAACTCTCATGGGCAAAGATTCTCTAAAGAAGATAAAGAACTAACTATCGTCGAAAACTCAACATCTCTAATTATTATTTAACATATATGGGGTGAAACAATTTTGTGGGAACAAAAAGCCATAAGTACCTTCGATGGGCTCTAAAGAGAACCAACTACTCCACGCTTAGCATCTAAACTCATAAGTAACTCTATCATTCCTCGATCTCCGCAAATTTAAAATCCCAAATAATGAGATCCGCGGATGCTTAGCCGATAATTTTTAGATTATCTATGGTTAAGGGAACAAGCTAGGGCTCAACACGCCCGGTCAAGTTAGAATTCTATTCCTACTCTCACTAGCGGAAAGTCAACAAGGTGTCAAAACATATACATTAATTTAGCAAATGCTTTGTCTAATGAAATCAAGTTATGCATATTTAAAGTCACTCAGGGAAACTTGCAAATTCTTGGCCTTGTGAGCTAGAATTCGCATTTTATAGCTTCTTTTCTAAGAGACTAGCAAACTTTTCAATCAAAAAGACTTAACAAGAGCATCAAAATTTTAAAAAATTTCACAATTTTTGCACAATTTTTTTTCAATTTCTAAGGAAAAACGAGGTTGCGAGAGTACACGGCAAAAAACAAGCAAGTGCGGTCAAATCAAATCGAAGATTACCCACCCCAGACTAAAATCAAACATTGTCCTCAATGTTTAAAGGTAAGGGTTCTCAACGTAAATCTAAAGCCATTGGTTAGTTATGCTAATAGATAAACGATAATCGATAAAGATTTTGGATATCGGATTTCCATAAGAGCGTCGAAACATGAAACTCGAGTGGAGAAAAGACAAACTTCGAGCACGAGAGTCTTCATATCGGGAAAATCCTGGATATAAACAACAACAACATGAAACACGAGAAATGGAAGAGGCGAACCTCCTCACGTCACTTATTAGAAAACATAAATAAGATAAAAGGATAAGCATGGGGTGCCTCCCACGAAGCGCTACTATTTTTTATCACCGAGTCGCTAGCCTGACTCGTCCCCGAATTCATTTATCCTTGGGGAAGAAAATGGTAGAGATACCAGGGTCAAAAACGGTGTCCTCATTCCCGAAAGAATGAGACTGGGTGGGTTGGGAGGGAAAGAAAATGTCGGGCTCAAGCACATAAGAAATAACTCCTCCCAAACTCACATAAGGCATATGAAAGAACGATCCATCATCCGGTGGTTTTGCGGGCGGACGAAGGGATGAAGGATCGATAAGAGAATACTCCAAAGAAGTCGGGAGCTCATGGTATAGAAAGGTGTTACTCAAAGGTTCATCAACGAAGGCATCCAAGAGAGGATCCTTTTTCCAAAAAACTTTTGTTATATGAATGTCCTCTCCGATGAGTATCCCAGGGTTAAAAATCTGGTCCTCGGAGAGGAAGGAAATCAAGGTATCATCTACGTAAAAATCCTCACGAGAAGAGGAATCACTCTCTAAAAAATAATATTGGACCTTAGGATCAACAAGTTCATCTGTCGAAATCTTCACTTCCTTATCTTTCTTCGGGAAAAACGGATCATCGTATTCTTCTTCATCCTCAGAGAAAATCGAGTCGGTAAGAGCAAGTTCATCGGTAAACTCCTTACTTTCTTCGGCAAAGAGTTGATTTTCAAAAATTTGAGTATATTCAGAATCGAATTCAAACAAGGGATTCGTGAATGTTTTAAAAGATTCTGGATCGAAAGATGTCTCAAAAAAAGGTTCCATGATTTCAGAAGAAGGAGTGGGATTGCCACTCAAAGGAATGTTGATTTTATTAGAAATCGGAGGTGGGACAAGTGGTGTGCTCTTAGAGCTAGCATTTTCCACCACTACCGTTGTAGACTCATTTTCTTGTTTCTTTTTCCGTTCAGCTTGTATTGTCGACATACTCTTGATCGTAAACCTTGAAAGATCAATTCGAGACGTTTTAGGTTCAACTTTCTTCACATCATTCGGATCGTCCGGAGGGGGGTACGAAGACGGCTCATTATATAACAATTTCTCAAGTAAAAGAATGTCCCCCTCCGGGTCAAAAATAGTATCATCAATCTCAACGGGAACTGAATCATCATTAAGAAAGGCCTCGATCTCTTCCCAAATGGGGTCACTTTCCGTAGTGAGAAACGGGAAAGAGTCGGTCATAATCGGTTTAAACGGTAAAATAGGATCACCAATTTCTTGAGAAAAATCAATCACACCGATGCTATGAATCGAATGATCATCGGGTGGAGGTTTTGAAGTTTGTTCGGCATAAAACACAATTTTTTCATTTCCTTTTCTGATTGTCAACGTTCCTTGGTAATGATCCACAAGGACTTTCGCGGTTCTCAAGAATGGTCTTCCTAAAGTGAGAGGGACTCGGGCGTCAACCTCTATATCAACGACAGCGAAATCCACTGGAAAATGGAATTTATCCACTCGTACCATAACATCGTTGACTACACCAACCGTGTGAGCAATTGTTCGATTAGCTAATTCGATAGTCATACGAGTCGGTATAAGAGTCTTCAATCCAAGCTCATGATATATCGCAAGAGGCATGAGACTTATGCTTGCACCTGAATCGGTTAAGGCATTACATTCCTCAATATCATTTAAGGAGCAAGGAAGGAGAAATTTCCCAAGATCACTAAGCTTCTCGGGAGCTTGGTTCGAGGAAGAATTAGACGGTGTAGGCTCAAGTGAAATCTTTGAAATTTGTTCCAATTTCTTTTCATAAATCATGTCAGCAGCTTTGATCATATCAGTCGTAAGTTTGAATTTGGTTTCGGAAACAACTTTCATTTTGTCGAACCGTGATTGAATCGATTTGCACGGTGTAAGGTTAGAACTCGGCATTATGACAGAGATAGAAGGAACTTGGGCAACCAGAGGTTGGACGTATTTGGCTTTTCCATTATCAAGAGAAATTACCGGGTCCTTTGTCACCTCGGTCTCTCGTGCTAAACTCCTCACCGGAGAGGAAGTAGTCATCGAGGGCCCATCATCTCGAATGGTAACGGATTTTATTTCTCCCTTCGGGTTTGGAATGGTGTTACTTGGGAGAGAACCGGAACCTGAGGGTTGACTCATTTGACACAAAACAGCATTCAACATATTCTCAAGTTTATTCTGCGAAGCATCCAGCTTGTTGTTCTGAAGTCGAATTTCGTTCTTAAACTCATTGCTTTGTCTAGTTAACGAAGATTGAAACTCGTTTCTCAAACTTGAAATCTGGGTTTGCAAGGTGTGGATTTTAGCATTATTGTGCTGAACGTAATTCGAGAATTCATTAGAGGGCAAAGGTGGAGCTTGATAGCTTGAAGCTTGATATCCTTGATTGTAATTGACTCCTTGGTTCGGGTATTGATTTGATGGGGCTTTGAATTGGTTTTGAACATTTGGTCCACGAACTTGATTCTGATTAAAACGAGTTTGATTGTTCGATTGAGAAAATCCCGGAGGTCCCATTTGATTACTAACACGAGGGTTTGGTTCAACTTGAGGACGGTATTGGTTACCTCCGGTTACGGCATTAGCTTCGAAAGGATTTCCATCGGTGGCGGTACAATTGTAGTAAGCATGCGGGCCACCACAAGTAGTACAAGTCGATTCCACCGCTTTGACTTGAGCGGGTGGAGAAGAATTAATCTTAGCGGTCTTAATCTTAACCAAAGCATGTATCATATCCGTAAGCTTATCAATCTTAGCATCGGTGCTAGACGTATTTTCGTAAGACGAGGACGATGGTGTAACACTCACCGGGCAGAACCGATTTGCTACGTGAGGTACCTAACTTTAGATTTGTTCTAAATAATCGACAAGGCATCTCTCGTTGATCGGGTCAACAAATTACCACCCGCGGCAGCATTGAGAGAGTCTTGATCAGTCTCATTCAAACCGTTATTAAACGTATCAAGTTGATGTAACTCAGAAAAACCATGATGGGGACATTGCCTAAGCAAATCTTTGAATCGGTCCCATGCCTCACTAAATGATTCATCAAATCTTTGTGTGAATTTTGTTATTTCATTTTTTAAGCTTGTTGTTTTAGACGGTGGGAAGAATTCGTTTACGAATTTTGACACTAAATTCTCCCATGTGGTTATCAATCGAGGGGGTAGTTTTTCGAGCCAAATCCAGGCGGCCCCCTCAAGTGAAAATGGGAAGAGTAGTAGCTTGATAGCCTCTTTCGGAACGTTACGGTATTTAATCGTAGACGTGATCTTGTTAAACCGTCGGATATGAGAGTGAGGATCGTCTCTCTCAAATCCGTAAAATTGGCTTGACGAAACCAAATTTATCAATCTGTGTTTAAGCTCAAAGTTATCGGCAACGATTGCCGGGATGACGATGGCTTCTCCATAACCCTCGGTGGGTGCTTGTAGTTGCTCTAGCATGGATCGGTTGTCCTCCGCCATTTCGACAATGGGCGGAGTCGGATTAGTTCGAATCTCGGGTTCGACTAATTGAGCACGTCTATTTCGCCTTCTTGGAATTGTAGCTACTTCACGTATCGGTCTGTAGTTATTAGAACGAGTGCGCATGCACTTTCAAAAACCAAGGCAATTAAAAGAGAATGGTATTCGAAAACAACAATGAACTTAACCAATAATCCCAAGTGAATAAATCACCTCTATAAGACAAACGCACAAGCGAGCGGAGAAGCTTTTTTGGGTCAGCGCGAAGCTTATTAAAAACCCGCCTCTTTTCAGCCGCAATTTAATGTCGCCGCCCTTATACCCACCACACGCTTTGTTTATCCGATAGAAATAAATCGATTCACAAGCGACACAAAGGCAAGTTTTTTATCTTTGGTTCGGGAACTTACTAATGATAACACCTCCGTTGAGAATGTTATATAATTGATGTATTCTATTTTAGCTCAAAAACAAAAGAGAAAATCTTTTGGTATTTTTTTTTAATATGATATATATATATAAAAGAAAAAGGAAAATATTTTTTACTTTTTTGATTTTTATAAAAAATAGTAACTTCACAAAGGAAGGATCTCGAGTCACTAATCGTCAAACCTTTAACGATATTGTCACGCGGTAAGTATAGTGGTAAGTATTCCCGCCTGTCACGCGGGTGACCCGGGTTCGATCCCCGGCAGCGGCGCCAAAATTTGATTCGTTGAGGTTTAGGGGTATGTGTGTATTGATAAAACCACAATATCGATATCAAAAATAACCACAAGGAATGATTTAAAATCCCTTTAGGAAAAAGGATAATGAATCAAAACCCGTGAGTGATAGTGATACGGATTAGGAAATCCGAGTCGTTTCCCAACGAGGTGTGAATGGGCAACGTCGTTATTGGTTCGTTATTGAAATGCTCGATGTTTTGGATTTTTTTGATTTTATAAAAACTACGGGAAATGGGAAAGCAATTAAGGGAAATTACACTACGGGGAATCCTAAATACGAGAATTATACTAAAACGTAATAAACGAAACGCAAATAAAATGCAACTACGTCTAATCTAAGTCCTAAAAATGATCTAAAATTATTTTCTAACTAAAAATGATATTATAAAATTAACTAAGAATTAAAACTAATTTTTATGACTTTTATGGAATTTATTTGAATTTAAAAACTAATTTTAAACTAATTAAATGCTAAAAATTACAAATTAAACTAGGAAAAATCTGGAAAAATTATTTTTTTGCTTTTTATAATTTTCTTAATCTAGGAAAATTGAAAAATTATTTTTTGGAACCTTTTCTGAATTAGTTGAATTAAATGCTATTTAAAAAGTCCTAAAAAGAGATTTTAATTAAGAAAAATAGCAAACAGTGATGAAAAATTATGAAAAATTCAGGAAAAGTCTAAAATATTATTCTAAATCTATAAAAAATATAAAAATTATAGCTTATATGAAGGATTAACAAGCTGTAGTGCAAACTGATCCTAAATAAGCTACTAAGATTAAGCTAACAAGTTCTATAAGCCACCAAACTGTCTAAGAAGCTAAATTATACTAAAATTAACTAAATCTGACTAATTCAGCTAATCCTAACAAGCTACAAGCACCAGCTTATGATTCAAATCTTAAAAGTACTTTATGGCCAAACAGCCCTATCCTCCTAAGTTGCAGCTTATATACTGGCTTATCAAAAGAGCTTTGGTGAATACTGGAATTGTGACCCTCAAGAACACCAACCAATCTACCTCTAAACCAAAATTTAGCCTCTAATTATCAAAAATGAGCATTGTGTATAAGCCAAGATGCTCGCTCACACTCAGTAATAAGCTGAATGTGAACAGGGCAAATCAGGCCTATTAGTGAGCTTATTAACTGTTTAAAATGATTTCCAAAAATTTGACAAAGCTCTTAGCAACAACTCTTCAACCAAAGGATCATCCAAAAGAAAGGGTCATATGATCCATGAAATTTCATCCACCGAATCATCTCCCGTAAGAAATAAAAATGCTAGAATTCCACCTCAACAAACTCATTCAACAATTGCTAAGAGAACCGCAAGAACTAGCATCAAACCTTTTGGACTAGAAAAAGGGTCATCTAGTTCAAAACCAAACATAGCTAGCTCTAGCAAGCCGTCTAAGTCCTCATTCCTTGAGCATAGATTTAACGAGCCTCTTCCTCACCCAAATCTCTATTCATTAGAACATTCACCACCAAGAACCTCCCACTCACCAACTTTCTCGTTAAATAAGGAACCACCCACAACACCTAATAGTCCATCATGGGAAACAAGGAACAATCATGGACATGATCATATGGAGGAATATCCACTACCACCACCCTCACCTTTAGTAGAACCTCATCCCACACCTCAAAATGAAACCCCACAGTCCTTCGTAGAGCCTCCTCAAAAGATCCATTTTCCTCCGGTTCCCAATCAAGACAATAATTGCCCAAATTGTCTAATCACCCAAGGACTTGTTCAAGAAGTACGAAATGAGTTACATTTCATGTTTAATCATCTTCTTGAAAGATTGGACCAAATCAACAAGTCTACTCATCCTTAGACTCAAGCACTTTGTTGCATTCTAGGCTTTAGTAACTTATTAATAGAAAATGAATGGCTAAATCATTCTCTTAGTTTTAAGAGATTTGTTGATTATATCCTTTTTTTATTGAATGATAACCTACTTGCCATATCTATTTGAGTATATGTTTGTTGTTTGTATACATATCTTGATCTTATATTTAGCATTGCTTGATATATCACCTCTGCTGAATAACCTGTCACTAGACAGACGGATCCCTCCAAAATGCCTAGACAGATCCCTTCACAAAGGGAACCGTGGGATCCGTGGTACAGAAGAACAATTTACTACTAACTTGAGTCTTATTTGCAGGAAATTATGCACTATACTCTTGTTTTCTAACCCTTATTTTGTAGATTTTCAAAATACACATGAAGATTTTGACACCATAAAGCTAGGGGGAGCTTTGTGTCAAACAATATTGCAAAACCATTTGCAACATAATCCTTATATGGATTATACTTCATGACACCCCAATGCAACATTGCAATCTTCAAGGGGGGGCATTTCCGTCACAAGGACAAACCATTTGCAAACATAATTGCAATACATTACCTTACTTACTTTTATGTACTTGACGCCCTCACAAAGGGATGGACTTGTCAAGGGGGAGTTAAGATGAGAACCATTCCCGTCACTTGCTCTCTTTACATCTTTTCTTTTTACATGTTTTTCTTAAAACTTTGTGTTAGTTTCTTTTCGACGCTCTTTTTGTTTCGACAAAAAGGGGGAGAAGAGAGCAAAAACTCCAATTCAAACTTTTACGAATTTTAGTTTTTCCTTCAAATAATTTTATGTTTTGTCATCAACAAAAAGTGGGAGATTGTTAATATAAATAAACCGTAAAAACGTTTATTTATATTTTACGATCTTCTAATGTTTTGTCGATAACAAACGTAAAATCATTTTAACGAAGCAAATTAAATACGTAAATTGTTTGAGCCAATAGTTTTCTAACACACTTAACGTTTTCACACAAAACACTAAAACAAGTATAAGTGATTTTATGATTTAGTAATTGATTCGTTGAGGTTTAGGGGTATGTGTGTATGGATAAAACCACAATATCGATATCAAAAATAACCACAAGGAATGATTTAAAATCCCTTTAGGAAAAAGGATAATGAATCAAAACCCGTGAGTGATAGTGATACGGATTAGAAAATCCGAGTCGTTTCCCAACGAGGTGTGAATGGGCAACGTCGTTATTGGTTCATTATTAAATGCTCGATTTTTTGGATTTTTTTGATTTAATAAAAACTACGGGAAATGGGAAAGCAATTAAGGGAAATTACACTACGGGGAATCCTAAATACGAGAATTATACTAAAACGTAATAAACGAAACGCAAATAAAATGCAACTATGTCTAATCTAAGTCCTAAAAATGATCTAAAATTATTTTCTAACTAAAAATGATATTAGAAAATTAACTAAGAATTAAAACTAATTTTTATGACTTTTCTGGAATTTATTTGAATTTAAAAACTAATTCTAAACTAATTAAATGCTAAAAATTACAAATTAAACTAGGAAAAATCTGGAAAAATTATTTTTTTGCTTTTTATAATTTTCTTAATCTAGGAAAATTGAAAATTTATTTTTTGGAACCTTTTCTGGATTAGTTGAATTAAATGCTATTTAAAAAGTCCTAAAAAGAGATTTTAATTAAGAAAAATAGCAAACAGTGATGAAAAATTATGAAAAATTCAGGAAAAGTCTAAAATATTATTCTAAATCTATGAAAAATATAAAAATTATAGCTTATGTGAAGGATTAACAAGTCAGAGTGCAAACCGATCCTAAATAAGCTACTAAGATTAAGCTAACAAGTTCTATAAGCCACCAAACTGTCTAAGAAGCTAAATTATACTAAAATTAACTAAATCGACTAATTCACTAATCCTAACAAGCTACAAGCACCAGCTTATGATTCAAATCTTAAAAGTACTTTATGGCCAAATAGCCCTATCCTCCTAAGTTGCAAAATTATATAATGGCTTATCAAAAGAGCTTTGGTGAATACGGAATTGTGACCTCAAGAACACCAACCAATCTACCTCTAAACCAAAATTTAGCTTCTAATTATCAAAAATGAGCACTGTATAAGGCGAAGATGCCTCGCTCACACTCAGTCGAATAAGTGAATGTGAACAGGCAAATCGTGCCTATTAGTGAGCTTATTAACTGTTTAAAATGATTTCCAAAAATTTGACAAAAATCAGATTTTAAAACTTGACCAATTGAACTAGAAAATGAATAAAATCTCACTTAATTTGAACCAACAGTGAATCAATGAAAATTCCACAAACTTTTGTAAAAACTGTGTTTTGCAACTTTTGACTTTAGAAGCAGTTTTGAGAATTTGACCAAACTGAGATTTAAACTTAATTTGTGAACTGATTTAGATGTTTTAAGCTAAAACAAAGTTAAGTCAAGCTTCTCTAATAATATCTGATCCTAAATCAAGCTTTTGACCTTCAAAATTCCAACTGATATGCAATTTAGAACTGATTCAAGGTGATTTTGACTTTTAGTGTTCTAAGGTGCAAATTAAAGTCCTAAATAAGTGTAATAATCCTAATGAAGACTGAATCAAGTGATATTATCTCTATAACTAACCTTGTACACAGATTCAATGCTAGTGTCAAACACCCTTATACTAACTGTTTTACTACTATTCTAGTTAAATGATTATCTAACTTATGCTAACACCGAAACCTAATCAATATAACCTAAAACAATTAAGTGAGCAGATCTAAACTAAAGCTAACAAATGATTTAGACAGATTTAGATTATGTAAAATATACTAGTATTGAAATAGGTAAAGTACTCACAAGTAGTCCAAATTTTATTAACAAATTATACCGTAACCAAACACCACTATTCTAAACCAAATCCAACCCTAAAACCAAATGATCAACCCATTTCCAGCAAAAAGATCCAATAATTTTGCAGTTTGACTTTATTTGACCAAGTTTGATATTGAAAGTAGAACTGAGTAGAGACTTGAATTAGCAATTAATAAGCTATAGATGAGCTTATAAGAGCTTAAACTAACATAATCACAAACTGATTTGAACTTAAGAACAGATTTGAGATATTTTTTATTTTTGAAGTATTTTTCTTATTTTTTTGTGATTTTTGTTTTATAAAACAAATAAGCTGAAAATGAATAGAGATAAGCTAAGATGATTAACTGAAACACTAATAAGCTTCTGAAATCAATGAAACAGTAATTGAGATTAATTGAAAACAAAAGCTAAAATTACTTGAATTAATAAAACTTGAGGATTACAATGAAACTGAAATTTAGAAAATACAGAAATGAAATTTAAACATAAAAACATTAATAAGCTACTAATTCTACTCAAATTCTACATCTATTACAAGTGAAATAAGGGTGCCTTATATAGGCGAGCTAATGCCTTGGAAGGATCCAGAAGGTGCAAATGTGTGCTTCTTTGAGTATTCGAGCCCTTGATCACTCTTCACACGCCCATCATTTCATCTTAGCCTTAGGATTGAATCCACCACGCTGCACTAGCCAATCGAGGTGAGGATTTGGTAGAGATGACACACGGATTGCCAACCGGCATCCGTGTGTCGGTGTCGAGTAAAGTACTAATTTGGCTCTTTAATGATAGTGGATTTGGCCAATTAAAGCGCGGGTAATTTAGGGTTCTTGGTGGGTTTATTTGGGGGGTGTTCTTGGCGCGCTTGGTTTTTAATATATTTCAATTTCGGTTGATGGGTATAAATGTGGGTTACCGTTGGGTTATACGGGTATAGGATTGGATAGTGGTTTGGACCGGGTTAAAGGGTGAATGGTTGGTATTGGACCGGGTATAGGGGTTGCTGGAGATGGACTTGGGCTTTTGCTATACATTGGGCCAAGATAGTATATTGATTTGATTTAGGACTTAGCTTGTACCCATTTTGCATATTAAGGACCAAACTTGTACAAACCGAAACTTCGTGGACTAAAGTCAATTTCTGAAATTGTAATTCAAAGGGCTTTCTTGCCAATCTCCAATAATTAAGGGACTGAATTTGCAACTTTTGAATCTTCAAGGTATATTCTGCCAATAATCGAAAGTTCAGACTATTTCGACAATTCTGCAAACTTGATCATATCTTTCAAATATCATCCTCTGAGCATAAAAATCTTCACAGATGCTTAATTCGACCTTCCCGCCTTTAGCTCTCTTAATCTCTCGCTTTCGGTTTTACCGATTTGGCTTCTTGTGTGGTTTTGTCATATCCGTATTCGCATATGCAAAAACTCAAGAAAAATGCAAATATTAAGCATTAACGGCTCTTTCTTGGTTATTTTGGGTCAGTTTTGATAAATAAAAGATATGTGTTTAAGCACATATCAGTAATATATATGTACAACAACTATTGTTTACATATTGGGCAAAATATATACACAACTAGTATATATCATATAAATGGGTAAAAACTACAACCCATGGAAAAACCCATAACTCATGGTATTGACCCATACCCATTTGACTATGTACATTGAACTCATGAGATACATTGTATCTAATAAGAAACCCATGGATCAACCCATAACCCATGACCCATGAACCATAACCAAAATACCCATGGGCAAAGAGGAGCGTCCCACGGATCCCTAGGATTACACTAGACGGATCTCTTATGGGAGGGATCCAAAGGATCCGGGGAACAGTAAGAATTCCACCTCTATAAATAGTGACCCATTTCTTCCTTTTGGCTTGCCACTCTCGCACATACTTTCCCCAAGTATTGTAACTCTCTAACCACTGATCCTAAGGGATCTTTCAATGTAGTTTGTCTTTTGTTTTTGTGTGATTCTCTAGGTTCCTCTTAAAGGCGAGATCACCACTTCTTGAAGTCGAGCAAGCTCAATTCCATGAGTTGCCATGCTTCGTCATCATCAAGACAACTGAGGTTCTCTTGTTGATAGTTCTTTCTTCCTCCATAGAAGTGTTGTGTCAAAGGCATTAGTGAAAGATGCCGAAGGAGTCAAGACGAAAGCATTAGTGAAAGGTGCTTAACGTCCGTGTCAATAGCATCGGTGAAGAATGCTAAAGGTATCAAGACGAAGGCATTAGTGAAAGGTGACAAGCGTTGTGTCAAAGGCATGGGTGAAGAATGCCTAAGAATCAAATCAAGTGGCATTAGTGAAGAATGCCAAGGTCGTATAATCGATGAGGTGCATCGTTATACATATAGTATTAGTTTGTTTCCAAGGATGGTGATATCCTTGATGGTGTTGTAATAAGGAGTGGGTCTCCTTTGGGATTAGGTGTTGTGTTGTGTTGGTTCGTAGTTCCTCCGTTATAATGGAACTAGGTACTTAGCCTAGTACCTAATAAAGGGTAGGCGACGTTGTGGTAGGTGTGGTTCACCTTGGTGTGAAAGAACCCGGTGGTTAGCCTAGTACCAGAAAAAGAGTAGGCGACGCTAGAAGGCTTCTCCGCCATAAGGAGTTGCCGTGTAGTGATTGCGAACTCTCGAAAGTAGGCGACTCGGGAGTGGAGTAGGCAAGGAAGGTGTCCTTGTAGCCGAACCACTATAAATAACTTGTGTCGTGTGATGTGCTTCTTACTCTTTATCTTTCATTACACGTTTATATATCTATCTATCAACGTCCAACATACACATCGAAATAGATTGACATAAGTCGATCCAAATATTTAAAAGGAAGTTTTTAATTGGCAAAACTATTCAACCCCCCTTCTAGTTTTCCACACTACTATTTTTAGGTCTTCAACTGAAGCTAAGTATAGGTTTTTAGCATCTGATAAGGATCTAAAACATACATTTTTAGGAGGTCATTTAAGCCCTAATTCGACACATTTTATATCTGTTACTACTTAAAATCGTTCCTTTTCACTTTTTAGGTCTTCTGGAAGCAAAATGCTGGAATGAAGAATATTTGGACGAAAAGGAGCAAAAACATGAAGAAAATGGCAAAGTCAAGATTGAAGACACTCCAAGACTGTTCATTACACCTGACGGCGTCCCAATCAAAGGGCGACGCCGTCCCTATATAGAAGACTTGATCAAAAGTGCACGCGATGGCTCAGCGGAATTTCTAGTCCTAAAGACTGACGGCGTCACGCCTTATTTCTGGAAGGCGTCAATCACAAAAAATACTCCAGACGCCCAAGATCCAAGATTCAGATGACATCCTGCATGAAACCTGAAGGCGTCATGCATCTCAAGTGATGTTGTCCCAATGATGACTTGGCCCAAACGAAACCCTAATGACGCACTCGACGCGTGTCACTAGCGTAAGGTGACGCCGTCATATCCGATACGCGCGTACAACGCTGCTCGGGGTCAAAGGAAACTTCATTTTCTTTCGAACAAAGTTTTCAACCACCTAGGCAAAGGAACCTAATCATTGTAGTGTAGTATTAGGGTAAGTCTCGGGAATTGATATCGTTCTCTAAGGGAATATGAATGCTAGTGAGAAATTACTACGCTAAGGTTGGGGTTGAGGAAGATTATTTTTTATCTTTTTTATATTTTTTTAGAAAATTGAAAGTACAATCTCGGGGTATTTGATTTGGGGGGTGGTACTTCTACCGATTACTCTACTATCTAATTATCTAATTAACTAAGCTAAGGGGTAGTCTATGTCTAATTGATGTGTGCTCGTATGATGATTAAAATGTGTTTACCCTAGATACTATTACTCCCTAGTTATCTTTTATTGATGGTTGAATTGTCACGTCCTTATTCTTAACGCGTTGTGTCTTCTAAGGTCGTAGGGTATGCTTTTTTCCCTAACTCTTTGATGATACCTTAAGGTTATTGCCTACAAAATCTCTAGGATTCATAAACTAACTCTAAGGTTATCTTTGGATTTTTAGTCAACAATAACTCTAGGAGATTATAAACTAATGTTCACAAAGATTACTCAAGCATTAAAAACACAACGATGGCCTATTGCAATCCTAAGCCAATTACAATTAAGATAGGAGACAACCAATCAATAATTAATAACTAGGTTTCATAGATCTAAGCAAACACTCAAGTAAATTAGCCTGACATGGTGAACATGCAAGCATACACACATACAATCGAAGACATAATGAAATCAATGAAGTAAATTACTTATCTTGATGTAAAATAGGGTATGAGAACCCTAACATACTGCCCAAGACAAACCAAAATCGTTTTAGGTTTTACTCCACAATTCCTCTCTAAAAGTCCGAAAATCAATTCTATATATAGAGTTACAACCGCGACGCGCCACTCTTGATTGTGACGCCGGTCGGATCGCCCGCCATTAGGGTTTCGCTTGACCAAGTCAACTTTGTGACGGCGCCACGTTATGGTTGTGACGCCATCGGCTTCAACTTCCGACGCCATCTGATCTAGATCCCGCCTGAGTTGTGACCCCTACTTTTAAAGCCCGACCGCCGTACAAATAGAAATTTCACCTCGAGTCGTCGAATTAGAGGGACGGCCGCCTTTATCCATGACGCCGTCGAGTGTACTTCTAGCACCGAGTGTCTTGATCTTGACTTTAGCTTTCATTTTCTTCACATATTCACGCTTTTCGTCCAAATAAGCATCATTCCAGCATTTTGCCTTCAAGAGACCTAAAAAGTGAAAAGGAACGAAATTAAGCAATAACGGATATAAAAGTGGTCGATTAAGGGCTTAAATGACCCCTCAAAAGTGTACCTTTTAAATCCTTATCAAATATCCCTCCACTTGTTATTTGCTTGTCCTCAAGCAAATGTGCTTTTAGCCAATTAATTTATAAGTTAGGGGCATGAAGCATTGGTTTAGAACAATTCACAACAAGTATAAGCCCTTAAAAATCATAACAAGCACTTGAAATTACATACTAGCAACTCACAAGTGGTGTTTGGATACTCTCATCTCTGGGGTGTATATGAAATATATCAAATTGGAAATGGAAGATAAACACTCATTAACCGATCCTAGTACATAGATTACCATAGGCTTGAGACTAGATCAAACCTCCATCGCTTTGGCGTAAGCACCTAGGAAAAACTATCTAAGAGGTCTTTTAAAAGGTTGTAACGTTAGGCTTACGGTAGGGAGACAAAGGGTTTGGTTGGATAGGCGATTTAGTGGTGGCAAGTCAAAAATCTTAATGTTACAAGCATGAGAAGAATGACGTTGCTAAGCCAAGACTCGACACTCTAAACTCTAGATAAATTGAAACAAACAAACAAAAATATAAAGATAGATGTAGGATGGTAGCCCGCATGTTTTTTTTTTTTTTTTTCATTTTTTCATTTTTTTTCATACACTTTTACTCTACCATCATCTATGATAACATCAAAATATAAGGGATTTCACTTGAGTTTTTATTACTCTAACACTAATTTGACCCGAATTGAAAAGATCAAAACACTTGGAGTACATTATTACGTAAATAAAGGGAATTTGAATTTAACGTTCTTTCTCGTCACTCCATAAAATTTAACTTTTCCCATGAGTCCCAATCGTCCCAAAACTGTATACAAATGATATGACTCGACTTAGCAACTTATGCATGTAACTAGATAATTGAGCTAAGGGTTTAGTATGATAACAATAATGCACTAAAAGTGAGTGCATACAAGGTAGGCTACGGCGATTTTGGTGTACATTTGGGGGTGGATTGTAAACAATGCTCTTCATTGATATTCCGGAAAACCGAAACATCACACCGCGAAAAGGATAGGCTCTGAGAGGTTAACTAGGGGTATCGTGTACTAAAGACGAGTACATCGCAAGGGTGTGGGGGAATTACTCAACCGATGTAGAAGAAGTAATTATAATACGGGTATCAAACAAGGGTTATCCTAATTCCTCTTATCATTTAGTTATTCCTAACTACACAAGTGTAGTCTCACTAACGATCTCGAGATGCATCACAAAACAAGTTCTAGAATCTATTATACTACCGGTACACTCTCGAAGCATTAAATATGAATGATTTAATTCCTAAAAATCTAGGGGCGAACCTCACATTTTTGGGGTGGAATTTGAGTGGTAAAGGGTAACTTCCTATCAATGAGACGCTTTTATTAAGACTAATGGCCCACTCCTACATGTCATGAAAATTTTTAAATTTGGTGCCAAAATTACCCTAACCGATATTTCTCATGGTTTATTAAACAAATGAAATTGGACAAGACAAATAATCAAGGATAAGCATAGTTTCAAAGTTCCCATTTTATTCTCCCTCCCTACACTTAAAACTAAACATTGTCCCCAATGTTCCCCGAAAGTATCAAAGTTATGATAATGGAAGGCAATTAAAAGATAAAGAAACTAATACTCTCCTGATTAGCTCTGTAGGATCCGTGTGAAGTAGTGGCTAAATTCTTCTTCAAGATGAATGTATGCGTGAAAAGCTCCATCCAATCTTATGTATCTTCTTCTTGATAAATAAAACCTGCACATTTTAAGAAAATAGAGGAAACCTTCGCGTAAAATCGGCGGTAAAACTATATATGACTCAACTAAACTAGGATATAATGCTTGTGGAATGGATGTTTACAGGTTTTCTGGAAAATTAAGACCTGAGAAATTCCAAAAATTTATAAGTAGCATAGAAAACGAGAGAAAATAAGATAAGTTGTTTATGCTCCTCCTGACGCCGTCAAAGTTGTAATCGGACGCACGTCGGTTATCCCTACGTAAACCGGTTCACAAGGCTCTTTTTTCGGAAAAATTACATCTTCGTAACCGAAAAAGTCCTCGAAAACATCCATTATGAATCGATACAAGCATTTGACTCTAACAAACACACATATATATCTTTTCAATAATTGTAATTCTCATGTTCACGTTCTTTTTTTAAAAAACGTGTGTAATCTTCCCTACACTTATCCTTTTTGTAAAATACCTTTATATGTAATTAAGACGAGGTTAAAGAAAAAATAAAGCATTTTTTCAAATTCAAACATGAGAATAAACAACTAATGAAAAGATATATGACACACAAACAAGCAAACAATTAAGCATGGGTTGCCTCCCACGCGCTTTCTTTATTTATGAGTCTTGTAGCTAGACTCAAGTCGTGCCTTTGGTCTCGCGGCACGCCACGTGCCCATTTCTAAGCCATTCCAATGTTCTCTCACTTTTCTTGTACTCATCTCCTAACTCTAGGCATTTTTTATAGTACCGCTCATTTTTTTCATAAGTATGCCTAAGTCCCCGTTGTTTATCTCTTTCACTAAGTATCGGAATGGGAGCCATCCGATTGCATGCCTCTATATCTTTGTGCTTAAACCTAGGGTGCGTACGGGCATTTGATAGACAAAATCTTCAACTCCATCGGAGAATGTGATTAGACCATGAATCATCCGTTCATTCAACCTAGTCATTCTCTTAAAGTTTTTTCCAAATATCACTTGAGTGAGGCTTCCATCAATGAATTCTCCTAAGTCTTCTAAGACCATGAATTCAACCACATAGGCAAAACTTCCAACAAACACATCCAAGTAAGTGACCGCATCAACAACATTATCCCCTTGATAGGCTTATTCATCCACCTTAATTTTGTTATATAGATTTCTTGAGATCAAGTTTAAAGGTAAGAATGAGTGCAAGTTAGCATCAAAACTTTCAAATCCTATCTTACAAGGGAATTTCAAGTTAAATGGGCCATTAGCCTCAATTCTACACCTAGGGTCAAAACATTGGGAGAAGTCTTCTTCCATTTCAAAATTAACTTCATTGATGACCTCCCCGTTATCAAGTATCAGTGCCTCACCATAGTCAAATTCCTCATCGGAATCTGAGTCATAGAAAGGACTATGTTGTTGCCAATTTATTTCATTATGCCCTAGGTGATTTCCAAAGTGGTGAACGGGTGAAAGGTTTTGTGGGATTTCGCTTATTCTTTCGGATTGGGAGGAGGATCGGGGCGGGTAGTGTGAAGACTCTACCTTAAAGATGCGAATCATGGTGAGTGATGGGTTTTACTTAACAAAGTCAACAAGAAGGGGATAGACTACGAGGAAGCTAATTATGAGAAAAAAGCTTACTTGATAGGAATCAAGCAAGGGAACCTAAACGAGATAGACTCCTAACTAGCAATTCTATTCCCGCCAGCTAAGGCAGCCAAAAACTTGATACGCTGCATACTCCATAATTGCTGCTCGGGTCAAAGGAAACTTCCTTTCTTCGGCGAGTTTTCAACCACCTAGGCGGCAAAGAACCTAATCATTGTAGTGTAGTATTATGGTAAGCCCTGATTGATATCGTTCTCTAGGTGAATAGGAATGCTAGTGAGAAATTACTACGCTAAGGTTGGGGTTGAGGAAGATTATTTTTTATCTTTTTTTAGAAAATTGAAAGTACGATCTCGAGGTATTGGATTTGGGGCGTGGTACTTCTACCGATTACTCTACTATCTAATTATCTAATTAACTAAGCTAAGGGGTAGTCGATGTCTAATTGATGTGTGCTCGTATTATGATTAAAAATGTGTTTACCTAGATACTATTACTCCCTAGTTATCTTTTATTGATGGTTGAATTGTCACGTCCTTATTATTAACGTGTTGTGTCTTCTAAGGTCGTAGGGTATGCTTTTTTCCCTAACACTTTGAGAATACCTTAAGGTTATTGCCTACAAAATCTCTAGGATTCATAAACTAACTCTAAGGTTATCTTTGGATTTTTAGCCTACAATAACTCTAGGCGATTATAAACTAATGTTCACAAATATTACTCAAGCATTAAAAACACAACGATGTCCTATTGCAATCCTAAGCCAATTACAATTAAGATAAGAGACAACCAATCAATAATTAATAACTCGGTTTCATGGATCTAAGCAAACACACAAGTGAATTAGCCAGACATGGTGAACATGCAAGCATACACACATACAATCGAAGACATAATGAAATCAATGATGTAAATTACTTATCTTGATGTAAAATAGGGTATGAGAACCCTAAGATACTGCCCAAGACAAACCAAAACCGTTTTAGGTTTTACCCACAATTCTCCTCTCTAAAAGTCTGAAAATCAATTCTATATATAGAGTTACAACCGCAAGGCGCCACTTTAATTGGACGCCGGCCGGATCGCGCCATTAGGATTTCGCTGTCTGACCAAGTCAACTTTGTGACGGCTGGCCACGGTTGTGACGCCGCCGCTTCAACTTCTCGATGCCGCCTCGACGGATCTAGGCCGCCCTGAAGTTGTGACGCCCTACTTTTTAAAGCTTTGGCGACGCCGTCAGTACAAAATAGCAATTTCACCCCGAGCCGCCGCATTAGGGGACGGCGCCGCCTTATCCCAGTGATGTCAGCTCGGTGTACTTCCAGCCAGCCTTGAGTGTCTTGATCTTGATTTTAGCCATTTTCTTCACATATTCACGCTTTTTCGTCCAAATAAGCCGCCATTCCAAAGATTTTGCCTTCAAGAGACCTAAAAAGTGAAAAGGAACGAAATTAAGCAGTAATAGATATAAAAGTGGTCGATTAAGGGCTTAAATGACCCCTCAAAAGTGTACCTTTTAAATCCTTATCAGTCGCGATTTTAAATCTATATATAGAATTCGATTTTTCTGTATTTTAAGAGGTAGAATTTTGGAGAGCAAAGCCTAACTCATTTGTAGTCCGACTTGGACAGTATTCTAGGGTCCCAAACCCTATTTTACACATCAAGATAAGTTTTTTTATTGAATTTATAATTAGCTAAATTACTTGTGTGTTTGCTTAGATCTATCAAAACCTAGTTATTGATTGTTGCTAGGTTGTCTCCTGTCTTAATTGGTAGATGCTAGATTAAGGATAACTGGCTTCTTCTTTCATTGTTGCGAGCTTGAACGTCCTAAATAGTAAAAAGCCATAGGAGTGCACCTAGGCCATCGTTGTGTTTATTGCGTGAGTTGTAGCTTTATGATAATAGTGTATTCGGGGGAGATGCTATTGCACTTGCTGATCCCGTGTATTCTATAAGAGAGTCACAATTCATAAAGCTAGGGAATTAGGCACCCCCTACGACTAATAGGAATATAATGCACCAATTAAGATAAAGCAAGTGACAATTAAACCGACCAATAAAAGATAACTAGGGAGTAATAGTGTCTAAGTGAACATATCTTTAATCATTATACGAGCACACCTCAATTAGCATAAACTATTAGATAATTAGTAAAGTAGTGAAATCGGTAGAAGTACCAACCCCCAATCATATACCCCGAGATTTTACACTTGCTTTCTAAAAAACATAAAAAAGACTAAAAAATCATCCTCAACCCCCACCTTCTCGTTATATATCTCTTTCTAGCATTCCTAGTCCCCTAGAGAATGAAATCAATCCCCGAGGCTTACCCCATACAACACTACAACAATTAGGTTCACTGGCTAGAGGGTTGAAAAGCTTGCTCGTAGAAAAGGAGGTTGGTACTTCTAAACGCTTCATTTTTTTTAGGAGTAGGCTTCAACCAATTAGTAAAACAAACAAACACAACCCACATTTAGATTAAAATGGGCCTCGGCCTAAATTACATAAACAAACACACCATTAAGCGTATTTGGGTTTCAACCCAACAACCAACACAAGACCACAACTTAATACTAACGTGTACGATTACAAAATAACACAACAATTTATTTCAAACATTCCTAACATAATTACCCCCATAATTTATCCACGCCGATGGCTAGGATCACTAGTGGTACAAGGATCACTAAGATCACAGCCAAGAACACATAATCTTCATCCGTAACGTTGGCTAAATAGATAGCCGCATACAACAAATACATATATGAAAGTGCAATAACGGTAATAATGTGCGGCATTTTGAAGTATGATATGAAAAATGAAGGTGGGAAAATTTAGTATGAAGGAATGAGGATTAAAATGGGGTATTTATAAAAAGAAAAGTGACCGTTGGGAGTACTATTCCTGACCGTTGGGGGTACTATTCCTGACCGCTGGGATGTTGTTCATGACCGTTAAAAATCATTGTTCACCTTACTAAGGAACAAACTAATTTATCATCTACAAAAGCTGAAGTTCAATAACTTTCTCTACATTCATCAATTTCTCACCCGAAATTTTACTTATTAAAAGACAGCTGATGTTAATAATTTGCTTTTCACAAAACATTATGAACCATGTTATTTTCAAAATTAATTACTAAAACATGATGACCCTTATAAAATAACAATCTTCATTCAAAATAAATTTTCTTAAGTTTATATGACCTTTAGAATAATGTTATTCATGTAAAAACAATAAATTCTAACTTATAAGCTTTCACGTTTAAACCACATTTCATCCTCATTACTTCAACATTTAACACTGATGAATCTCGACGAGATTCAATTCTAAGGGTGAGACTGATCAGAACCACCGGAAATTTCACCTCGATAAACTAATATAATATTCTAACAAAAGAATACATGTCCATTTTCTACGTCCAAATTTTTTTTAAGAAACAATATTCTTTATTTGATCACAAAAAACTAGCCAATGTGATGAACTCACATCTTTAATAAACATAAACATCTTTATATGTAAAACTATAAAGGTTTTCAACTATTATTTACCACTTTACGATTTTTCGTTAACGCATAATTATTAAACTTTCAAACTAAACGTTAGCCATTTATTAGAGTTTTCACGAAGCCTTAATTTATTTTAACTATGATTTTATACAACTAAATCATAATTACTAAAGTACAACATTTTATACCTAGAGTACAAGTCATTAAAGCACGGAACCTAGCTATACTTTAATTCCGTTACAAGCCCTAATATACAACTCTATGATTTTATGTACATGATATATTTTCAAAATATTAATGTACAAGTCTTTTAAGCATGGGTACAAGTCCTTAATGCATAAAGCTTAATGTTTACATAAAATCACATTATAAACCTCAATGTACCTATTTTAAAGCACATGATACAAACCTATATTGCACAAGCCCTTAAAAATATATTTTATTTTTAGTAAGTACCACTAAACAATGCTAATGTACAATTAATAAAGTACCAAACTTAACCCACTACTTTTATTATTTACTTGAAAATTTACCTAAATTAGATTTTACCTAAAGGTAAACTAGAAACTTAACTAGGCATCTACACTACTACACTAAAGGTACAACATGCAAAGCCCTAGTTACTACCCATTAAAGCCTACGCCCCCCCCATTTATTTATCATAGTTAGAAATGAACTAAACTAGCTATCATATAGTTACCTAGTGTTACTTGTATAAACACTAACCACAACTAATTACATGTATATTAAAGTTACACATCACCACTTTTACCTTCAAGATTTACCATAGTCAAATATTGGGGCATAGTTCATGGTCGGGAAATAGGCCACCCCACGCCACCTTTAGCATCACCACATGCAATCTTACAAAGTCCCATGCACTACCTCATCATGTCTCAATATCCTATGAACCCGTGAATACAACTCTTTGGAACCACACCTCTTTCATCTATATATAACACCTCACTCCCTCTCCTCACACTTCACCATCACATGCACACACATCCACATCCATACTCAAATATATCTAGATATTAAGACCTTAGTTAGTGTAAAGGAAGGCTAAGCTAGAGCTTGGAAGTTGTGAAATTACCTTGGTGACCATTAGCGTTCTTAGGGCGCTACGAGATAAACAACTCACGAGCTTGTAAGTACTCCACACTCTTTCTTTAATCATTTTATACATTCAATAACACATATATGTGATTAGGGTTTAGTGTCATGTGGAAAAACAAAGTAAAACCATGTTTTATGTTCTTTCAGAACTTTCTCAGAATCAAGCTATGCTCCATAGACAAACACCTACTTGGAATGCGTTTTACTTAAATGTTAGAACATGTTAGGAGTCTATTTAACAAGAAAAATAAACATCTAATCTAGTTACCAACACCCTATAGGTTTATACTAAATAAAATGCAAGTTTTATATTTCTCCTACTGAAATATACGCCAAAAGCAGCCTTACCCCCTTATTGCCCCGCATTTATCTACTTGGTATTAGAAACATTAGGTT
This sequence comes from Chrysanthemum makinoi, assembly GCA_910596185.1. NCBI lineage: Eukaryota > Viridiplantae > Streptophyta > Magnoliopsida > Asterales > Asteraceae > Chrysanthemum > Chrysanthemum makinoi. The sequence continues at coordinate 44,226,181 of OU343217.1, read as the reverse complement.
CAAGTAAGGTACCGTTGTAAACACCACCTGGGATACTACAAAACGCCCCATGACCCGGTTAAAAAGCCTAGTCGATATCTTTAAAATGTACCATCATTTTGGGCAAAAGTCATAAACACCAAAAGTCTTTACAACAAATATATGGGAAAACATGGGATTTTTGATAAATTTGGTTAGGAACTGTATTAGAAACATTAGAAATGGGTAAACAAATATTTCACAAGGTCGCATGCAAAAGATATAGCTTAAAACTGAAATTTCATAAAACGCTCGCTGCTGGGCCATATTCGTGACTTGTATCTTTCTAACCAAAGAGAACTAGGAGATGAGAATTATACCATTTAAAAGATCTTACAAAGATAGAGTTTGAAGGGTCAAATGCGATGTAGAGACACTAGCTTGCCTCATGTAAAATCTGCCATCTTTTAGCCCCCAAGTATCGCCTAAAAAACAACAAAAAAGCATATAAACCCTCCTTTGTTAAATCATTGCGACCAAACCGTAAGAGCTTAAGACCTATAGTTTGAACCATTAGAAAGACCACCAGAAAAACTATTGAAAGGATCAAGAACGTAGTAAAAACCTATTAAGGCCTCGCTTTTATTCACCCGTACTTTTAGGCCAAAAACTAGTAAATTTCTCTTATAAAATCTTAAGCATAAAAATTGTAATTTTTTTTTAAAATAAAGTTCCTTTGGACTAAAAATGTAATTTATGTGAAGTTAGTCATATAAGGGCTGATTTTGTCAATAACCCATAGTTGAGAGTTTAAAATGTCATTTTTGAAAGTACAAGGGTAAAACTCGTAAATAGTTAAAATTGTAAATTATAATATTTTGGAAACATAAATTATTTAATAACTTTGGTTTTAATAAAAACTTATTATTAATCATTTGAGTCATAACAATAAGTATGATAAGTATATTTAATTTTTGAGACTTCATGTTATCTACGTAACATTTCCGTCGCGATAAACTTGAATAAGAATACTAAATACATGATATACTAAATCGTGTCGAGATTCTGAAAGCAGCTTTGTTCATATTATCTAATTTGTTTTCCATCCGCACTACAATAACACCAAGGTGAGTTCATAGTCCCACTTTTACATATTTGTTTTCTAAACTCGTGGGGAGATACATGCTACAAAACCTAACACAAGTATTTTTCTCTATGCTATCCCGATTGATATTGCCTTGTTACCTCACGATGCCACTAAAAGTCCCTCATATCATGAACCATTAATCACTATGAGTGAACGCGAATATCGCGGAATAGATCTATTGGCGGTGGCGACCCCATTTGTGTTAGCCGGATAGGTAACCAAATGCACGCTATTTGAGAATACCAGAGATGGCAAACTCCTACCGGAGGGCATCGCTGCTCACATCATCACTATGATGTTTGTAACTTACGCCATTATTATGACGCATTCGTTAATGTTTATGCTCATGAGACTTAAGGCAATATATATCGTGTTGCAATGATACAAATGCCGCTCGCAACTCAATGAGTATACTGCATCGTTGCAATATTAATGCTTTTACTACCGCTTATCTTGTGTTCAACTGATTATTATACAAACACTATGGATTCACTCAACCTTTGTGTTGACTTTTAGCATGTTTATCTCAGGTTCATAATTTACGAGGATGGCATGAAAGGGCACCTGATACTCAAGAAGGCTATATTATCATTCGATAACTTATTTAATAAACAGAAACCACGGGACCTCATTTTGTAAACTCTGATATTTATATAAATCGAATGATAAATCTTTTTAAATGATACAATTAGAGTTCGTTTTCTGTTATTGTAACTGTTGAGCCATGAAGTAACACCCAGTTTGAATTCCGCTGCGTATCACGAAATTGGGGGTGTTACAGGGTTCCTGCAGCTGCTACGCCTCATTCCTTTGTTAATGTTGTTAACAATAAGTGCACCACAAGGAAGGTTAATTTTAGGTCGTTGATCAATGAGCATCGGGTTGAGAACCATGATACGATGTTGCCTAAGGCTTCCATGGATAATGTTTTTGAGCAGGTATGAGAATACCCTTGTTGAGTATTCCATTGGAAAATCTATTGCTTTCCCTATGTTCAAAATTATGTCACCAACACCTGGGGGAAATATGGTTTGCAAAAGTTAATGAAGAATGCGACTGGTGTGTTCCTATTTAAGTTTGATACTAAGGATGGTGTGGAACGTGTGCTTGAGAGGGGCCCTTGGTTAATCTGTAATTCACCCTTCATTCTCAATAAATTGACTCCTAATATGTCATTAACCAAAAATGAGGTAACTAAGGTTCTGGTGTGGATTAAAATGCATAATGTTCTTTTAGTTGCGTATTCGGAGGATGGTTTGAATTTGATTGCTACTCAAGTAGGGAAACCTATAATGTTGGACGCTTTTACGAGTTTTATGTGTGTTGATTCATGGGGTCGTATTAGTTTTGCTCATGCTTTAGTTGAATTAAGCTCAGATTCTGAATTGAATAGCCAAGTTACGATCGCCATTCTAAAGGTGGATGGTAGTGGATATACTACGGAAATTATTAATGTTGAAAATGAATGGAAACATCCTCATTTTGGTGAATGTAAATCATTTGGGCATGCTCTTATTGATTGTCCAAAATGTGTCAAGGAGATTGTTCGTAATGATATTAATGTGAAAGTTAAGGGATTTAATCTAGTGGATAATCATGAAGAGGGTTTCATTGAGGTAAGGAATCGAAAGAATAAAGGGAAGAGTGTGGCTGCTTCTTCTCAGTCTCTGCCTATACAGGGTGTTCGGCTTAATAAGCCAAAACCAAACTTTTTGAGACCTAAATTGATGGCAGCTAGCAATTAAGGTTCGGATCCTATGGTTCAAAAGGAGGCTTCTTCTTCTAATGCTAAATTTGGTATGAACACTAAGTCTTCCAATTCTTTTGATGTTTTGAATTCATTAGTGGAGGAGGATGTAGAGGGGTTACAACCGAATGGTAAGGGGTCACAAGACCAACCTATGAGTGACTTGAAAGAGAAGGTGCAGGTTGAGGTTACTAAGCCTTGTACTTCTTCATCTTCTTGTACTTATTCAACTAAGGTGGGAAACCCATTCTCTAAGATAGGTAATGTGGTTGTTTCTGATAGCAACGATGATGAAGTTCTTGATGACCGTAACGAGACTAATTATTTTGGTAGTAGAGGGAACACGAAGATTCTTTTGGAGCAATGGAAAGAAGGTACAAATGACTACAATACTTATGATAATGATTACTTTGATGATCATGGTCTCTGTGGGCCTAATTAAATGTTGTGGACATCCATGACATTAGACTTAGATATTTTATTTTCTTTTGTTTTTGCATAAAGTTTGATGTGTCTTAGTATATGCTAGTTTTTGAATTGGTTTTCTAGCTGTTTGTATCTAGTTGATCATTTGTGGCCTGTCATGATTGATCTACTGGTTGTTCAAGCGGTTGCTTGATGATAATGTGGTACTTCAGCAACATTCCATTATACTTATCTGTTTTTTAGAGTAATATATTTTATCGGGTGAAAGGTCTTTTACCAAAAAAGAAACATTGAACAACTTAGCTAAATTAGTCCAAAGCTCTTTTCTTCTTATCATCGAGAATCCTAAGTTGTACACACATAGGCTATGTTTGGCAAAGGGTTTATGGAGGTTTATAGGGGCTTGGGCTTTTAAAATAAGTCTCGTTTGTCACACAGGCTTATAGAGGATTATTGCTTATAAAATAAGCCACAAACCTCCATAAGCTCAAGCCCATATTATAACTAGTTAAATTACTTAAATACTTTTAAAAATATAATGATTTATCACGTAAAAAATAAAAATCTATGTGAATTTAATTTGATGTATTTTTATCTTATTTTACATTAATAAACTTCAACTCCAACTAATTCTCCATACAGCTTTATAAAAATATAAACTTCAGCTTACAGTTTATAATATAAGCTCTAGTCCTAGCCCCAACCCCAGCTCTAGTCCCAGCCCCAGCCTTAGAGGAAGATGGTTTTGTCTATAACCCATACATTTTTTTATCGCAATTACTATAAATTAAATTCGTAAGTGTTGCATCAATGGTAACACCAAAACAGAAGTTCGCTAGTATAATTGTATGTCGTTATACATCATCGTTTTGCATGAATATTCGTCGATTATTGCAAAATGAGTATATGATATAACCTTAAAGGGAATTGATCCGCACACTCCATTTATTGATCCGCATACTCCACAATGTAAGTAGATAATGCACGGTATGAGTTTTGTACAATTTATTGATGCATGAAAAGAGTGTCTCAATAAATTTGGTGAATGTGCAAATCACTTGCCAACCTTCAAAGTTGAAATACAAGAACATGTTTTTTTAGTTGCTAGCGAATGTTGCCAACAAAACTCAATCAGTTGAGCAAATCCATCTAAGATCAAGTCATCGTCAACCACTTTTCTGGTACATATTATGGCAATCAAATAGATAATTTGTAACTTTAAGGTTAATATAATTAATCAAACCAAAACCGGTAACTGAAATAATCAGGAACCGCTGTATCGGGAAAGACACGTTAGTCAGTTTATAAAGTAACGGGCGAGACATGTTTGCAACTTTGCATCGGGAAATAACTACACTTTATATTCTTTGTGGCATCTTTTTCAGTTTCATTAACTTTAAGGTAACTAATCATAAATATTTGTATTGCTCCTTTAGGGTGGTGGCAGTCGACTCGGTATGGGATGCGGCATGCGGCATGCTCCATACCGAAGCGTTTTGTGTTGCTTCAATTCGGTTTGGAGCGCATGAACGGAGGGAACACCAATTCGCAAACTTCTCCACATGGGCCGGCCAATATATGAACGTTGGAGGCATTAAATGGGTAAAATAGATCCGTTTGAGGCATTTAAAACAAAATTTAAATCCTTTTTTTTTCTCTCTATTTAAATTCAATACATCTCTTATTTTTTTCAAACAATATCATTTGTATTTCACAAACAAAATGTATTCATCTTCATCTTCATCTTCTTCATCCGATGAAGAGTTAGATTTTTTATCCGACTCTTCATCAGACATATTTTCTACCGGTTCTACCATAGAAACCTATTTAGCGCGTGTAGATAGCATTGAAGACAACGCTCTAACCCAAGATATGTTACCCGCTATCGCGTGAAAAGCCGCTAGAAACTCTAATGAATGACTATTTTGTAGAAGAAAACCCAAAGTTTCACTCTGATGTTTTTCGTGAAAGATTTCGTACGGATAAGAGTTTGTTTCTAAAAATTGTAGGTGATATTGAAGCGAATTTCGAATGGTTTCAAGAGGGTGTAGACGCTAGGGGGAAAAAAAGTTTCAAGAAGCTACAAGAGTCTGCACGAAAGGATGTCGAAAGAGCTTGTTTCTAAAAATCTATCCCACGTATTCAACGTTTGTTAATGCTTATCCTTATCCAACTGACCCGAAAGAAAAGAAATTCAAGAAGCTACAAGAGTCTGCACGAAAGGATGTCGAAAGAGCTTTTGGTCGTCTTAAAGCAAAATGAATTATTCTCGGCCATCCTCTCTCGGCTATAACCGTCGCGAAAGATTAAAAATAGTTCATACGTGTTATATTACACAATATGATTTTAAAAGACGACGGGTGGCAATATCACCGTTCATATAATGGATCCGCCGGTCACGCCAGCTTTATGACCAATGTACTCACGAGTTAGCAAGATGAAAATATCCATCACCGCCTCCGCTTTGATCTTACGGAGTATGTGGACGCTCAATACTTACCGTACCTTGATGACTAGTGTTTTTATTTAATAAGTACTATGTAATTTTCTTTTAAGTCTTATGTAATTTTCTTTTAAGTATTAATAAAATATTATGTTTTTATTAAATTGTTTAATAAAATTATTAAAAAAAAAAAAAGAAAAAAATGGGTAAATGTTGCATTTACGCTACTAAAAATCTATTGTTGGTGATTGACGTATATGGAGGTATTGGAGGTATATTATCGCATGGGTGATTAGGCATGAAAAAATCACTTAGGCATGATTGCCACCACCCTTACAATGACGGTCAACATAAATAGATTTTTCCACTGAGTTTGACTTAAGTTCAAGTTTCGAAGCCATTATTCCTCATGATGTGGAAGAAAAACCGTAGAAACCGTCTCCTGAATACCATGATCGAATCATATCCTATCTTCGGTATTCTATTATTTTAGTGTCGCTAAAATTACACAATTTTCATATCAAGTATTACTCGCACTTTTAAGTTATTTTTGTTAAGGTGTCGTAATGCAACATGTGTATTGTTGGTCTGAAAGAAAAAAACGGTTAATCCATGTTTGAGTGTAACAAATTACAAGTGATTGAAGTTCGAGTGAAACAACTATCTATTTATAAACTGAATTTCGAAGAGAAGGAAATAAGAAAATAGACACTAAGGTGCTGTTTGTGTTAAGAGCCTGACTGACCGAACCGCATTCCGAACCAATCGACGTAAGAACGTCAATCAATCTAATAAGATCGCTTTGTTTTTTCTTTAAAATGTCTGAATGTTGTAAATGTAAAACGGAATCATTCTTACAAAGCATAAACACATCCGAACCTCAAAGAAAACATTTGAGTCATAAACTTAACATAGTCAAGCAATGTGAAAATAAAATGTCATAAACTAAAACATTCAAGACATCAAAGACGCTGCTCAATGACATTTCTAAGTTTCGCGCATGCATGATCAATTTTTTTACCATTCATTGCACGGTTTAGGTGAAAATCTTCAAGAAAAACTTCAATTGTTCCACGTAAACTTTAGTTTTCACTTGAATCACCCATTCCTATAACAAAGAAAACACCTAAAAATCAAAGTGATCTATATAATATCCTAAACTACATAATAAATAAAACCGAAAAAATCACATATAAAGTTTTCCCTAAGAACAACGGGTTCGTACTAGATGATTAAATTGTTTGTTGTCTTATGTTAATTAAATACTAACATATAATGCATAACGTCTGCCTTTGTTCATATATAATTATATATAATGCAAATGGCTGCCTTTTTTCATATATTTGGTCATTAAATTAAAGTTGTCACTGTGTATTCAAATTTTTCCCATTCATACACTCGAACATATCAGCTGCTGGACTCAAATTTGTTGAAAACACTTGACACTGAGGTATTTTGTTTCATGAAAAGTCTTTGTTGATGACATTCTTGTACAAAATAACACACGAACATGAATGACAGATTCTTGTACATATCGTTGACAAAGAGTAACATAAATCACAGATTCTTGTACATTAACTTGAATGAGTGATTCCAAACATATAGAAAAAAATCTAATGGACGATTCAGGTACATAACCAAAAGACAAAAAGTTCTAATCAACTTCTAATAAGGGATTAAAAAAACAGCTTGATGAAGTGGCGGCTAGCTGGTAGTGGATGGTGGCGTCTGGTGGCCGGAGATGAAGTGGCGGCCAACATTAGGTGGTGGCCAGAGATGAGGTGGGGGCTGCAATATAATATGCGTTTAGGGTTTGGATATGTTTGGGAGGAATACTAGAAGGAAATGTATTTTATGTGTATTAAATGTCAACAAGAGGCATTAAGATGCCATTATGAGGTCTAGACCATTAAGATGTTTTACATCCCCGGCCTCAACGGAAATAAAAATCAAACGGTCTCAATGCTCAAAACATCCGACCGACATAGGTTTGGCTCATTGTTCAAGACATTTTTAAGAAAAACAAACACTACCTAAGCCTCAGCCGATTAGTCGTTTTTAACAAAGAAAGCTAAAATAGTCAATTGTCGGACAATCAACAAAACTCATGATAAAAGTTTTTTTATAAGAAAACATGAGTTGATGTACTAAGACACTATATGTCCTTATGGTACATCCTGCAAAGAACCGAAAAAATAATTAAGGATCCACACAAAAGTACATTTTTATATAAAAGATATGAGTCCTTTAGTCATTTTTTGTACGTCTTTATATTTTTTTAGTGTGATTAACTTGTGACCTTAGAGCAATACTCATATTTAACCGGGTGTAGTTGATAGAATGATTGATGTCATGTCAATTGTTAATTTGTCTAATTATGTGAAACAAGGACATATGTATAATAGACAGTCACGATTTTTGTAGTCATATACTTTTGGCATGTGTCACGTACGTACATAAATAAAACTAGAAAACGTCTAGAAAAATATGACAAAACAAATATAACATTTAGCATACGAATATGGTTCCAAGGCACCAAACTTAAAGCATGAGTATGCATATGTATGTATAGTACATAAATTTGATCACAAGGCATCAAGCAAAGAGTGGTTAAAGTGCTTTGGCACCTTTATGGATGCTATGCTACTTGAATTAGAGAAAAATGTAAAGAGAGGCATTGATCTTGATAAAAAGCCCATATTTCTATCCTTCAATGTTCAAACCAACCAATATTGCAAAAGATATTACTTTTCCTTTATATCTCATTACCTACGTTGTTATAGACTTTTGGTTAAAAAGCTTAAAGTGGTGTGATGTAAGTATGTAACCGGAAACCATACGTTTAGGTTAGGGCAGACTATAGGGACCCTCGTATAGGGGTTTGCTACAGCGACATCGCTGATCAGATTGCTACGTGATCACAGATTGTATCAGATATTTTATATTTGACGTGTGGGTTGACAAGGGAGTCCCTTATAGTATATCCCTTTTAAGATATTAGAAAATGAAGTCACTGATGGTGCTACTTATTTAACTTGTTTAAGTGTTTGTGAAGTTCTTATGACCTACAGAAGTACCCGCAATTTACACATATTGTTTGGTTACGTCTTTCATCACCGCATGATTGAAAAGATAATTTCAAATATAGTAATTTCAAAGCAACGAAATTGTCTATTTTTGCATCTTCTTTAACCAAATTTCGGCATGTCAATGTCATATATCATTTTTCATAATTTACGGTATGAAAAATAGTACTTATCTGTTTGTTCATCCTTCCATAGACCATAGTACTTCATTGATATCAGAGTACCCGCTACACGCGGGCGGCGGGTACTTCGTGCGACTAATTTCATTAAGCAAATATTTTCAAAAATACCAAGACGTCGTAAATACTACCGATTCAGAAATTATTCATTTATGTTTTCTCGCTCATTTTAATGTTTTTTGTAATTTTGTTATATTTTATTATGCATTTTTTTAAAAAAATTATTAGACGATTGTTATTGTTATAAATTTTTATTGCTAAAAGTTGTATCGCTTTTAGTGTTTTTCTTCTTCTTTTGAAGTTCGTTTCATTGTTATATATAGTCTATGTTACCAGACAATCAACCCGTGTCAAAAGTGTTATCTCCAAAGCTGTCCACCAGCAGCCCAGTATCAAAACGACATTAAATAGTACCGTTTTGAACGCCTTTTAGTATTATGTTTACCGGTTGTTAAAACAAAATAAATTATCATCCACTCCTAACAAACCAATACCAACAAACACCATCATCCATTTCTATTTACTTCCTCTTTATATTTTTTATTTAAAAAAACACACACTTACACCACTCTCATCTCCCAACCAAACCCTAATCCCAACCAAACCCTCTAATTCTAAAAAAACAAAACTCTCCACAATATACACACAAACACACAAACAAAACACTCTCATCTATAACCCTTTATAAAAGAGCAATATCCCCATCCTGGTTCCCGAACCTAATAATTAAGATTCAACCATCCCAACCAACATCGAAGCCTAAATTTACACACACCTGTCCAACATCCGAACCTAAAAAATACTAACCATAAATAACTTCTCCCCACCCATTCATTCTCATCATCTCTCAATCTCTCACCTAAAAAAAAACAAGCACATACAAACACATTCTTATCTTTTTCTCTCTTTTCATCCTCCACCATCATCACCAAAAATCACACCCCCACCGAACCATCACCACCTCCGAGACCCTCACACCCGACACACTACCGCCGCCACCACCGTCGCCGCCACCACCCTCCTACTAACAAAGAACCAAAGATTCCCCCACTACCCACGCTTTTTAGTAATGCTTTTTTATACATCCAATTTTGTTTTTCACAAATATGCTTTTGGTCTTAAAATAAAATAGATCGTAATTTTTAATAAATATGCGTTGTTGGTATTAAAATAAAATAGAACCGTAATGTTTTTGATAAATATGGGTTTTTGTCTTAAAAAAATAGAACCGTATTTTTGGATAAATATGCGTTTTGGACTTAAAAAATATATCTCGTAATTTTTTCATAAATACGCTGTTGATAAATACGTTGTTTTTTGTCTTAAAAAATAGATCCGTAATTTTTTGATAAATAAATACGTTTTTTTGATAAATACGCTGCTTTTTTGTCTTAAAAAAATAGATCCGTATTTTTCATAAATATTCGCTTTTTGGTCTTAAGAAAATGGATTCAGATTTTCATAAATACGCCGCTTTTGATAAAAAAGTAGTTACGTAAATTTTTTAATATTTCAACTTGTCAAACCATAAGTTTTTAATTTTATAGATCCGATTTTTTTTTGTAGATCTAATGATTTTATGTTTGTAGAACTAACATTTTTAATTTTTTGCACCACCAGCAGAGTCCGAATCATATTTATTTTGGAAATAATGGAGTATAGATTTGTACATTATGCTTTACATTTTGTAATTGGTGATGGGGTGATTAATTATTGTTTGTTTGTGTATTAATTGTAATTTGATTTGTATTTTTATTTGTGCTTTAAGTATTGTAACTAATGCTTTGTAACTTGTAAGTCTGAAATTTTGTGCTTTAATGTGTTGTACATCATGCTTTATTATTTGCAAGTCTGAAAGTCTAAAAATTAAATAGGAGAGAGAGTCATTTGTGCATTATAAGTAGTAGTGATTATAAATAGTTTTATTATGATGATTTAAACTTTACTACAACAAAAGTGTTCAAAATGAAATAGAAATTTAAAAATTTTAAACAATGAAACACAAAGGTGATAACTAAAGAACAATGAGGAAATTACAGTAACAGTTTCGAGTTTGGATAAACAATTCGCCTATGATTTTGTGAGGATGTTATAAATCTATATGGACCAATCACAAATAGCCACTTCAACAAATTTAATAAAAAAATGAATTTCTTCTTCCTTTAATTGGACCGGCAAAATCCCACGAACATTTACTGGACCCAAAGTCTTACGTTCAGTTTAATTTTTTAGCGACTAAGGTTATGTTTGGCAACAAACATTTCGGTTGTGTTCGTTATTATAATTTAAAATGCTTCTCGCTGGTAACACCTCAACAAGCGCTAAAATATATTGTCTTACCGCTCCAATATAAACGCTTCGACAAAGATTCTACACGCTTCAAGCATTTAGTTTATGAAATTACATATATACCCTAATTTGTTTAATCATTTATTTTATTTTAATATGTATATGACCTTTTTCGTAATTTTACAATTTATAATTATGCTACAAATTTACGCTACCAAACACAATTTTAAACAAACAACTACGTTATCAAGCATCTCGCTTCATCTGCTTACTAATACTGCTATGCTACTGTATATATGTCGCCAAACATAGCCTAAAACTAAGAAAACAGTAAGTAAATTTTTTCAGTATAATTTTGGAGGAAATATTTTATCTTAAAATCAATGTTTTAAAAATCGGGTTTTTAATCGACCCGCTCGAGTCACCGGGCACCGGTTCAACCGGTTCGACCGCCGGGTCAACCCGGTTTTTCATTTTCTATTTTTTTATTTTTTACGACCGGGTCAACCGTTCGACATCAGCCGTCTAACCGGTCAACCCGTTTTCATAAAAATTTTGAAAACCAAACCCGACAAAGGTTTTCATGACCGTCACTCAAAACCGGTTAGACCCGGTTTTAGAAACCCGGTTTTTACCCGTTTTAGTGGCCGAGTGTCGGTCCGCCGTCGAATCTCGTGTTTGAAAACATTGCTAAAAATCAACTAAATTACTTTAAGGGCATTCATGGGTCGGGTAATATTTGAATAAACCAAAACCAAAACCCAAAAGAATAAAGAATCAAACTCAGAATCGAACCGAACAATTTGACAAAACCAAACTGAACCAATTAAATATTTGGTTTTTGGTTCGTTATAGTTTTATATTCAAACCAAAACCAATTCAAATAAATTTATATATATTTTTATATATTTATGTGTAAAAAATATTAAAACTCTTTTATACTATATATATATATAACTCTCTCTCTATATATCTATAACATTTTTTAAGCTTGAATTTTTTTTTTGCTAAAAATATATATAAATAAATGAATAAATAGTTAAATTTATATAATTCGGGTTATTCGGTTCGGTTTTCGGTTATGAGTGTTCGGTTTTCGGTTATTCGGTTTGGTTTAATCAATTTAAATTTGGTTAGGTTTGCTTCTCGGTTATACCCAGAAAAAAAATTAACCGAACAACTCGATAACCGAACCGATGAACACCCCTAAATTACTTTTTTTCAGTTCTTATTATAATATTTTTTTTCTCTTTAAATAATACTTAAGAATACAACATTTTTGTGTCACTTCATTTTCTGTAATTTTCTTCCTCAATTGATACAGTGTTAACTTGAAATCTTTAGGATTCATTTTTATCGCTTTAATCTTCTGATTCTTTTCAAAATAAATAAGACTAAAAATCTAAATAAAAGAGAAAAAGACTATAGTGCTGGGCTTAGCATATGGGCCTCTATTGGGTTTCTAAGTTTGACCTAAATTTTGCACCTTCTAGTGCCGTCTAAAACCCTAAGCTAGTTCCTATTAAAAGCCATACAAGCCATACTTTTTCATTATCTCACATCAAATTCTTAATCACTTTTTTTCATAATCTGTAATACTCTTTTGTTAATTTTTTTTTATTGGGTTTTCTTTGTTTCTGAAATATGTTTTCAAATGATGATGATTTAGACAGGGACTCTGCACTCCTTTGGAGTTCGATGATTTGTCTTATGGGAAATCTTTCTGATGCTTAAACTAAATAACTTTTTTTTTTCATTCAGTTTATATTGTGTTTAAAAAATTGGCCTCTGATGTATCTAAGTTTTGATGATATTTCAATATGATTATATATCAAGAGTAATGAATCATCGCAACTGAGGCTATGTTTGCTTTTTAGATCACATATTCACATGTTACAAGTTCAGTTTTTGTTATGATGTATCTGTAAAAAATTTTTATTTTTATTTATTAATTTTTTTTTGCCGTTCAAAAAAAAAAAAAAAAATCTGTAATTTTTTGTTAATTTACCCAGGGCGGATCGAATTTGTTTGGTCCCTGGTCTTGTCCAACAAATCAGATTGTTTTGTTGGGCGTGACACCGAACCGATGGCCTAATATGAGGGAATAAGTGAACTAAAGTCCGAACTTAAATATGTCCCCCCGGTTTGATCGCGATACATTAACTCATCCCTAAGTTTGCCAATATTTGTTTGAAAGATATAACTCTACGCTTTTTAACTTTCAATGGTTTTTAGTAGATAGATTTTTCTTTCTATTAGTTTTTGCTTATGTCTTAATAATAACGTGACATAGAAATTACAATAAACAGATCTTTTGAGTTAATCGAAACTATAAAACGTTAGGAAGTAAGGGTGCGATTGGTTGAAACCCATCTCTTTAGGCAAATGCTAATGGTTCGGTTGTCACCCCAACTGACAGACAGGACAGTGTCGCCCCCGCTAGCTCAACTGATCAAGACCGTATCTCACCTCAACCTTTTCATTCTTTTGGTTTGCCTGCCAACCGTTTAAATAACCACAACTCCCCCTATTTTTTGACCGTTGCATCATTTAATTTAAAAAAAAAATTCAAAACCGCAACAGTTATGTCTTATCTTACGTTTGCTACACATACAAGACTTGAAAAAAATAACTACGAAAAAAGATCTCAGTTTTATTTCGGAAAGCATTTCAAGATTATATCCATTCGAAATCAAAACCCATCATAGATCTTGTCCAAACATCTAAAACAACGAAGAACAACCTACCTAAGGCCCTAGTTAAAAAGGTCTTGAATCAGATTGTTTTGGTTTTTCATCCGTGAAAGGTGTTTTGTATTCGAGTTTGTGAGGTTCTTTTAACACTATGAAAGTAAGAAAAAAGTGAGATTTGTGTTGACTTGAGTTGTGTTTAAGTAAGATGAATGAAGGAGCTATAAGAGTTGCTTTATGGTTTGTGATATCAAGTTTTGGAGTTGGTGAGTTTTTTAAGTTTTGTTATAATGGAGTGATAATTATAAGGCTGGTCCCAATCGAGGGTCATAACATCGGTTGGTTGTCAAAAAATGGGTGCCACAACCGATTTGGATATCGGGCATTCTGATTGTGGTGGTTCGGTCGCCACATCGGTCGAGGAAAAAAAACGTATATATTGGTCTAACTTTCGACCGATCTTTCTTTCTTTCTTTCTTGTTTTACTCTTCACCGACCGCTAACACCTACCGCCGCTATTCTGGCCATCGGGTAGAAAGTTCATCGGAGAGCAAGTATATGCTTACGCCACATGACCGGCACTCTCAATTCTAATGAAAGAGTGATAAGGATGTGGAGTATTGATGTTGAGTGTCATGATGGGAAGGTGGCTCCATTTGATTTGCACAAGTGTTTTTCTTTTTGGCTTAAATGAGTGCTTTAAACATGAAAAATAATTATGAGTTAGAAGTAAATTTTGAACTAACCGACTAACTTTTTATACAAAATTTGATGCAGTGTATGGAAAATATTTCTATCAAGTCTTGTGAATAAAATTTTATTACGTAAAACATAAATATTTCACTAATAAAAGTTTTAGTTTTTAATTTATGTAATATTTTATCAATTTAATGAGTAAAGGTTTTGATTTTTAATTTTTTTTAAATAAAAAAAATAAGGTTATAATTGTGGTCACTATTAGCAAGTTATAATTGAGCAGTAGCTTCTATAAAAAGTTCGACGCATTAATCGATACTGCAGAGAGTGACTACAATATTTGTGGTTACTATTATGGAGGTGATTTGCACAATCTATCAAATGATTTGGACACTCCAATTAATTGTCTTTAGACATTTATGCGCTTACATGGGTGAAAGTGTAAGCGTAATTCATGGTGATGTTCTCGCACACACACACTGGGTGTCTCCAATCATTTGATTGAGCCGCCGCAAATCATTTCCCTTTACATTTTCAATACAATCATGAAATAATCATACCAACATGCCAAACCAGGCCAGTGGTTTTGAGCCACCCAATGGCTCATGCCAACCATTTTGTGTGTTTTCTTTTGTCTTTTCAGATATCATGAAATGAATGATTATATTTCCGTGGGGATTTTGGGACCTACAGGTGATGTTATTGGTGTGCTATGAAGGAAAGCTGTTTTGGTTATTGGTGTGTTATTGAGAGGGGATGATGTGGCGCTGATGTGACATACGAATGACATGCTTATTCATTCCTACCTTACCTTGTGCTCTTAGGATTTGAGATTGGTGACAAAATAAGTTGTTTGTTTACTAAATGAGGACTCAACTCCAATGGACTCACATATTTTTAAAGAAGGGTAAGGTGGGTTTCCATTTTAAGGTGACTCTCATTACAACTTCATCTCTCATTTGTTGGGCCTCATTAAAGAAAAAATGTATATTAAATATAAAAGTTGATAATTTATTTAGTTAAATGCATATTTAAAAAAAAAAAAAAAACAAGGACAGTCACGGGACGGGCTTCAAATGACTTACTTCTAGAAATAACTTTAAACCTTAGGGACTAATTTTGCCAAGTTGCTATAGTTAGAATTAATTCTACAGACTTACTTTGCAACGCCGCTTAAACCTTAGGGACTATATTTGCTGATTGCTATGATGATAGCAATTAATGTTGTAGGACTTATTTTCATAGCCACTTAAACATCGGGACTATTTCGCCAACTTGGGAAAGTTTGCAATTGATGTTTGCTACAGACTTACCTCTGCAGACCCCTTAAACCTTAGGGACTGTTTTTGTCAAGTTGTGAAACTTTGCATTTAATGTTTGGACTTACTTGCAAATACTATTAAACCTCGCGGACCGTTTGCCAACTCGAAACTTTGCATTTAATGTTTGACTTGTTATCGCTTTCTTCCCGACAATTAGTATATATACGAAGTTTTCGGAGCCCGCCGCTGTCATGGGTGTTTTTAGAATTGAATCTGCAAAAAAAATTATACCAAAGAAAAACGGATCGAAGTCATAAACAACAAAAGTTGTATGCATTACTTGACATGTTTCACTAAATGCATCTTCTAATGACTTAATGCACCAAACTCTATTTCGATATATAAAAAATAAATGATGGAACGCTCATTTCTAGCAAGAAATCAACAACACTTTTCCTTTTGGGGCATTTGAAACCCATACATTCAAAAAACTCCAGAACATGTTCACGCAGGCCTTGATGTAAAATCTTGCCATTAGTCAAAAGTATGATGTCATCAAACAAATCATAGGTCTCGGGTGCGGGCTAAAGTAGTGAAATGACAGTTGTTCCTTCAAGAATGTGAATAAACTATTTAAGAGACTTCACGGTTTGAAAAGTTGTGGAACTATCCAATCCTGCTGATATGTCGTTCATAAGAAGAACCTTTGATTGTCCAGCTATCATTTCAGCGGTTGTCACAGGCTTCATTTGTCCACCAGAGAATCCCCTTATCATTTGATCCCCTACCACAGTATCTGCACATATGTCTAACCTCAACATCTGCACAATTAAGCATTTATGTTAGATGCTACTTAATTCGATCCGTTCCTTATAGAAAGATTGGTTATGTTACCTAAAAAGAATATGAAACGGGTCAAATGTGTCGAACGGCTTAAACGACTTGCACTTTTCCTTAAAAAAAATACTAAACACACAATCTTATATTATTTATATTTAATAAAAATGTGAAACATTAGGTGTAAAGTATTCGAGGTCTACCCAACCCGACCCGTGAAAGAATTAACCATTTTGACATGTTTCCAAAACCCATCCAACCTACCCATTTTCCACCATTAGTTAACACTTTGACATGATCATACCTTTAGAGTATAATATGTAACCACATTAGCTTATTGACATTTTGTTGCAGCAGCTTGAATAACAACAAACAATAATAAAGATTTTAAATTTCGGCCATAAACTATTCAAAATGCTTGATATAAATGATTTCTTACCTTCATGAAGATATCAATATCAGGATTGGGCTTAATATTTGCAGCTTTTTTTCCCTTGTAGATAACTCTGCTAACATGTCTGCAAAAAAGTTTATCTAATTACACATCACTCTATAGAACTTTAAAAGAATAATGAAACAACTATCATAAACTAACCATAACGTGATCCAACGCCTTGACATCTAGCAGAAAAAGGCAATGTTTCTCTGACAGTAATGTATCCGATATGGAGATCATTTTAACTGATGTAAGCTGAAGTTCTTCCCGCACAAACTCATGTAACTCATGACCATTATATGTTACCTTACCCGAGCACTACATTTACACACAAAAAAATAAATAAATAAATTCTATAACAACCTACATGGCAGCCCTTACTATAATGCCATATCTTTTAACACCCTTAATATATGTCAACTAAAATGAAATAATGCGCTATTTATAGTTCAGTCAATGCCTGCAATGACGCTAATCATTCAATCATTTTCAAAACGCAATGGCAAACACCCCTTAAAGTGAAACCTGAAAATTACCTTGCCTCTCTAAAGGCTGGAGCCGCGGTGGACGTATTGTGTTTCCAAAGCTCATACCTCCCCATGCCTCTTGAAACTCTATCTCCCTTGATGGTCGCCAACCAAGACTGGGCGCTTCTTTGTTCTGTTGTGAGGGATGTTCATGTCTGCAGCAGCCACCTTTTCCCTGGTAAAAGAATTGTGTTAATATTATCAGCACTGTAATGAAAACCGATACCCAAAACACAGCAGCAATCTAATATGATGGCTAAAAGTAATTCAATTCACCTTTATCAGCATTAATAAAGAAGCATTGCAAACATGGTTACCGAAAAAAATTATATCTTACAAAAATAAGACATTCTTGAAAATTGCTGATCTGCTGAAACTAAGCAATCCCAAACACCCTGTTAACTCATGAATCAAGTAAGTTTTAGCCTGGAAGGCAAAATCAAAGCCGCTAGTAAGATGTTGAACCAATAAAGTCCTATGACAAAGTATCATGTAAAAAAATAATCTATAGTCTTCCATTTTCTTCCAACCAGCATGATGCATAAATGTTGCTCGCTTTGACTCTGCTACTAAGTATCTTCTACTTATCACTTTGTTACCTCCAAGTCTACTTTAATGTGTATGTATAAACTAAATAGTTCCAATAGGCACATGGAAGCATTCTTAAATTTAATAGTACTAAATTATAATTCATGTTGTAATTTTCTATACTGTACTCAGGTCATATTAGTCATATGCATGCTCATTTTTTAAATAAATAATACTAAATATTCAGAGATTGAGATCGATTTTTACCTTCATAAAATATGTGCAGTCCCAGGTCTTTGCATTTTGTTATTATTACAATTAGCAAAACTCCATTGAGGGAGCCTTCGGAAGTTCCTTTTCATCCTTCATTAGGACGATCTTTCCATTCACTAAACTGGATGTACCAACGCTGTCCACCACCACTTCCGTCACATGCTGCTGTTGAACCACCTACTCCACCATGACCATGAGCTGCAAATGACCTAAAGCTAAAAAATTGATAAGTTTAAGATTTCTGTTTATATAAGCTGGATTGTAACATGTGTGTGAAAAATAGTTACTTCTAGAATGGTTTCGCTTGTTCTCCATCATCTAGACAGTTGTAAACACCATTGTCTTTTGTAACTTTATGCTTGCATTTTTACATGATGTATAGTACCAATTCTTATTTGTGTTGATGCCAGTGATCTTTGCATCACTGGTCAGTCTGACAGCCTTTGATTATTTAAATATGTTATTAGAAGTATTCTACGGTCAAAAAGAAGGTAACAGATACCATTATGTATACTGAAAAGTTCACCCTGTAGCTATTTGGATTCTGTGGCAACAGTGTTTTCAGTAGAAATCTATTTCTTTTCATCTCTAGTAGCTCGTCTTCATATGGCGTCTTACAAATCTTTAGCGGTGGATTCATCTGATATCTTGCCCTGCACCTGTTAATAATAACATTTTTGAAATCATTTAAGTTCATGTAAATATTGTATGTATAAAAGCATGTGAATAGAAGAAGCTTACTTTTGCTCTCATTGTTCTGCCTCTGGTATATTTGGATTCAGATAGTAATAGGTTGCAGGTGTAGCTGACAACTGATAGTCTGCAATAATAGTTACGGTTATGGTAATTTTAATTTTGGTTATACACAAATTTTGTATGAAATAAATACCTCTATATTTTGATACACGGATGGAGCTAACTGCAATGATTACTGGTTGTTTCATTGCCTCAAGATTGGTGTCTTCAAATCTTCGTGCCATTAAGTCGATCACATCTCAAGCAATAATGGTAAAAAAGTAATGACATATATCAAAAAACTGTTGTCGTTACTTTGTTGTTTATTTTTATTATTTGAAATAACTTACTTGAGGTTTTCTATTTGTAGCTTCCTCCACATAGTTTGACTTTTGTTAGCCTCAGCTTTTTCTTTGAGCTGGCCAACTGATCTCAAGCATCCTATATAATCTGTTAATATAGGGATGTTAAAACATTATTATTTTTTAACTGTAGAGAAACAAATATATGTTCTAACATTCACCTGTTAGAATCGGAATTGATTTCGCCTTCTACAGGTATAACGGATTCCAGTTGGCTGTATGTAATCTAACTTAAAGTAATGATATGGAAATGTTGTTGCTGGTATGGGGTCGCAAGTTGTAGTCAGCCTGAACTTTAGACTTTTTTTATATTTATGGTTTGTTGCCAGGGGTTAACGGGCACACAAATTATATGCATGGCCATTTTAGCTTCTGATTGAAATGATCCAATTCTTTTAGGTTCATGTGAGCTTCTATGACATTGCCCTGTTTGTACCAAAGCTGCTAGTATAAAAATATGTAAAATTTATATGAAAATTGAAATATTCCATACCTCTCGATCAATTTGGATGCAGCATAATACAACTTTCATTTTGTTTTATTGATGCTTGGGAGATCCATTTTACCCTTACACTTTCGTGCTCAAGTATTTTTATTAGCGGCGCTGCTGTCAGTTCTGCAATTGTAGTGTCTTCCATTGTGGTTCCAAAACTAAATTCAAGATAATTAATGTGAAAAGACAGTTCTGAAATGAAGTATATTGAAAAGATAGTTTACACTAACAAATCTATATATGCAGCAGGGGTTTGTTATTGTCGTGTGTACATGGTGATGAGACCTTATTTCTATGCATGGTGTGCATGCGATGATAATAAACCTGTATCATGACACATGGACTTTTGGTAACATAACTTTGCAAATCAGTAGTTAGTTTATCAGGTGAAAAATGTTAGGACTATTGTGTGGAAATATCTCAATCTAACATTAAAAAAAGACCTACTTCAATAACATATACTTATCTATAAACTATGTAGTTGAAATATAGGCTATAGCAAAGCTGACTTTAACACTCACTTTTGAATATTATATCTATTGTTCTCATACTGTTGTAAGGATCTTTCCGAGTGTTGCCAACTGCATTTGCATAAATAAAAAACTTCACATCAATAAGTTATCATATACACTTTATCCAACTACAAAGGGCCAAACTTTCAAATTTGGATATTAGAAGCAAACACACTTTATAAACTTCTAGCAGGTCTCCACATAATTTTTTTTTTATCAAAACCATGAACAATTAGAACCCGGATTTCAAAATAAATTAGGGACACATGATGCATGTAAAACATATATAGAAAAATACATACATCGCGAAATCCAAAAACAACTCAGCTGCTCTATCTCCTCCAAACTCCAAATTAGACAGTCACCAAATCAGTTGCTCCATTTCCTCGCGAAGCTCACCCGAAAACAAACTAAAATCTGAACACAAATTGACACCCAAAATTAGTTTTTCCACAAATAATGTTGTTACCCATAGCCAAAAAATATAAGCATAAGACAAAATAAGCCATAAAGTGGCTATTGAAATAAACGACTTCTACCCAAAGCCATATGTATTTTTTATTTTTTTCACAACTTTTAACAGCAAAATCATAACAAAAAAAAACACATGACAAATAAACAATCAAAACACTGATAATAACGAAGCTAAGGTAAAGTAGTATAACCAAAAGCAAAAGCATACTTCTAATCGAACATGAACCAAGTATAAATAAAAGCTCCCAAACTTGAAACCCTAACTTTTATACATCCCGCAAAAATTGAAGCCATAACAGTTGCACCATGATTAAATGTAATCGAATCACTAAAGCCCAAAAAAAGGAAACCCCCAGAAATCAAAACCCTAACTCTTCCGTTACTCTTCCACCATAATTGCTTTTTATAACCAATTAAGGTTAACGAAATTACAAACCTGATTTACCAATTAAAAAAATGCAAAACAGATTTAGGTAGAATAAGTTACCTGGGATTCATAGATGAAGGTGTTGGTGATTAGATTGGGGGGTTTAGATTTGGTAGGAGCTACTCGAAATATCTAGGAGGTGAGGTCGGTGAGTTGCATTTATTGTGTTCAGTTGCATTTAATGCGCAACCAATCATGTGCAGCCACGTCTTTGTGCAAAAAACTCTTCCTGCCTTTTAGTATATATATAGAATATATAATTATTTCTCTCTAATCAAGCAATTAATGTCTCGAACTATGGTGCTATACTATGACATGAAATGTGTAAGTAAAGCCTTAGTTGCGTTGCTTGCTCATTTCCTGGTCCAACTGGCGTATTATTGGGCCATAAAGTATATGTATATTGTATTGTTTACTAGCAGGGTATCCGTGTAATGCAGTGGCGGGTATCTGGTTTTTGTTTGGGAAGATGTTGATCTCGTGAGATGGGGAGTGATATACTGAGTGTTTTGTTTGTGGTTATGTTGTTGATTGTAGGTTGTTTGCGGGTATTTATATCCCATAAGTTATAGTATAGATTAAAAGCATGAAGTAAAAATGTATTAATGATTAGATTTTTTTTCTAAATTATATTGCAGTTTTCTTTTTTCATTAAGCATGTTTAATGGAAGATATCCGTTACGAATTGGGCTCTTTAAGACATTCAAATCTCATTGACTAATGACTCTTTAATTTCCTATTAAGGAAATGTTTTTGGTCTTAAATTTTTTAAGACTTCTTATATTAGAAAGTTCCAAATGTTTTATATAGTAGTATAGATAATTAGGACTTTACACATTTGCATCCTTTGCTTTGAAAAAATTGACCGATTTTTATAAAACAAAGTTTTTAGCTTTTACGGTACGTTTTATTAAAAATTTCAAAGTAAGTTGATTCTCGAGGCACTCTTGCGATTTAATAATATATTTTGAACATTGTATTTTAGTTTAAACTCTATTGATTTAACAATATCGTTTTCGGACGACTTTTATGGGCTAGCCGAACCGGTGGTGACTCCGGTTCCCGGTTGAACCCGTTGGCCCGGTCCGTTTTTTAAAACTATATGTACAATGAACTTGTTTACATATAAATTGCATGAAGATTTGTGTGTTTTATTAATTTGTACAATATGTATAATAACAAGTATTTTTCATGTTAAGGGTGTTTTAGAAACAACATTTATTAGGTATTTATTGTTATGGACGTTTTTTTTCTTATATTAAATTACTTTATATTTTTTATTATTTTTTTAAAAGTATGTCTAAAAAAAGTGCTTTAAAGTGTTGCAACAAATGCTATTATAGATGTACTTATTAAAATTTGCCATTATTAGCAAGTGTTTAATCTTAATTTTTTAAACCTTCCTTTTTAAGAATGTCTCAAATGCTTTATAATGTAGTTCAGATATGTGTAAATGTGTATAATCATATAATTAGGACTTTACACCTTTGCATCCTTTGCTTTGAGAAAATCGTCCGATTTTTATAAAACAAAGTTTTTAGTTTTTACGGTAAGTTTTATTAAAAAATTCCAAAAGCATATGTTGATTCCGAGCTCTCGCGATTTAATAATATATTTTTAACATTATATTTTAGTATGCATTTTTAAACTCTATTGATTTAACAATATCGTTTTCGGACGACTTTTATGGGCTAGCGAGCCGGTGGTGACTCGGTTCCCAGTTGAACTCCGTTGGCCGGTCGTTTTTTAAAACCAGATGTACCATGAGCTTGTTTACATATAAATTGCATGAAGATTTGTGTGTTTTATTAGTTTGTACAATATGTATAATAACCAGTATTTTTCATATTAGGGGTGTTTAAAAATAACATTTATTAGGTATTTATTGTTATGGACGTTTTTTTTTTTATATTAAATTACTTATATTTTTTTATTATTTTTTTTAAAAACAAGTTTAAAAAAAGTGCTTTAAAATGTTAAACAAAATCTTATTATAGATGTACTTATTAAAATTTGTCATTATTAGCAAGACGTTTTTTTTTTTTTTTTTTTCTTATATTAAATTACTTATATTTTATTATTATTTTTTTTAAAAACATGTTTAAAAAGTGCTTTTAAAATGTTTACTTGAAAATCTTATTATAGATGCACTTATTAAAATTTTTCATTATTAGCAAGTGTTGAATCTTAATTTTTTAAGCCTTTCTTTTTAAGAATGTCCAAAATGCTTTATAGTGTGGTATAGATAAGTGCTCCGATGGGCTATTATCAGCAGAGGCGAAACGAGGATTTTTAGTTAAATCTTTCAAGTTCACACCACTTTCAAATCCGTCAACTTTTTTTATTCATTCAAATATATAAACTGCGACACCACACACCCATACAAGAATGCAAAACAAAGAAGATCGAGGAAGATGGGACGTTGGACTCTATGTGTATAATTTCTAATTTTACCTTCTTTTAGTTCCCAAATTAAATTTTCAACCAAACATTTAAATTGGTATTGCCATTTTATGATTCGTAAACGCAGTAACCAAACATGTCGCAAAATATCACTCACACAATCACAGCTCACAAGACAATAAACTTCTAAAGCCCTTGTCAAGAAAAAAAAAAAAACAAAACAAAAACACCAGAGTTGCCTTCATAAGATGAAAACACGTCTCTAATGTTGCAAAAGAGATATGTACAAGTCTGCAAATCATCCAAATTGTTTACGAATGAAGTAAGATTCGAGTAAATATTCTTGTTTCCTAGTAAATACACATCATATCATACGCCACAAGCAATTAAATTCATCTCAATCACCATCATAACCGACCCAAAACTACCAACGCACAATGTAGTACGTCAACCCTCCTAAATAAGCAGCTAAAACAACCCCTCCACAGACTCTGTAGGCAATATGTGTAGCAATAATCTCGAGAAACAACGTGCTGGGACCAAAGACAATTCCAAACAGAAAAACCACCACTCCACCAGCAAGAACTTGATGTAAAGCGGGAACCCCGGATATTCATTGGCAAAAAAGTAGACCAATACTAGAACTAATCCAGAATAGGCAGCAATGATCATGCCAAAAAAAGAGAAACTGGATCCATAGTGGTGATGATGGCTTTTGTCGAACAAAGCTAAGATAACAAACCATATCCCCCATGATGTAATATACCCAAGGAAAATGCGAAAGAGTATTTCCTTACGTAAAGAAGGAGACCTGTAAAATAAATAATGCATGTAATTTCAATTTCAAAAACATAAACATCAAGATAAGTAAAGATGATTATACTACAAAATATTTAAAAACATATGCTTATGAGCTTATATAACACCGATTTATGTTTCATAAGTCCATATTTTTGACTTATTCTGTGGTTTTTGAACTTCTCATGATTTAAAGATGAGCAGATAATTAGAAACTATAGAATGTGCTACAGATAGATCCAAAAAATGGACTTATTGATATATTATAAGCCGATATTATATAAGCTCAACACCTTCTGCTGCTGATTTTCGTTGTTTTAATACAATGCTCAAAAGATTAATATATAAGAAACATTAAATTAAAGTTGATTGTAAGATCGAAAAAAAATTACATGTTAATGACGTTGTTCGGTTCGATTTTGTGGATACGTGGCGGTGCCATAATGTAAAGCGTCGATGACGGTGGTGTGATGGTGAGAGCTGGTGTTATGGTGATGATATGTTGTTTATCTGCCATTGTTTGTTCGGTTCTTAGGGTGGTGAATTACTGAATGAGCGAAGTGTTACTATATATAAGGGATTTTGTAAGCGAGTTGTCTTATGATTGTGATTGCTTTCTTAGTATAGAAAGGTGGCATGCCTCTCAAATTAATACAAACTCTAAAAGTGACAATAATAATATGATTAACCTAAATATGAAATTAAGTATCGATTATTGTTCAAACCGCCATTTTGTTGATGCCATTTAATTCCTTTTTACTAGTTTAATATATTTACATCTTGCTCTTAAATTTATAGTTTGATATATTTACAAGAGTAAGAATCAAATGAGATGTAAAATTAAAATAAGAAGGGTGAAAAGAAACCACAGCAGCACATTTCAGATGCACCTAAAGAAATAGATGCATCTCTCCTTAAATTTCTCTTCCTCAGTTGAAATATGTGACTCAAATTTCTTCTCATTCTTCTTATTTCAATTTCTCTTCTTACTAGATCTCTTCATATTTACAATTACAATTTAGAAAGCCTTTTTAAATAATCGTCAAGCCTTTTACGTTGAGCCCAATCACCAACAAGGGTTTAGTGATTGATCCAAAGATCTTTGCCTGGCTTAGGTTTATCACCACCTTTTAGCATTTTCTTATCTAGCATTAAAAATATTAGTTTTTCTGATAAGTTTTGAATCATAGCTAAGGCATTGATTAAAATTTGAGTTTACTTATCATGTACTAGTGTTAATGCTCGTGCACGCACGGGGCTTAAATATATAGTTTAATTTAAGTATAAATTGTGTTATTGTGATTTTAAGGTAGACTGTATGTTTTTTTTTTTCAACAATACATAAAATAATTATACATTTGATTTTTATTCGGTTTGTCAAAGCTATAGTTTATTGTTACTGGTGGTTTATCACTCCTATCAATAAACTTGTAACCTTCTAAAAAAGATGATGTTAAAATTATAAACTTGTAAACGCATGTTTTAAAGAAAATTCGATGATTATTATGACTTAGTCAGATGCTACAGAAATGGGCATAAAAG
Source organism: Chrysanthemum makinoi (assembly GCA_910596185.1). Lineage (NCBI taxonomy): Eukaryota > Viridiplantae > Streptophyta > Magnoliopsida > Asterales > Asteraceae > Chrysanthemum > Chrysanthemum makinoi. Next base: position 44,199,911 of record OU343217.1, on the reverse strand, counting down.
TGTTTGTGGGTCAACCAAATTTGTTTTGACCCGTACTCTGATTCACTCATATTGAGACCTCTGTAACTATAGATGGTTGTTTATCCTGAAAATGTATTCGCACTTCATATGTCAAAGCCTTACAACTAATGGTTTAAAATACAATAGTTAGAGTTATTTGTTTTGGTGAAAGGGTTGTATGGGATTTTGTTTTGGAAACTCAAATTATGCACTTTTAAGTTACTCCGTATAAAAAATTGCTTAAAAGCCAAACATGTATAAACAACATAAACATGCACAAAAGATAGTTATGATCTTATCAATATGTTGATAGAAAAAAAAACGAAACCAAAAGAGTGCCTCTTATCATTTAATCATTAGCAGATCAAAGAAGACACGGATCCGTTTGTTATTGAGTAATTTTTAGCGAGAATGTATACATTTTTTCGTGCGCTATTGCAGACTCTTTCTAGACATAAAAGGAACTGTATTCCTAATTTTAATCATATGAAACACCCTCATGTTAAGCTGAATTTTTTAGTGTCCTTATCGTTATGTGAGTTCATGCTATTTTGTTTTGATTGAATGGGTGTTCGGTATTGTATTTCGAAAACACTAATTATCTACCTTTAAGTTTTATGTTAGTTCTTAAACTTTCAAATATACTGTATTTTACATATATATTCTCTAAGTTGGATAATGTTAGCATAGCCTCTCTTGTTTGTTTACTTCTTTGGCATAATTTGTATTCTCTTAGTTGGACAGTGTTAGCTTCACCTCTCTTGTTTGTTTACTTCTTTGTCATAGTTTTAACTTCAATCTTTACACACTTTTCTGCTTGTGTTTTACCTTTTAGAAAGTTTAACCCTGATTTTTATCAACTTGAAGAGCAAAAACATTTTGGCTTAACTTAAACGATTTGATTACAACACAACTGTCAAGATGAAACACCCCTTTCCAATTTGAACAAAATTTTTGCGCAAACGAAATTACTACAACGGACCTTCTGTTACAAATAAATACACCTTTATATTTTTATTTAGAAACAGACACTGAAAGTATTTTTAAATGAAAGTAGACTCAAGTACCGTTAAAACGATAGGTGGCACGACTTCTAACGACTTATGATTTATTTTATATGATTTTTTGAACATTTACCAAAAACCGGAACCGTTTGGGTATCCAACAGCCTGGTTGGAGACTTTCTGCTCAAAAAGGCAGTTTTCAACGCCTGGTTGGAAGCCTGTTGATCCAGTTCTTGCGTTTTGCTTGGGATACCAACTTCCCAAATCCGATACTTCACCAAACTTTTCATAATTCATTTAAACAATATATTACTTCATTTTCATAAATATTTGTGGTCTAAGTGACTTACGAAAACATACTTTACGGGGTTTTCCAAACACCCGTTTTGACCCATTTCAATAACTATAACAAATGACTTGACATACTTTAAATTCTGCAATTAACAAGATACTTTGACACTTGACAACAAACCTTAACAAACCATTTATGACGCTTGGGGGTTCAACATCGATTGAACTCGGTATCTTATTCTAACATCATATACGTGCATTTAACATTTTCAACCCGTGCTCAAATCCTATGCCTTTACCAAAGCTTTACCTTCATCACGAGAACGTACAAAAACGGTTAAACACTAAACCGTAAGCATAAAGCTTAGTAAGTAACGAAATTATAAAACATATTATACATTAGCCAATCATACGTGCATTGTAAAACATCTATGATTAGTTCAATGACAACAACAATTTAACATTTGTATCCATAACACAATAATGATAACCAATGTTGCAAAAATTGCCAATCAGTAGTCGGGCGGTCGACCCCCTTGTAGCTTGTAATCGGTCTAGGCGGGATTAATCAGTGATTAATCGGATTGACAGTTTTGGCACATTTTGGGTATTCCCCGCAATATTTTCTTTAAAAAAAAATTTGTAATAGATATAAACAACGACTATAAGTGATTACATTTGTTCAAGGTTACAAAAATCACGAATCGGTGATTAATCGGATTGACATTTTTGGCAAGTTTTAGGTATTTTTGAAAAGATTTTTCTTAAAAAACCATCTTATAATATATATAAACAGCGACTATAAGTGATTAAACTAGTTGACGATGATTTTTGGGTATTTCTGGCAAGATTTGCTTGTTTCCGGCAAGTTTGACCACCGTTGACCGATGTCGACCACGGTTGACCAATTTGTTTGCCCGATTTACACAAATCGGAAAGGTTGATGGCCAGTAGCGCCTAGGCGGCGATTAATTGGCCTTGCAGGCCTTTTTTTCAACACTTATGATAACCATTATGCTATAACCACATCAACCATATCCAACTAAAACATATTGTGAAAAACTAGAAAGGGGTTGAATAGTTTTACCGATTAAAATTTAGTTTCAAAATAGTTAGATCAAGTATATGTGAAATCTTATGGATAGTGAGGTATTGATAATGCGAGATTATGAATAATAAAACAAATACGATATGCAAAGTAAAGTAAAGAAGAGATAGAACCGTGACACAAGTATTTATAGTGGTTCGGCTACAAGGACACCTTCCTTGCCCTACTCCACTCCCCGAGTACCTAACTCGAGAGTTCGTAAAAACTGTATCAACAAGCTCCTTATCCGATGGAGAAGCCTCACAACGTCACTTACACTTTATCCGGTAAAAAGCTAAATATCATGTTATTTACAATGGAAAAACCAACCCAAAAACATAAACTAACACTACAAGTTTATGGTACAATGTGATGAATGAAATACAAGAATCAAATCAGTGATCTTGTAATGATGATGAAGGCTAACAACACTTCTGTTAGGTCACCATATTAGTAACACAAGCATCAAATAGAAGAAATAGAAAGAAGAGATCGGATGAACAATCACAAACACACACGTATAGAGTATATGAAATGTTATGCGTAGAGAATGAGAGTGAATTGAACAACCAACCCTCAAGTGAGGGTATTACAAGACTATTTATAGGAGAGGGAGCTAGGGCAACACTCCTAGTCCCTTCCTTTCCTTATTGGACTTGGGCCAAGGCTCATGGGCTTTCTACATAAGCCTTGGCATGATTACTAACATAAAAGCCATATTAAGCTAACTATTACATATGAATCACTAACACTTGAATTAATGTTTAGGAGTGATTCCAACAATCTCCCCCTAAGTGTTGTTGATGAATGAAAGAGTGATAAACGATGTAGGTGCTGATGTAATAGTAGCTTTGACGTCTTCTGACATTCTTCTTTCTTGTGAGAAGAGGTGTCTTAATTCGAACAATCTCCCCAGTGTATAGAAATTGTTTCTTTTGAAGTATTCTGCTTTGACGTCATCTTTGTTCTTTGATCTTTGTTCTTTGTGATGGTAGTGATAGTATGTTGTTGTTGTCTGCATCAGTGCCTTCGTTGCTCCAGTGTCTCCACGTCATTTTTCAACATGCTCACACGCTCTTTAACGTTGGATTACAGTACTGATGAAGTTCTCTTAGTCTTTAACTTTGTAGTTTCTTTGACTTGATGAAGAATCTTTCAGACTTTTGTGTTGCCTTTTGATAGAACTTTCATTAGTGATGTTGTTGGTATGAGCATGTGAAGAATATGCACGATCAGTCCGCTCCAGAGCTTCCATAAGAAGAAAACATAAGAAAGGTTAGTAATAAGCGGATTCCGGCATTTACAAGTTTGAACTTCAAGAGTGTTAACAGCATAGTGTGAAAACACAACTCTAATTCTCACAAAGGCCGTTCCTGAACTGGAGTCCCACAAGTGAGATGATACGATGTACCGAAGTACATCTACAGTTCAGATGAGTCGCTGAGGTACATCGAAGCATCACCTCACGACTGTAGACCGTTTGAGACACACTAAGCGTAATCCACGGGGAGTTACCGAAGTGACTGCTGTCAGGGCTTCTTGAAGTTGACCCTGGCAGGAGTTTCCATTCAATCACTGAGGATCACAATTGTGAACCTCTCATAAATGTTCTCGACAGATTGCTAGGATATGTGTAGGACTCGATAACGTACCCTAACGTTGTTCTTATTGTTAAACAACAAGTGATGAAATGTCAAGTGTACCTATGAGATCTTTTGATGAATCTCGTGGCTCTAGACTCAATAGTGCGTTTTGGTTTTCTGGAGCGGAGACTAGGGAGAGGGTCTCCTTCTTCAATACCAGCAATCTCTAAGAGAAAGCCGATAGTTTACGTAGGGTTCCCTGTGAGAATGAAACAAGCTTCTGTTGAGAGAAACTTGAGTGGCTAAGAAGGTTTAGTGCATGCGTCACTGGGTCCATGACGACTTTTAATCTTTAATACCGGTGTCATCTCGTGACAACCAGTAGCATATGAATTGAACCCGGTGTCTGCCCTAAGTTGAATAATTTGGAGGGCAATTTCTTTTCACCCTTTTCTTTGCTTTTCTTTTTAATTCTTCAACTCATTCTTTCTCCGATTCTCATTTTCTCCTTTTTATAATCATACCTAAGGACTTCTAAATTCTAACTATTTGTGATGTCCTTGGGTAGATCCCTCCGGCTTTGGCGGATTATAGGACAGTTATTCCTAACCTTAATCACCTTATAACTCCATTGCCATAAAACCATTTTCATGAAAATCTCTCGAAGTGTTTGTGAATGAAAAACCATGTTTGAACACTTCAAGAGTTTTAGATTTTCAGAAATACTCCCCCTCCACATGTGCTTAAGAGTTTTGAAAGAAATCTGCACAGTGAGAGAAGAGCGCGCACTTTTGAATTGATCAACTCAAGATAGACAATTCCTTGCGAGACACGATTACGTTGCATAGTTAAAGAGATACATTGTCAGCTTTTAGGTGACAACTAGCTCTAGTAACTACCTTGAAGATGTGGACAACCCCGAAAGGTTGTCAAACCCGTCAAAGTTCATGTCTATCAAGAGCTTCTCGAATGGGTACAATTTACTTGGATAAGTCTTGGAAGACAAATCTTTTCAATGTATGACTGTTCAGATCCCGTCAATTCATGGGTTGAAGTCTTTTCACATGAGGATTCAATAGCAAAACACAACATATTTCTTATCACCTAATTTTTCTCCCCCTCAAAAATGGCATATAAATATGTTATTATTGAAGAAATGTTGAGAATAAATATGACCATTTTGAGTTTTGTGGGAAGATTACACGAAGAACAATTTGTGAACAAAGTTTTTAATCAAATACTCCCCCTCAACAAGTGATATAAACTATTGAGATTTTGAAAATCATAAGTTGAAGTACTTGTTCTTTTGCGTAAAACCTTTAAGAATGAAAGGTTTGATAAGTTTTACTCAAAAGTAAGAAGCTTTCGCTCCTTTTATAAGGATTGTGGCACTGAAGCGTACCGCAGGGTCCTTTCAATACAAGAACGGGTTGTACACTGTTATGTCTGCACAAGCCATTGTCGTAATAAAATCACACATCCAAATTAATATGAAATTGAAAACAGTTTAAAGGGTACCAGGTAGTCCATCAATCTTTCCAGGAATGCGAACAGGGCGTTGATAGCCTGTGAGAGTAATCCTGGGACGACCACCTACGAAGCTCTCCAGAGTTCTGAACTGGTCCCTTCTGTACAACCTTTCATCAATTCGAGTAATGATCCTCTTCACATCCCGTCTGTCCTGAGAATTCCATCGCTTTGGAGACCCAATGCCTGCGTGTATCTCCTTTAACCTATAAGCCAAGCCATCCCTCACCATCTTCAATGTGTGATCCCCAAACTTGTGAAGATCTCTATACACCATCAAGCAGTTGCGTTGTAGTTCGCTGCGGTAAACTACTCCGAATGGTTTGCTGATGAGAGTGTATTGTGAAAGCTGGTTGATGTCAGGTATTTCTAGTTGAGGTCTGGTGAAGTTGACACGGGTCTGATATGATTCAACAGCAAGTTGTAAATCTTCTACACGTTCTTGGATCACTATACTTCTGATGAAGATGAGCAAGGACTTGATGTATTCACGTTGAATTTCAGTCGAGAAATATCTCATTCTTCCCTGTACTTTAGCAAGATACAGATCTTCAATGTCGTTGAGAGACAAGTTCTGAAAGTCCGCTTCACAGAATTCATAGTCCCTTTCGTCTTGTCTTTTGACCACGATAGACTTGAGGAAGGTGTAATCCCATTTAGACGAAAGGGTGACATGCTTAACGGCCACGATCCCTTTATCACTGAACACTTCATGTTGAGACTTTCGAACCTGGCAGCTCTTGTAGTAGATTCGTCGGCATTCTGGCCAATGATGAATCTCGTACATTGCATCAATGTTATACTGATCCACGCTGTTGGAAAACATGTGGGTAGCCATTTCTTCGATGGCTATGTAGTTGGAGTATATGGTTGCCGGGAACGGAAGTGTAAGTGATGTAGCGTATTTCTTTGTACCGTCGCTACCGTGTAGAAGAAATTCCAAATCTTTGTTGAAGAAGTAGCGAAATGGAATCCTAGGTTGATCTGGTTGGCCAATTGTTGGTAGAGGTGTAGACCAGTTGGTGTAGTATGGAGGGTTGTCTCTTTTGGTGAAGTCAATGTTTGCTTCAGGGTTGAGCCAATCAATGTTGGTAGACATGGCTCGTGCTATGTTTTCGAGGTGATATTCGACTTCAATAGCACTTTCCGAGCTGTCTTTGAGGAGTTGAAAGGCTTCATTCTTGATTCGTCTCAACTCTGATTTCGTCATCTTCTTTACATGAAACTTCTCTTGCAATAACTTAGCATGTTCCAACGTACTACCTTCTACCATATTTGGATCATCAGTTATGGTGGGAGTGGCATCAACAAGTGTAGAGAACCAATCAAACTCGGTGTCATCTTCGTCTAACCATGAGATGACATTCGCCTTAGGAGACTTCTTCTTCTTCTTTGGCCTTGATGAGGATGATGGTTTCTTTGTTGAAGCGGGAGAGGTGGGTTGTTGTTGGGGCTCAGGGACTTCCTCATTGTCACCACCAGTATACTCAAAGTGATCACCGGTTTTCTCTGTCTGGGGTGGTAACTCAGGGTCCTGAGGTTTGTCAGCAGAGGAGCGAGGAGGAGATCGTCTTGGTGGTGAAGTCCTTTGGGGTTGTGGTTGCATAGATGATGGTTCTTAAGACTGCTTTGGACGTTTAGGCTCTTCATTTTTATCCTTATCCTTATCTTCATCGTCTCTTGGACGTTTAGGCCTTTGAGCTTCTTCTCTGTATGCTGATTTGAGTTGGTATTCCTGCAATGCTTCAAACAATTTACCTTCGTGAGAAGCAAATGTTGCAGATCGTTTAGACATTTGAGATACTAGTCTGGAAACCAATTCAGCATCTGAGAATCTTATGGGATCAGTTGGATTGATGTTCACTTGCATAGGTGTTAATCTCATAGTTTGCTTGGCCAAATGCAATAGATTTGGATAGAGTTGTCTGGTGTACATTTCTTTTGTTACACCAGGAACGATGTCAAGAAGGAACTTGTGAGTGTAAGCTTTGATCATCTCGTTCATTTCCCCTTGAAGATCCCGTTGCATGAACTTCTGGATGTACTCCCTTTCAGCTGACATCTTATCATTCTCGTCATGAAGATAGATCTGAACACTGTAGCGAGAAAATTCAGCTTTTTGTAAAGCACGTCTTTCTTCCTGACCTGCTTGACAACTTTAACGATCCTTGTCTTTGCTCGAGAAATACAAGAGTCCGTTGGCTTCTTCATAGATTTGGATGTGGATTTGGTTGTTCTTCTGGATGGTGGTGGTGAAGAGTGAGAGGATGAATCTGATGATGAAGAGACATGAGGGGATTCAGGGTCCTTAGGAGGTTCAGAAGTTTTCTCCTCGGAGCGAATTGGACTGTTGAGAAGAAAATCATCATATTTCACTTCGTCATCTTGTACAGATTTAGCCTTTACTTCAGCCTGAATCCGAGCTTCCTCATCAGCTTTTCTTTTCTCAGACTTCTCTGTTTCTGGTTCCTCAATGTCATAATCAATAGAATCCTCCAGGCGCTTTTGATGTTGCTCAAGAGTGGTGGCACCAATTCCCTTATCGGGTTGATTAACCGCATCAGGAATTAGTGTAGATAGGACACCACCACTTGACCCTCTGGGGCCACGCATTTGTTCCTGTTCAAACTCTTTTGCCTTGTGTTGGAGTCCAATGATTTTGAACTTCTTCCTGTATTAAGTATCCAGTGGCTCTTCATCAGAGCTTTCTTCTTCTTGCTCAAGTACTGGAGTCTTCCCTTTGCCTTGGTCGCCTTTTGGACTGGGAGGTTTAGCTCTTGTTGGAGTGACAACGGTTGCAGTTTCGAGTAAATAACCTCTTCTTCGATTCGGTTTCCTCGAGCTTTCATCCACTAGTTTTCTTTGCGGTTTAGACTTGGGAATGGGAATAGGACCAGCTTCCTTAGATGGAACTTTCCTTTTGAGTGGAGGTTTCCTCTTAGGGAACTTTCGTTGACTCTCGGTGCTTGCAACACTTCCTGCATGCCTCTTCGGTTTTCCGTAGGTGTACCGAAGACTTGTCATCGAAAACCAACTTTGCCTTCATCAACGCCACCAGATACCTTTTGTATGAATAAAGTGTTTGATTGCATCGAGAGAAGGTGATCGGCAGCACAACACCTTATTTCTTTGTTGTTGATTCCTTAAATCTGACTGTTAGAGTAGGTTCATACAACATGGAGTGATTGTTTGGGTCGTCGAGTCTCAAGGGAATATCGGGATTTAACCCAAGAGCTCTCTGGATCAGTAGTTTTGTGTATCTGATGTATGGGATCTTGGTGCCTCGCTTTTTAAGGAAAGACATCATGTCATCCCATATAAGAGCTTCAACTTCGATAGGTTTCATGTTGACCAAAGCCCAAAAAATCTGTAGTTCCATGAGCTTGGGATGCTCATAACCACTATCCCGTCCAGAAACAGATTTTGTGATGATGATGAAGAGGGTTCTCCAGGATATTCTTCGGTCAACGTAAGAGTGCTTGGTGATTACCCCCGTTCGTATAACCGATGTTGATCATGAATTGCAGAACGACCTCTTTAGAAGGTGTAGCATTGTACTCAGTTGGTTCAATGACAGGAATGAGGAGAATAACCCGCAAGTCTGCTGGTGTGATGGTGACTTGCTTGTGATTGAGAGTCACAATCACAGCATTTTGCCCTTTGATGTGCTTCATTGTGTGCCAGAATTGCTGTATGTAGATCTCCGGAACTGTGGCAGAGTTGGTGAGCATATTCTGATAAGAATGGTTCTTCAGAATGTCCATAGCTATCAAGCAAGAAGACTCTGAGCATGTGAGGGTATCAAAATCAACACGAAGGTTGTTCTTTCCAATCTTCATTGGATAGCCATTAGGGAAGATATCAGCAATGGTGAGAACATTTGGTGCATCCACATTCTGCCTTTGAGCGTCCATGTCGTGATCTGAAAGATATTTAGCCAAAAGAACCAACATATCGAAAGACATTATGTTAGTCAACAGATGGTTTTATTGTCTAATTATTGAATGTGATGTGTCGATGATTGTTATGAGTTCAATGTCATTTGTTTGTCTAATTGTCCAAAGACGTCGTGATAAGTTTCGTGAGTTATGTTATCACTTATTTTTCACAACATATTAAACGTTTAAGCTTATTAGTGACATTATTGGTTTCGTGGCGTTATGATTTATTTATTTGCAAATTTACACGCGTAACAATTCATAATTAAGGTTAAACAAGGTTTAGGCGTATAAATGGCAAGCTTATGCGTAAACAGGAATGGTATACGCGTAAACGCAAGCTTATGCGTAGGTTCTTGACTTACGCGTAAGAACTATTACGCGTAGGAAAAGGGGACCTTATGCGTAGAGCTTACGCGTAAGCGTATATGGAACCTTACGCGTAAGGCTTACTCGTAAGAGTCGACTTTATGCGTAGAGGTCACTGTTTACGCATATCCTTCACAGGATACGCGTTGTCCCTTATGTAGAACCTTACGCGTAAACGTTACGCGTAAGATTTCTCTTACGCATAACATGCTACGCGTAAGGTGATCCTTATGCGTAGATGATAAACAACCTTGATTCTGAATTTTCACGCGTAATAAACCTGAAATAAGTTAATCATAGCACCAATATTAACACATACATTCAATCTTTATCAGCTCAAACATGAACACTCAATCAAACAGTTATGCGAAGAAATAGTTTACGCGTAACCTAAACCCTAAAGCTTAAGAATTACGAGTAAGCAATTTAGCCATGGAAAATGCACCAAAGTTTTTCTGGGATGTCTTAGATGCCTAATGAGATGTTTTGTACAAGTTTTAACATCAAACATGCCATGAATCAAAAACACCCAAACCGTATGAACTTAAACCCTAAAATTTAATACTATCACAATTGATGTTACTGGGCGAGTTCTGAGTATGGATATGATCAATTTAACGTGTATACAACATCTTCTAACCATCTAATTAACCAGAAACACTCATACACTAAAATACCCAAATCCACGCATAAACCCTAGTTTTCAGAAAACATTCAATTCGCGTTTCTGGGTGAGTTTTGAGGATAAAAATGGTATCATAGATATTATACAAACATTTTGACACAACCATTTCAACCACAAACACTCATTCTTGATTATGTGTTCATACGCTTATGCGTAGAACACAAAATCACTCTTAGATGAAAAACTAACCGTTGGTTTTCAAAACAATTCAAAACCATTGTTTATAATCATGTTAAGGACACAAAAACACTTACAAAATGATGATCGAAAACACGGATTAGAAGTTTGAATATTAGGCGTAGGATTTGGTTTGCTGAAGTAATAAATGTGAAGAGTAAATGTTAGGTGGGTTGTTTTATTTAAAATAACTTTAAGCTTTTGACAATTTTAGTCCCTCCACCTTTACCATTTACAATCAATGCCTTTAACTTCCATTTTGGTTACCAAACGAATGATATTTTGGAAAGAATTTTGACGACACTCTCCCTCGACTTAAGAAATAATGAAAGTTTATGAATATTAGTCCGAGGAGTGTCAGTAAACCAGAAAAGTGACCACCATTATTAAAGAAACAACCGGGATAAGGTAACATGCAAGTACAAGGTTTTATGAAACTGAAAAATATTTACTTTCTCCCCCTCAACACTTGATCGTAAAAATACTGAATTTTGAAAGATTAGAGTGTTGAAGGAAGATTTGTACTTGCAATGTTAAAAGAAAAATAGATAGAAGAATATTTTTGTTGTTTTATCAGATTTTATAATTTTGTATTTTGTTTTTGAAAAATATTTACAAAAGAGATTTTGGTGTTTGACTGGTTTTTAAGAATGTTTTAAGAGTTCATCCAGTTCCTCTTGAGTCAAACACCGCATACCAATCCGGTGTACCAACTCATTAAACCTAGCAGGAGCTAAGGCTTTGGTGAGAAGATCTGCCAGTTGGTATTCAGTACCCACAAAATATAATTCAACAGTACCCTGTTCCACGTGGTCCTTGATGAAATGAAATCGAATATCGATGTGCTTTGATTTCGAATGTTGAACTGAATTGCACGAGATCGCAATAGCACTCCGATTGTCGTAGTACATCGGGATTCTGTCAAATACGTAATCATAGTCTTAGATTTGTGTTCTCATCCAAATGACTTGAGCACAACACGCCGACATGGCTACATATTCTCCTTCGGTTGAGGACAACGATGTACAATCCAGCTTCTTCGATTGCCATGACACCAGTTTATCACCAAGAAATTGTAAAGCTCCTGAGGTACTTTTTCGTCAATCTAAGCATCCTGCGTGATCAGCGTCTGAAAAAGCTATTAGTTCAAAACCAGAATCCTTCGGATACCGGATCCCCAAGTTAATGGTTCCCTTGATGTATCGGAGGATTCTTTTAGCCTCAGAGAGGTGGGTTTCATTTGGTCTCGACTGATAACGGGAGCAAAGATATACGGCAAAAACAATATCAGTGTCTGTAACTATTAGATACATGAGAGACCCAATGATACTATGATATTTGGTAGGGTCCACCAATTTCCCATGTAAATCGTCCTAGCTTCTTGGTATTAGCCATTGGTGTGGCATAGGTGTCACAGTTTTGCATTCCAAATTTGTTTAACAATTCAAGGGCATATTTGGACTGACTCAAGAAAATACCACGGAGTGATTGATGAACTTGCATTCCAAGGAAGAATGTGAGTTCACCCATCATTGACATTTCAAAATGTTTTGTCATAAGTTTTGCAAAAGCATTTGAGTATTTTAAATGTGTTGACCCAAAATGATGTCATCCACATAGATTTGAACGATTAAGATGTGAGCCCCGTGATATTGTATAAAAAGTGTAGGGTCGACCGAACCTTTGGTAAAATTATTGGCAATAAGGAAGGATGATAACTTATCGTACCACGCCGGAGGGGCTTGTTTGAGACCGTAGAGAGCTTTCTTCAGTTTGTAGACATGATTAGGGAACTCGATCAACAAATCCTTCGGATGGCTAACATAGACCGTTTCTTTCGCTTTTCCATTGAGAAAAACAGTTTTGACATCCATCTGAAAGACCGTGATGTTCATGTGAGCCACAAATGCTAGAAAAATCCGAACGTACCTCAAGACGAGCAACAGGAGCAAATGATTCTTCAAATTCAATACCCTCTTCCTGTCTATAACCCTTAGCCACCAGACGTGACTTGTTTCTAATTACGGTTCCTTCAGCATCCAATTTGTTTTTCCAAATCCATTTTAGACCAATGATGAAGACCCCTGTTGGTCTTTCAACCAATTCCCATACTTCAAGACGTTTAAACTGATTGAGTTCTTCTTGCATGGATTCAATCCAGTTGTCTTTTGTCATTGCATCTTTAATGTATTTAGGTTCAGATTGGTAGACAGTGAGAGCATAAATGCAATGTTCACCATCTGAGTGAAGACGTTGTCTAGTTATGACTGGTTGATTCGGGTTACCAATAATGTTCTCTAGAGGATGGTGTTTCGTCCAACGATGTGTGGAAGGTTGATGTTGATATACATTATGCAGATTTTGAGGATTTAAATGGCTTGTAGATGATTCCGCAACATCAGGTGCAGCAGTTTCATTAGCAAACGGGTTAAAGAACGCATTTGGATCAAAATATGCAGGTGGGGGTACTACATTAAGCATATCATCAGCTGGTTCAACGTCGTTGGAAGCAGTTTGTTCAACTGTTGTTGTAGAGTCAACTGGTGGTGCTTCTTCAACCGTAGTTTTTGTGGCAGGTGTATCAGGTATTGGATTATGATCAGGTTGTGCAGCGAAAACATTGGATACACCTAGAGCACGTTCATCAATGTCATCACTAAATAGCGGAGCAAATAGCTTTTCCATTTGTTGACGAGTAAGCTGGGGGCTTGATTCAGCTGATGATGGGGTTTGAGGGAAGTTTAAACGGTTGTGACCGGGTTCCAAGTCATATGCTCGAAGCCATATCATAAGCTCATCAAAATTTACATGAATTGTTTCCATAACCTGCTTTGTACGACGATTCCAGATCCGGTAACCTTTAGAATTATCACAATATCCAATAAAAACTCCAATGTCAGCTTTGGCTTTGAGCTTTCCAAAGTCATCACGATCATTATTTGGGTAGCAAAGAGATCCAAATACATGAAAGTGTTTGAGATTCGGTTTTCTTTTGTGGATAAGCTCAAAAGGTGTTTTGTTGTGGCGTTTTGTAATCATTGAGCGATTCTGAGTGTAGCATGCATTGAGACACTTCACCCATAAGTAACTGAAGTTTAGCATTGATTAACATCGTTCTGGCTGCTTCCACTAACGTACGGTTTCATCTTTCAACAACTCCGTTTTGTTCTGGGGTACGTGCTATGGATGTTTGATGCTCAATTCCCACTTTCTCATAATATTCCTGAAGAGTTTGATTCACAAATTCAGTTCCTTTGTCCGTTCGAATTTGTCTTACGGTGTTCCGGAGCTGAATTTGAATTTTCGTGAGAAAGGTGATAATCATTTGTGGAGCTTGGTCTTTACTTTGAAGAAAATAAACCCAAGTCCATCTTGAGTAGTCATCAACAATTACCAAGATGTAGCGTTTGCCATTAATCGTCTGCACGCGCATCGGGCCACACAAATCCATGTGAAGAAGATGAAGCACATGCTGAGAGCTGTGTTCCACCTTTGAGGGAAAATGAGCACGAGTGCTTTTTCCTTGTTCACAAGCTGAAAATAGGTGTTCGTTAGAATACCGGAATCTCGGGAGACCTTCAACAAGTTTGTGTCGAGCAAGGTTGGTGATGGTTTGAAAGTTTAGATGTGAGAGACAACGGTGCCATAGCCAAGATTTTGTAGATGTAGCCTTTGAGAGTAGACAGATGGGAGATGAAGCAACCATGTCTTGCATTGAGATTGTGTATAGACTAGAATTGCGAGAGCCGCAACATAAGATCGTTTCCTTATAGATCACGAATGAAACAAGTTTTCTCCCTAAACGCAACTTCCAAATCTCCATCACAGAATTGACCGACTGAAAAGAGATTGTGACCGAGGCCTTCCACATAATAAAACCTGCTAATTTCAATATTGCCATTGATATAATCTCTGTAGCCCATGATAGCTGAAGTGATCATTCCGAATCTGACAGTGCCAATGAACTTTGCAATAAAGTTTGATAACAGTTTAAGATTGCCTTTCATGTGTCGGGAACATCCGCTATCAACAATCCAAAGGATGATCTGTATCACCTGCATTACACACATACGACACAGATGGAATAGAAGTAGATGTGGAACCCGATGAGTTAGAGGGTTCCTCCAGCTTATAGTAGAAATACAAACATCAATGATTTTATGCATCCATTTAAATCCTAGTGTATTATGTATCCATTTCTGCCATCTTCAACTAGTCTTTGCTTTAGTCTTAGTGAATGCACTAGGTGGTACTACATTCCTTGGAGGTGATACTGGAACTACAGGGACATCAATGCGTTTCTTAGAATCTAAGGTGGGCGGTTTACCAAGCACAGACTTAGAAGCATTAGTGGGCCTAGAGGTATTCGTCTTAGGATTCTGTAAACGAGACAAGATAGCTCTAGCAACACATTTGTCATGACAATCAGAAAGCATACTTTTATGACAAATAACACAAGAAGCATCAGACTGAATATCAAAAGTACTTAAAGGTTTAGCATTCGTTACAACACTTTTTCCATTACATTTGTCAGACGCAATATCTAAATTAGGTGCAACGTGAGTCTTATTCAAAGTCCTAGGGTGTTCTTCTACTTCAGCATTCCTTATTATTCTTTTCTTAGGTCGCAACTTCCTATTCTTCCTTGTATTGCTCCTAGGCTGTGAAGTGTGGACGTTTGGAAAAGAAGCAACTCGTCCTGTTTCAGTAGATGGAAGCACATTAGTAACTTGTGTTTTGTCAGTAGGCAATCTGGGTTCACATTTGCTAAGTGTTATAGGTGTAATTCTCTTAATGATGCTAGGCTGAACTTGTTCATACTTTCCTAACATTTCCCTTAACTTAATGATAGTGTGCACCAAATCTTGATTTTCAGAACGAAGATTTCCAGTAAAATTCATGACTTCTTTAGTGTATGCAAGATAATGATCAAGTTCGTTTGATGCTTCATCACAAGTCTGTTTGAGTAAATCAAATATGACACCATATTCATGTTTAACTTTTGCAAGTTCATGTTCATATTTTGAGATTTGACACTTAAAAGACACGTTTTGATCATCCAGTTGCTCAAGTTTTGGATTAATATTTTTTGCATGCAACTTGGCGATTTTGTTTTGAAAAGCAAGTTGTTGATCGTGAATATCTTTTTGACACCAATTAAGACGACGTTTTGCATTTGAAAGTTCGTTTAATAATCGTTCATTTTCAACTTTTAAAGACTCGATTTGAAGCACATTATCAGTATTCTCAACAATTTCAACAGAATCAACAGTATCAGCAGAGATATAATCAGATGCATATGCAATAGATTGTAATAACACAAGATTATTGATATCAGCACAGATAACATCTTCCAAGAGTCGATCAACATCTTTTCTCAACAGCTTCTTTTTACGTTTAGTATTTGAAATCGATGTTTCTGTTTTCTCGAAAACTGTTTTCATGAGACCAAGTTCCTTGTGAAAATCCCTTTCCCAATATAGTGCACAAGTTTTCAAATTTTTGACATGGGGTAAAATTATTTTTTGAAGAATATCTCTTTGTTCTCGCGCCATTGGCGATTGAAAATGTTGAACTTTTATTTCAGAATGAAATTCAATCTCACGTTCCAAAATTTTGAGGTCGGATAAGAAAGTGTCAAAATATTTGATAACGCGACAACTTTCGGCTTTAGTTGTTACTTCACTAAGTGAAGGTAAAGGACCATTAATTTGTGCACCATTGTGTTGGAGACTAACTTGAACCGGTGTGATAACCAAAGGTTTGTTAGAAGTATCTTGTTGTGTGACAAAAGTTACGGCTTTTGAATAGTTAAATGGTTTGTTATAAACGACATTTTCCATTTTTGACCGACTCTCGTCATCAGCATCTAATTCCTCCATGCGATTATATTCAACAACCGTCATAATTGAATCATCAATTCTATGTTCTGCACTGTAAACTTCAGGAGTTGGTTTGAATGCTTGGTGTGAAAACTTAGGTTTGTAATCAGCAAGATTCGGTCCATATCCATTTGGATTTGGTTTGAAAGTAAA
This sequence comes from Chrysanthemum makinoi, assembly GCA_910596185.1. NCBI lineage: Eukaryota > Viridiplantae > Streptophyta > Magnoliopsida > Asterales > Asteraceae > Chrysanthemum > Chrysanthemum makinoi. The sequence goes on along the minus strand of OU343217.1, from coordinate 44,183,215 downwards.
CTTTTGAATCATTGTGATTGATTCACCATGTTTATAAACAACATTTCGAAACTCTTTGATTTTGTTTTGTAAGTCGACAATTTCTTCAAGATAGTTATATATTCGTTTGGTGGAATGCTTTTTGTACTCAGAGAACTGTTTTTGACAAGTTAACAACTCAGCCTTGGATTTTTGAGTTTCTAAAGTAAGAACGTTAATTTGTTGTTTGTGTTCATGTTTCAGTTGTTCTATTTGAGACAACAAAGCATTCTTCGAAGCGGCTAGATCACGAATCTGTCTTTCCAAAGATTTTTCGTTTTGGTGTGATTTGGCAAAAGCGGCTTCAAAACCTTTTTCACGGTTTTCTTGAGTTTTGAAAAATTGAGTTGCCGTTTTAAGCATTCAATGTCCCGGTTAACAGTGCATTTTCTTGTAATTTCGATTTAATGCACGACATTCTTCCATTCGGGATTGTTGGTCTTTAAGTAACAGATCAATATCCGGATTAGGCAAAGGTTCAGCGTGTTCAACGTGAGTCACAACATGATCATTATTCAGATCCTCAAGTATAACCACGGAGTCAATTTGATTATCAAAGGTAACCATTAGATCATCTTGATCGTCAAATGTAACTACGGGGTCTAGTTGAGAATCGTCGAATGAGATGTGATCGACTCATTTTGAACATTCGAGCCTTGGGATTCAGATGTTGGCGGAGATATTAGATCAGAGATGAATATGGTTTGTTCGTACCGAGACAAGCCATCAGTGTCATACATTGGGCCTGTGTCACTCATGTGTAGTACTTGCATTTGTGCCATCAACATCATGCTGCATTGGCCCGCAAGTCCTCCATATCATCATCAGAATCTGCATCCGCCATAAAGCTCTGTTCCTTGTTGGTAAGAGTTCCACCAGCTTCATCCTTGAGAGCCAAGAGCAAAGCCTCTTTGAAATAAGCACTTCCTCTTGTCCTCGGCTTAGGGCATGTATTAGCCAGATGACCCTTCTCATTACAGTTATAACAACGAAGACCATCAACCCCATTCTGAGCATTCCCTTGTTCAACCACTTGAGCCCTTTGTTGTTGCGAAGCACCCATGTTATTCCTTCCCATAGCATTAAACCCTGGACCACCTCCCATCCGACGAATATTACCACGATTTTGAACTTTAACTCTTCCATTGTTAACCACAGCCTGATTCCTTGTGTTGGATGAGGTACGAATGCGATTGTTGGATTTGTTGGAATATCGGCCGAAGGCTCTAGCAATCATGATAAATCCTTGCTGCAGGGCATCAAAAGCTTCAGTATCCTCATTGAATTCACTGTAAAGTGCTTGATCAGTGTTGTTGTTGTATGGAACCAATTGAGTTTCTTGAGATTCTTGCTGTGAAGGATTATATGGTGTAATAGTTGCAGTTGGTTGAGGAGCGGGTTGAGGAGGAATACTAGTTTGAGCCCACAAAGCAAGTTGTTGATTGTCCGGAAGTGACTATGGAGCCGGGAGTCCACGGATAGCCCTTTCTTTGTCAACTTATTTTTGATGAGGCTTCAAATAGTCGTACAATAATCCGTATGTAGCATGATGAAGATTCTTAGCTTGACGGAGAAAAATGACATACTTCTCCCATTCCGGACCAAGACTACTTAGGAACTTAGTGTTAACAGCAATTCATGGCATGATGATGTTGTGTTTTTCCAAATCATTGATGATGTCTAAAAAGCGATGATGATATGACTCTAATGTCTCTCCTGGTTCAATCATGAAGTGTTCATAAGCCAAGTAGATTTTGGATTCCATGTCTTCCTGATTGAGTGTTGTGCCTTCCATAAGAAGATGAATATGTTCCCACATTGCTTTAGCAATCTTTTGAGCATCAACACTTCAAAGGATCGGATTGGGTAATCCCAAAAGGATGTATTGCATTGCTAGTTCATCGGCTTCAAAATGTAGAAGTTCATCACCTGTGAGGTCTGAGACAGTTGCTATGTTGGTGACAGCATCTCTTGGTGGATTGGCATTAGGATCTGCGGGTGTGACAACAGTAGGCATCTGAAATGGACCTTCCATAATGACCTTCTTTAAGAACTTTCCATGTGTCTTCTTTAGATCACAAAACCTAAAGAACCGTATCACTCATTGATCATAATTTCCAGGAGTGAGCATTGGAGGTCTATCAAGTGAGCCAACTTCATGAATTGATTGTTGGCTACTTAAGGCTTCACACATCTTGCCAAACCATGTCGGTTCCTTCATAGTACTCCTGGATGGATGTTGATTGCAGAAGTTTGTGTAAGGTTGTACTTGAAGACTAGGTGGTGGTTGAACCATTTGTGGTTGTGGAATTGCTCCAAGTTGTGGAGTATGTTGTTGATTAAATTGTTGTTGATAAATTTGTTGTTAAAGATTAAATTGTTGATGTTGTGGACTTAGTTGTTGTTGTTGTTGTTGTTGATTATAAGTGTAAGGAAAATAGCTAGAGTATGGTGGTTGTGACATGCTGAAAATCTGTGTTGTTAAATGGATCTTTGTAGTCGAATGAAACGTTGTTGATGAAGTATCCTTAGGCGTAGAAACCAAGTGAAGGCAAAATAACACTTAAGCGTAAAAACACCAATACTTACGCGTAAAATTGATATTTACGCGTAGGATTAGCTTACACGTAAGAATTGAGAAACACTAAAGTTATGCGTAAACTGAAAGTTAGGCGTAGAAAACTTAGGCGTAGGATTAGCTTATGCGTAAGACAGGGCTTAGGCGTAAGAAAATATTATGCGGAAAGAGTTCTACGCGTAAGGTTTGAGCTTACGCGTAAGATTAGGGTTTTGCCCAAAAATATTTTACACTATCACAGTGTAAAGGATATCCAAAGTCGAAGTGTTTTCAGGCTTATCCAAGCAAGAAAACACTGAGTAAACCACGAAAACTGAAGATCGATCCAAGGACGACTTACGCGTAAGAATAGGGTTTTCTTACGCGTAGAATGCAACCAAAATTTATTTTTGCCCACCGATGTTTCTAAACCAGATTTTAGGAATGAAATAGCTTCAATATCACCAAAATAACACAAAAGTGTGAAACTTGATGATCCAAAACTTCAAAATACCTTATGCGTAACTATAAACACGCATATAAAACCAAGTTTAAAACTAAGGAAAAACACGTAAAGCTCGAAACGTTTTGCTTAAAACTGAAATTTTAACACTTAAAAACATTGAAAGTACAAGAATCTTGGATTGAAAAGTGTAAAAAATGAGTTTTTAAACGTGAAAAAGTTTTTGAACCGTGACTTACGCGTAAAACGAAAAGCTTCAAAAACAACCTCTTTGCACTCAACTATTTGGCGATTGATACCACTGTTAGGTAACAATATTAGTAACACAAGCATCAAATAGAAGAAATAGAAAGAAGAGATCGGATGAACAATCACAAACACAAACGTATAGAGTATATGAAATGTTATGCGTAGAGAATGAGAGTGAATTGAACAACCAACCCTCAAGTGAGGGTATTACAAGACTATTTATAGGAGAGGGAGCTAGGGCAACACTCCTAGTCCCTTCCTTTCCTTATTGGACTTGGGCCAAGGCTCATGGGCTTTCTACATAAGCCTTGGCATGATTACTAACATAAAAGCCATATTAAGCTAACTATTACATATGAATCACTAACACTTGAATTAATGTTTAGGAGTGATTCCAACAACTTCTCTTGAAGCTTGCAAGTCTTGAATGCAAAATCGTGATCTTGTCTTTTATAAAGAACTTAGAGAGAATCACTAAAACACAAAGTAAACTACAAGAATGATATGTGATCAGAGGTTGAAGAGTTGATATAAGAATATAAGAGAGATTATGCAAGAGATGGGTGAGAAATGAAGAGAAATGGCCTGGTATTTATAAACTAAAAAGGCACTTTTCATCTGGATCCGCCGGATCCCTCCCAAAAGGAATCCGGCTAGTGTATTTCGAGGGATCCGGCCCTCTGGCACATAAATCCGGATTTTTTTTTCTTTTTCGAACAGCTCCGGATTTTCTATTTATTAAACCAACAAATCTTGTGTAGTCTTATGTAATATTTCAAGATTTGTTTTGACAATACATAAAGGTCAACTCTTTGAGTGATTTCATGCGTGAGTTAAAAATAAATTTCCATTTCTTTTATACCTTAGTGTATTTAAATAACATGTAAATAACTAGCACATTAAAATGTCAAAATTGTGATCATTTTAATAGATTTGTGTATGAAAAGTTTTGTATTATATTGTTTTACTTACAATTATTTTATGATTGGTATCGAAAAAATATAAAAAGATCGTGAAATAGAAATAAACGTTTTAACGGCTTATTTGTATTAACACACATAACAATTCCACAACATACCTTATTAGTTCATAACCATAGACTAACCTTCACTATGACTACACCAATCTAAACTAGTCAAGTCTAGCATTTCCATACTTTCTAAACCCAAGGTTCTTATGCCCTTTACACCTTCATTTACAAAACACATAATATGATAGCATCAATATCAACATGTTATAACTAAAGTTGCATACCTCAATTCAAAGCTAATTTATCAACTAATCACCATCCTCTTCTTGTTTGACTCCTAATCCAGAATTATCGCAACATATTAACACATATAATTCACTTAATAATCAAGGTGTCTAAACTTACACATAATCATACCAAACCCCTCTTTATCCTTATATGATCCTTTCTTGATCATTTCCCACAATCACTAATTTACACTTAACTCATTAAATAATCTTAGCCCATATTCATAAACACCTTAATTCTTGCTTTAGAACAATAATTACCCAAAACTATCAATTTTGGTGTATAAACCCTACACCTCAATTCACAACTAACTCAAGATAATAAATAAATTACTTGTGGGAATCATTTTAATCTCTTGACATGGAAACACTAACCATCATCTACTAGATCATCAAGTGTTTCTTTCCCTCTCGTTTTCTTTGTTGATTCGACACATACACACCACAAGACAATGCTAGAAGTTAAAAGAAATGGAAAATTCTAGGCTCAACTAGTTATAGTATATGTATGCAAGTTTGGCGAAATGACACCTTTGGTCACTCAAGTACTATTCTTTTATGTTATGACACATAATACTTTCTAAAATAATTTAAATAATACAATAAACTTATAGTGACTATCGGGTTTGACTAGTTAATCATGTAAAGCATTCAAACTTATAAAGTCAAAGTACAAGTATCTCAATGGCATTCTAGTAAATAAATGCTCAAAACCCGGTTTTGAGGTGTTACACAAGAGTCTAGATATACAAGAGTGCACGCCTATATAGTAGAACCTGCGTATCGAATTTGTAGCATCTTCACAACAGCATATATGCATCCTCTCTAGCTTGAGATTACTTGAGCATTAGAATATTGTTAATTTACCTTTTTTCCATTAGATAAATTAAATGGAGCATCCAAGCACCTAGTTCAGTATAACACCTTCGTACATCAGTTTCAGATAAATATCCACATTCAAAGAACACCTTCATACTTCATTTTTGTATCCACAACATTTATCTATAATGATTCCCATATATATAATCGAGATTAAAACACAAACGAAGCTATAAAAACTTGAACATTCAATTAAAAAAAAGTAATCACCGTAAACTCAGAAATTCCAACAAATCAAACCCTAGATCTTTCAAAATGATCAGGTTTTTCTTTTCTTGTTTTTTCTTTTTGACAAATTCGATGAGAAAGAAGTTTTATGAATCTTATACATCTTCTTTATACCAAGTCCATGAAACTGGGCATCAAAATTATCGGAGGACTAGATTTCTCCCAATTATTCCTTCACAGTTTCTACATGAAAGTTTTGTCAAATTAAGAAGTTCGCATGGAATACGATGCTTGATTGTATGCCAATGCTGCTGATTCGACAAAATCAAATGTCCCTAGCCAGACTCTCTTACCATTCCTAGTTGTATCGCTTATGATATAAAAACGTACATGAAAGTTTTTGTGGGTCAAATTAACATGTTTTGACCTATACTCAGTGGTGGATCCAGGAAAATAAAATGTGGGAGGCATTTTTTTTTTTGACAATAGCAACAAAATGTGAAAGAAAAAACTATGATCGTAATGATAAATTGAGTATTTTTACTTAGAGATGAAGGAGTTATAAGGCTTTAGAGTGTTGAATGTTAGGCTTTAGTATGTGGGGTGGGGGGTAATTTGAGTTTTGGGTGGGGGGCACTTTTGAAAATGTCAATTTAAAAAATAAATTACACTAAAATATAAACTTTTTCGGCTAGCCATGGGGGGCACCGGCCCCTATACTTACTACATACATCCGTCCCTGCCTATAATCTGGTTCGCCCTTATTAAGACATGGTAACTACTGATGGCGATTTATCATGAAAATGTATTCGCACTTCATATGACAAAGCCTAATGCCTTACAGCTTCATATACAATAGTAGATAGCGAATATAGCTAACTGAATAGTATCCAAATAATATTATAAATAAACTTAAGGGAAAATTACTAAAACAGAATACTCGCCCTACGACTTATCTCTTTCCTGACCTAAAAATTTGAAAAGTAAAAAATAAACCGGAAGACTGGACAACTTGTACAACCCCAACCATAAGTCGACAAGTGTCCAACTAGTCAAAATTGAAATGACTAAAATACCCTTATGTACCAAATCTTATTACAAAATAGCATTAACAATCCACAATTGAATTTCAATACACTTGCCTATTAAACCCAGATCTACACCTTCTAAAAATGAAAATAAGTTAACTGTGAGTCATTTTCATTTGTTGTTGAGATATTGTATTCAGTAACGGATATTAGATACATACAAAAAAAAACTTGACAAGTGATGCTTGCATAAAACATTTTATGTATCTATGATGTATAGAAGATGTAAGAATTGGGCTTTAAGTTCAACAAGTAACCATAACAGAGAATAATTACAAGATTCATAACCGTTAAAAGCTATACAAAACTACCACTTAAAGTGATGATAACTTGGTGACACTTCCTGATCCTTTGTAGGAAAACTAAAAGCCATCCCCCAACCACCACCATAGCCATCCCCGCCACCACCATATCTACCCTTCATCACCCGTCACCATCAAATCAATATGAAACCCGTCATGATAAACTAATAAAGCCTTTAAAATTGAAATAATGTTTTGAAAGTCAAAAAAAATTCGAAACCTATTAAAAAACTGGCGAGGTGTGGTTTCTGGCAAGGTGCATTTCGTTATCTACAGATCTGGAAAGATGAATCGGGGAGGTGCGTTTTTGTAACAATTCGCATTTTCAGATTACTATTCATCCTCGTATTATTTACTATTCACTTTTACTATTCATTTCGTATTTTTATTTTATTTATTCATTCTCGTAATTTAAACTACATTCATAATAATAAGAGAGTTTGATACTCGTCGAGTCATCTTTACAATATTCGTCGAATTTACTAAGAACCGGTTTCACAAAACCGTGTCTACGATTTACGTTTTGGTCTAAACGTCATTTAAACATCCTGATATGTCCATACAATATTATAAATAAGAAAAATACGTGTTTTTCGTATTTTACAATATTTCCACAAGTTTTGATTTTTTTACATTTTACGCATTTTAAACCTACGTTCAGGTATTAACAGCGTTTACGCGATCTGTTAAACTTATCACTCATTTACTATACTTAGATAAAGTATATTGATAAGTTTTAAGAAAGTTTACAAGTTTCACATTTTTACGATACCCGGTTTTAAGTTTCGTGATTTAAATACTTAACGATAACAATTACCGGGACCAAAACTCACTCCGTAAAATACTAGATAATATCTAAAAACTCTTAACCTCATCTTGTTAGCCCTATGTGGCTTTTTTATGAGTCACAATGGCGCTTGTCATGGCGAGGTTTAATCATGAAAAAAATGAAGGCATGTGTAAAACTTGGTCCCAAAGTCTTGAACAAGATCATTACATGTGTCTAAACTCGGTGCCAAAGTCTTGCGCTAACCTCCTCATTGTGCTATAAAAGGAACTCACTCATCTCTTATTCTCTTCACAACTCAAACACCAACATACATACTTCCATAGCTTCTTCATCCTTTGATTTTCAGGTTATAAGTTACTCATCATTGTTAAAGCTCTTGTCAAGTTTTACATGATTCAAGCTCTAGTTCTTCCATTCCTTTGGTGAACTTCCAAGCTATTCAAGTAATCAAGCTCTTACACAAGTTCTAACACAAGATCAAAAGTGCACAGGAGGTGTTGAAGGATTCCAAGAATTGGAATTGTTCTTGTTCTTGTCCTTTGTTCTTAAGTTCTTGGTTCCCTTTTTCTCATAAAATGCCAAAAGTTGTAAGACAAGCTTGTGCTCAATCTCATCATTCCTTGATTTCATGTTTTTATTTTGCTATGTATACTTTTTATATTGATCATGTTTTATAAAAACTTAAAACACAAGAGAAACATGTTTATGATTCTATGTGAAAGCCATAATTGTAAACTAGTAGAATAAATTAAGTTATGCTAGTTATTTTCTCAAAACCTTGAACATAAGACCCTAAATATATCCATGTAGTTGTAGAAGAACTCAAAACAAATTTGTAGCTTTTCGAATCAACTAAAACGGACTTGTGAATCAAAAGTTACAACAAGTTAAATATCAAACCCGGAAATAACCTATACTGATCCGATCTTTATGCACATTTTTGAGGCCCTTCTGCTCCGAATCATTAAAAAAGTAAAACATGAAAGTTGTTCGAAATTACATAAGACATGTGGGAAATTAAGCCCGAAAGTGTAAGACGAGGGCTGGACAACATGGGCTATTTAGACCCAAAAGTCGTTTCTTTCCAAAATCTTTTCTCATTTGACCTAGTTCTCGAACTTGATATTTTCGTAAACTTAGCATAGTTTAACTTATAAATATCAGTTTCATAAAATAAAAACATACACTTGACCCTCAGAAAAGTGATTTTCACACAAGAATTGTATTAAGACGATTTTGACCATATTCATAACTTATAACCCTTGTAACTTTTTTAATCCGCCAAAACTTATTCAAAGCCATTAATCGAAACATGACTAAACTAATTTAACAAACCATGTGACTATTTTAAAACACTTGTGTCATATAATCAAAAATTCAAAATATACGTTTTACATATTAAGTACTACGTTACTAGGGAGTTTCATGTGAGGGGCCTCTTCAGGGTGAACGTATTGACGAGTTGTTGGATTTACGATTTAAAGTTTCCTAGTTCCTCGTACATTTACTACATGACCTCTTAATTATTATATCCCGAATAGTGGTATAATATTTAACTAAACTTATTTTTCATAAACCAAACCGTTTTTATAAACGACATACCCGAACATTATAAACTACCATGTACAACATCATGATCAATATAATGACATACATAGGCTCGTTTATATTTTCGCATCATTATTCCAAAACATAAGACGCAACATCATATTCTAGGTTGCACGTAGAGGTTTCCACGACTTATCCAACGACTCGTTATTTATGTAATATCATTAACTAACGGTGAGTTCATAGCCCCACCGTTTACTCTTTTAAACTGTTTTTACAAACACTTGGGGGAGATACATGCTACTACTTTTATTATTATCACAATTGCTTGAAAACCGTATTTTGTACTATATCAATTGTTATTGATACCTCATGTGCTATATCAATTGTTATTGATACCTTATGTGCTATATCAATTGTTATTAGCTTATGTGATATATCAATCTTTATTGATACTTGGAATTACGTACTTGGAATTATGTGCTTGAAACTATGTTCTATATCAATCTTTATTGATACTTGGAATTATGTACTTGGAATTTTGTGCTATATCAATTATTATTGATACCTTGATTTGAGTACTATTATCACTGTTTCAATAATCCCAAATAATGTTTTTCGGTGTCATGACCTTAGTGCAATAATAAGTACTTTATGATTTTTGTGAAATACATAAATGTCTCTTAAACTTGAAATCTTGTGATCATTAGTTTTACGTAGTTAAACCTATGAATTCACTCAACCGTTGTGTTGACCTTTTTAAGCATGTTTATCTCAGTTCCATAAGGTACGAGGCTGACACGGAAGGGCATGGATACTCAAGAACGCTATAATATATTTTAACATTCAAAAAACATCAAAAGTTTTATATTGATGTATAATGTAATTATGAAACTAGTGGGACCTCATTTTTGTAAACTCTGGTATTTCAATAAATCGAATGATAATACTTTTAAAACGACTCAATTTGAGTTCGTTTTCTATTGTTATAACTGTCATACCGTCGAGTAACACCCAGTTTGAATTCCTATGTATCACGAAATCGGGGGTGTCACAATTTTTTCGGCGAGATGGTAGGGTTTTGTGCAGCAGTTTTCCGGCGAGATGCGTTTGGTTATCTACGCAGCGATTTTCAGCGACCGAAATATGGGTTTGAACCGAGTACATGTTTGGTTTGTGTTCTCTGGATATCTACTGGGTTTTGAGCTTTGGTATGACGAGCGAAGAATTTTCCGAAGTCCACCTCCTAGTTAGTTTAACAAGAACACTTGGGAGTCTGGATATATCTAATTGGACAGAGGGGTATGGTTGGGGTTGTAACAAGGTATAAAGTGGTATTTTAGTAAATAGACAAGAGTTGCTAAAAAAAACAGTCGTCCGGAGTCTGTTTTGGACTTTTGAAAATTTTAGGTTTAGAAAGTAATAAGTCGTAAAGCGAGAGGTCTATTTTGATAATTTTTCCTAAATTTAATAGTATCAAAAATAGATTAAAAGATGCCAAGTAAATTTATATGGATAAAAAAATGAATCAAATAAATTTTGTGTTTTTACATGTTAAATGACCATCAATTCATGGGAATCCTGTGCAAAACCTCTTTGACTCCAACATTAGAGCATCCACAATGGGTCAAATGCTAAAAAGCTTTTCATTATTTTAAAAAGTGTTGAAGAAGATTTTTTGCATTGCAACCAAGACTTTTTGAAAAACTTTGCTACAAAGATTTGGTAAAGCTCAAGTCTTTCTTCCAAGCTTGGGTTATTAAATATCTCATGCATTAAATGCATTAAATGGCATTGTAGATGCTCTTAGTTGGAAAGCATTGAGATACGTTAAAAATCGAAAAGTTGTCGCACAAGCCTCTGATTAGCCTTTTATTTCTTTTACAGTAATAAATAACACAACAACAAAGATATTGATTTTCAAAAAGTTTATGCGCAAATGTAGCTTGTTTTTCTTTTCACAAGTGCTATACAACCTGAAATCTTTAATGCTTTATGCTTTTAAAGAATCCCATTGAGTAGTTATTTACTGAAACTAATCCCCATGATCCTCAGTGGCCTCACGTATGAAGTCGTCCCATCCCAGGAGGAAGAGAATTATCTGGGAACTCTATTGTAGCTCGAGAAACGTATTTTTTCAATGCTTGTGTTGGTATCTTCAAGTGTGACGTAAGTGCATTATACATAATTACCCACAACCAAAAAACCAAGTGATTTAACAATAAAAAAAGTCAAAATGGGCTGGAAGGTGATGGTTTGAAATAGGTTCATACTGAAAAAATTTTCTATCTCTTAGGCTGATGCTAATGGGAGCGGTTGCACCCCAACCAACCGACCCCTCAACCGAGTCTCCCTCCTTAGCTCAACCGGATGCAACCGAGTTTCACCCAAACTTTTTCAATCTTTCGGTTGGCTACCCAACCATAACTTTCATTTGGTTTGTGTGTCTTGTTTTTTATTTAATTTTGTTATTTTGCCATCAAGTAATTTATAATATATTGGTTTAGCTAGTGTATGCAAATTCATCCTTGGTGACATTATCTTCATTCTCTATAGCTTATAGCTTATATACCTCGTTGAAAACGGAAACGATATCATTTATAACTCATTGTTCTCTATTGTGCATTTCAGTTCCATACAGAGAAAATTACTCATGCTAATGACCAAATTCATAAGCAAACCAAGGTTTGTTTGTCAACTTTCATTCTTTACTTTGACTTTCAAGAGTAAATGGTTGTTATGAAAAATGAATACAACTATCTCTGATTGTTTTAAGGGCGCTACAGTTTAGACTATTAGTTTAAGTTATTATAGTTTTATCGTAATGTTTTTTTTAGTTGTATTGTTATTGTAATGTTTTTTTTATTTTAGTTGAATAGTTATTGTAATGTTTTTAATTAGGGCAAATGATGAAAAAAAGTATTATACTTGACATCATTTGCTTTTGTAGGTAGCGAACAAAATTTTTTTTTGGGTACTATACTTTCAAATTCATCCTTATTAGGTTATTTTATGAAATTTTTGGACATTTTTGCCCCTCTTAGTTAATAAAAAAATTTTCCGAAGGGCAAAAAATGTCACATAATACCCTAAAGAGGATGAATTTGAAAGTAAGTACCCAAAACAAAAAAATTTGTTCGCTACCCACAAAAACAAATGATGACAAGTATAAAATTTTTTTTATCATTTGCCCTTTTAATTATGAATGAAATTTTAGTTTTTTTTTGTAAAAAAAAAAAAAAAAAAAAAACGGTCGCCATTGTGGTCACCACTAGCAAGTTATGATTGAGTGTAGTGTTGGAGAGAAAAAACTGATGTGGCGCTGATGTGGCAGGGATAACCACAATATTTGTGGTTGCCATTAGCATTCGCCTTAGTGTTGTAACGGGTTGCATTGATCCAAAAATCTTCTTACCAACTCTTTATAATTTGGAAAAATATTTTTAGTATATGAGTTTGATCCAAACATCGGTCGTTCCCCATTGTGGACTTTCGGTCGTAACATCGGTCGAGGGAAAAAAAAACCGTATATCGGTTGAAATTTCAACCGATTTCAAACACAAACCTTTTACCACTTTTTGAAGTTACCGTTTAAAAAAAAAAACACTTTTTTTTTAACTTACCACTTTTCACATCCTATAAATACCAACCTCAAACACACTTCTAAACACACAATTTCAAACACAATTAATCTTCAAACACAAAATTTATTATGGCTTGCCTCTCCCATCTGTGAAGATATGAAAATGTACGTTAACAAACAATGCGAAGAAGACGATGTGGCTCGAAAAAACGCTATTATAGACGTTATCCATCTGTTTGAGCAGGCAAGGGCAGAGAAGCAACACATGAGAGAAAACTACAAGAGTTGCAACGACATTACACCTAAACAAAAAGCCGTGATCGACAAATTTTTGAAGGATCAAGCCCACAAAGACGACGAGATTGCTGACAAGTTGTGGCGGTGTGTTCAAAAGGTATCGAACAACATCAGCACCAAAATCAATTGGAGCTATTGGGAGAACGAAAAAGATGGTGTAGGTGCATCAACTTCGACTGCCAGTTTTTTTGGGAACCTCTGCTAGACCAGGAAGATTTGGCTCGCATCGAGGAATTTGCCGGTTATCGGACTCCCTCGTATGACTCTGCATGCGGGGAGCATTCAGATTAGATTTATGATTTATGTATTTCGTATCGTTTTTATTTTTAATATATTGTAATGTTTTTATTTTAATAAATTTTAAATTTGTTGTTTAAAATGTTTGAATTAAAAAAAAAAAAAAAAAAAAAAAAAAAAACGTTGGTCATCGACTATGGCATCCTGGTCATGTCTGGTCGCTGAAGAGAGAAAGCTGACGTGACTTGGCAGTCACGCTGTGCAAATTTAATGACCAGAGGCGGAGCCAGTAGGGGGTTGGCGGTGCTCGGCCACCCCCAACCGGTCCGGCAAGCCCCGTTGTAGCTTGGTTTCGTCCTACGTTTATAAATTCTTCAATCTAGCCCCTGCCAATCACCCATATCGAAGCACACATAATGTCATTACACTCATCGGATGATAATTTTTGTGCAGTAAGTTACTTAAAGAAACCGTTGAATGGTGGATAGAGTGGACTTTGTGAAGAAGAAAGATATAATTGAGTGAAGAGAGAGAAAAGGAGTAATGAGTGGTTAATAGAACTTTTTTGACTTCTTAAGTTTACATAAATATTTTACATTTTTGCACCATTCTTTTTTATTTTGTTTCAACTCTTAGCACAATAATTACTTCAATCGCTTTTAATTATTCACTTATATTAATGTTTTTACTTGTCCTAGGAGAGGTAATAAGTTGTTTTGAATATATAAACATTACGGATGATGGCTTGTAAATGTATTTTACGTTAACTTTTTATATGTATCGAATTATTTTTTTGGTTATTTTATGTACTCAACTTGTATTTTGCGTCATTTATGTGTATTTTGTGATTTTTTTGTCTCTCCATAGGAGTGTTAATAATATAAAGGGCAAAAGTCAAAAAAATACACACAAATTGAAGTTGAGGTACATAGAATAGCAAAAAAACTTAATTCAATACATATAAAAGGATATGATAACAAGTAAGATATATTTATAGGTCATTATCCCTAAATATTACTCCCCGTCCTAAATTAATAGTTCATGTTTTCTTTTCGAGATGTCCTAATTTAATTATCCGCTACTAATTAAATTCATATTTGTTATAAATCGATAGGGATTGTTGAACCATTGAACCGGTAGGACGGATTATCTGTGAAGTGTATGTTATTATAGAATATACTACGGCCCCCTTTAATGCGGATTTCTGGCTCCGCCCCTGCTAATGACAATGCACTAAATATTGTACATCTATATGAACACACAAAAGCAAAGAGAAAATCCTAGACAAAAGTAGGTGCATGATGTATATGCATAACTCACCAGTTGAGTGTCGCGATGTCAAGCGATAGTTAAAATAAGTTGATGGAGGATAACATGTCACTTACCTATGTTAATTGGCCATTTTCCATTCTAAGCTACAAATGTTGCAGAATCATTTAGTAACACAGTCAAATGATAATCCTAAAATCTCTATTGCATTGTTGCTCATCTCATTCAACCAAGATCCACTTTAAAAGTAAAATGTCCATATATCTGGACTGTGAACACCATTTAATCCCCTGTTGTTGATCTAAAGTGAAAACCAAATACCTCAACTTACATCCAAAATGATTAATAAAGCTCATTTAAGGAGGATTTTGAGCAACCTAGGCTTTGGAAAAACTACAAACCTGTATTAAAATAAAAGGAAACTAAAAAGCATAATTGCTTATATTCTCACAAGACTCCGAGTTTTTTTTTTTAAAAAGTGAATTTATATATTAAGAGCAAATGTTCAAACAAATATGTAAAGGACTATGGACATGCCCACATCCTTCAAATTCAATACAGAGCCGGTTCTATACAGAGCAAGCAATACAACTGTAGCTGTTGCAAACACCTAACAGCTTTTATTCACCAAGACCATAACCCCATGACTACATTTCCATGACTAAGCATGCATCATCATGAAAGTTATAACCATCCCAGACATCAATACAGAATAGACATTGTCACGAGACTACATTTCCTGTACTACTTTCTAACAGTCACCAAGTATTAGAAAGAAAGCAAGCCTCATCTAGCAGATAGATCACCTATGTGTGAATACGAACCTATCCTCCTTTTGTAAAGCATAACTAATACCAAGTAGGTTCATCTTTCACTCCTCACTATTCTTAGCAACATGCATTATCCTCTAAGTCCACTTACCCTTCTCAATAGGAAACCTACTTTATGGTCACTTGTCTTTTATCACAATGTCTATCCAAGAATCCAATTCAGCAACCTTAACCAAGGCCTACTAAAAGAATACTAGGATATTCAAAGTAAATAGGATCGAAATTTCCAAGTTACAAGGCCATCTATTGAAGTGGACTTACAAGGCTCACATTCTATAGTGAAAGACTGAACATTCCTGGTCTAAACCATATTTCTGCAATTAACTTGAATTTCAACTATAACATATAGATCCTTGATAATCATTAGAATCCATTTTGGTCTTTACTGCATCAGCAATCAGCATTCTGACATGTGTGATTTATTCAAGCATGAAACTACCTTATGCCACCTAAACAGATATAGACCATATATATAACACTCTATGAGCTATTGTGTTTACCCTACATCACCACACACATAAAATCAGTAAAATGTCAATGGCTACATCACAATTACTTTTACCATGCATACATCATCTCCTCACCGGAAATATCGTAAGGGCGTGATGGATAAATGGACCAATTTATTCATAAAAGATCAAAATTTTCAATAAAAATAAAAGTTTAAAATTATTACCTTTAGGACCACTATCATTGTTGAATTTGCCATTTAAATGGAATTTCATATTAGTATTAAACCAAATTTGGACCATTAGAATTGATTGTGCAGACAATATCTTTTTGATGCGATTGTTTTCTTAAAATTAGTTTTATTTGATTGAGAATTAGGTTTATTTTTTTTTTTTGTCAAAATACATATATATTCCTCCCAAAGTGAATAATTATATATATCTTTTTATGCTTTTTTTATCCACATATATGTCAATGGTTTTTGCGTCTCTTATAAATTCTATTTCCTTCGGAGATATATTGCAATTGAGTAATGTTTTAGGATTCCAAAAACCTAAGATTGATTTATGTTTATCGATTGTTGATGATTTAATGTTGTAACTTTTAGTAATGATATGTCTTTTTTATTCTTTAAAGTGAGCCACACAGGTTTTTAGAATTGAACTCGTTTTCTAAAACTCATTTTCTTTTAATTTTTGACATATAGATTTTTAAAGGTGACTTTCTTATGTGAGATTTATCATATTTTGATCGAATTCAAGTCATTTTTGACTTTTTATTGGTCAATCATGTTGTTTGATTTTGTCACGTGGCAAAATTGAGTAATGTGATTGGTTAAATATTTTTATCATGAAATTATTGTGGCTAATAATTAACACATAGTTTTTGAACCAAATGCACTTAAAAAAAGTCAAAGCTTTACAAAAGTTAACACCACGAAACAAAATTTCATTATGGTCCTGTAACGCCGTGAGACCTCTGATTCCCCCACAGTTTATAATCCTTCGAAAAGTGGTAAAAGTAAGATACAAAGCACAAAGTCTCCCCGTAAGGCTATGCACAGTGGTGACCTAGTTCACCACTGCCACATCAGCTTTATCTTTCCGACGACCTAGTTGCCACAGTGGTGACTTGGTTATTAATTTTTTTAATTCAATCTTTTTTTAAATTCAAATATTTTAAGGGCAAATCGCATAAAAGTGTACTCAACTTATACCCGATTTCAATTTAATGTACTATACTTTTTTTTTCCTAATTTAATGTACCCAATTTTTTGGTTGCAAATGTAATCAATGTGAAGGTCACCTTATACTAGCTAGCGGTCACCATTTCCCACCCTTTTTCCGGCGACCCATTTTCCGGCGACCCATTTTTTCAAAACAAATCTTTCCGACGTGATACTTCAAACAAGGTCACCATCTTCTCCACCCCTTTTCCGGTGACCCATTGTCTTCGGATATGGCATTTTTCTTCGGATTATGAAATCATTTTTTTCTTCGATTATGGCATTTTGTTAGAAATTTTGTCTTCGGAATATTATGGATGATATCATAATACAGTATGCAAGCTATCAAAGCAGTTGAGTCACCGAAGCAGGTCCTGGTCAGGGCCTTCAAGCTTGAGATGACGCAAACTCAAACGTGTAGTGTATTGTATTGGATATATCATATCATAAAATCCAAATGAGTTTACAACAACTTATAGTAAAATACAAATTCTTGAAGAGTTGGACAGACAAACTATATGATATCTATGACATCGCTATTATTGAAAGCTTGAACAATGGACATCCAAGTTAACATGACTAAATGAAACTTAACTAATATATTCAAACACAACCTATAGAACATGAATCTCACGCGTCTGAGATACAAGGCTTAATAGTCGAACGGTGCAACACGAGGTACTATTTTGAAACTGGAGTAGCCACAAGATGTAAATTGTTCAACCTGTGGATCAAAGCACCACTGCCCTCGCTCATATCCAAATTTTCAGCTCTTACTCCATTAGGTAGGGCAAGATCGAACTTGTAAACCAAATTAGCAAGAGTAAGCTCACATTGCTTTTGAGTACCGAACAGCAGACACCCTCTTCTTCCAGTACCGAAGGGATCAACTCAAAGTAAGACCCATTGTCACCGAAAAAGGAGGTGAGAAGATGGTGACCGCTTGAAGTATCAACGTCGGAAAGATTTGTTTCGAAAAATGGGTCACGGAAAATGGGTCGCCGGAAAAGGGGTGGAGAAGACGTGACTGCTAGCTAGTATAAGGTGACCTTCTAACCTATTAATTGTCTACATTTGCAACCAAAAAAAAGTAGGGTACATTAAATTAGGAAAAAAAAAGTATAGTACATTAAATTGAAATCGGGTATAAGTTGAGTACACTTTTATGCGATTTGCCCATATTTTAAATATATATCTATACGTGTACATGCATGCATCATACGTGTAATACATGCATCATCTTTGATATTTACAAAGCAATTGTATAAATTTTTCAGACAATACATTTCAATATATATCTTCATGCATTTTAAAATATGATGTCTGAAGCTTGTAAATATCAAAAATATCGTGTACATGCATCATTTTTAAAGGGTTTGACTAACGTCTCATAAATTCTTCATGTATCATTCTTCAGACAAAGCACTTGGTTTTCCACCATTTCTTGCTTCTACATGACTCAATTGGAAATTAATTTTCATGGTAAATGGTTTGTTTGTTTGTGTTGTTAAACTCGGTCGTTTGGGCAAACTAGTTCGCCTATTCTTTGTTGCTCGACCGATGCCAACCGATCCCCCACAATGGGTCGACCGAAGGCAACCGGTAGATCGACCGAAAAGGGTAACCGACAATTGTGCATAGCCTAAAGGCATACAGCCAGGACCAAGAACCAACCGTCTGTTTGGAAGTCGGTAACCACGAAAGGGGCCTGTCCAACTTTTTGTCACAATTCATGTATTAACAATAGGTAAAATAAATATTTTACTCTTATATTCTCAAGTGCTCAAGTGCTTGAGAGAACTCATAATGATGATAGAAAATGGAAAAAAATGAAAGATATTTGATAGCACTCGGTTTTCAAATGATTTTATCCCAAAGTTGAGTAAGGCGTTGTTTACTAAATTATGTAGTTTAGCTTTGGGTGTCTTAATTAATCTTTTAATAGGAAGAGAGATATTTGTGAGTTTCTAATAAGGAAAAGAAGAAAGAAATGTTTTTGGCTCATATTTATTTCAATTAAGAGAAAATAAGAGAAAAGTAAACACACCTTTAATCATACTTCATCCGTCCTAAAATAAATGTCTAGTGTTAATACAATTATGCGCCCCCAGTAAAGATTAGTGTAGGCTAACTTCTCGGAAATAGATATTGTATTAAGTATGAATCTTGGTTCAAAGCTACTAAGAAAGCAAACACAGTCATCTCACCGCGGAACGGGGTTCCGCGGTCAACCTCCGGCGTGAGAGTAAGTAAAGGTTTTAGGGAGATAAAGTTAGTTCCAGAGAGAGAGAAGTGTGTGTTACCGTTTGAATAGTGGTGGAACCCTTATTTATATGGTTGACCTTTCGTCGTGTTCTCATTTCAACACGGTGAAATAATGTATATAAGTGGAAATGACGTAAGTCAACTCAGAGTTTGTCTCGTTGCCATGATAGCGATGCTTTTGGCGGAGTTTACCGATAACGCTACACGCCGCTTCGGGGTCAAAGGAACTTCCTTTTCGTCGAGCAAGTTTTTCAACACCCTAAGAAGTGAACCTAATCGTTGTAGTGTAGTATTAGGGTAAGCCACGGGAATTGATATCGTTCTCTAGGGGAATAGGAATGCTAGTGAGAAGTTACTACGCTAAGGTTGGGGTTGAGGAATATTATTTTTTATCTTTTTATGTTTTTTAGGAAATGGAAAGGTACGAATCTCGGGTTTGGATTTGGGGGTTGGTATTTCTACCGATTACTTCTACTTATCTAATTATCTAAACTAAGGTGTATGTAGTCTATGTCTATTGTTGTGTGCTCGATGATAGTTAAAATGTATTTGCTTAGGCTTTATTACTCCCTAGTTATCTCCTATTGGTGGTTGAATTGTCACGCCCTTATTCTTTTTATTTGCTTGTGTCCCTAAGGTCGTAGGGTATGCTTATCCTTAACTCTTTTACCAAAGGTTAATGACTACAAAATCTCAAAGATTTATAAACTTTAACTCTAAGGTATTCTTTGAATGACTAGCCTACAATTACTCTAGGCGATTATAAACTAAAGTTCATCAAAGATTAATCAAGCATTATAAACACAACGAATGACCTATCGCAATACTAGGTCAATCACAATTAAGATAAGAGACAACCAATCAATATTCAATAACCAAGTTTCATATTACCTAAGCAAACACACAAGTAAATTAGCCGGACATGGGGAACATGCAAGCATACACACAATCAATTGAGGACATAATTAAATTAATGAAGTAAAACACTTATCTTGATGTAAGATAGGGTATGGAACCCTAAAATACCGTGCAGACAGTACCTTGGTTTGGTTTAGGTTTTTACTCCAAAAGACTACACACTAAAACTGAAAATTCGGATTCTATATATAAGATTACAAATGCGACGGCGTCACCCTTTGATTTGTGACGGCCGGTCGCCGTATTAGGGTTTCGTCTTGGCCACGTTAGTCTTGCGACGGCTCACCTTATGCTTGACGCGACGCCCTTCGTCTCCGACGTCGTCGGATCAAATCTAGGCCGTCTGAGCTGCGACGCCCTACTCTTTATAACCTCGGCCGCACTTGTAAATGAGCAATTTGGCTACTGAGTCGTCACAAAATTTGTCCGACGGCATCTCTAGTTGAACCCGACGCCGCCCCTTTAGAACCTAACCGCCCCTTCAGTTCAGCCTGAGTGTCTCGATTCTTGTCTTTGGCCATTTTCTTCGTATATTCGCGCCTTTTCGTCCGAATAAGTGTCATTCCAGCATTTTGCCTTCAAGATACCTAAAAGGTGAAAATGAACGATATTAAGTAATAACGGATACAAAAATGATCAAATAAGGGCTTAAACGACCCCTCAAAAAGGTACATTTTAAAACCTTATCAAATATCCCTACACTTGGTATTTGTTTGTCCTCAAGCAAATGTGCTTTTAGCCAATTAATTTATAAGTTATGGGTCATGAAGCATTAGTTTAGAATGATCCACAACACATATAAGCCCCTCAAAAGTCATAACAAGCACGGAAATTACATACTAGCACCTCACATGGGGTGTTTGGATACTCACATCTCTCGGGTGTATATGAAATATAACAAGTTGGAAATGGAAGATAAACACTCATTAACCGGTCCTAGTACATAGATTACCATAGGCTTGAGACTAGATCAAACCTCCATCGCTTTGGCGTAAACACCTAGGAAAGACTATCTAAGAGGTCTTTTAAAGGGTTGTAATGTTAGGCTTACGGTAGGGAAACAAAGGGTTTGGTGGGATAGGCTATTTAGTGGTGGCAAGTCAAAAATTTTATTGTTACAAGCATACGAAGAATGGCGTTGCTAAGCCAAGACTCGACACTCTAGACTCTAGAGTGCTGAAACAAACAAACATAAATTTAAAGATAGATGTAGGATGGTAGCCCGTATTTTTTTTCATACACTTTTACTCTACCATCCTCTATGATAACATCAAAATGATAGGGATTTATAGGCACATCCCTACACTTGAGTTTTTATTACTCTAACACTAATTTGACCCAATTTGAAAAGATCAAAACACTTGGAGTACATTATTACGCAAATAAAGGGAATTTGAATTTAACGTTCTTCCTTTCATTTCATAAAGTTTAACTTTTCCCATGAGTCCCAATCGTCCCAAAACTGTATACAAAGGATATGACTCGACTTAGCAACTTATGCAAGCAACTAGATAATTGAACTAAGGGTTTAGTGTGATAACAATAATGCACTAAAAGTGAGTGCATACAAGGTAGGCTAAGGCGATTTGGGTGTACATTTGGGTGGATTGTAAACAATGCTCTTCATTGATATTCCGAAAACCGAAACATCATGAGAACCGCGAAAAGGATAGGCTCTGAGGGGTTAACTAGGGGTATCGTGTACTAAAGATGAGTACAACGCAAAGGTGTGGGGGAATTACTCAACCGATGTGGAAGAAGTAATTATATTACGGGTATCAAACAAGGGTTATCCTAATGCCTCTTATCATTTAGTTATTCCTAACTACACAAGTGTAGTCTTACTAGCGATCTCGGGATGCATCACAAAACAAGTTCTAGAATCTATTATACTACCGGTTCACACTCTAAGCATTAAAGATGAATGCTTTAATTCCTACTAATCTAAGGGCGATCCTCACATTTTGGGTGGAATTTAAGTGGTAAAGGGTTTTTGTGCTAGTCATACAACTTCCTATCCATGAGACGCTTTATTAAGACTAATGGCCCACTCCTATATGTCATGAAAATTTTAAATTTGGTGCCAAAATTACCCTAACCGACATTTCTCATGGTTTATTACACAAATGAAATTGGACAAAGCAAATAATCAAGGATAAGCATAGTTTCAAAGTCCCCATTTTATTTTCCCTCCCTACACTTAAACTGAACATTGTCCCCAATGTTCCCGAAAAGTATCAAAGTTATGATAATGGAAGGTAATAAAAGATGAAAGAAACTAATACCCCCCTGATTAGCTCGGTAGGATCCGTGTAAAGTGATGGTTACATCTTTCTTCAAGAAGAATGTTTGCGTGAAAAGCTCCTTCTCATCTTATGTATCTTCTTCGTGGTAAATTAAACCTGCACACTTGAAGAAAACAAACGAAACCTTCGCGTAAAATCTAACAATATATATATATGATTCTACTAAACTAGGATATAATGCTTGTGGAATGGATGTTTATAGATTTTCTGGAAAATTAAGACCTGAAAATTCCAAAATTTATAAGTAGCTCGAAAACGAGAAAAAAGTAATCAAGTTGCTTCCTTCCCCGCCGCCAGTTATGAGATCGACGCCGTCAAAGTTATCCTCGACAGAAAATGGTCTCACATTTTGGAAAAAAATTCGAAAATTTTATCTTTAGAATCTGGAAAAATTTCCTGCAAAACATCCATTATGACTCGATACAAGCATTTGACTCGAACAAACACACATGTATATCTTTTATTAATTTTAATTCTCATGTCTACGCTTTTGAAAACGGTGTAATCCTCCCTACACTTATCCCTTATGTAAAATACATTTATATGCAATTAAGACGAGGTTAAAGACAAAATAAAGCATTTTTACAAATTAAACATGAGAATAAACAATCAATAAAAGATACACGACACAAACAAGCAAACAATTAAGCATGGGTTGCCTCCTCCCTAAGCGCTTTTCTTTATTTATGAGTCTTGTAGCTAGACTCAAGTCGCGTCCCCTACGTGACTTCACATCAGCACCTTCTTCCTCATGACGGTCTCTACGGGGGTTCTATGTTGTAGTGTCCTATGATGCACTTTTCTAAGAGGTCATCTTCTCCTACTCGCTTTATATTCCGATCCTAAGTTCAAACAATCCTATAGAAACCAAAATCTTGGCCATAACATAATCTACTCCCTTCTCCTTATCCTCCTCATTCCTATAGTAGACCGATAGTTTAAGTTCCTTTTCATCATTGGAGAGTGATGAAAATTTCTCAATCTTAAACCGGCATTGGTAGGCTATATCATCGGTCTCATCCTTGAATCGCACTATTCCTAATGAGGGATCATAAGTCATCCCGTGCTTTCTATGAAAGGCTTCCTAGAATAACGGGGAAGCTAGATCTATGGCCGTATAATTTCATCCACTATTATGAAATCCGTAGGAAACGTGAAACTACCTACATACACGGGCAATCCCTTAATTCTACCAAGAAAATTGCAACTAACCCTAGGATTATCGGGGTCTTGCCTATTCGGGATAGGCTTCTTCATTACCCAATTATAGTAGGTGCTAGTCATGATATTTATTGGGGACTTGCGTCAATGTATGCCGCACAAAAAAGGTGTCCTATGCAACATGGTATGTTAAGATTCCAAGGGTTCCCAAACTTGATCCTAGGTCTTCTCCTAACATGCATGTGACGGAGGTCACGCACTAAGTGAGGGTGGCGAGATAGTTCTTCTTCCGTAGGAAATGATCGAAATAGTTGTCTACTCATCTACTTCCTCGATTGTTTCATTCCTAGGTGTCTCGCTAACCTCAAGTATCGTTTCATGGTTCGCCTGTCCATTTGTTCTATTAGGTTTCACTAAGGTGATGGTATTGACGAATTGAACGCGTTTAGCTAGCTTACTTGGGTCCTTAATCTCTGCATCGAAGTTTCGAGTTGAGATAGCATTAACCTTCTTATCACTATTGGTCATGGCTTTCAAAAGGTTATCTATCTTCCTATCCATCTCGGCTTGTTGTTGGTTAAAACGGTCTGAGAGCTTAGCAATTTGAGCTTCTTGGGATGCGACTAGATGTTGCAACATCCCCTCAATGTTTTGCTGGTTAGGGCCGTGAGATGGGGGCCATGATAAATCATTAGATGTGAATTCTTTGGTTTGTCCCCAATAAAAGTCGGGCTTGCCCTTCCATGCTTCTCGAGCGTCATTAAAAGTCCTAGGTCCAGGTGTGGTAGGGAATCTTCCTCCCATTCCATTAGTACGCGAGGATGCGTAGTCAACGGAAGCTTGTTCGGGGAATCTTGTGTGTGCGCGTGCAGTTATGAGGATCACTACATGGCTCACACGAGGAAGAAACTTTGTTCACTTGGCGTGAAGACTTAGGATTTTCGTAGGAGCTCATTAGGAATTTAACTTGATCTTCAAGCTCGAGCATCCTACGGTCGGAAGATTGTGAGTCAATGGGAGGCAAGGATATTGCCTTTACGGTTTTGGGAAACTCACGGGGGTCATTCCAACTTTCGTTGTCATAGAGAGCAAGGTCCTCTATTATGCCCCATGATTCTTCCGCGGTGAGATCACTAAGTTTTCCACCGGCCGCTTGGTCAATGGATCGCTAGGGAAAGTTGACATGATCATAGAAGAGTTGGAATTGAAGCCAAAGAGCAATGCCGTGATGAGGGACTTTATGGAGTAAGTCCTTGAATCGAGTCCATGCTTCGTAGAGAGATTCACCTTGACGTTGTTGGAACATCAAGATATCATTCCTAAGCTTAGTGGTTCTCCCCGTGGAAAAAATTGAGTAAGGAAACGAGAGGTGAGATCATCCCAACTTGAGATGGAGCCGGCGGGAAGTCGCTCGAGCCAATTACTAGCTTGGTCCCAGAGAGAGATTGAAGAGACGCAGAGACGCTGGTTTCGAGTAGTAGCATCGAGGTCGATGTAATTGACAATTTTAAGGAAATCCTTAAGATGTTGATTAGGATCTTCGAACGGTCCATGGAATGCACATCCGTTTTGCACCAACCGAATGGTGTCGGATCGCAAGGCCGTAGTTTGGGCTTGGTCGGGAAGCTTAATGGTGTTCCTATAGCCTAGGTGGCTTGGTTCAGTATTCACCAAGAGTACGCCTCTTGGGGGTCATTTGGTGGTGGGTAGATGAATGGTGGTTGGTTATCACCTTCCATGAGGAAAAGTGATGGGATTACTAACAAAGGTCACGAAGAAGGAGGATAGACTACGAGGAAGCTAAAATGGGAAAAAAGTTTACTTGATAGGAATCAAGCAAGGAAACTTAAACGAGGTGGACTCCTAACTAGCTATTCTATTCCCCAAAGGCGCCAAAACTTGATAACGCCTACACGCTGCCGTTCGGGGTCAAAGAAACTTCCTTTTCGTCGAAAGCAAGTTTTGCACCCTAGGTAGTGAACCTAATCGTTGTAGTGTAGTATTAGGGTAAGCCATAGGAATTGATATCGTTCTCTAGGGGAATAGGAATGCTAGTGAGAAGTTACTACGCTAAGGTTGGGGTTGAGAAGATTATTTTTTATCTTTTTATGTTTTTAGAAATGGAAAGGTAGGAATCTCGGGTTTGGATTTGGGTGGTTGGTATTTCTAACGATTACTTCTACTTATCTAATTATCTAAACTAAGGTGTATGTAGTCTATGTCTATTGTTGTGTGCTCGTATGATAGTTAAAAATGTATTTGCTTAGGCTTTATTACTCCCTAGTTATCTACTATTGGTGGTTGAATTGTCACGTCCTTATTCTTAATTGCGTTGTGTCTCTAAGGTCGTAGGGTATGCGCTTATCCCTAACTCTTTGAAGCTACCAAAGGTTAATGACTACAAAA
Organism: Chrysanthemum makinoi; assembly: GCA_910596185.1. Lineage (NCBI taxonomy): Eukaryota > Viridiplantae > Streptophyta > Magnoliopsida > Asterales > Asteraceae > Chrysanthemum > Chrysanthemum makinoi. Next base: position 44,156,949 of record OU343217.1, on the reverse strand, counting down.
TCTCTAGAATTTATAAACTTTAACTCTAAGGTATTCTTTGGATGACTAGCCTACAATTACTCTATTATAAACTAAAGTTCATCAGATTAATCAAGCATTACAAACACAACGAATGACCTATCGCAATACTAGGTCAATCACAATTAAGATAAGAGACAACCAATCAATATTCAATAACTAAGTTTCATACTACCTAAGCAAACACACAAGTAAATTAGCTGGACATGGGGAACATGCAAGCATACACACAATCAATGGAAGACATAATTGAATTAATGAAGTAAAACACTTATCTTGATGTAAGATAGGTATGGAACCCTAAAATATGCACAAGACAGCCTTGGTTCGGTTTAGGTTTTACTCCAAAAGACTACACACTGAAAACTGAAAAATTCGGATTCTATATATAAGATTACAAATGCGACGCGGCCACCCTTTTGATTTGTGACGGCCGGGTCGCCGTATTAGGGTTTCGCTCTTGGCCACGTTAGTCTTGCACGGCGCACCTTATGCTTGTGACGCCGTCCCTTCGCCTCTCGACGCCGTCCGGATCAAATCTAGGCCGCTCGAGTCATGACGCCCTACTCTTTTAAAACCTGAAAGCCGCACTTGTAAATGAGCAATTTGGCTACCGAAGTCGCCACAAAATTTGTCCGACGGCGCCTCTAGTTGAACCCGACGCCGCCCCTTTAGAACCTCGCCGCCGCCCCTTCCGCAGTGTCTAAGTGTCTCGACTTCTGGACTTTATTTTTTCAGATATTCGCGACCTTTTCGTCCAATAAATGTCATTCCAGCATTTTGCCTTCAAGATACCTAAAAGTGAAAAGGAACGATATTAAGTAATAACGGATACAAAAGGGATCAAATAAGGGCTTAAACGACCCCTCAAAAAGGTACATTTTAAAACCTTATCAACTCGCTTCCCTTTTAGGGACCTGCAGTTACAAGATCAACTGGGTGAGATTCCCTACCCTTTACCTGATCGCTGTTGGGGCTTCCTTCTCGAATATTTACCCGCGATTGGTTCTTCCCGTCCCGGTGGTGCCTTTTGGGCATAGACAATAATACTTGGAGTGATCGTGATGTTTCGCTTTTTGTCCGCTTACCACCCCTTCACGGGGTCATACGCGACAAGTGCCCCCGCCTAGTATGCTTTTGGGTCGTAACAAGTGTTCTAGACTAAGTCGTTTTCTTATCCGCTGTTGAGCCGCTCTACGGATAACTTTGTCATTGCCGACCGCATCTTCCACTTTACGCATAGATAAGCCGCTATGTACCGGCCCCAACAAA
>OU343217.1:43994484-44155559 GCA_910596185.1 Chrysanthemum makinoi | reverse complement strand
GAGAAGGGAAGTCTATGGGTATAAAGGGTGAGCCTAACAGTATCAACATAATGTACACCCTAATTCCCATTGCGAAATGGTCCCAAGAGCAGTTCAACTTAGAAGTGGCCTCAAAACACTTGCCACTGCAAAAACTGTTAACATTGCTCACCCTAAGTCACCTGTTAAAAGTGCAAACACCAAAACAAGTTTTAATAAATCTGCACAAACAGGAAAAAGAACCTTTCAGTCTAAAAGGTTAATAATAACCACCAAGGTTACCTAAAAAGAAACCAGCATTACCATGCTCATTCAAAAGTTACCACCGCAAGGGTTTTAAATAAGAAAAGGGGGATATGGGCACGCTGTGAAGGCCTCAAAGACGTTGGGAATGGAAACCTAAAGGAAACACCTCTACAACCAATCCCAATGGTGTATCAATGACCTTTGATAGATTTAACTATATTGATACACAGGCGATCCAAGTCAATCATGGCTTGGGTCCCCAAAAGAAACTAACTCTTTACTCTTATGTGCAGGAATATCCAAGGACAAAAAGTCGATCAAGGATATAGAGATAGTGGTGTTCAAGGCACATGACTGCAACAAGTCTTATCTTTCGATTTTGAGCATTATGATGGACAGTATGTCGCTTTGGAGGTGGAGTAAATGGAAAAGTTCTTTGTAAAGGTGTTATTAAAACTGGTAACTTGGACTTTGAACTTGTGTATTATGTAAAAGAGCTTAAGTACAATCTTTTTAGTGTGTCACAAATGTGTGACAAGATGAACAATGTTCTTTTTACCAAAGATATGTGCTTTGTTCTCTCTAAGGATTTTAAGATGCCGATGAAAGTCGATTCTTCTTAAAGTTACTAGAAAAGGCAATCTCTATAGCTTTGATATGAACAACATTGTAGCTAAAGATGGTTATGCTTGCTTGCTTGCAAAGGCCACAATGGATGAATCCATGTTATGGCATAGAAGACTTGGTCATGTTAACTTCAAAACCATTAACAAGATAGTCAAAGATGGTTTAGTGAGAGGTCTACCTCAGAAAAGATTTGAAAATGATCAAACCTGTGTGGCTTGTCTTAAAGGCAAACAACACAGAGCTTCTTGCGGTCAAAGTTGGTTAACTCTATTGCTCACCCACTTCAAATGTTACATATGGACTTATTTGGTCCTACATCTGTAGCGGCTTGAATCATAAGAAATACTGTCTTGTGGTGACTGATGATTTTAGCAGATTTACATGGGTTTTCTTTCTTGGATCTAAGGATGAAACAACTGGTATCCTCAAGATATTTATTACGTAAGTAGAAAAGCAATATGATATGAAAGTTAAAATCATTAGGTGTGACAATGGAACGAAATTCAAGAATAGAGTTATGGATGAGTTTTGCAGAGATAAAGGTATCAAAAGAGAATTTAGTGTGGCTAGAACTCCTCAACAAAATGGTGTTGCTGAGAGGAGAAACAGGACACTGATAGAAGCTGCTAGAACCATGTTGGCCGATTCCAAATTGCCAATTACTTTTTGGGCTGAAGCAGTTAACACTGCATGTTATGTGGAAAACAGGGTTTTAGTGGTAATGACAAAGAACAAGACACCTTATGAATTATTTAGGGGAAGACCACCTACTCTTGACTTCTTGAGACCATTTGGGTGTCATGTATCTATTCTCAATACCATAGATTATCTGGGCAAGTTTGATGAAAAGGCAAATGAAGGGTATTTTGTTGGGTATTCCATGGTTATTAAAGCTTTCAGAGTATTCAACTTAAGAACCCAAAAGATTGAAGAGAATCTGCATGTAGAGTTCCGGGAAAACAAAGTCAATGTCAAAGGAACGGTCCGAAAGACTGTTGATCTTGATACTCTAACAAATACTATGAATTATGTGCTGTTTTGCTACAGGAACATCTTCTTTTGATTTTGCTGTTCAAAGAGTTTCTTGATGATGATGAACCAAGCAAAGATGATGCAGATGATCAAGATGAATTCAGTCTACCTCTTTGGGACTATGCAGATAATAATGATTTACTGAAAATTGGAGTTGTTCATCCTTCTAGTGATTTGGAAAATGAAGGAAATAGTAATTTGAATGCGGTAATTTTGAAAGCGTGGAAATTCAGATTCCACTGTTCGCAAGTGTTTCCACTCGCAACACCGGATGTGGGAATCACCACTCCAGTTACTATGGAAGCTCAAGCTAATGATGTTGAAATTTCTAATATGCCAAGAGAGATTGCGTTCTCAGACTCCCCACACTTATATTCATAAATCACATCCACTTGAAAATGTGATTGGGGATGTCTATTCACTTGTGAAGACTAGAAGACAAACAAAGTTGCCTGATGTTCATGGATTCATAAGTAAAATATATGAATCTAAAATACATGAAGGCAAGAATGAATGTCTATTTATGTGTTTTCTGTCACAAATGGAGCCTAAGAATGTTTACAAGGCACTTGAAGATGAAAGTTGGGTGGAAGCAATGCAAGAAGAGCTGCTCCAATTTAAGCTTCAAAAGGTATGGGTGCTTTGTGATTTGCCTTATGGCAAGAAGGTAATAGGTACTAAATGGGTGTTCAGAAACAAGAAAGATGAAAGGGGAATTGTTATCAGAAACAAAGCTAGGCTTGTGGCTCAAGGATATACTCAAGAGGAGGGTATTGATTATGAAGAAGTGTTTGCCCCTGTTGCAAGGATTGAAGCAATTAGGCTGTTCTTAGCCTATGCATCTTTTATGGGATTTAAAGTCTATCAAATGGATGTAAAAAGTGCTTTTCTATATGGGCAGATAGATGAAGAGGTTTATGTCTCACAACCTCCAGGCTTTGAAGACCCTGAATATCCTAACAAAGTCTGACATGGGTTGTTGAAGCTTTGTATGGCTTGCATCAAGCACCAAGGAAATGGTATGAAACCTTAACTACTTATCTTCTTGCAAATGGGTTTCATAAAGGCAGAGTGGATTAAACTTTGTTCATCAAGAAAGACAAGAATGATATCTTGCTTGTTCAAGTGTATGTTTATGATATCATTTTTGGGTCTACAAAGACAGAGATGTGCAAAGATTTCGAGAAACTGATGAAAGAAGAATTTCAGATGAGTTCTATGGGAGAACTCACATTCTTTTTGGGACTTCAAGTACTACAAAATCCAGATGGCATTTTCATTAATCAAGATAAATATGTGACTGAGATACTAAGGAAGTTTAAGTTTACTGATGCAAAGTCATCCAACACTCCTGCAGACAAGACTACACATCTACTTCTTAAGGAAAACAGTGGAAGTGTTGATGTGCACATGCACAGATCTATGATTGGCTCTTTGATGTATCTTACATCATCTAGACCAGATATTATGTTTGCTGTGTGTGCCTGTGCAAGGTTTCAAGTTACTCCCAAGTTCTCTCACTTGACTTCTGTGAAGAAAATTTTCAGATATCTTAAAGCATTTCCTACTCTGGGATTATGGTACTCCAGAGATTCTCCTTTAGATCTGGTTACTTACTCAGATAATGACTATGCCTGGAGATAGCTTGGATAGAAAATCTACAACTGGTGGATGTCAATTTCTTGGCAACAGGTTAGTGTCATGGCAGTGCAAGAAACAAACAATGGTGGCTAATTCTTCAACCCAGGCGAGTATATTGCTCAGCCGCAAGTTGCTTGTGCTCAAGTACTATGACTTCAAAATCAACTTTTGGACTATGGGTACAATTTCATGAATACCATCATACATATTGACAATAGCAGTACCATTTGCATAATCAAGAATCTGTCAACACACAAAGACTAAACATATTGAAATTAGACACCACTTCATTAGAGATTGCTATGAAAAGGGACTAATTCAAGTTGTCAAAATTTCTACCGATGACAACTATATTTGCTTATTTATCGACAAAAGGTCTTGATGTGGGAAGATTTCAGTACTTGGTAACAAGTCTTGGAATGCTTAATCTATAAATGTTTTCTTGTGTTGAGGGGAGGCTGTAGGGTAATGCAATTGTTGTATGAGTTTGTATATCAAGTTTTGATGAGGAGTTGGAGTTAAAAGGTGTATATCTAAGATACACATCAAATGGTTATTGATTCACCATTTCTAATACACATAAGAATCAACTAGTCCGAGCAAACGCTACCTGGTAAAGACTTGACAAATTCGTTTATGGTTGATAGTTTACCAAAACTATATGGTTATCAACTCACCATATTCTTTATGATTAAGAGTTGTCTAGTCCATAGCAAATGGCTCATGGTAAAGACATATCAAATCCGTTGATAGCTGATAGTTTGCTAAAAACTATATTGGGAGCAGTATTGTTTTCTAATGATTTTCTTTTTCATCGCTCTTTGAAATTTTGTGAAAAATTACCACTGCTAGTTCACAGTTTTCCAGACAGTGTTATTTTACCACTGTTATTCTAGCCGTTACAACTTATTATGTCTAATTTATTTTTCACAAGCGTTTGAAAGTAACCACTGATAGTCATATATATAGGGTTAATATTTTAAGTAAATTATCTTCTTACTATATTATAACTACTTTCTAAAGATAATTTTACTTGTGCATCAATTCTAAACCCTAACCCTATATATCTTTTTCTCTCAATTGGCTAGTCATTACTTCAATTTTTACTGACATAATAATATTTTTCATCAAAAGTTTCTATGGCTTCTTTGAAATTTGCAGATGAGCACAACCTAGTGGCCTACTTACAAAAGACTAACGAGAAGAGTGGCCCTGTTTTTTTTTTTTATCAAATTGTGGACTTTCTTCATACCACTCATATAAGGTATGCTTTACTTTTAAAACCCACAATTTATATCTCTCAAATCAATCAGTTTTGGACTTCTGCTCAGTCCATCACACTTGAGAATAGAGATACACATGAAACAGTGGATGCTCTCAGAGCCATGTAGATGGAGTAACTATTGATGTTACTGAGGCATCCTTGAGGAGAGTACTTCACTTGGATGATCTCAATGGTCTCATCACTTTACCTATGTCTGACATTCATGATACTTTATCATCCATGGGGTATGATACCACCGACAAAAAGGCTACTTTAAAAAGAGTGGTTTTGTCCCCACTTGGAGATTTTGATTCATACTTTATTACATTGTCTTAGTCCTAAGAAAACATCTTATGAGCAATTTAGTTCAACCATGGCTTATCCTTTGGTTTGTCTAGTCATGATAAGAATTTCAATTGGTCCAACTATATTTTTACAAGTATGAAAGGCAATGTACAAAGTAAAACCAAATTTTTAATGTATCCAGTTTTGTGCAAGTCATGTGCTAAATGAATTTTAACTGCAACCTCATACTACTGTTTATCAAATCAGTTGCCTAAAGCCTAAAGTTTTTCAAATTTTGAATAAAGATGGCAATCTGATTTTTACACCTCTCCTACCCCAAATGCTTGCTAAAATTTCATCCAACAAAACACACCTATCATTGATGTTCCCAACATTGATTATACCCCACCAGTTTCAAGAACCTATGAGAGAAGGTCTAAACAAACAACTCCTCTCATGACAACACAAAGAAGTTTCTCGCACCTTTTGGTCTAGGAACGAGGTGTGGTTCTAGACTTCCACCTAGTCCTAATATGGAGGAATCTGGACCAATGCCCCATGATACACCTCTCCCAACAGGTCACACAGCTGGAAGTGCTGAGGGCAGTGGAAACCAATTGGAATTGATGGTTCTGTGTACCAAATTAGCAAAGCAAATTGAGTCTCTACACAAGGACTTGGTTATTGTTAAGAAGTAGCATGCCAAGGATGTTCAACAATTACAGACAGAGATTCAGACTTTAAAGGGAGAGATGCAGAGGTTGAAAAAGCACAAGCAGACTGCAAAGATGGTGATTTCATCTTCATCCTCACCTTCTGATGGTGATTCAACTGATCAAGATTTGGGAAATTCTTCCAAACAGGGGAGGAAAACAGGTTCTGACAATGAGGGGAGGAAAATTGATTTTGAAGATGAAGGAGATACAAGTAAAGGAGCAAAGGAAGCTGAAACTCATGGAGAGCAATTTGAAGATCAAGACATTTTCCAAACCGCAACCGATTTTACCACGATTTTATTTCCACTACAGAGCCAAATATTGCCACTGCAAGTGAAGAATTTGATAAATTGAAAACAGACAAGGGTAAAGCAGTTATGGAAGATGTACAACAACTTGAAGGTAAGATTTCAAAGAAAAGAAAAGTTCATATTGATCTTGATAGAGAACTTGCTAAGAAGATAGCAGAAGATCAAATTGCCGAGAAAGTTGCTGAGAAGAAAAGATTGAAAGAAATGGAGGTTGCAAGCTTTTTGGAAGCTAAAAGATTGGATAGAATGGAAGATACTAAAGATTCAATTTCCACTGTTCAACCTACAATTATGAAAGAAAAAGCTCCAGAGTTTAGCTATGTTCCTACAGAAGAAGATATTCAGTTTCGGTGGCTAATAATCCAAAAATCAAGAAAAAGGCAATTGACCTTGTTGCTGATGCATCCTTAACTGAGGAACAAAGAACCGCTCAGTTAAAGGATTTTATTAAAATGAAGAACAATCAAGCACTTGAAAATGTGATTAATTCAGTCAAAAAAGGTCGAAAAACCAAGACAACCAACCAAGGCTCAAATACTTACATACATGTAGTCTTATTGTTGTCATGTTGGTAAATGGAAAAAGCATCAATTTAAAGGAATGTCAGATGATCAAGTTGAAAAGGCTTACTACAGAACTGTGAAACAAGATAAATCTTTTATTCCAATGGGTTCTCAGAAGAAGAAGAGAGATTCCTAGATTGAAGAGAAAGGCTAAAGTAAGTGATTCTCAAACTATTAAGAAGACTAAGGTTGATGAAGATTATACAAAGTCTACTGAGAAGGAGATTCCTACTGAGAAGTTCACTAAAGATCAAATGACTGAAATGATTGTGATTGAAGACAGAGATTTTATCCAGAACCACTGCAAATTCGACATCCTATCATTGATTGGGAAGTTTACACTGCTAGCAATTTTGCTTCAACATGGAAGATTACAAGGCTGGGAGGTGAAACTTCATCATTCATGACATTTGAAGATCTTATTAAAGCTTTTGACAGAGATGACCTTAATACACTATGGAAATTAGTTCAAGAAAGGTTTAATGCTCAAGATCTCAAAGATGCAAAGGAGATGCAGTTATGGGTAAATCTTAGAAGGCTTTTTGAACCAAATGCTGATGATGATTACTGGAAAACCTTATTCATATGTATTGGTACTAAATGGTTTTATTATGATTCATGTGAAGTTCATCATGTCTCTACAGCTAATGGAGAAGACTTTTTCATGCTTGCTGAGAAAGAATATCCACTTAGAGCTGGAGCTCTACAGATAATGTTAAGCTTACATATAAGAGTCAATGAAGACAATGAGAAGGTCAGAGCATTGTTACAAAGGCTTCAAGATCAGTGTTCAAGAGCTATACAAAAGTTAAGAGAAAAGAAGTGAAGTGTTTGATTGAATTCCCAAATCCTTGAAGTTAATGTTTATTGAAGAAACTTATTGATTTGCAGAGAAATCATAAGTTTAGGGGAGGATTGTTGGGAATAATCTGTTACCACGGATAGTAGTGGTTTACTCTGCTTGGTTTAACACTAGCAGTGGAAACGTATTCCCACTGCAAGTTCTTCATTACCACTGCTATCAGTTTATGATAAGGTTAAACGCGTCTTGATAAGTATAGAATAGATCTTGTGTATATTCTATTATGTTAGCTTTATACTTACCTTGTAAAGGACTCCTTGTTGTATAAAAGGAGATCCTAGGTCATTGTCTTAGGTACATATCATATTGCAATATTACCTACGAAAGCTTCAAGGTGTAACCCTAGTGATAAGTTAAGATCACTCGTATTATTCATTAATAATATTGAAGCTTGAGTTTTGTATTAACTTGTGTTTATTCACATACATCATATAATTTGTCTTCTAAGTATTACTTAAGTAAATTCCGCTTGCTTGATAATATTATACAAAATATCATTGACACAAGGAGAGTGTCCAAGATCCATCATATAGCGTTGGTACCTAGCTAAGAATAGACATCTGTATCCGACCTAGACTAGGGTAGCATTGCTTTATGCTTTGCTATAACCGTGGTACCTGGCTAGAGTCGCTTAGGGCCCTACTAGGATTTCACTCTCGCGCTTCGATATTGGAATGATTATCTTTGGAATATTGTTGGAATACTGTGGTTGGAATGTATATCATATATATCTACCCTATGGTAGCACCCCAACATATGTATGCTTCCGCTGAACCCTAATTTAGGGGTTATATAATTACTATAGCTAATGAAAGTGGAATCACCAAGGATGCTATACATTACCGCGCAAAAGTTCATTATCTTCGAGAAACCATTGAAATGGGTGACGTGAAGATATTAAAAGTTCACACAGATGACAATCTAGCTGATCCATTTACGAAGGCTTTAGCATATCCTAAGCATTCTAAATTGACTAGGAATATTGGTTTGATACCAGCTAGTAGTCTCATGTAAATCTGTGTGTAATTAGTATTTCGATAATTTGGAATTGTAAGACAGTTTTATTTTCTGATAAATAAAGATATGAGGTATTTGTTATTTTATTCATATAAGTTGTTTTTCCATATTTGTATGTTTATTTCATGAAATGATTTATCATTCTAAATATGTCCATTGTCGGTTAACAATATGGGAATATTGTTATACAAGGAAAATGTGAGTGTTGGTTATATTCTATGAAAATGTGGATTGTTCCCGCCAAACTCATGTGTATTCACAAGGGATGCATATTTGATACCCCAACTTTCAAACATTTACTTTTGGATTCTTGTCATGAGTAAAATGTTGAAATGGTTTGTTAAGTCATCCTTAGACTTGAGATACAAGCAAGTTATGTTATGTGTGGATATCACTTTTGTAATTATATGCCAAACATTGTCCTGAATAAGGTAGTTATAAAAGCTATTTTTTAGAGTGATGTGAAGTAGCATCCACAACACTTGTAGTCAATAAAGGATTTGTTACTCCACTTGATATGTGCAGAAATATACCATGGGCCCTCTCCAGAATTAATCAGATAATTGTTCGGCTGAACCCAAAGGGTAATGCAAGATGATTCTTGATTACATTTTGTATATCTATTTAGATTTCTATAACGAGAATCTAAATGGTTAAACTATATGGAATGAGTTAGGATCCATATCCATGGTTTAACGGTATTTATAACAAAGGATGATGAAAGCAAGACATAAATGACCATACTACTGAGAATGATTTATGAAACTATATCTCAGACACCTTTAGTTTAAGTAGCGAGTGAGAGCGTTGCTAGACGTTTCCGTCATTGGTATTTGTGCTATTTGCTACTCCAACTCCCAAGTGGGAGCTGTTGGATTGTGAGAGTTGGAATGGCCAATACGACTAAGGGTGTGTGAGCCTATTGGGGGCACACATGCTAAAACATTAGAATACGTTTATTTCTATTTCATGTAAAGCTCAAAATTTACCCGGTTTGGACATGAAATGAACTAGACAATATTTGCTTGTCCTAAAACCTTATAGCCGGATCTATTGAAGGTTCTGGAAGGGGAAAAAATATGTCCAGGTTCATTTTAAAGAGATAAGGGTTGAGAAGAGAAGTATGATGTGTTTATGAATGTTAAGTGATGAGGCTTAAAGTTAATACTTGAAGCTTATCATTAGCTAGGGTTGAGAGGGTATAAAAACACCCTCATACCCTGCTCATTATACATGACCTACACATAGAAACATCACAGGTTTTATGAATTCTTTTCCAGCTGATTAGTAACCAAGTTCTTTTCTAGGGTTTTGGTTATTGTTCATTCACTTTGAAACCTATACTTGCATCATTGATCCAAGGCGAGGTAGATAGGTTTTTGGTTTATGTTCTAGCAGTCTCAAGTCGCAGCAGAAGCAAAAAGGTTGTTTTGTTTGGCGCGTACTTGGACAAAAGGGAAAAATCAGTTTGGGTTGTATTACCCGATATCAGACAGAACCTGTTGTTGGTTCTTGGGCAGTTACTGGTTCTCAGACAACACATAGTTTGTGGCTATTTTTGGTTTTGATCCGTTTTAAGCTATAACACTTGGTGTTTGGGTATACGTGGGATACGGCTAGCACTCTCGGCGTATTCGTTTGACGTGTTTATGTGAGCAACCATATAGGTTGTATTTTAACCACCATTTGTTTCATTTGCGGGTGACTACGAGGGTTAGGTTTTCTTGTTCCATTACTTTAATTTGTTTATTATATGTGTTAACTATAATTGCTAGACTAGATCCATTATCCGCTGCGTACTCGTAGTTAAATGGTTAACTAGATTCATAAATCCCAACAATGTATGGTCGTAGTGAACGTGTTACTGGAATCTCTGGTTGGAGATGGGTCCGAATTTCTTGTCAAAGACTTGGAAACACGACTAGAGTTTTTGGTTGTTGAAAGTGAGGGCATAGGTGGTAATTAGATTATATAGAAGGTGAAGCAAATAAGGAGAAAGGGAATTTGGAAGTGAAAAACGAGGTGAGAAAGTGATGTTGGTGGGGGTATGGCAGTATGGGTAGGGTATGTAATATTTAAGGAAGAAAAAGAAAAGAATATGACTATCAGTTCACCTGTGGAATTTAACACAACATAATAATAGCCGTAAGTGGAAAGGATAGATGGTGGAGGTAGTTTGTCACTTCAGGATGGATGGTGTAATTTTCGAGCAAAAGGACGAACTTTGTCAGTCAGCACAAACCCCAAAGACTAATGTTGTAATTTACTTTAATAATTAAGAAGAGAGGTAGCAAAATAGGTCGTTGGGTCGGGTCACACGTCTATATAATAGCACTAAGGGCACATACAAATCATTTTAAAAAAGGCGACATATAATAAGATAAAGAAATACAGTCAAATATAAACATTAAAAACACAATAGCAAACAAGTGTAAAAATAAAACACGTATAAAAGCCATATAGCCATATATGGGATACTATCATTTAAACATACTAGTAATAATACCCGTGCACGCACGGAGTTTTTTCTAAATTTCTTAATGATCAATTTTTATCTATTAAATAACAAATATCATAATTTTTTTTGTCAATGTGGGCCATGTTTTAAGCGTAACTGCTACAATGGGTTAACTTAAAAAAAAAAAAACTAATACGTAACGGGTCAGATAGATCAAGTTTGTCAAACGGTTCAATAGTAATCCAAGATGTATTCAAGGTTTTTGGATTAAAAATCAAATTTGGTGTAAAATTTGAGTTTAATGTACGGGACTTATAATATAACATTGGCAGTATTTCATTTTAATTTGTTCACACACGGGTTATTAAGTGTGTGTCGCAATTGAATATATTTCAAAGTGTACACAATAGACAACAGTTTTCTGCTCTTCAACATTTCTAGCCACCTTAAAAAAACATCCTAAAGAGGGTTATGCCATATTTTTACTGTACTTGCAATATCACAAACTTGTTGACAATCTCAATCTTGTGGTTGAGTACGACTATCGGGAGGAAATCAATGCGAGTTCATATACAGATCAAGCATGATATGATACATCATTGTATTCTACTTACTTTAAAAATCTGGTTTTTGACATTATAGGTAAGCTCATAAAGAATCTTGAATTATGTAATGAGAAGTTTCTCGTCAGTTACGTGTTCATATAAGTACAATAATCATTAAAGCCTAGTTTGAATCATGCAATATATGTTCAATTAACCATAAATCGCAACTAAAAAACATCAAACCAAAAAAAGGTTCAAAAAGTTATTAATGATAAAAAAAAGAAGAAGATATGATCTACAAACAGAACATGATGCCAAAGGCATCGTGCATTTTACTAAAAAACTTTGAACGATGATGGTGTGTGATGGGGAGCAATGAAGAGGGTGATTAGTTTGGCAGTTGGGTTTCCGCTCTCTTTTCTTTCTTCTTTCTTCTTTCTCCTTAATTGGAAAACTGTTGCATAACATATCCTTATAACACCCCTCTTCTTATTGTCATGTTTGGGTGGAACGGGTGCACAGGGGTAGGCGGTTTATCTGACCCATTTTTGCCATCACCATCAGGAAAGGAAACAGTCTGCAAATACAAAATAATGATGTTTTACTAACAAAGTGTGCAGATGCATCATGTTTGGGTTGAAAATGATGATGTTTTACAAATAATGATATTTGTAGGCGATCACTTTATGCTTTAAGCTCGTTTTCTTGATCTGCCCAAACAACCATATCCATTAATGGTAAATGTGCCTTTTTTTATTAAAACCACCAAACGTATAACTTCCAACAATTTTCGTATTAACCTAAGTAATTTAAACGCCTTTAAAACGCAATGCCAGACACCCCCTTTGTAACTGTTAATAATAGCAAAGGTAGATAGAAACTCAGATTCAACTACTTTTTATTTGTCAGTGTTGGTATTCAGACGTAGTGTTTTTAATAACCCATTCATTATGTATAGATACATTAATTAAACAGGTTAAATACCCACTTTGACCCATTTGTATTTTCCCCTGGTTTTTCTTGTAATGCCAAAGTTTAGAACGTGGCCTTTTTCTGTAAGCAATACCATTCATAGGACCAATTGTCCGTGTTCATTATCTTTTATTTTACGGTTTTTTTTAGATATTGTAAAGTAAGGCAAGGGTCCGTGAATTTAGATTGTAGGTAAGATGATGCTCATTTAACCAAATTGTATACATGCACACACACACATATATAAAGAAAACAACTAAAATGGGTAACGAAAAACTTCCATCAAGTTTCATATTAACCTCAGTAATAAAACACTTTTAAAACACAATGGCAAACACCCATTAATAACCACTATGAATTATGGAATTAAAACTGACCCAAACACTCCAATGCATAATCTGTATTAGCATTAGCCTGGTACTGAATTGCTGTTAGGTAAGTTCATTTCCAATGCCAAATCCCTGCAAATCAACTCACAAAGTAAGTACATCATCAAGTTAATTGAGAAAAGAATGACCTTCTAACAGAGAGACTACCAGCAAACACACTAAAATTCACGATTTTAACAACTCACTAAAATTTATTCCCATATTCAAGAACAACTCACTAATTTTTTTTTTAAAACTACAAACGCACTACCTGTAATTCACGATCATTACAGGCAAAACAACACTTACATTTTGACCAAAAGCAAACTCGATTGGTGGGTTATAAACTTATAAATAGATTCATAGCTAAACTTATTATACAAATAAACAAATAAAAATATCAAGTTCTCATACCAAGACCTTTACTTTTCATGATTAAAATATGAGTTCCAGAAAAATGCTTACCGAAACACCCTAAACTTAGAACTATTTTAGTTATCATTAGATTATCAATTTCAAGCCAAATGAAGCCATGTACACTCTGGAAATTCTAAAACTAACAATCAACTCAACTTTAGAATAATGAAAATCATGATGAACTCCTAGAATTATAAAAGTCAAGGATTCTGAGTCAAAATAGCTCATTCTCCTACAAAAATTCTTGATTAGCAATTCTAAAGAAAATATATTAACCTCTCTAATTCATACATCTGTTTTAGAAGATAATATGCATTAGTAACACACTCTAAAATTACCATTCAAATTACATTGACAACATAAGTAGCCTCAGCTTTGTGTGCTTCTAAATTTGTCCATAACATATAAAAGTTTGAATTAAGGGGCTTGTCATGACTATAAAAAAATAATATTAGTAACGTCATACTTCATCGTGTCGTAAACAATCAACCTGTCATGTGGCAAATCTATGCCCAAATTTATCCCAGAGAAAATTATACCAACTGCTTTTTGCAGGATCTCGTCAAAATGGGTTGAATCTTGCAACAAAAGGCGATTAACATGGGTTTCAGGCATTACAAAATAGACATTTGATGTCTCAATAACAGAATAAGATAAAAAAACATATTGCCATGTAACGTGTATTCAGTGAACAATAAAGCACGTACCAACATAGAAAAAAATGACATGGCAATACAAATAAATGATGAGACACTTGCTTAAACAAATCTAAAATGGATTAAGCAAGCAACAATGGACCTATACAGTAATATGAATGTAGTACCCATTTGACCATTCGTTGCATGGTCCACTCATTTTACTAACTTGGCAAGGTGATTTCCATGACCAAGATATGCTTTATTTTACTTAATTGTATCCTGCTCCGATTTATTTGGCTGCTATATATATAAGTAATTATTAGATGAATTCTCCATAATCGTTTGCTAGCTCAAAAATAACAATCAAAAAGGGCCTTTAGAAGAAAGTCATTATAATGATTTATAAGCATTACTATGAATTTGACTAATAAGTTAATCAAGCTAATATCATGCCAAAATCATTCGAGTGGCACTAAGAGTTGCAGCACACTTTGACAAAGGCACACCCAAAAACTATTTTGTGCAGCCTATGGCAAAGTTTAGTTCATCAAACTATCTTATTTGGATTATTCCATATCACATAAAGATGACTTTGACAAACGCAAAGCCAAACACCCCTATACTGCTAGACATATTATGGCATAGACATGCTAAAATAGTAATGAAATTTTTAGTTTATAAAGTAATATGTCCGACCTCAAAAGTGAAAGTTCAAGTAGTATAAGTATAATGAACTAAACCATCTGAGTCTTCCCATTACCACCCACGCCAAATTTACAACATTGATCACCAGCATATGCGACCTTGAACAACCATGAAAAATGTCAACTACACTAAAATGTAACATTCTCTTTTATTCATTAAATACATCTAATTTCAAATTTTTACTTTTTACCTATTTATAAAACATACTCATTCTAAACCTACTCATTCTAATATTTCACGCCAACCTCTTGAAAAGGGAGGGCTTTCCCTGGTTTGAGTCTGTGTGGCGGTGGGTTCAAACCTCGTTGATTAATCGGCCAAAAGGTCAGAAAATCATGGTTACGGAAAAAAAAAAAAAAAACATGCTCATTCTAATATTTCATGCAGTTTTATATTTGCTAATTGCTCTAAAGTTCAGCCAATAACAAAAGTAAAGTATGCTACAAATCATGTATCTGGTTTACTTTATACCAAATATTAAAACATGGATTAGTATATTACTACAAATATGGATGATTAATTAATACAATAATTTATACATTATTCTACATAAACTTGAAGTAGAAAAGGAAGAAAACAGTTTTATCTAATCAAGTTCAAAGCTAATAAATTTATTTTATTTTTATATTTTTTACTCATTATGAATTCAAATGTAGACACAAAGGGGCAAGCATAACGAAATTCCAAACACCCCTTAAACCCATTGTTGCAGTTAGTCAATAAAGCTTTATTTCCGTCGGATAAACAATCTTAAACACCTCCAAACCTGTTTCAAATGCTTAATTACTTTATGAAAATACAATAAGCAATTCCAAACACCCCTTAAACTCATTTTTGATTGTGTTCTTCTATTCCATTCTCTCTGTAGTTGATCTACCTTATTTGGTATTGTTTGAGCAATGTTGTCTTCCATCATGCCTTTTAAACCTGATGTGGTGTTGTTTATGGGTGATTATTTTGATGGTGGTCTTGTTCTATCCGATGAAGAGTAAGGAAAAAAGTATTCCTTTTTTGTGGTTATAATATAAGAAGCGAGTAATAATAATATTGAAAAAAATAAGCTTATTTTAAAGAGACATCTACTAAAAGAATAAGCAGGTCACGACTTTGTATTTTCAAGTGTTTATCTTCTTTAAAATAAGCAGATGAGCAGTTTCATGTGAATACTCAAAACTGCTTATCAGCTAATTTTAGTAAGTATAAGCACTTAACTATCCGATCCCAAACGCTCCTCTAATATGTTTGGTGTTCAGGTGACAGGATTCTTTACATCGTTTTAGGCATATCTTCGACCTCAAGGTCATTGGAAAATCTACAAATAATCAAGTATACTTCCTATCAGGAAACCATGACTTCAGTTATTCAGGCTATCACGGGATTGCAGGAATGGGATTTTAACCCATATTAGAATAGGTTTTTTAAATTCTTTTGACTAATTTCCTTGGTATAACTCAAGCGACATCTATTAAACTCGTTGTAAAGGGTAGATACATGAATTCATCCTATTGATAATGGGTTGGGTTGGGTTGATTTGTTGGTGTTGAATAAGATTTTAATAAGTAACATAACAATTAACCTTAATGAGACTAAACTTATATAATAACACAATCAAGTTCAAACCAATAAACTATTAAATTATAATAACATTTAACCTTAAACTCTTCCTCTTCAAGTTCTGGCGCGTGGCTACATCTATCATAAGCTGCAGCAACGGGGTTATTGTACAGTAGTGGTTTAGTTGTCATATCTTATTATGTGTTATTAGATTGAATAAGATTGAAGAAAAGGTCGATCAATCAAGGATTGAATTGAAGAAAAGGATTGATTAAGGTTATTAGGTAAATGTGTGTGTTTTTCCGATTGTACAGTAATTGTGAGGATGGATTAGTGGGTTTGTTTGTAATGGGTCATCCGGTTTGGAAAAACAAATTTACATTTTAGGCCTGAAAACATCTAAAAATAACAATGAAACCCATGTGTATTTTTGTCCTCTTTTAATGTTTAAGCATAAATACATTTTTTTAACAATTATTTGTCAAATATAGAAATATTTAAGTTTTTTTTATAATTAAAAACCTTTTTAAAAATTCAAATTAAAAAAATTATTACTAAAAAAGGAATGAATTGATTTTTTTGAAATGCAAAATTTCCATTAGAGGTTTTGTTTTATTATATAAAAGATATGAAATAAAGCTAAATGAACATACATAAGCAGTAAAAGGAATAAAACCATTAAATCTTACTGGCATGAACTCATTCTATATATATACTAAATAAAAGGCAGGAAGAGTTTTTTGCACAAAGACGTGGCTGCACATGATTGGTTGCGCATTAAATGCAACTGAACACAATAAATGCAACTCACCGACCTCACCTCCTAGATATTTCGAGTAGCTCCTACCAAATCTAAACCCCCCAATCTAATCACCAACACCTTCATCTATGAGGGTGGTGGCAACGGGCACGGGCTGAGGAGCGGGCTTGGCCAGCCCGAGCGGCTACACCGCCGCAACCTATGCGGGCTCGAGCGGGTTTAGCATTCAGCGGGAAACATACCCGAGACGGGTTAAAGGAAATCGAGCCGTTGAACGGCTAAAAATCATGCCGTTGGGCACTTTTAAAAAAAAAAAAAAAAATTTCCTTTTTCAATTTCATCTCTATTTAAACACAACCATTTCACATACTTTTTACAATAAAAAAAAAATCAAAACTTTTACTCAAGCATATCACCAAAAATAATGAATTCATCTTCATCTTCATCTTCATCTTCATCATCGGAGTTTTCCTCCGAGTCTTCATCGGAACTCGTGTCTTCAACGGGTTCTACCATGTCAACCTTTTTAGCCGCAATGGATGCCCTCGAAGACACGGCAAGCTCAAGCAATACCCGGGGGTATATCGAACGTTTTCGTGAACAAGCCCAAGAAAATCTAATGAATGACTATTTTGTTGAAAACCCAAGGTTTCCCGCCAATGTTTTTCGTGAAAGATTTCGTATGAATAGAAGCTTGTTCGTAAAAATTGTTGGTGATATTGAAGCGAATGTCGAATGGTTTCAAGAAGGCATAGACGCGAGGGGGAGAAGAAGTTTCACGGCGTTACAAAAATGCACATCGGCCATTCGACAACTAGCAATGGGTGGACCTCCGGATAGATATGATGACTACCTAAACATGGCACGAAGAACTTCATGTTATTTTTTAAACTGTTTGTGTTTCTAATAACTTGGTATTTTTTATAATTCGATATATTTTTAAAATGTTTTCGTTTTTTTATATTTGTAGCTGAAAGCCTTGATAAATTTTTGCATGCGGTAATCCAATTATATAGGCGAGAGTTCTTACGTAGGCCTACATCCCACGACGTTGCACGCCTATTCGAGGCACATGAACAACGACATCACATTCCCGGAATGCTTGGTAGCATTGATTGTACACATTTCATCTGGCGAAATTGTCCTCGACATTTGAAAGGTCAATATAAGAGAGGTGATCACCCATACCCGACTATTATGCTTGAAGCCGTCGCTTCAAATGATTTGTGGATTTGGCATTCGTTTTTCGGTCCACCCGGTTCAAACAACGATATCAATGTTTTGAATCAGTCTCCATTGTATCTTACGGAGCGAAATGGAACGGCGCCAAACAGTTCATTTTATGTAAATGGACGACTTTACAATCGTGGATATTATCTTACCGATGGAATCTATTGATGCGCTCCAGAACAGTCAAGCTTTATCACACAAGCCCGCCACTTGTGAATGGCGGACCGTAACAAGCTTAAAACGGCTCAGGAACGAAATCAATGAAGATCTGAGGAGTATAGGGTCTCCCCGGGTCGTTATGTCCCAGCGAGCTATGCAATGGATTATCGAACGAATAGTGATCGCGAGATTTGAACGGAAAAGGAGATTTGGAATTATTATAACTACGGAAAAGGACATAAACTACAAGGGCTAAAATGAAAATTAAAGGAAATTAGAAAGATAAAACCTATTAAATAAACGCTATCACTATATTTAAAATGATGAACGTTTAAAACTTAAAACTAAAAACTTACGTTTAAATTAAAATTACGTAAACGTATAAAATAAAAAGTGAAACTTACACAATATTAACCCTAAAAATATGAAAATGATATTTTTACAAACCTAATGATAAAAGAAAATATTTAGAAAAAGAAAATTATTTTTATAACTAATTATCTAATTAAAAACTATTTTCAACTATTAAATAATTACCTAAAATACAAGAAAATATGAAATAAAGCTAGAAAAATAAAATTAAGACTTAGAAAAATATAAAATATCAAAATAGAATTTCCAAAACTATTTTTGTATTTTTCTGATTATTTTTCTATTTTCTAGGAATTAAATACTATTAAAAACTAATTAAATTACTAAAAATTACAAAATGAACTATGAAAAATATGGAAAATTACTTTTTCTACTTTTTATATTTATCTAAGCCTAAGAAAAATGAAAACTTATTTTTTTGAACCTTTTCTTAATTTTTTGTATTAAAAGCTAATTAAAAATGCTTAAAAACTAGTTTAAATTAAGAAAAAATAGCAAACAAGCTTGGAAAAATCTGAAAATTTCAGGAAAACTTTAAAATAATATTAGGAATATGAGAAAAATGGAAAAACAGGCCCTTGTTTGGAGGATTAAAGATCTGATGAGGAAGTGCTTATGGAAATAAGCACTTCAATAAGCAAATTGAATCCAAAGGGCACCAAATCAAAACAGAAGCTACTATAAGCTAGAAGAACTAAAATGGAACAAGTTTCAACAAGTCCTAACCTCTGAAACAACAAGCTCAACAGATTTGGCTTATTGAGAGTTTAAGCTAAAACAGTTA
Source organism: Chrysanthemum makinoi (assembly GCA_910596185.1). NCBI lineage: Eukaryota > Viridiplantae > Streptophyta > Magnoliopsida > Asterales > Asteraceae > Chrysanthemum > Chrysanthemum makinoi. Next base: position 44,136,054 of record OU343217.1, on the reverse strand, counting down.
GAGGGGTGTCAACTTTGAGCTTAAAAATAAGCCACACAATAAGCTCAAACTTAAAACTACCAATTGGAACCTACAGCAGACCTGGGTGAGATCAATTGTACCAAAAATCAGGCTATGATAAGCTCTTATGAGCTCTGTACATCAGCTGCAAGATCTGCACAAAACCTGTGCAGATCAGTGCAGTGTGCACAGGGCAGATGAGCTTGTTTTGACAAGCTCATTTGAGGCTTCTAAAAAATTGACAAAAATCTGGAAAAATGCTAATAATAAACAAGACCAGCTTAAGTTAGTACACCCACAATTTGATATCATTTGGCTCAAAATTGAGTTCATGAAAAATCACCTTAACTTGGCCAAAACTAGATATTTCAAGGTTTTTGACTTTTTGGCAAATCTGAAATGTTGACTTTCTTGAGTTTTGATCTAGAATTATGAACTAAAAAGGGTATATTATGATGAAATAACTCTAATGTAAGCTAGACCTATAAGTTTGGAACACAAAACAAGCTTTTGACTTGCTAAAACTCCAACAGCTGAACGGTGGAGACAGAAAAATGAATGTGTTGACTAATGAGATTTGCAGGCACAAGTACTTGATTCAAATGAGCATGAACTAGCTTCACAAGCATGAAACAACAGAAATTAACCACTACCTACTCCTTTATGACAGTTATTTCAGTAAAACCAAACACCCCTTAAAATATGGAATTAAAAACAAAACTGAGCTAAATATGAATCCAACTGGTTTAACTGATTAAACTGAGTTTGCATAACTTAAATAGAACTATAAAAGCAAGTTTACACTAATTGGGACCACAGAAACAAGACAGGCATAAAAATGCAAAATGACTAGAAAAATGAACATGAGAAAATAACTAACCACTATCCAGATGATGTAGCAGGCTAAAATCAAAACCCAATACTAACCTAATCTAACCTATATCACCCATATCAACCTCTGCATCATCAAGTTCATCACCATTCCATTCTTGGCCAAGTTTTTGACTTTTATTGACTATAAGACAAAACTGCTTAAAGTTGTAATAAGAGCTTGTGGGAAGCTTTAATAAGCTATCATAAGCTTGTTTAAGCTTATAAGTAAGCTTCTAACATCTTTGACACAGGGATTTGAGAATTGAAATTTCAACAGTGAGCTTAAAAGATGAAAATGAACATTAACTTTAATTAAAACTTAAACAGAATTGCAAATCACTTGAATGCCTTTTGTTTGATACAAATAAACTGAAAAATACAGATGAGAACTAGTTAATACATGTTAAGCTTAAAAACGACATTAAGAAAATTTTATTAAAACTAACTACTCTTTATCTTGTTTCAATCTCCTCTTTTATACTCCCAAGCGCTTCTCTCTCCTGTTCTGAGACAATCCCACCTTAAATCCTAACCCTTGGATGAGTAAAGCTGATCGTGGCCCTTGAATTGAGTTTTGGCGGGAAAACTGGTACAAGCCAGTTGGGACAAAGGAGATGGTGCAATTAATGTGATGGGTTGTTAGGTGAGGTGGGGGGAGACAAAGGGTGTAGTAGAGTGGGTTGGGTGGCTGGAGGAGGGGGGTAGCAGACATGTTTGTCGGGGGAGACAGGCTAGGGGCGGAGGTTTGTTTATTTTGAAACGTGGGTTTGGGTTGGTCGGGTCATGGGATAGGACCGGGTAAAACGGATTGGGCCAGGGGTGTTTATTTTGGGCTTGGGTTAAAAATAGGATCCGTTTGGATTTGGCTTAATAACAAATAAGGACCAAATGTGTAAACCTCCAATTCCCAAGGACCAAACATGTAAGTTATGAAGTTTGAGTCAAAGGGTTGGTCTTGCCAAGTTTAATAATCCAAGGGTTGATTTTTGACACTTTTGAAATTCCCAAGGACTAGTTTTGACCAATTTAAAAGCTCAGGGACCAAAACTGTAATTTTCTCAAAACTTTTAGATTTTTCACCAAAGGACTAAATATGACAATTTGTGATTTTAAAGAGACCTTTGGTGACTTTTCTTTTGAAATTTGGGCTCAGGGACTATTTTTGACAATTTTATAAACTTGGGGGACTAAAACTGCAATTTTTGCAAATTTGATATGTTTTTCATCTGATTTTGATATTTTTGCATTTAAAACACATAAAACACTGATTTGTGATATTTTGATCATTTTGATGTGTTTCGGAGTGTTTTCAGATGATTTTGCAGTTTATTTTGTACAAAAATGATGAGTATTTACACACTCATCAATCCCCACACTGAGATATTGCTAGTCCCTAGCAATGATTTGAGAAAACATAATGGATTTTAAACTCTTTACCAAAAGCCATTACTTCTGGAGTAGCCAAATGTTTCAGTTCAAGTAAGAACCATGGTACACCGATAACCATGTGATTTTGAGCAAACCACCGACTTTCAACGGATTTGATTTTGTCTTTACCGGAAGCCGTACCCTTCTGGACTAGCCAACTCTTAGATAAATTATCAGAATTATCTTTGGTGAGTGATTACCAATTATGGTTTTTCCACTGCCTTTACCACAAGCCATAAACTTGCGGGCTAGCCAACTCTTCACTTTTTAGGATATGGTGAGCTGAATACCATACAATTTTGGGCAAATTGCAAGCCATATAAACGGATTTGAGAAATCTTTACCAAGAGCCGTTTGCTCCTGGATTAGCCAATCCTTTTGTTTATCAAACATGGCGGACTGATAACCAATTGAGTAAGTGTAAAACACTTTTCTCCAAAAAAAAAAATTTGGCCAAAAACGGGGGAATTGGTATAATTATATGATAAAATTCGCGAGAATTCCCCCCCACACTTAGAAATGAATATTGCCCTCAATATTCAAAGTACCGGCGGTTATGCCGAAACTAAGAACGTAAAAGGGAAATACTACGGCCTTTTATTTAGAAAGATTTTTTAAAAAAAAAAACTTGCATATATACACAACATGTGGGGCAACCCCCCCACACTAGGGTGGTAGAAAATAGAAAGAAGTCAGAAATATGGGTGAAAACCCATATGGCATGCTACTGTTTTTGATTTCCGAGTCGCTAGCTTGACTCGACCCCGAATTAATTGGTTCATGGGGAAGCAAAGTGGAAGAAACAATCTCCATCGGACTTTCAATCAAGATGTTTGGACAAACATTTGAAGCACGTGAAAGTTCCACACCGATGAGATATACATAGACAGACCCGGCTCACAAATAATAAATGAAAATGCCGGGGTCAAAGATAGTGTCCTCACTCCCGAACGAGTGAAGAAGAGAGGAAGTCACCAGGTAGGTGAAGAAAAGAAGGAAAATCATGATGACGATCATGATAAGATCTTCTTCCTCAGGGTCAAATGCAGTTGCACTTGTTTGGATTATATCGGTTGAGCTCTTTGGGTTGGAAGGCATCTCGGGAGGGAGGGTTGGAAAATTTGTCATAGAAATACAAACTCTCATGATTGAGAACTTTCCCCCCCGATCATGATTTTTGCCATCCAAGCGATCATACTCCCGCGGAGTCATGATATGAGTGAGTTCACCGGCGAACTCCTCATGAAGAGTATACGGAGGTGGGACATGTGCGGTACTTCGTGGGCTATAAATATGCACCTCGTCCATTATAGTCTCCGTGTCGAACTCATCACTATCAAAGATTGGATTAATCGAATTTAGAGTAAATTCAGAATCGAATTCGAATAAGGGATTAGTGATAGTCGTATTAACTGTTGTGAAAACAACATGGTCAACATCCTCTTCTAAGTTGACGATCTCGGAATGTGGAAGTGATGCATCAATAAATTCTATGTCTTTAGAATATAAAGAATCGGCATCACTATAATCACTGTCAAAATCTGAGAAAGTCTCAACAAGATCATTTGTAAGAGGAGAAAACACATCACACTCATGGTCAAGAATTCCCTCAGACTCACTTGGGATCGGGATAAGGTTCTCAACACTGGACTTTATGAATTTGTCCGATTCCTTTTCAGGAACAGTGTCAAGATGCTCGTCCCCATGTTCGAGGAGAGTGAGTAGGAGTTTCGGGTGTGATAGCAGTTGTTTGAGATGGAATCTCAACTGCTGGGATAACAATTGACTGAGGGAGTTGAGAAATAATATTCTTAAAAGGAATACTCTCCTCGTCATCATCATACATAGCGGCCTTAAGAAATTGGGAACGCCTAAGAGCAGCATGCTCTAGGGCTAATAATTCTTCCCTAGATTGGCGGGCCTCTCGCTCTTCGGCTAGCAATTCTCCAATGGTTTTCTCACCTCTCACTTGATTCTTAAGGTTTTGAATTATATCATCAAGTTTTTTCATTGTGGTTTCCAAATCTTGGGAATTTTCTTTAGGCAACGGTTCAGGTGGAGTTTGAACCGTATGGTGCTGTGGAGGTTGGAAATTGTCAAAACCGGAAGTATAGTAATTTTGATTCCATGGTTGACATTGAAAATTATCGTGAGGACCTCCACAATTCGTGCAAGAAAAATTCGGTACATTCTGAAACGATGTGTCATTAAAACTTTGATAGCACGGTTCTTGCTCAAATGAATACTGAGGAGGGTGACTAAAATCGTTTTGAGGATAATTGGAAAAGTTCGGATAAGTGCATGAGTTTTCAGCTTCTGAAGCACAAAACGAACAAAATCCATCCGTAAGATCATTTCCACACCTCTCGCAAGAACATCGTTGACATCGAAAATCAACTAGCGGATCCCCACAACCATAGCAATACTGCTGATTGAACGAAAAATTTTGGGGTTGGGGTGGGTAGTCGGAGAAATTTTTCGGCTCATTGAAAGAATTTTGATCATAAGAACATGAATTCCTCGAACCGCAAAACAAACAACTTCCGTTATGAATGTCATTACCGCATTGTTCGCACGTACACCAACGGCACGGTGAACCGAAAAGCGGTTCTCCACAACCGACACAAGGAATCGATGATTCCATCAGAATTAAACACAAAGAGGATCAGGAAGATAGAATTAAACGTTTAGAGGATACGAGAGAAAGAATCAAACAGATAACAGGGATAAGAAGAATCTTTTTGGATTTTTGGATAAACATTTTGTAAAAATAAGAAAGAGAATCTTTTTGGATTTTTGATTTTTAAAAGAGAATATAAACACATACAGATGGTATGAACAATGAGTGAATATCCAAATCACTAATCTGCTAGACGGAAGATAATCAGCACACACAGCTCCCCGGCAGCGGCGCCAAAAATTTGATGCGCTCCAGAACAGTCAAGCTTTATCACACAAGCCCGCCACTTGTGAATGGCGGACCGTAACAAGCTTAAAACGGCTCAGGAACGAAATCAATGAAGATCTGAGGAGTATAGGGTCTCCCCGGGTCGTTATGTCTCAGCGAGCTATGCAATGGATTATCGAACGAATAGTGATCGCGAGATTTGAACGGAAAAGGAGATTTGGAATTATTATAACTACGGAAAAAGGACATAAACTACAAGGGCTAAAATGAAAATTAAAGGAAATTAGAAAGATAAAACCTATTAAATAAACGCTATCACTATATTTAAAATGATGAACGTTTAAAACTTAAAACTAAAAACTTACGTTAAATTAAAATTACGTAAACGTATAAAATAAAAAGTGAAACTTACACAATATTAACCCTAAAAATATGAAAATGATATTTTACAAACATAATGATAAAAGAAAATATTTAGAAAAAGAAAATTATTTTTATAACTAATTATCTAATTAAAAACTATTTTCAACTATTAAATAATTACCTAAAATACAAGAAAATATGAAATAAAGCTAGAAAAATAAAATTAAGACTTAGAAAAATATAAAATATCAAAATAGAATTTCCAAAACTATTTTTGTATTTTTCTGATTATTTTTCTATTTTCTAGGAATTAAATACTATTTAAAACTATTTAAATTACTAAAAATTACAAAATGAACTATGAAAAATATGGAAAATTACTTTTTCTACTTTTTATATTTATCTAAGCCTAATAAAAATGAAAACTTATTTTTTTGAACCTTTTCTTAATTTTTTGTATTAAAAGCTAATTAAAAATGCTTAAAAACTAGTTTAAATTAAGAAAAAATAGCAAACAAGCTTGGAAAAATCTGAAAATTTCAGGAAAACTTTAAAATAATATTAGGAATATGAGAAAAATGGAAAAATAGGCCCTTGTTTGGAGGATTAAAGATCTGATGAGGAAGTGCTTATGGAAATAAGCACTTCAATAAGCAAATTGAATCCAAAGGGCACCAAATCAAAAACGAAGCTACTATAAGCTAGAAGAACTAAAATGGAACAAGTTTCAACAAGTCCTAACCTCTGAAACAACAAGCTCAACAGATTTGGCTTATTGAGAGTTTAAGCTAAAAGCTTAGAGGGGTGTCAACTTTGAGCTTAAAAATAAGCCACACAATAAGCTCAAACTTAAAACTACCAATTGGAACCTACAGCAGACCTGGGTGAGATCAATTGTACCAAAAATCAGGCTATGATAAGCTCTTATGAGCTCTGTACATCACGCAAGATCTGCACAAAACCTGTGCAGATCGGTGCAGTGTGCACAGGCGAGATGAGCTTGTTTTGACAAGCTCATTTGAGGCTTCTAAAAAATTGACAAAAATCTGGAAAAATGCTAATAATAAACAAGACCAGCTTAAGTTAGTACACCCACAATTTGATATCATTTGGCTCAAAATTGAGTTCATGAAAAATCACCTTAACTTGGCCAAAACTAGATATTCCAAGGTTTTTGACTTTTTGGCAAATCTGAAATGTTGACTTTCTTGAGTTTTGATCTAGAATTATGAACTAAAAAGGGTATATTATGATGAAATAACTCTAATGTAAGCTAGACCTATAAGTTTGGAACACAAAACAAGCTTTTGACTTGCTAAAACTCCAACAGCTGAACGGTGGAGACAGAAAAATGAATGTGTTGACTAATGAGATTTGCAGGCACAAGTACTTGATTCAAATGAGCATGAACTAGCTTCACAAGCATGAAACAACAGAAATTAACCACTACCTACTCCTTTATGACAGTTATTTCAGTAAAACCAAACACCCCTTAAAATATGGAATTAAAAACAAAACTGAGCTAAATATGAATCCAACTGGTTTAACTGATTAAACTGAGTTTGCATAACTTAAATAGAACTATAAAAGCAAGTTTACACTAATTGGGACCACAGAAACAAGACAGGCATAAAAATGCAAAATGACTAGAAAAATGAACATGAGAAAATAACTAACCACTATCCAGATGATGTAGCAGGCTAAAATCAAAACCCAATACTAACCTAATCTAACCTATATCACCCATATCAACCTCTGCATCATCAAGTTCATCACCATTCCATTCTTGGCCAAGTTTTTGACTTTTATTGACTATAAGACAAAACTGCTTAAAGTTGTAATAAGAGCTTGTGGGAAGCTTTAATAAGCTATCATAAGCTTGTTTAAGCTTATAAGTAAGCTTCTAACATCTTTGACACAGGGATTTGAGAATTGAAATTTCAACAGTGAGCTTAAAAGATGAAAATGAACATTAACTTTAATTAAAACTTAAACAGAATTGCAAATCACTTGAATGCCTTTTGTTTGATACAAATAAACTGAAAAATACAGATGAGAACTAGTTAATACATGTTAAGCTTAAAAACGACATTAAGAAAATTTTATTAAAACTAACTACTCTTTATCTTGTTTCAATCTCCTCTTTTATACTCCCAAGCGCTTCTCTCTCCTGTTCTGAGACAATCCCACCTTAAATCCTAACCCTTGGATGAGTAAAGCTGATCGTGGCCCTTGAATTGAGTTTTGGCGGGAAAACTGGTACAAGCCAGTTGGGACAAAGGAGATGGTGCAATTAATGTGATGGGTTGTTAGGTGAGGTGGGGGGAGACAAAGGGTGTAGTAGAGTGGGTTGGGTGGCTGGAGGAGGGGGGTAGCAGACATGTTTGTCGGGGAAGACAGGGCTAGGGGGGCGGGTTTGTTTATTTTTGAAACGTGGGTTTGGGTTGGTCGGGTCATGGGATAGGACCGGGTAAAACGGATTGGGCCAGGGGTGTTTATTTTGGGCTTGGGTTAAAAATAGGATCCGTTTGGATTTGGCTTAATAACAAATAAGGACCAAATGTGTAAACCTCCAATTCCCAAGGACCAAACATGTAAGTTATGAAGTTTGAGTCAAAGGGTTGGTCTTGCCAAGTTTAATAATCCAAGGGTTGATTTTTGACACTTTTGAAATTCCCAAGGACTAGTTTTGACCAATTTAAAAGCTCAGGGACCAAAACTGTAATTTTCTCAAAACTTTTAGATTTTTCACCAAAGGACTAAATATAACAATTTGTGATTTTAAAAAGACCTTTGGTGACTTTTCTTTTGAAATTTGGGCTCAGGGACTATTTTTGACAATTTTATAAACTTGGGGACTAAAACGCAATTTTGCAAATTTGATATATTTTTCATCTGATTTTGATATTTTTGCATTTAAAACACATAAAACACTGATTTGTGATATTTTGATCATTTTGATGTGTTTCTGAGTGTTTTCAGATGATTTTGCAGTTTATTTTGTACAAAAATGATGAGTATTTACACACTCATCATCTATCCTACGTATTCAACGTTTGTTAAGGCATATAAGTATCCCACTGACCCGAAGGAAAGGAGATTCAAGAAGTTACAAGAGTCTGCAAGAAAGGATGTCGAACGAGCTTTTTGTCGTCTTAAGTCAAAATGGATGCTTCTCAGTCGTCCTCTTCGGGCTATGTCGGTCCAAAAAATTCGCAAAGTAGTTCAAACTTGTGTCATATTACACAATATGATTTTAAAAGATGACGGGGTGGCATTATCACCGGTTCATATAATGGATCAGCCGGTCGTGCCAGTTTATGACCCGAATGTACTACCGGAGTTACTCGACGAAGACATCCATAACCGTCTCCGATTTGATCTTACGGAGCATGTAGCGGCTCAAAACTTACCACACCTTGACGACTAGTGTTTTCTTTTTTCTTTTAAGTATTATTTCTTTTTTTTATGTAATTTTCTTTTAAGTATTTTGTAATTTTCTTTTAAGTAATAATAATAATATTATGTGTTTTTATTATATTGTTTGATATAATTTTAAATATAAAAAGGTAAAAAAAAAAAAATTAAATGTGGTGAGGGGTAGGGATACATGGTTGCCACTAAAAATCTATGATGAGGGATGGTGTGGGGATGAGATGAGTTGGAAGAATGTTATTGGTGGATAGTGAGGGATGGTGAGGGATGGTGAATGAGGGTTGCCACCACCCTGAATCCCAGGTAACTTATTCTACCTAAATCTATTTTGCATTTTTTTAATTGGTAAATCAGGTTTGTAATTTCGTTAACCTTAATTGGTTATAAAAAGCAATTATGGTGGAAGAGTAACGGAAGAGTTAGGGTTTTGATTTCTGGGGGTTTCCTTTTTTTGGGCTTTAGTGATTCGATTACAGTCAATCATGGTGCAACTGTTATGGCTTCAATTTTTGCGGGATGTATAAAAGTTAGGGTTTCAAGTTTGGGAGCTTTTATTTATACTTGGTTCATGTTCGATTAGAAGTATGCTTTTGCTTTTGGTTATACTACTTTACCTTAGCTTCGTTATTATCAGTGTTTTGATTGTTTATTTGTCATGTGTTTTTTTTTGTTATGATTTTGCTGTTAAAAGTTGTGAAAAAAATAAAAAATACATATGGCTTTGGGTAGAAGGCGTTTATTTCAATAGCCACTTTATTGCTTATTTTGTCTTATGCTTATATTTTTTGGCTATGGGTAACAACATTATTTGTGGAAAAACTAATTTTGGGTGTCAATTTGTGTTCAGATTTTAGTTTGTTTTCGGGTGAGCTTCGCGAGGAAATGGAGCAACTGATTTGGTGACTGTCTAATTTGGAGTTTGGAGGAGATAGAGCAGCTGAGTTGTTTTTGGATTTCGCGATGTATGTATTTTTCTATATACGTTTTACATGCATGATGTGTCCCTAATTTATTTTGAATTCCGGGTTCTAATTGTTCATGGTTTTGATAAAAAAAAAATTATGTGGAGACCTGCTAGAAGTTTATGAGATCAATAGATATAATATTCAAAAGTGAGTGTTAAAGTCAGCTTTGCTATAGCCTATATTTCAACTACATAGTTTATAGATAAGTATATGTTATTGAAGTAGGTCTTTTTTTAATGTTAGATTGAGATATTTCCACACAATAGTCCTAACATTTTTCACCTGATAAACTAACTACTGATTTGCAAAGTTATGTTACCAAAAGTCCATGTGTCATGATACAGGTTTATTATCATCACATGCACACCATGCATAGAAATAAGGTCTCATCACCATGTACACACGACAATAACAAACCCCTGCTGCATATATAGATTTGTTAGTGTAAACTATCTTTTCAATATACTTCATTTTAGAACTGTCTTTTCACATTAATTATCTTGAATTTAGTTTTGGAACCACAATGGAAGACACTACAATTGCAGAACTGACAGCAGCGTCGCGCAATAAAATACTTGAGGCACGAGTGTATAGAAAATGGATCTCCCGAAGCATCACTAAACAAATGAAAGTTGCATTATGCTGCATCCAAATAGATCGAGAGGTATGGAATATTTCAATTTTCATATAAATTTTACATATTTTTTTATACTAACGCTTTGGTACAAACAGGGCAATGTCATAGAAGCTCACATGAACCTAAAAGAATTGTATCATTTCAATCAGAAGCTAAAAATCGGCCATTCATATAATTTGTGTGCCCGTTAACCCCTGGCAACAAACCATAAATATAAAAAAAGTCTAAAGTTCAGGCTGACTACAATTTGTGACCCCATACCAGCAACAACATTTCCATATCATTACTTTAAGTTCGTTACATACAGCCAACTGGAATCCCGTATACCTGTAGAAGACGAAATCAATTCCCGATTCTAACAGGTGAATGTTAGAACATATATTTGTTTCTCTAAAGTTAAAAAATAATAATGTTTTAACATCCCTATATTAACAGATTATATAGGATGCTTGAGATCAGTTGGCCAGCTCAAAGAAAAAGGCGAGGCTAACAAAAGTCAAACTATGTGGAGGAAGCTACAAATTGAAAACCTCAAGTAAGTTATTTCAAATAATAAAAATAAACAACAAAGTAACGACAACAGTTTTTTGATATATGTCATTACTTTTTTACCATTACAGCGGGAATGTGATCGACTTAATGGCACGAAGATTTGAAGACACCAATCTTGAGGCAATGAAACAACCAGTAATCATTGCAGTTAGCTCCATCCGTGCATCAAAATATAGAGGTATTTATTTCATACAAAATTTGTGTATAACCAAAAATTAAAAATTACCATAACCGTAACTATTATTGCAGACTATCAGTTGTCAGCTACACCTGCAACCTATTACTATCTGAATCCAAATATACCATAGGCAGAACAATCGAGAGCAAAGTAAGCTTCTTCTATTCACATGCTTTTATACATACAATATTTACATGAACTTAAATGATTTCAAAAATGTTATTATTAACAGGTGCAGGGCAAGATATCAGATGAATCCACCGCTAAAGATTTGTAAGACGCCATATGAAGACGAGCTACTAGAGATGAAAAGAAATAGATTTCTACTGAAAACACTGTTGCCACGGAATCCAAATAGCTACAGGGTGAACTTTTCTGTTACCTTCTTTTGACACGTAGAATACTTCTAATAACATATTTAAATAATCAAAGGCTGTCAGACTGACCAGTGATGCAAAGATCACTGGCATCAACACAAATAAGAATTGGTACTATACATCATGTAAAAAATGCAAGCGCAAAGTTACAAAAGAAAATGGTGTTTACAACTGTCTAGATGATGGAGAACAAGCGAAACCATTCTAGAAGTAACTATTTTTCACACACATGTTACAATCCAGCTTATATAAACATAAATCTTAAACTTATCAATTTTTTAGCTTTAGGTCATTTGCAGCTCATGGTCATGGCGGAGTAGGTGGTTCAACAGCAGCAGGTAACAGAAGTGGTGGTGGACAACATTGGTACATGTTGTTTAGTGAATGGAAAGATCGTCCTCATGAAGGATGAAAGGAACTTCCCGAAGGCTCCACTCAATGGAGTTTTGCTAATTGTAATAATAACAAACTGCAAAGACTTGGGACTGCACATATTTTATGAAGGTAAAAATCGATCTCAATCTCTGAATATTAAGTATTATTTATTTAAAAAATGAGCATGCATATGACTAATATGACCTGGTACGAGTACAGAAAATTACAACATGAATTATTAATTTAGTACTATTAAATTTAAGAATGCTTCCATGTGCCTATTAGAACTATTCAGTTTATACGTACACATTAAAGTAGACGTGGAGGTAACAAAGTGATAATTAGAAGATACTTGGTGACGAGTCAAAACGAGCAACATTGATGCATCATACTGGCTAGAAGAAAATTGAAGACTATAGATTATTTTTTTACATGATACTTTGTCATAGGACTTTATTGGTTCAACATCTTACTAGCGACTTTGCTTTTGCCTTTCAGGCTAAAACTTGCGGTTCGCGGTTAACAGGGTGTTTGGGATTGCTTAGTTTCAGCAGATCAGCAATTTTCAAGAATGTCTTATTTTTGTAAGATATAATTTTTTTCGGTAACCATGTTTGCAATGCTTCTTTATTAAAGCTGATAAAAGGTGAATTGAATTACTTTTAGCCATCATATTAGATTGCTGCTGTGTTTTGGGTATCGGTTTTCATTATAGTGCTAATAATATTAACACAATTCTTTTACCAGGGAAAAGGTGGCTGCTGCAGACATGAACATCCCTGACAACAGAACAAAGAACGCAGTCTTGGTTAGGCGACCATCAAGGGAGATAGAGTTTCAAGAGGCATGGGGAGGTATGAGCTTTGGAAACACAATACGTCCACACGGCTCCAGCCTTTAGAGAGGCAAGGTAATTTTCAGGTTTCACTTTAAGAGTTGTTTGCCATTGCGTTTTGAAAATGATTGAATGATTAGCGTCATTGCAGGCATTGACTGAACTATCGTAAGCGCATTATTTCATTTTTAGTTGACATATATTAAGGGTGTTAAAAGATATGGCATTATAGTAAGGGCTGCCATGTAGGTTGTTATAGAATTTATTTATTTATTTTTTTGTATGTAAATGTAGTGCTCGGGTAAGGTAACATATAATGGTCATGAGTTACATGAGTTTGTGCCGGAAAGAACTTCAGCTTACATCAGTTAAAATGATCTCCATATCGGATACATTACTATCAGAGAAACATTGCCTTTTTCTGCTAGATGTCAAGGCGTTGGATCACGTTATGGTTAGTTTATGATAGTTGTTTCATTATTCTTTTAAAGTTCTATAGAGTGATGTGTAATTAGATAAACTTTTTTGCAGACATGTTAGCAGAGTTATCTACAAGGGAAAAAAGCTGCAAATATTAAGCCCAATCCTGATATTGATATCTTCATGAAGGTAAGAAATCATTTATATCAAGCATTTTGAATAGTTTATGGCCGAAATTTAAAATCTTTATTATTGTTTGTTGTTATTCAAGCTGCTGCAACAAAATGTCAAGAAGCTAATGTGGTTACATATTATACTCTAAAGGTACGATCATGTCAAAGTGTTAACTAATGGTGGAAAATGGGTAGGTTGGATGGGTTTTGGAAACATGTCAAAATGGTTAATTCTTTCACGGGTCGGGTTGGGTAGACCTCGAATACTTTACACCTAATGTTTGACATTTTTATTAAATATAAATAATATAAGATTGTGTGTTTAGTATTTTTTTTAAGGAAAAGTGCAAGTCGTTTAAGCCGTTCAACACATTTGACCCGTTTCATATTCTTTTTAGGTATAACATAACCAATCTTTCTATAAGGAACCGGATCGAATTCGTAGCATCTAACGTAAATGCTTAATTGTGCAGATGTTGAGGTTAGACATATGTGCAGATACTGTGGTAGGGGATCAAATGATAAGGGGATTCTCTGGTGGACAAATGAAGCGTGTGACAACCGCTGATAGCTGGACAATCAAAGGTTCTTCTTATGAACGACATATCAGCAGGATTGGATAGTTCCACAACTTTTCAAACCGTGAAGTCTCTTAAATAGTTTATTCACATTCTTGAAGGAACAACTGTCATTTCACTACTTTAGCCCGCACCCGAGACCTATGATTTGGTTGATGACATCATACTTTTGACTAATGGCGAGATTTTATATCAAGGCCTGCGTGAACATGTTCTGGAGTTTTTTGAATGTATGGGTTTCAAATGCCCCAAAAGGAAAAGTGTTGCTGATTTCTTGCTAGAAATGAGCGTTCCATCATTTATTTTTATATATCCGAAATAGAGTTTGGTGCATTAAGTCATTAGAAGATGCATTTCATGAAACATGTCAAGTAATGCATACAACTTTTGTTGTTTATGACTTCGATCCGTTTTTCTTTGGTATAATTTTTTTTGCAGATTCAATTCTAAAACACCCGCAGCAACGCGCGGGCTCGAAAACTCGTAAAAGGCTAAATGTGACTGCACTCAATATATAAGTCTGTGTACATGAGGTGCTGCGAGACAAGAAGGCATATAAAGCAATGTGACTCCATGCGTAGGCATGATCAACTATTCCCACGAAGCTACCATGCATCTCTATACATGTGCGCCCTAGTCATCAACCCTATCCTAGTTGTTCACGTGTTCCTATCACATGCCATGTCCTCCCATCTGACGCGCTTAGACCCGATGTGCGCCCTAACCAGTCGGACCCATTTAGAATATTTAGGAATGACCGACCATTCCCTAATATTTTATCCACCTTGACCCATGTTTAACCGATAAATGTGTTGCCAACTTGGATAACTATTATAGGAGGACACTCCTTTCAAGTAATAGTAACCAACCTTGTATCAGCGCAAAACGACAATAATAAATAGTTTCTCTTAGTTTTCAAAATTTAATGATTTTTGGTAATGAATGTCGGTTTTAGGTGGTATTTAATTTGTTTTTCAAGAGAAAACCTCTTAACAACCTCTTGATTTGACGCATTCAGACGCGATCAGACATTAGGCCCAATAAGTGCATTTTTTTTTGTTTTTCTCGTTCAGACGGTGTCGGAGGCTCAAACCTCTTAACCAACTAATTATAGAGGGGTGTCTAATGTCTCCTAACTCATCGTTTTTTTTTTTAAAATTTACTTTGTGCGATATTTTTTCTCGAATTTTCTTATAATTTGAACATGAGCTTAAATTTCTTCATTAAAAAATATTTTAATTGTTAATTGACAATGTTTAATTTTATTATATGAAAACGTATGAAAATGTAGAAAACCGTAAAAATATTTCGTATAATAAAACTGAAAAAAGTTTTTTTTTGAAGAGTAAATTACATAATCCTCGTGATTTTTATTTTTAGAGGGAAAACCCAAATTACAAGGTTAGCCCTCACGTTGGTCCATTAATGTTAATTTAGGACCTTTTTAACGGTCATTTGGATTTGGGTCGAAAATTGGACAAGATCCGAAAAATAAAAAACCACAAGAACATGACCCGTTTAAAAAGAAGCACATGGAAAAGATCCGTAAAATTCGGAAAACCACAAAGACGATTTATGTAATTAACTCTAGATAATAAGAGGACGTGGGAACACCCAGTTGACTATTAGTCTGTTATTGGTCCTTGTTAACTGCTGGTTGTTGTGACTTGTGAAGATAACTCGTAGAGTCGTAGATCACTCGGAAACAACTGCTTGTTTTTCTTTTTCTTTTCTCTCATTCTTCGATCTGTCAATTCATAAATCGTCCGGTACGTTCTATTCACTGTAACTTACGTATTAACTTGTTGACTTTATCTAGATATTGAACAATACAGTCTAAATTCGACAGTTTATGTGAAATTCTTTTTCATTTGATGTGAAAAATAGATGAAAGCTCTCTCTCTAGCTGTTAAAGGGACTGAAATAAACCACTCAGGACTAACCTAGGGGCAAAAGACTCCTGACGATCGATTTAAAAAAAAATGTGAGAGGTCTCAAGCTAGGTGCAAACAACCCCTAATTAAGTGGCCATGCCAACCTTGTGAATAGGAGCGCGTTCACATGATTTGAGTCTGTGTGACGGTTAGTTCAAACCCATGGATTAGTCGGCTAAAAGGCTGGAAACCATGGATACCCCAAGAAAGTTACCGAAATATTAATTTAATCTTAGTAGTAGTATTTTCATTTATCTTTCAAAAAGTTTATTTCCAAACGCAGTTTTAAGTAATCCTGGTTTCCTAGGTTAACATGTAAGAGCTGAACAATTGTAAAAACATCATGTAATATAAATTTTTTTTATAAGTCAACTGGATTATGCATTGTAGGAAAAGGCTGAAGTGAGAAGACTTGTTTACTTTCGGATTTCGGACAATTTGATAAACACTGAACATTTTATCTTTGAGAGGCCCCACTCAAGATGAATTTAACTGCAACTGCCAAAGACCAGAAGACTCAAACCCAACCTGCCGTGGAGCAACCATGCTTCTGCTTCACATTTGCTGAACTCAGTTTAGCAACAAATAACTTTGAAGAAAAACGGTGCATTGGCCGTGGGGGATTCGGGAGGGTGTACAAAGGAATGATCATGGATGGAACAACTAATCATACCTATGCTATTAAACGTTTGCATTCCTTGTCCAATCAAGGAGCACCTGAGTTTTGGGTCGAAGTTGAGATGCTTTCAAGGTTTCGCCATTGTAACTTAGTCTCTTTGATTGGTTTTTGCAATGATAGGAGTGATAGGAAAGAGATGGCTCTTGTGTATGAATATATGAATAATGGAACCCTTTCGGATCATCTTCACAAAAGTGGTACACCATTGACTTGGTCACAACGGCTCAAGATATGTTTAGGAGCTGCTCGTGGACTTGACTACCTACATTCAGGAACTGGAACACAACATGGGATTATACACCGTGACGTTAAAACAACCAATATCTTGCTGGATCAAAATTATGCTACTAAGATAGCTGACTTTGGTTTGGCTAAAGTAGGACCAACAAATTAAACCAGGCACTTACACATGTTAGCACGGGAGTCAAAGGCACCTTTGGGTATATGGATCCGAGTTATTTCTACACACGCAGACTAACAATAAAATCTGATGTGTATGCCTTTGGGTTCATATTGCTTGAGGTGTTGTGTGGTAGGCCAGCTTTGGACGAGAGTCTGGATGAGGGTTTAGCAGTATGGGCTCAAGACCGTATTAAACAAGGAAAAATTTCTCAGATTCTTGATCCTAATTTGAAGGACCACATTTCAAAGAGTTCCTTGAAGGAATTTTCACGTATTGCAGCTCGATGTCTGCCGAGTAATCCAAACAAGAGGCCAGCAATGAGTGAGGTTGTTGGCAGTCTTGACCTGGCATTATCAATTCAAGCAAGGAAAGATTCTTCTACTCAAGGAGGGATCCTCCCAAGAAAAGTATGGTCAATTCTTTCTCTTAAAGGCTATTTTGAAATTAGAAGCCCGAGGGGAATACATACACCAGGAAGTAAAGAAACAAATGACGATATTGTTAGCATACCTGTTCCCACTCTTGTAACTGAAGTTGAAGTTGACCAAAGAGATACCCGGTTAATAATGATCCACTTCCTTCAATAGAAGGATTTCAGATTTTGGGGGATGCCTTTCCTGGAGGAGAAATATGCGCATGTGGCTTCGCCGTTAATGGTGCCTCTCTATGCATGTTCCAGTGGATTCTCAGTTCATGAACGGACCTTTTGAATACATAGAAGGTGCAACTAACCCAACATACACAGTTGGATTAGGTGACGTGGGTACCTACCTTAGTGTACTATACCTATGGATGATGAGGGACGACAAGGAAACCTCTCAAAATGCTTTGCCAACAAGGGACTTCCTATCAGCCATGCTTCACAATGATGGGAAAAGATTACAGCAAAGACTTCTGCTTGCGATAAGGGTAGTCCTCAAACTTCCTTAACCAGTAGGAAATGTTAAATGCACTGTTGATGAATACCGAGTAATGAGTATTGTACTAATTAATATAGATTCCAATCACGATGCATTCATTATTCGAGGTAAAAAATTACACGAATGTTTTGTTTTGTGTTCTAATTATGATCTGGTGTCAACTTGACATGTGAAATCTTAAATCTATGTAAACAAGGAAGATAATTCTTGAAACTGGGTTGCAGATTGGCAGTTCTTGTTTCTAGCTTGGATCGGTCTGTTTGGCATGAAACTTTTAAAGGTTTTAAGAGATGGACGCTTTTTGTTTCATGAAAAGAAACTCGATGTTGATGTTTTTGGATTGTATTTTATCTGTTTAGCAGTTATGTTCCAGAGTTTCATAAGGTTACTGAGTTCATAACACCTCTTAAAAGACATTGCCAGTGAACAAACACAGCTCACTGCTTTTATAAGATTCAATTATCATCATATTCGATACCAAGGAGCCAACCTTTGCCCTCGAGCTTCAAGTTTGAAGGTGCATTGAGAATGACACTCAATGCATATGTTCTGTATCTTATATGAAAACAAAATATCTAGATTCATCGAATTATCTTTTTTTTCATTCTCCTTATTACACTTGACAAAAAAACTATATGATGCTAGCTGACAGGGAACCTTAGAACTTTTTGATTTATGGTTTAAACTTTAACTCAAGGTTTGTTTCTGGTTTTGAGTCTACAAATATAAGGTGGTGGTTTAAAGATGATGACATTGTAAGATAATATAATGATCGGTATATTAAAATCAATGATCCCTAAACACCGGTTTGAGGTATATATACAAGAATACATAAATACAAACCTAAACCCAACATGGGCCGAGACTACATAACCCAACATGGGCCGACTACACTTAAGCCTGCTAACACTCCCAGCAGTTGGAGTGGGAGTACAACAACACTCAAACTGTTTCGAAACTCATCAAACAATGCGAAGGTAATCCTTAGTAAATATATCCGCATACTGAAACCGAGAAGGGACATGTAAAACACGAACCTGCCCAGTAGCAATCAAATCTCTAACAAAATGAATATCAATCTCGATGTGTTTGGTACGCTGATGTTGAACCGGATTACAAGACAAGTACACAGCACTCACGTTATCACAATACACAATAGTGGCTGAAGATAACGGAGTATGAAGCTCACGAAGTAAATTCCGAATCCAACATGTCTCAGCAACAGCATTGGCAACACCACGATACTCAGCCTCAGCACTGGAACGAGAAAGCGTCGGTTGACGTTTAGAGGACCATGATAGTAAGTTGTTACAAAAAAAAACACAATATCCGGAAGTAGACCGTCGAGTAGTTGGGCAACCAGCCCAATCAGCATCCGAATATGCAATCAACGAGTCAGTAGTAGATGAAAATAACTGTAAACCATAGTCCAAAGTCCCCTGAACATATCGCAAAATCCGCTTAAGAGCAGAGAAGTGCGGCTCACGTGGATCATGCATAAAAAGACAAACCTGTTGCACTGCATACGTAATGTCAGGTCTAGTAAATGTGAGATACTGAAGGGAACCTGCAAGACTCCGGTATAACGTGGGATCATCAACCGGAGTACCACCAGCACCCAACTTGGACTCACTATCAACAGGAGTCCGAGAAGGGTTACATCCAACCATATGTGCACGCTCTAAAACCTCCATAGCATACTTACGCTGTGACAAAAACATCCCAGAGGAGTCACGCGTAACCGAAATACCCAAAAAATAATTAAGAGCACCTAAATCAGTCATAGAGAACTCTCGATGTAAAGAAGATATAATCTGCTGTAACAAACGATCAGATGAAGCAGTAAGAACAATATCATCCACATAAAGCAACAAGAATGCAGTATCAGCACCCTGCCTATAAATGAACAAGGAAGAGTCACACCGACTAGAACTAAACCCAACAGTAGTAATATATGAAGCAAACCGTTGAAACCATGCTCGAGGGGCCTGCTTAAGACCATAAAGAGACCGCTGCAATAAACAAACATAATCAGGATGCACAGGATCCCGAAAACCGGGAGGCTGATGCATATAAACAGTCTCAGCTAAATCACCATGTAAAAATGCATTCTTGACATCAAGCTGATGAATAGGCCAATGACGAGAAATGGCTAGACTAAGCACAGTGCGAATAGTGCCCGGTTTAACAACCGGACTAAAGGTCTCATCAACATCAACACCCTCAACCTGTGTGCTACCATTGGCAACAAGACGTGCCTTATACCGACTAAGGGTGCCATCAGCCAAATACTTATGACGAAACAACCACATACAACGAACAACATTGGCACCCTCAGGCCGAGGTACATTAGTCCAAGTTTTATTTTTAATAAGTGCATTATACTCATCATACATAGCATTGCGCCAATTGGGATCATTAAGAGCATCCTTATACGATCGAGGTAAAGGAGAAATAGTAGACACATGACCAGCATACTTAGGATTAGGACGAGTAATCCCGACACGAGAACGAGTGACCATGGGATGAGTAGATACGGTAGGTTGGTTAGTGATTGGAGGTGTAGGAACAACAATAGGTGGTGGAGAAGGCATAGGCGGGGAAGGTGGTGTAGGTGGTGTAGATGGTGATGACGGTGTAACTGGTGTTGGTGATGTAGGTGGTTCAGTTGGTGTAGTGGGTATCGGGTCCAAATTTGGACCAATGGGTGTGGTACGGATAATGGTGGAAATTAGATCGGAAGAATCTTCCAAAAAATCATAGGAGGGAGGAGGCAAGGATTTATGTGTTTGATACGGAAAAACGGTTTCATCAAATGTAACATGACGGGAAATGATAATTTTATTGGTGTTAAGGTCAAGACAACGGTAGCCAAAATGGTTGGCAACGTGCCCCAGAAAGATTGAAGGGGTGGCACGGGGACCTAATTTATGATTAGTATCAATATGTGGGTAACAAAGGCATCCAAAAACACGAAGGACACTATAATCGGGTTTGGCACCAAAAAGACGGGTAAAAGGTGTCTCATTATTAATGGCACGAGAAGGTAATATATTCAATAAGTAAACAGCCATATTAAGTGCCTCAGTCCAATAATTAGGTGGTAAATGCGCTTGAAATAATAAGGTACGAATAAGGTTATTAAGTGTACGTATCATACGTTCAGATTTACCATTTTGTTGAGAGGTGCGAGGACAAGAAAATCTAAACTGAATGCCATTAGTTGAAAATAAGGTATGAAAAGCATGATTATCAAACTCACCACCATGATCACATTGAAACGATTTAATTTCACACTTAAACTGAGTACGAACATAACTACGAAACAACTGAAATTTAGACAAAACATCAGATTTATTGATTAACGGATAAACCCAAACATACTGAGAATAATGATCCAAAAATAAAACATAATACTTGAAACCAGAAAGACTCGGAATTGGGGAGGTCCACAAATCCGAGTGAACAATATCAAAACAGGAAGTAACAGAACTAGACGAACTAACAAATGGAAGCTTCACATGTTTGCCAAGCTGACAAGCATGACAAAGAACGGGAAGCTTCTCTTTATTACAAGAAATAGAATCACTAGACACAAGACGACGTAACACTTCACTTCCTGGATGTCCAAGTCGTTGATGCCGCACGATATCTTGACGGTAAGAAAAGCTTGAGGTATAGTGGAGGGCTTCGTAACAGGATAGAGATCACCCGTGCTATCACAGCGGAGGAGCACCCGTCGAGTTAGGAAGTCCTTCACAGAAAAACCAAAAGGGTCAAACTCAACAGTACAAGAATTGTCACGAACAAACTGACGAACGGAAATTAAGTTTTTGACAATATTGGGAGTGATTAAAACATTATTTAAACGAAGTGGACGAAAAGGGGTAGACAGAACACTATGCTGGTTTATAGATAGTGATGGTGCTTAATGGTTATGGTGCCTATCGGTTGATGATGGTGGTTAGCTAATGTGCTGATTTTAATGTAGGTGGGATGGTAGGACTGAATTGAGTGAAGAAGATAGAGAGTGTGCGATTTTGTTCACGGGTTTGGTATCAACTTAATCCGAATACGGCTCATTTATTAATCATGTACTAAACGTGACCCATGTAACTTGTGTAAGTAAATGGGTCAAGCAATTTATGAGGTTGAATAGTATAGTGATTCTATTTGGTAGTCTAGTTCTTCCATGATTCAGAAAATGATAATAAAGAGGTATTTTCACTCGCTTGTTGTAGTGGGTGCGAAAATAATATTTTGTAAAAGTTATCATTTACGGCGAGATTCAGTATTGTTTTTGTTGTTGTTGTTGATTTATAGCTTTTAGCTTTCTCGTTAACTTAAACATGTTTAAATGAGATAATGTACGTGGAAAGTATTTATTTTTTTGTTTTCATTAATGCCCCCCGTTTATAAAATTGATTTTATAGGTACCAAAGGGCTTGTGTCCTAATGGTACCTAAGTTGTTTGTATGAGATGAGTTTAAGTCATGCCTAGAACATGTGAGATTGATTTGTGTTGTATATATATTGTCAGGTAATTAATTACCGTTTAACAAA
This sequence comes from Chrysanthemum makinoi, assembly GCA_910596185.1. Classification (NCBI taxonomy): domain Eukaryota; kingdom Viridiplantae; phylum Streptophyta; class Magnoliopsida; order Asterales; family Asteraceae; genus Chrysanthemum; species Chrysanthemum makinoi. Next base: position 44,113,458 of record OU343217.1, on the reverse strand, counting down.
AAATATTGTAAGTCACCCAAGTATGCATTTACTTTTGCTTCTTTTAATTTCGGCTAAATTTATAGCGAAAATCTACAAAATGACAAAAATGGAGCTAATATTGATATATTAAAGTAACCAAAATTAAAAAGCCATTGCGAGATATGAGTTATCTTGTTATTTGCACTTGATAATTTGATACGAGTACATAAAAGACATTCAAGTGAAGGGTAAATTTGTTATCTTTCATTTCGGTTATCATGAATATGTGATTTAGGGAGTGTTTGGGACTGCTTGTTAACACAATAATGCTTATATCTATCTGATTGTTTGCAAGTGAAATAAGCAATTGTTTATTCCAAAAAGCTTATTTCAAAAGGCAATAAGCACATAAGCAGGTTTTGTAAGTAATCATGGTCTCATAGGGTGAAATGTGACCTGAACAATTGTTAAAACTTAAAACATCATGTGGTATAAAGTTTTGAAGTCAATTAGTTATGTACGTATTCTAGGAAAAAAGCTGAAGTGAAAAGAGCTGTTTACTTTGTGACAATTGGGCAGAGATTGAATATTTCGTCTTCGAGAGAATCTGCTTCAGATGAATTTAACTGCAACTACCGAAGACAAGAAGACCATCTCCATCTTTACTACACGTGGAGCAATCATGCATCTCCTTTTCATTTGTTGCGCTCAATTTAGCAACAAATAACTTTAAAGAAAAACAGTGCATCTGCCATAGGGGATTCGGGAGGGTGTATAAAGGAATTATCCCGTATGGAACAACTCGTCGTACCTATGCTATTAAACGTTTTCATTCCTTGTCCGATCAAGGAGCACCTGATTTTTGGGTCGAAGTTGAGATGCTTTCAAGGCTGCGTCATTGTAACTTAGTGTCTTTGATTGGTTATTGCAATGATGGGAAAGAGATGGCTCGTGTTTATGAATATATGCATAATGGAACCCTTTCGGATCATCTTCATAAAAAGGTACACCATTGACTTGGTCACAACAGCTCAAGATATGCTTAGGAGCTGCTCGTGGACTTGACTACCTTCACACGGGAACTGGCAAAAAACATGGAGTCACACACCGTGAAGTGAAAACATCCAATATCTTGCTGGATCAAAACTTTGCTGCCAAGATTGCTGACTTCGGATTAGCTAAAATAGGACCAATAAATCAGGCACTTACATATATTAGCACGGTAGTCAAAGGCACCTTTGGGTATATGGATCCAAGTTTTTTCTACACAGGTAGATTAACAAGAAAATCTGATGTGTATGCCTTTGGGGTTGTTTTGCTTTAGGTGTTGTGTCGTAGGCCCGCTCTGGATGAGGGTTTAGCAGTATGGGCTCAAGATCGTATTAAACAAGGGAAAGTTTCTCAAATTATCGATCCTAATTTAAAGGACCACATTTCAAGGAGTTCTTTGAAGGATTTTCTCGCATAGCGGTTCGATGTGTGCTTAGTCATCCAAATCAGCGGCCAACGATGAGTAAGATTTTTGGCTGTCTTGACCTTGCAATGTCAATCCAAAAAAGAAAATATTTTTCTCCTCAAAGAGGGATCCTCACAAGAAAATTATGGTCAATTAAAAAGAACCTGAAGGCTATTTTGAATTTAATAGCCGGGTGGCAACTCTTACACCTGAAAGTAAAGGAACAAATGGTGAGATTGTTAGCATACGAGTTCCTACTCTTGTAACTGATCCTCCGGAAGGACAAGATGCTAATTATGATCCACTGCCTGCAATACATGGATTTCAGATTTTTGGGGATGCTTTTCCTGGAGGAAAATTACCAGCAATTGGCTACTGTATTAATGGTGTTCATTATTTATCAGTTGGTACTATTAGATACTTGAAAGGTACAACTAATCCATCATACACTGTTTCATTGGGTGACATAGGTACCTACCTTTGCATAGATGCTCTACCCCTGGATGAAAATGGACGAATAGGTAACCTTTTTACTTGCTTTGCCAACAAAGGACTTATTATCACCCATGCTTCACAGTGATGGGAAAGGTTTAAACTCTAAGACTTCTGCTTGCCTTATGGGTAGTCCACAAACTTCCTTAGGAAGTAGCATCCGATATATCCACAGTAAATTACATAGATTGTACTACTCTAGATTCCATTCAAGATACATTCATCAATCCGGGTCAAAATTATGCCCATACATTACTCTAATATGTTACTAGCTTACAATGTGATAAACACCTTTAACCAGTCATTCTGGACCTGTCTCTGTCATGAGATTGGGTTTACCTTTCGGTTGAGGTTTTTAAGCTGAATGATTCTACAAAAAAATGGGAGAAGTTAGAGGGTTTTGGAAGGCACATGATATATTACACTATGTTTCTGGTAAGAAGCCAAATCTCGACATATGGAGAACAAGATCTACTATCCACACTTCCGTTCCAAGAAGAAGATATTGTTCTGTTCAATTGAATTATGGGAGTGTCACTAACTCACAATGGCTTTAAACAAGATGTCGGCGAACAAGTATTTATCAACCTGACGCCTCTCATATTTGGATTGAATTGGTCCAAGGCTGGCTAGTCCCGTTACTCATTAGTATCATTGTTACTTTGTGTTGTATCCTCTTATTGTATCTTTTCAATTAATATCTATTTTAGGAAGTTTCTCAGCCTATAAGAATTAAACCTAATTAGATAATCCTTATGATTTTTTTGCTCAACTTATCTTGTTCTTTCTCTAGGCAATTGTACAAGTACTAAAAGCATACACTAATACAAATTATGCTTACAGTTTCGACTTTTCTGCCATATTTAGTTTGCATACAAGTCCATGTGTTAGGTATTGTAGTTTTTATCTTACTTCCTACATGTTAGATTAGATATAATTGATTATGGGTTTGCCAAAACATATGGTGCATACTATAGTATTCGTCCTACAGGAAATAAGATTAAGGTTGTCGTTAGGTGTGGTGTTTGATTATTGTCAACCACGAGAATTTTTCATGTAAATATTGATGTTGGTCCTAGTTTCTCTTGTCGAGTTTTCTCATGTGAATATCAGAATATTAATGCCGGGTCCTTTTCATTTGTTGCCCCACCTTTTGCACAAAAAAATGACCAACTTTTTAAGTTTGTCATTTAATGTAGTCTTTGCTAGCGAAACGGACAGGTTTGGCGGTTGCGTTAATGAGTCAAAATGGCCAAATGGGTTCAGCTCATAACGGGCCACTTTGAAACCAGGTAAAATGGGTTCGGGTCAAATCGGTCATTTTTTGACAGTAAAAACGACTAACAAGGCTTTTTTTTTTTTTTTTTTTTTTTTTTTTTTTTTTTTTTTAGTGAAGGCTGTTATGATTTCTCGCCATTTACACCTGTTCAATTCAATCATGTGGTACAAAAAGGTTGATGCAAACTTATTAGAGATTCTCGCCATTTACACCTGTTCAATTCAATCATGTGGTACAAAAAGGTTGATGCAAACTTATTAGAGATTGGTCTTTGTATTTTTGGAGGCGAAATGCCTTGAGCGGAGCGTTTTTCTCATGCATATTGTCCGAGTTTTTCCCACAGATTGTTGTACATGTATGCTAATCCAATTCCATTATTGCCAGCAAAATAATACAAAAAATGTTTGAATAAACACATTTGTCAGTCAGATTCCTTATTGAACTGATCCAACATAAGCTGGTTTCGGAATATTTGTTTATATTTGTGCTAGCCATTTCATCGAACATCTTTCGAGTAGACAATTTTGTTGGGATTTATAATTCTAGTTAACCATTTAAGTACGAGTACACAGCGGATAATGGATCTACTTTAGCAATTATGATTAACACATATAACAAACAAATAGATGTAAAAGGGAAACAATAAAATTAACCCTCGAAGCAACAACAAATGAAACTAGTGATTAAAACAATCACCTCTACGAGTGCTCACACAAACATGTCAAACAAATACGCCCGGAGTGCTAGCCGTATCACACGTATACCCAAAATGTAGGGTATATACCGCAATAACGAACACCAACGGATATGCTTAATCTCTGAAAGGCGTGTGAACACTTTCAGATCGAATCAATTTGGCGGTTCTACCAAATTATTCAATCGGATACAATTCAGAGTTGAGAATTTTCTGTATGTTTGTGTCTGAGATATAATGAACCGTTATCTGATAATGACCAAACAAGCCGTATATAACATGTTACGGGATAACTGCCAATGGCAGTTTTAGGGTTTCCAAGTTGTCAAGTTTTGTCCCTCAATTTCCGAAAATTAATCTCTGAGGAACAACACTTCAGCAGAATCAATGACTTCAGCAGAATCCATTGCATTTCAGCAGAAATACAACTTCAGCAGAATCCATTGAATTCGGCAGAAACACAACTTCAGCAGGAATTTTCGACCCCAGCCAGGGGCTCTGCCCCTTGGACCCTGCCAGGGGCTGCCGCCCCTTGGACCCTGCTACCAGGGGCGCTGCCCCCGGACCCCCGTCCCTTAGGGGCTTCGCCCCTAAGATCATAATAAGCTCAAGTAGGTGTGCACTCCGCACCTCCAAACCTAAATGATGTATTATCATGATAAAATTGGTCAAACAAGTTAATCCAATTACACTAAAATATCCAACATTCCTCCCCTATTTTAGTGCAATCCTTGATTAACTAAAACAAGTAATCTCAAACAATCAAACTTTTGCATAAATGAAATGTTGTGACGATTGAATTTCACATTAGTACATTACACATTCCAAATATTCGAATTTCAGGGTGTCGCTTAGGATTGAACCACGGGAATTCAATATGAATACCCGAAGATAATGTACACAAAAGTTTACATACATAGTAGTTCTATCTTGACACATGTTTTACTAGCCTATGTCCTTATCCTTCATAAGCATGTCAAAGCCAAGTCCCAGCTTCTTGAAGCGGCTAAACTTCATGCTCATATAGGTAACTCTTTTAGTCTTGCACCTACAATGCAATTTGTCAAAAAAGCTATTAAGAATATATACATTCAACCTCCCTAACTTGTAGGTCTGAACACATACCTTGGGATGATTCTTCAAATGTGTTCCAATCTCTAGATATTAAGCCTTCCACATTGAATTCAGCACCTAGCGTCATACTAGATGGGAATTGGGTATCTTGATATCAGAGATTTCTGATGGACTTTAATCCCATCCATATAGCCGAATTTTTCACGAGATCTCTATTCAACCCTTTGGTTAAATGATCGGCTAAATTGTGTTGTGTTTTCACAAACACCACAGATATCACACCATTCGTGATAAGATCACGTAATATGCTATGTCTAACACCTATGTGTCTAGACTTCCCATTATATACTTGACTGTATGCCTTAGCCAAAGTAGCTTGACTATCACATCTGATAGAAATAGATGATATCGGTTTAGGCCACAATGGAATTTCATAAATTAAGTTCCTTAGCCATTCAGCTTCTTTACCAGCTGCTGCTAATGCCACAAACTCATATTCCATTGTTGAATCAGTTATGCAAGTTTGCTTCTTAGATGCCCAGCAAATGGCACCACCTCCAAGTAGGTATACCCAACCAGTTGTGGAAGAATGATCTTCCTGATTGGAAATCCAACTTGCATCTGAATAACCTTCAAGAACAGAAGGGAATCCAGTATAAGTCAAACCATAATCCATTGTACCTTTCAAGTACTGAAATACTCTATTAATTGCTCGCCAATGGATTAAACCTGGATTGTGAGTATATCTACTCAACTTTCCAACAGCAAAGGCTATATCAGGTCTAGTACTTATCATGGCATACATTAAAGATCCAATAGCCCTTGAATATTCAAGTTGATTCACAGCAACACCTTTGTTAGGCACAAGTTTTGTTGTGGGATCCATAGGAGTACCTATAGGAGAACAATCTTTCAGATTAAATTTATCCAACATCTTCTCAATATAATGTGATTGAGAGATAGTAATGCCATGTTCTCCACGTATGATCTTAATGCCAAGAATCACATCAGCCTCCCCCATGTCCTTCATCTCAAATTTAGAGGACAAGAACTCCTTAGTTGTATCAACTTGATCTTGGTCAGTACCAAAGATCAACATGTCATCAACATACAAGCAAATGATTACTCCTTTACCAAAAGCATCAAACTTGCTGTATACACACTTGTCTGCTTGGTTTAATGCAAAACCATTAGACAAGATAACATCATCAAATTTCGATGCCCTGCTTGGGAGCTTGATTCAAACCATAAAGAGATTTAACCAATTTACAAACCTTATTTTCGTTACGGGCATGACAAAACCTTTAGGTTGTCTTATGTAAATCTCTTCATCCAATTCACCATTCAGAAAGGCTGTTTTAACATCCATTTGGTGAATTACAAGATTATGTATAGCCGCAAGTGCTAACAATAATCTAATGGTGGTAATCCTAGCAACAGGAGCATAGGTATCAAAGAAATCAATACCTTCCTTTTGTCTAAAGCCTTGGATAACCAATCTGGCTTTATACTTGTCTATGCTTCCATCCACCTTCATCTTCCTTTTGAAGATCCATTTACTATTCAATGGTTTAAAACCAGGTGGTAAATCAGACGGTTTCCAAGTATTATTGTGCATAATAGAGTCGATCTCATCTTGGATTGCCTCTTTCCAAAATGCAGCATCCCTTGAAGCCATAGCTTCACTGTAGGTCCTAGGATCTTCATCAACATTGAAACAATATTGATATTGAAATTGAATTTCATTCCTTGATCCTTCGACCAGATATAGTTGGAAATCGCCACCAAAAGATTTGGTTTTCCTTGCTCTTACACTCCTTCTAGGCTCAGAAGGCTCAGGAGGAGAAACAGTCACTTGGTCAGATGCACCAAAGTTACTAGAACTTGCAGTCATGTCTGCAGGTTTAGGTAAAGATGTAAACCTATCCTCATTGCCAAAATCAGCATCTCGTGACTCAATAACAGAGTGCACGGATACATAATCATTAGGTTCTATGACATAGAATCTATAGCACTTAGAATTCTCAGGATAGCCAGTGAATACACAATCTATACCTCTTTGACCTATATTATTTATTTTAGGATCAGTCAATCTTACCACAGCTCTACAGCCCCAAACTCTGAGATAACTCAGCTTTGGTGCCTTTTTATACCAAAGTTCATAAGGGGTTATCTTGTTCCTTTTATTAGGAACTCTATTTAATAGATAACAAGCTGTCAACATAGCCTCACCCCAAAATCCATCACTTAGGCCAGAATAGCATATCATGGAATTAACCATTTCTTTTAATGTCCTATTCTTTCTTTCAGATATACCATTTTGTTGTGGTGTATATGGAGCAGTGGTCTGATGTATTATACCAGTAGATTGAAAATAAACTGGATCATAATACTCACCTCCCCTATCAGTGCGAAGTGTTTTAATCTTCACACCATGATAAAGCTCTACTTCCTCTTTATAAATTTTAAACTTATCAAGAGCTTCATCTTTTGTATGACACAAGTAAACATAGCAATATCTAGTAGCATCATCAATAAAAGTAACTACATACTTTTTATTACCAAGTGATGGAGTTGAATGAAAATCACACAAATCACTGTGTATAAGTTCTAATACCTTAGTATCTCTAATGACATTTTTGGTGAAAGGTTGTCTAGTTATCTTAGTCAACACACAAGTTTTACACTTTTCACCATTCAATTCAAAAGCAGGTATTAGACTCATTTTTGACATGTCTATCATTCTCTTGTAATGTACGTGTCCTAGTCTAGCATGCCATAATTCAGATTTACCACAATTATTGCTAGAACTAGTAGAAGCCATGCAAACAGAATTATTAAGAAACGAAACATCCAAATTTAATTTAAACATGCCATTCAAATATCCAAAGCCAATAAAGGTTCCATGTCTAGACAATATGTACTTGTTGCTTTCCAAGACTTGCTTGTAGCCACAATTATTTAATACAATACCAGATACTAAGTTCTTACGAATTCCAGGTACATAAACAACATTGTTTAAAAGTAAAGAGTTTCCAGAAGTAAAAACTAGATTAACAAATCCTAGTCCTTTAATCGGTTCAGTTGCAACATTGCCCATCTTTAATAAAGATCCATCTTCAATTGGCTTAAAGTCCTTGAACCATTGAAGATTTTTGCATACATGACATGTTGCTCATGAATCCACCCACCATGATAAATCATCATCCTGTACATAGAATGTTTCAGAAATTATTGATACATAATAATTTTCAACAGAATGATCAGTAGGTACCAAAAACAAACCTGATTGCTTTCCAGGATCCTTGGATCCACTAGCACCAGCCTCGTTTTTTCCTTTACCTCCACCCTTAGACCTGCAATCTTTCTTAAAGTGTCCGGGTTTCCCACACTTCCAACAGGTCACCTTTGGTTTCTTATCAGAACCTTTGTTGTTATTGCTTTGCCACTTTCGTTTCCCTTTACCAGCCTTAGAGGATTCACCCTCCTCCACCATGTTCACAGAAGAACCAGCCATGGTTTTAATACCACCAACAGAACCCTTTTCCATATCACGTATGGATTGTTCAATTTGGAAATGACTTCCAAGTTCAACCAGATTCAATTCCTCTTTCTTATGTTTAAGATTGTTTTTAAAATCCTTCCAAGAGGGGGGCAGTTTATCTATGATACTAGAGACAGAAATTGATTCATCCATTTTCATATCATATTGTGCAAACTGTCCTAATATCCTTTGCAATTCGTGGTACTGTTCCATGACAGGCCTAGCGTCTACCATTTTATAGTTATTAAAATTACCAACTAGGAATTTCTTACTAGACGCATCTTCTGCCATGTATTTGGCTTCTAGGGTATCCCATAATTCTTTTGCAGACTCTACGTTTTGATAAATATCAAATAAGGAATCAGACATACCGTTAAGAATATGACCACGACATATGTAGTCTGCGTTTTCCCACTTAGAACGATTACGAGTCTGTTCCAGCGTTTCATTTTCAACAACCTCAGGGCACGGGGTACTCAGAACATATACCACTTTCAGATTCGTCAGATAAAAGTGCATCTTCTTTTGCCATCTACGAAAATCCTGCCCAGAAAACTTCTCCAACTTTGCAAACGTCTTGTTCAGATCTTTCACAGAATCAGGGTTCGTCATCTGAATTGATTCGATCTTTGTATTAACAAGTTCTAATACCTTAGTATCTCTAATGACATCTGAATTGATATTAACAAACAATCTTAAACATAACCAAGTGTCAAAGCTCAAAACCAGATCAAAACCAAAACAACTCAAACCTATGTGTTGTCCGAGATCCAGAAGGTACCCAAGATCCAAACTCAGTGTTGTCCGATATTGGGTAACACTGATTCTACCCGTTTCCTTCTTCTGTCCGTGAACGCACAAAACCTTTGGCTTCTTCTTTAACCTGTGACTACTAGAACAGGAACTTAATACCTATTAACCACGCCTTGGATCGAGATGCAAGAAATAGGCTTCGAAGTGATAAAACGATAACCAAGAACCCTAGAGAAAGCTTGGTGTGATCGGTGGGATTAGAAGGGGAATTCCTGTGTGAATTGATGTGTGAGTCGTCCATATGGAGGTGGGTATGAGGGTGTTTATATTGTTGGATAATTTGGTCAAATTAAGTTTGAATGACAATTGATGGTCATTAAAGATACTAATGGAAATTAAATAAAAGGTTAATATTTGGTCAAATTAAACGACCGAATTAACACTGTAATCATGAGCCATTAGTAGGATTAATAAGGTTAATTAATCCGACCGTTCTCCTTCATCTCCTATATATAGTGAGTGATATCCTCACATATCAAATACCTCGAAAATACACACTCATTCCTCTCCTTTGTGTTACCGTTCATATATTTCTTGTGTATTCGGTTCGTAATAGAGGGAAGACACGATTTTGGTTCGCCTTGATAACCCGTTTGTGCTAACGGAGTTATCCGTTGTTGTTGTATCCTGGGAGATAGACGTTCACGATTCTCAAGCACCGTGGAGAGGACGAATCTGTCTTAAGATTGTTGTATATATTACGTGTATTGCTATTAGAGATAATTAAACAATAATATAAAACATGTTGCCATTAGAGACGTTTGTTAATATCATAAATGAAGTGACAAAATGAGGATGACTTTCACACATAACTTTAAAAAAACCGTTTCTACAAAATTAAAGTTATATTAGCAGCTTTTATTTTTCTTGGTCAAAGTATTTGTAAAAGGTTTATGGTGACATTTATATGAAATTGTATTTGCATGGAAAGGCTTTAGGACTCCTATGACACTATCATGTATTAACTAGCTGCTCGCCGTTTTGAACTCGTTAACGTGATATTGAATTTACGAATGTTTTGGAGTAGATTTTCTAAATTTAATTTGATATGCCATAAAAAAATCTGATGATTTTATCTCATGAGGAATACAAAATCAGGTTTGAACTTTTTGTTTATACAGGCATATATTTATTAATGAAATATATGTGCATGATGATAAGTGTTAGTAAATTACATTTGAGTAATTAAGGGTGCTAAATGTTTTGAGTATGGACGTTATGCTTTTTATACATGTAGACAATATGGTTGACTAAATATGTACAAGTTTATGTGTGAGTTCATGTGTTCATTAGCAATTTACTGAACAAAATAGAAGGTAAGAAAAAAGGAAGTTATTGTTGTATATATTACGTGTATTGCTATTAGAGACAAACAAATCATAACATAAAACATAAAAGTGTAGAGAAACGATACCGTAAATCTTTCAATTGTTGAGACCCAAAAAACACAAGTAAAGAAAATGTTGAGGCCTGTGATGCTCACAGTTTCCTTAAGACAGATTCGTGCTCTCCACGGTGCTTGAGAATCGTGAACGTCTATCTCCCAGGATACAACAACAACGGATAACTCCGTTAGCACAAACGGGTTATAAAGGCGAACCAAAACCGTGCCTTCACTCTATTACAAACCGGACACACAAGGTCGGATGAATGTTAAACAAAATGGAGAGGAATGAGTTGTGTTTCTTGGTGTATGGAAATGAGAGGAGAGCTCTCAACTTATAGGAAATGGAATTGAAAGAAAACGGTCATAATTAATTAACAAAATTAATTTTACTAATTTCTCATGAATTAAAGTAAAACCACAAATTAATTTTATTTTCAATTCACATTAGTACACATGATGACAAACATCAATTTTCATTCAACTCCTTTGACCACATTTTCCAACAATCCCCCACATGAATGCAATTGATACAAAAAAAGCAAAATTCAAGACTCGATGATGTAATAGAGTTTTGCAGTTGATATTTGCATAGAATAGGTAGGTGTTACCCTTTGAACCTTCCCCCGTGAAATATACTTAGCCTCCTAGCAGCCAGTAGAACTTGATGTCTTTGAACTGTCCGCTGTTTGTGGAGACGACAATATACATTCACACAAATATCTCCTTGACACATTTTGGTTCTCATAGTTATGTTCGTTATGGTCATGAACATTAGCCTGGTTCTGCGAGAGCTGTTAAGAATTGCGCCCCCACAATTCCCTTAGAAGCGACCCCACTTCTCTCCCACATAGGTGATTCTCAATTAATCATTAAAAGCCATATGCTTAACCTCATATTGTCACTGTTATAGGAATGGACTAGGAAGTTTGCTAACTCCCTTAAATAAATGTGGAGTTTATTACTTCCCCACAATGACCTCAGTTTATACAAGTAGGTTGTCCTATTGAACCCAGATCTTGGGATCTCCAGTCAGCTGGGTTAGGTTTTCCTTCATATAAACTTTTCAAGGGCTTTAGTCACATCCCTCTTCACGATTTGCTAACTAACTCTCACATTTTGCTTTTCGCTAGCGGATCCGCAAAGTTATTCTATGACTTCATATTGTCAATAGGGATAATCCATGCTGAGAGTAGTTGTCGTATCAACATAATATGTTTATACAAATTTGAGTTCCGTTCAACTCTAAATATATCATGCTTCAGGCAATTCTTGAGTATTCCAACTAGGCAAGAACTTTATGTTTGTTGATGTCCTTTTGAACTCTAGCTTGGCCGGAATCCCCCACATGGAATTTATCTCAAGAATTTTGTAGAAAAGTTCTATATTTCAATGTACTAATCTTGTTTATAAGATTTTTTCTTACATGGATATGACATCAAGATCATTAGTAATTTTCACTTCACAAGTTTCATCTAGTGTATGCACACTTTTTGAATGTCTCGTGTTAATTATTTTCCATTTCATAATTAACAGATTCCAAATCTAGCATGCTATAGACCAAGGAATCAAGCGTATGACAGAAGATGCATCATTCTGATTACTCATAGCTTCATCTACTAACATTCTTCTTCTAGAAAAATCACCGCCTTAAACCACACATGTTTTAGGAGGATCCCATAAGTTATATGTGTAAGTGTTACACTTATAACATGTCATTCCAATTCACTTGTGATTATATATATAATCACATTTAATCTCTTATCATTATATGATTATCACAATTCATTATGTGATTATAATCACATAAAATCAGTGTGTAATCATTTTACACAATCAAAATATGTCCAACTTAGCGAATGGACAATAACTTACATTGGATGACAATCACACCGTTCAAGTTAGTTACATAAACCAACGTAATTCGTTGTCATCTATATGTGTGTTCGTTATTGACATTTCACAATGTCCTACACGGTTATATTCAACACATAGTCATTTCTTACATATGACAAACCGTTCGATTATTAGCAATATGAGTTTAACAACTCTTGACGATTATTCATCTTTCTTGAATAACAAGTAGTTTGATTATTCGCAACAATATTCACAACAGAATATTTGAAACATCCAAACTTCCAGTACTCGATACAAAATCGAGCGACTTGTTTATTCTCATGTTACAAAATTAGTTGCACAAAACCGCACCAAACAACTTTAAATAGGCACTACTTTGCCACAATATTTTGCACCAAATGAAACAAACAATTTTGCGTTTAACATTGTACAAAATATCATATAATTTTGTATTATAACAACCAAAAATGTATCCAATCAACACAAATATCAGCACAAAAAATATCGCTTGGAAAAAATGTTGTGCTAAAATACAAACTGCAATCATTTGATTTTTTCGTTTAAGCTCAACATTTTTTTTTCCAAAACCAAGTTTAAGATGTTTAATTGTTACCTAATCAACAAAAAAAAAATTGTGCAAAACTCATTTGTTTACTATGAGAAAAACACATTTTCTCGCAACAATGCACATGAGATATCAACCTATTCAAAATGAATTTCTGTATCAAAATAGAAATTGCGATTGAATGGCTCATCAATTTAAGCTCAAACTTTCTACAAATCAAGCATAAGGTCTTAGCCACACAAATAAATTTGGCTCCAAAATTATTTGTTTACTATGCGAACGATGCATTTTCTCATGATTTCACAACTGTGATAGCGCGTGTTTGGAGTCCAAGTAACACCAATATTCGCATTCCGCAAGAATGAGTTATATCCCAATATCCGATAATGAAATCAATACTAGTTACATAAACCAGTATCACAACAATATTTCATCCAACACACTTCGAAAACTCTATTATTTATCGCAAGAAATGTTTTTCCGAAACATTAAACAACCACTTGATGTTTATCTAATAAGACGCATCTTGTTTCTTCTATGGCAAATTAAAAGACCAAAACCAAATTATATGTGATTGTCAAAACACATTTGTAGGTGTGAGAAATAAAGATTCTTTCAATGTTATACACCTACAATTGTGTATAACCTTTATCCCAAAAACAATTCACACTAATTTATTTGCAATCATTATCAAGCGAACGCACCTCATTGTTTTCAAATACCATTTAAGGAAAAATTAAATATGCACGAAAACCGTTATTCAAGCAATCATTCACATTTAATATATTAGATGATAATCATCAACACATATTAATACAAATAAAAAATGTAAAATATGCATAAGTAGATAACGGTTTTTTTTTTAAATAATAAAGTTTCATAAACAAGTGAACGCACCTCACTGTTTTCCTTATTTGTTGCCTCTTATTACGTTCAATAAATAACTAATGGTCACTTAAATTTATACATAAACTTGTAAATGTATAGTCGACCATATTGTCGACATGTTTTCATCGAGCATAAATTTCAACAGTTGTAGTTCCTACTTAGCACAACCGGTTCAAAGTTAGGCAATGTCAATAGGTAGAACAAAACAAAATTTCTTAATATCATTATTTATTCCATTTATTTTTCTTAAACACCATACAAAAACTGTCCAAGCAATCTATACCCAATTACTCACATATGACCGTTATTATCATTAACATTTAAATTCCCTTTAAAGGATATTAACTATGCAAGAATATTGTTACATTTGGTCACGTTTGCTTTAAAAAGGGTTTGAACAATACCTTAATATTGTATTCCACAAATCAAGATAACTTCAAAGAAGTTAAGAACCCTTAGTGCAATTAACCAATTATGGTCATACAATGTTAGTTTTCCTCTAAAAACCAATTACAATCGTAAGCAAGTAAAGGAGTAACAACAAATATATTGTCACTGCAATTTACCTTAAACTATTGAAATCAGTTGCAAAAACATAAATGCCTAGCCAAAGTCATTTATAAGACAATATAGGATAACAATTTATTTCTCTAGAATGTTAACTGAGACAAATATATATCTACTTATTTACCATTCCTCATTGCAATGACTCACAGTAAACACAATATTTCCTATTAATCACCCAATATCTTCAATGTGAGTTACACACTAATTGTTTAAAAAAACAAAACTAAACAATTTTATAGACAAAACAATATTTTATGTTAACGTGTTGCTACAGAATTGACCCTACTAGCAATACGAAAAAAGTCTGTCTTAAGATTGTTGTATATATTAAGTGTATTGCTATTAGAGACAAATAAACCATAACATAAAACATAAAAGTGTTGAGAAACGATACCGTAAATCTTTGAATTGTTGAGACACAAAAAACACAAGTAAAGAAAATGTTGAGGCCTGTGATGCTCACAGTTTCCTTAAGACAGATTCCTGCTCTCCACGGTGCTTGAGAATCGTGAACGTCTATCTCCCAGGATACAACAACAACGGATAACTCCGTTAACACAAACGGGTTATCAAGGCGAACCAAAACCGTGCCTTCACTCTATTACGAACCGGACACACAAGGTCGGATGAATGTTAAACAAAATGGAGAGGAATAAGTTGTGTTTCTTGGTGTATGGAAATGAGAGGAGAGCTCTCAACTTATAGGAAATGGAATTGAAAGAAAACGGTCATAATTAATTAACAAAATTAATTTTACTAATTTCTCATGAATTAAAATAAAATCACAAATTAATTTTATTTTCAATTAACATTAGTACACATGATGACAAACATCAATTGTCATTCAACTCCTTTGACCACATTTTCCAACAGTTATGAGGCTTCAGGCTTGTTAATTGTTTCTGAAACTTCATTATTTGTCATACCGTTCTACACATTATCTTATTTCATTGTATTGAAATTAACTTGTATTAACAATTTAACATTGATGAGTGTTATCTAGTCGTTACTTGTGAATGACTTGGTGAGCCATTCTATCACATACTTTAGTTTAGAAAATCTATACTTTTTCGGACTATCTAGTCACTATTTTCTTGAAAAAATTACACGTGAGTTATTTGGTTGTGAAACATTTTGGACCGTTGGTGTTTCGATATAATTTGAGGGTATCCTAACCAGTTTCGTAGATTACTTACTTATGCAACCATATAACGGAAGGACCGAAGGAGTACAAATATAAGTGGTTACATACTTATGCTTTTTCTTGATTTGTGTCAAAATGAACATTAAACTTCCCGTGCTTCAAAATTTCTCTCGAAACAACCCCTTTCGTTTAAGATCTTGTGGAGATCTTAGTGTTTCCCGATACGAAGAGTTATGCACAATTCGTATGACAAAGCATTTGTTGGAAAATTTAGTGCACTTGTGGGAATAGTTCACACCTTGTAATGGGTTAGGAGGTACGGAGTGTACACCCATAAGGTCCATGAACACCCTGACTCTTGTAGTGGTTTGTATTGGTAGTGCTTGGTGAAAGTACTGTTGTGGTTACCACTGATTATCAGTGTTTCCACTGAAGCAGTACTTCCACTGGATCAATGTTTCCACCGAAGTGGTGTTTCCCTTGAAGTGGTGTTTCACTTAAGTAGTGTTTACACTCAAGCGTTGGTGTTCCACTGAAGCAGTGTAACCAGCGATAGCACTATGAAAGTACTTGATGAAAGTCTGAAACTTGTAACGGTTTTTGACCTATTCAAGTGGCAGTTTCAACTGCTTAATGACCACGTTTAATTGGTCATGTAACCACTAACGGCTATAATGGGGATAATTATGAGGCTATTAATGGGCCGATTAGTACTCATAATTCCATTGGACTAGCTAAGAGTAACCTCCTATAAATAGGAGATGTGAATATGCATGAAGAAAATACAGAGAAAGCACTAAACACTTATAAGCGAAAGGGTTATAGAATTGTGCCTAATTCTCTAACTGCATTTGGTCTTATCCCAAGTAGATATTCGTGATACCCAGGCATTAGGGTCGAATAGTTTACTTTGGAAAGTGATCACACGATTCCAAGTGATATCCGGTAACCACCAAGTGGTATTTGTTTCTGCTGAATTGTTGCTTGTTTCTGCTGAATTGATTATCTAACCCTGTTCTGGGAGATAATACTCCAACAATCAAAGTAAACTATTTTGTGATAATCAATGGCAACTGCTGCAATGAAACACATGGCTTCAAACTTTGCCAAGCTTGACAAGTTTGAAGGGGTGGACTTTAGGAGGTGGCAGAAGAAGATGCACTTCTTGCTGTCAAGCATGAGTGTGGTGTATGTGCTAACCACACCTATTCATGATGATGGTGATGATGCTCTTGTGGAGCGGTCGGGAGGAGGAGCAAATGGGAGAATGATGACTACATATGCGAGAGGTCTTATTCGAATGGTATGTCGATTCTTTGTTTGATCTTTATCAGAACTTTGAATCTTCCAAAGAACTGTGGGATTCCTTGGATGCCAAATATATGGTTGAGGATGCATCAAGTAAGAAGTTCCTTGTTAGTAATTTCACAAATTACAAAATGACTGATTCAAGACCAGTTATGGAACAATACAATGAACTTCTTGGAATACTTGGAAGGTTTACACAACACCAAATGAACATGGATGAGGCTATCAAAGTCTCGTGTGTCATTGACAAACTCCCTCCTTCATGGAAAGATTTCAAGCATACCTTGAAACATATGAAGGAGGAGTTAAATCTTGTTGAGTTGGGCAGTCATCTGCACATTGAGGAATCTCTCAAGGTGCAGGATAATGACAAGACAAAGAGTGGCAATGCTACTTGGTGCATCTTTGTCAATATGGTGGTGCATAACAACTCCACCAGGTACAATGACAACAAAGGCAAACGCAAATATCATGATAACACAAGGGCAGATCCAAACAAGAAGGCAACACCTACTTGTTGGAAATGTGGCAAAACATGTCACATTAAAAGGGACTGCAAGGGTGTTAAAATTGGTGGTAAAGCCAATGGATCAGGCACTAATGGTTCAGGAGTGGTGGTTCACCAACTCACTTTGAAGGTCGAGAATATGTTTAATAAGTCTTTTCAGATTTATTATGTTACATATGTATCTGAATCTTTTATGTGCAGGATGATGATGTTGCGTGGTGGGTTGACTCTGGTGCAACAGTTCATGTGTGTAAAGATAGAAGGTGGTTCAAGACTTATGAGTCACCGAATGATGGTTCTATTCTTCACATGGGAAATGAGTCAACAGCCTTGGTGCATGGTCGTGGTTGTGTAGATCTTAGGTTTAGTTCTGGAAAGATTGTAACTTTGTTTAATGTTATTCATGTTCATGATATAAGGAAAAACTTGGTTTCAAGTAGTGTTTTGAATAATCATGGATATAAACAAGTTATTGAATCGGATAAATTTGTTCTTTCTAAATGTGGTGTTTTTATTGGTTTTGGTTATTTATGTAATCAAATGTTCAGGCTTAATATTACCACTGACAGTGTTATTTCAAGCTTTTGTGACCACATATGATCAGAGTGATTCTACCCTTTGGCATGCTAGACTTGGTCATGTTCACTATAAAAGAATGCAAGATATGTCTAGGGATGGTTTAATCCATGCTTTTGACATGGACACTGAAAAGTGTAAAACTTGCATGTTGACCAAGATAACCAAGAAACCCTTTCGGGGTGTTAGTCGTGAGACTAAGATCTTGGAGCTTATTCACAGTGACCTGTGTGATTTGTATGCCACTCCTTCTTTGGGGAATAAGAAGTACTTTGTGACATTTATTGATGATGCTTCTAGGTTTTGTTATGTTTATTTGTTATATACAAAGGATGAAGCATTAGATAAATTCAAAGTGTTTAAAACTGAAGTTGAATTACAACTTGGGTCTTTGATCAAAAGATTAAGGGCTGATAGGGGAGGTGAGTACATGGATACTCAGTACTTTCAGTCTGTTGGAATAATCCATGAAACGACTGCCCCTTATACTCCTCAGACAAAATGGTATTTCTGAAAGGAAAAACAGGGTGCTGAAGGAGATGGTTAATTCCATGTTGTCCTATTCAGGACTGAGTCAAGGGTTATGGGGTGAAGCTATGTTAACAGCTTGCTATTTATTAAATAGGGTTCCCAACAAAAGGAACAAGATTACCCCTTATGAACTCTGGACTAAAAGGAAACCCAACCTGAACTATCTCAGGGTCTAGGGTTGTAGGGCTGTTGTAAGACTCCCTGATCCAAAGCAAAAGACTTTGGGTGAAAGAGGCATTGATTGCATCTTTGTTGGATATGTTGAGCATTCCAAGGCTTTTAGGTTCTATGTTATTGAACCTAATGAATATGTTTCGGTTAACTCTATAATTGAATCAAGGGATGCAGACTTTGATGAGAATAGATTCTCATCAGTCCAAGACCAAGTCGAGAGGATTCCTAATGGAACTCTTGACACTGGTGTATCGAGAGGTCCCGATGATGAACCATCAGTGGTCCCGATGAGGTTGTGGTTCAACAAACTCGAACCTGCTCAGGGAAGAGCAAAAGGGTCAGGAATCCAAAATCATTTGGACACTGAGTTTCAACTATACTTAGTTGAAAGAACAAGGGATAAGGTCTCAGACCAATACTCCTATTGCTTCATTGTTGAGGATGATCCTAAGACATTTGAAGAAGCAATGAAGTCGAATATTGCTTTACGGAAAGAAGCAATCAATGATGAGATGGATTCCATCATAGGGAATAACACTTGGGTGTTGGTTGATCTACCTCCCGGTTGCAAACCTCTAGGTTGCAAATGGATTTTCAAGAAGAAAATGAAGGTAGATGGAACTATTGAAAAGTTCAAGGCTAGATTAGTTATTCAGGGCTTTAAACAAAAGTCGGGGATAGACTATTTTGATACTTATGCCCACGTGGCTCGATCAGTACCATAAGGCTGGCTGATTGCTATGGCATCTATTCACAATTTGATTATTCATCGGATGGATGTGAAGACAGCTTTCTTGAATGGTGAATTGGAAGAGGAGGTTTATATGAACCAACCTCAGGGCTTCATCTTGCATGGCAATGAAAACAAGGTGTGTAAACTGATTAAGTCTCTTTATGGACTTAAGCGGGCACCTAAGCAATGGCATCAAAAATTTGATGAAGTGGTTTTGTCTAGTGGTTATGTTCTTAATCAAGCTGAAAAATGTGTATATAGAAAATTTGATGAATCCGGTAAAGGAGTCATCATTTGTCTATATGTTGATGACATGTTGATCTTTGGCACTGATCAAAATCAGGTTGACTTGACAAAGGAATTTTTGTCATCAAGGTTCTCCATGAAAGACATGGGGAGGCTGATGTTATCCTTGGTATAAGGATTAAACATGAAAGTAAAAGAATTTCTATCTCTCGGTCTCATTAAATTGAGAAGGTCTTGAGGAAATTCAATTACTTTGATTGTACTACAGTGAGTACACCTATGGATACTTGTGAGAAGCTGATGCCTAATCATGGCAAGGTTGTATCTCAACTTGAGTACTCTAGGGTAATTGGCTGCTTGATGTATGCCATGACTTGTACAAGACCTAATATTGGTTTTGCAGTGGGAAAATTGAGCAGGTATACTAGTAATCCTAGTGCTCATCAGCAAGCAGTTCAAAGAGTATTGAAGTATTTGAAGAGAACTATGGATTATAGTCTCTCATATACTGGTTACCCATCAGTGTTGGAAGGTTACAGCGATGCAAGTTGGATCGATAACAGAAGACAATTAGTCTACCAGGTGGCTGGGTATTCCTACGTGGTGGAGGTGCAATTTCTTGGGCATCCAAGAAACAAACTTGCATCACCAGTTCAACAATGGAATCTGAATTTGTGGCTTTAGCAGTTGCTGGTAAAGAAGCTGAATGGTTGAAAAACTTGCTCCTTGAGATTCCATTGTGGCCTAAACCTATAGCACCTATTTCTATCCGGTGTGATAGTGCTGCTACATTGGCTAAGGCTTATAGCCAGATGTACAATGGTAAGTCTAGACACTTAGGTGTCAGACACAGCATGATTCGTGAGCTTATCATGAATGGGGTGGTATCTATAGAGTTTGTGAGATCTCAACAGAACTTAGCTGATCACTTGACGAAGGGTCTGTCTAGAGACTTGGTTATAAAGTCTGCTAAAGGGATGGGTTTAAGTCCAACTTAGTCATAGAATGCTAGGACACCCAACTCCCTCCTAAGAAAACTTGGGAGCTGAGTTCAATGTGGAAAGCTAAACATTGTGGATTTGGAGCACATGTTTTATATACATCCAAAGGTTGTGCTCAGAACCTGCTGAAAGGAGGATGAAGTCTTTACTTCTTAATGGTTATTTTTCTTTGAAAAAGTGCTTGGCAGGAGCATGAATAAAGAGGAACCACCTATGTAAATGTTGAAGTTTTGCGGCTTCAGGAAGCTTTGGACTTTTAGCTTTTACAACATTTATGAATTTGGATATGGACACATGGCTTGTATAGTGTCGGGAGTGATAAGTATTTGAAAAATTGTGTGTATTTTATCTTCAGGTATTCGAATGGGTTGAAGGGTTCAATTCTTAGAACACCCTGATTCTCGAATATTTGAAACGTGTAATTTACTAAGATGGAAATTCAATCCTCGGGACATTTTCATTTATGCACATGTTTTGCTTGATGTTTATTTTCATGCAAAGGAAGTGAACTAAATTTGGGGAGGATTGTTGGAAAATTTAGTGCACTTGTGGGAATAGTTCACACCTTGTAATGGGTTAGGAGGTACGCAGTGTACACCCATAAGGTCCATGAACACCCTGACTCTTGTAGTGGTTTGTATTGGTAGTGCTTGGTGAGAGTACTGTTGTGGTTACCAGCTTGATTATCGGTGTTTCCACTGAAGCAGTATTTCCACTGAAGCAGTGTTTCCACTGAAGTGGTGTTTCCACTGAAGTGGTGTTTCACTGAAGTAGTGTTTACACTCAAGCGGTGGTGTTCCACGAAGCAGTGTAACCATTGATAGCACTATGAAAGTACTGATGAAAGTACTGAAACTTGTAACGGCTTTGACCTATTCAAGTGGCAGGTTTCAAGCTTAATGACCACGTTTTAATTGGTCATGTAACCACTAACGGCTATAATGGGGATAATTATGAGGCTATTAATGGGCCGATTAATACTCATAATTCCATTGGACTAGCTAAGAGTAACCTCCTATAAATAGGAGATGTGAATATGCATGAGACATACAGAGAAAGCACTAAACACTTATAAGCGAAAGGGTTATAGAATTGTGCCTAATTCTCTAACTGCATTTGGTCTTATCCCAAGTAGATATTCGTGATACCCAGGCATTAGGGTCGAATAGTTTACTTTGGAAAGTGATCACACGATTCCAAGTGATATCCGGTAACCACCAAGTGGTATTTGTTTCTGCTGAATTGTTGCTTGTTTCTGCTGAATTGATTATCTAACCCTGTTCTGGGAGATAATACTCCAACAACATTTTGGCTGCTGAAATTTTGTGAAGTACAGTTACTTTAAAGGTCTGTTTGTTTGCTTAAATTTTGTGCAAGAAATGTGAATTTAAAAGGTTGGTTTGGTTATATAAATGGAATCAAATTCTTTCTTGTGAATTTGTCCAAAACTAACTACGTACCTTTTTGAATATGTAATTTTAAGGGAAAATAGGTTGTAGTCTTATGGAATCATATTTAAAGATAAATCTTTAACTCGTAGTTATTTTTGAAAGTTTCTGAATCATTACGTAATGATGGAACAATAGAGTGCTTTAAGCATGTTGTTTGAAATTGTATTGCAGTACTGGTTTGTGTAACTAGTATTCATTTCATGACACGGATACTGAGATTAAACTCGTTCTTGTAAAGTACGATTTTTTGGTGTTATTTGGACTCCAAAATACTTGTTGTCACAACCGCATAGTCGTGGAAAATTTGATGTTCGCATGCTATACAAATGAGTTTTGCACCCAATTTTTTACAATGATTAGTAAATTGTGTTGTTTGGATGCGTATATTTAAGTTGTTTGGTACATCATTTTTTTGTTTGTTTTAATGCATATTTGATGTTCTGTGCGATGTTTGACGCAAAATTGTTTGTTTTATTTGGTGCAAAGTATTGTGACAAAGTAGTGCATGCCTATTTAAGTTTGTTTGGTGCGGTGTTGTTTAGCACTATGCAACTATTTTGTAATATGAGAATAAACAAGTCGCTCGATTTTGTATCGAGTATTAGAAGTTTGGATGTTGCAAATATTCTGCCGTTGATATTGTTGTGAATAATCAAACTACTTGTTATTCTAGAAAGATGAATAATTGCCAAGACTTGTTACAACTCATATTGTTAATAATCAAACGGTTTGTCATATGTAAGAAATGATTATGTGTTGAATATAACCGTGTAGGACATTGTGAAATGTCAAGAAAGAACACACATATGACAACGAATTACGTTGGTTTATGTAACTAACTTGAACTGTGTGATTGTCATCCAATTTGAGCTATTATCCATTCACTAAGTTGGACATATTTTGATTGTGTAAAACGATTACACATTGATTTTATGTGATTATAATCAGATAATAAATTGTGATAATCATATAATGATAAGAGATTAAATGTGCTTATATATAATCACAAGTGAATTGGAATGGCATGTTATAAGTGTAGGACTTACACATATAACTTATGGGATCCTCCTAAAACATGTGTGGTTTAAGGTGGTGATTTGTCTAAAAGAAGAATGTTAGTAGATTAAGCTATGAGTAATTAGAATGATGCATCTTCTGTCATACGCTTGATTCCTTGATCTATAGCATGCTAGATTTGGAATCTGTTAATTATGATACGGAAAATAATTAACATAAGACATTCAAAAAGTTTGCATACACTAGTATGAAACTTGTGAAGTGACAAATCACTAAAGATGATGTCAAATCCATGTAAAAAAAATCTTGTAAACAAGATTAATACATTGAAAGAGAGAACCCTTCTACAAAATTCTTGAGATAAATTCCATGTGGGGGATTCCGGCCTAGCTAGAGTTCAAAAGAACGTCAACAAACATGAAGTACTTGCCTAGTTGGAATACTCAAGAATTACCTAGAGCATGATATATTTAGAGTTTCACGAAACTCAATTCATGAAAACATATAATGTCGATACGACAACTACTCTCAGCATGGGTTATCCGTATTGACAATATGAAGTCATAGAATAACTTTGCGGATCCGCATGTGAAAAGCTAAATGTGAGAGTTAGTTAGCAAGTCGTGAAGAGGAATGTTTCTAAAGCCCTTGAAAAGTTTATATGAAGGAAAACCTAACCCAGCTGACTGGAGATCCCAAGATCTGGGTTCAATAGGACAACCTACTTTTATAAAGCTGAGGTCCTGTGGGGATTAATAAACTCCACATTTATTTAAGGGAGTTAGCAAACTTCCTGGTCCATTCCTATAACAGTGACAATATGAGGTTAAGCATATGGCTTTTAATGATTAATCGAGAATCACCTATGTGAGAGAGAAGTGGGGTCGCTTCTAAGGGAATTGTGGGGCATAATTCTTAACTGACTCTCGCAGAACAGAGCTAATGTACATGACCATAACGAACATAACTATGAGAACCAAAAAGTGTCAAGGAGATATTTGTGTGAATATATATTGTCGTCTCCACAAGCGGACGAGGGCAGTTCAAAGACATCGAGTTCTACTGGCTGCTAGGAGGCTAAGTATATTTCACGAGGGAAGGTTCAAAGGGTAACACCTACCTATCCTATGCAAATTTTAACTGCAAAACTCTATTACAACATCGAGTCGTTGAAATTTGTTTCCTTGTATCAATTTCATTCATGTGGGGGATTTTTGGATAATTTGGTCAAATTAAGTTTGAATGACAATTGATGGTCATTAAAGATACTAATGGAAATTAAATAAAAGGTTAATATTTGGTCAAATTAAACGACCGAATTAACATTGTAATCATGAGCCATTAGTAGGATTAATAAGGTTAATTAATCCGACCGTTATCCTTCATCTCCTATATATAGTGAGTGATATCCTCACATATCAAATACCCCGAAAATACACACTCATTCCTCTCCTTTGTGTTACCGTTCATATATTTCTTGTGTATTCGGTTTGTAATAGAGGGAAGACACGATTTTGGTTCGCCTTGATAACCCGTTTGTGCTAACGGAGTTATCCGTTGTTGTTGTATCCTGGGAGATAGACGTTCACAATTCTCAAGCACCGTGGAGAGGACGAATTTGTCTTAAGGAAACTGTGAGCATAACAAGCCTCAACATTTTCCTTGTTTGTGTTTTTGAATCTGAATGATCAACAGATTTACGGTATCATTTTTACACTTCATGTTTTATATTATTGTTTAATTATCTCTAATAGCAATACACGTAATATATACAACATATATACCCTCATAACCCTAGCTAATGCTAAGCTTCAAGGTTTAACTTAAACCTTATTACATAGCACTCCTAACCATATCACACTTCTCCTCTCCAACCCTTATCATCTCACAATGAATCTAGATAGAATATGCCCTTCCTAGACCCTCCCATAACCGGCCATAAGGATTAGGACAAGAAAAAGTTATGTCTAGTTCACTTTGTGTCCAAATGAGTGGCTTTTGAGCTTTACGTAAAACGTATTCTAATGTTTAATGTGTGTGGCCCCAATAGGCTCACACACCTTTAGTCCTACATAAGCTGTTCCAACTATCATCCAACAGCTCCCACTTGGGAGTTGGAGTAGCAGATAGCACAAATACCAACGACGAAAATGTATAGCAACGCTCTCACTCGCTATTTAAACTAAAGATGTTTGAGATATAGTTTCATAAATCATTCTCAGTAGCATGGTCATTTATGTCTTGCTTTCATCATTCTTTGTTATAGATACCGTTAAACCATGGATATGGATCTTAACTCATTCCATATAGTTTAACCATTTAGTTTCTTGTTATAGAATTTTAATTAGATATACCAAATGTAATTAAGAATCATCTTGCATCACCCTTTGGGTTCGACCAAACAATTATCTGATTAATTCTGGAGAGGGCCCATGGTATCTTTCTGCACATATCAAGTGGAGTAACAAATCCTTTGTTGACTACAAGTGTTGTGGATGCTTCTTCACATCACTCCGAAAAATAGCTTTTATAACTACCTTATTTAGGACAACGTTTGGCATATAATTACAAAAGTGATATCCACACATAACAGAGCTTGCTTGTATCTCAAGTTTAAGGATGACTTAACAAACCATTTCAACATTTTACTCATGACAAGGATCCAAAAGTAAATTTTTAAAAGTTGGGGTATCCAGTATGCATCCCTTATGAATACATATGAGTTTGGAGGGAACAATCCACATTATCATAAAATATAACCAAGACTCACATTTGCCTTGCATAACAATATTCCCATATCGTTAACCGACAATGGACATATTTAGAATGATAAATCATTTCATGGAATAAACATGCAATATGGAATAACAAATTATATGAATAAAATAACTAATACCTCGTATCTTTATTTATCAGAATATAAAATTGTCTTACAATTCCAAATTATCCAAATAATAATTATACACATATTTACATGAGACTAGTAGCTATTGTACTCTTGCCTTCGATTAGAACTTGTTTATGTGATTATACAACTTCGTGAATGTTTGAGACAACAACTAGTAATTGAATAACATAAGTTATTTTATAGAAACTGATATATGTATTGATTGAATTGTGTTGAATGAATTGTTTACAGAAACTTGTCCTATATATACTAATGAACCGGTGCCTTGCAGAAACGACATACCGATTCTCTAAAAGTCATAACCCTTCTAAACGTGTAATGTAACTAAACGGTTTATACCATTAATAAAAACCAAGCCCAAGTACAATTTCGGGTTTACATACTTTTTACATAAACATAATAATACATATATATATATACTAAACTACCCTTAATATTTTACTTCTATAACATTAAGGTCTATCATTCACCCCCTAATGTTATAGACGACAATCATGTCTTCTTTACTTGACTTTACAACAATGTAGGTTCATCGTAAGTTTCATAAATGAGATGTGCTTGTTTCTCCTTGTCTTTCTTCTTCCATTTGGTGCATTCGCGTGCAAAATGACCGAAGTCACCACATTCATAGCATCTCATTTTATTCTTGCTTTGTTCACCTTGCCTTGTATCTATTTCTCGTCCTTTTTCTACTTTGTTAAAGTTTCTTCCTCTTCCTTGATTGCTTGAACTTGCCAGCAAAAGTTTGTCTTGATAATTTTCTGGTTCATCTTGACTTTTGAGTCGTTCTTCGAAAGCAGTTAATCTTCCAACGGCTTCTTTAAACAGCATTTTATCTAAGTCTTGACATTGTTCAATAGATGCCACGATAGGTAGAAACCTCTTTGGAACAAAGTTAAGTAGTTTCCTTACTAGCACCTTATCTTCCAAAGTTTCACCAAGACCTTTAAACTTGGCCTTTATACTACTCAAAATTTTCTCCATAGTCGCTTACTTTTTCGTTTGGTTTCATCCTTAGCGTCTCTAGTTCATCCTCAAGGTTTGTAGTCGTGCTTTTTGAACAAGATTGGCTCCCAAATACTTGACTTTGATCGAGTCCCATACTTCCTTTGTAGTCGGGTATTGTGCAACTTGCATTAAAACATCTTGTGGCAATGTTTGAAAGATCATTGCCATTGATGTGTTTTCCTTCTTCTCATTTGTTGCTTCTCCTTCTTTTGCAACTATCGTTCCCCAAATACCATATGCCTTCAATACTGTCTTCATCATAATTGCCCATGTTGTGTAGTTTGTTTCGGTTAGTTTTAGACATTGAAATGCTATGTTTTGGTCACGAGTTGGTGTAGATGATTCTCCTTTAGTCATCTTTCTTGCTTTCTTACTTGCTTTCTTTCTTTCTTACTTGTGATCGTATGATCGGTTCGTACTTGCTTTGAAACACAATGGTTTCTCTTACTGGTCGAAACACTGAGGTTTCTCTTACGGGGTGAAACACAAAGGTTTCTTTTACGGGGTGAAACACTAATGTTTCTCTTACGGGGTGAAACACTAAGGTTTCTCTTACGGGGTGAAACACTAAAGTTTCGTTAAACACTAGGTTCCTTAAAAAAATGATAGGTTTCTTTCTTACTTCTTACTTTGTGAACCACAAGGGTTCAGTTACTTACTTGCTATTTTGTATTTGTAATCTAAAGTGAAAAGATTTTTTTATTTAGTTAAAAATACAAAACTGGATTTATCCTTACTTTCTTGGGATTATACCTTTTATTTTCTAATCAATAGAATAAATTAAAAAGAAAAATAAATAAATAATTTCTTTAAAGATGTCTGGTTCTTCTTCTTCCCCTTACTTTCCCCTTTCTCTAAAAAAAACCTAAATCTAATTTAAAGTAAAATCAAAAAAGGGAAAGACTCAAAGAAATACCAAAATTGCTCCTTCAATAATCAATGTCCGGTTCTAACCACTGTTTCTATGCTTCGATCTTCTTCAATCTTTGCTTAAATCATTCTTCAATTGCTTCCCAATTTGTCTTCAATTGGCGAAGTGGTTTACAATAAGAGTTTCTTCAATTGTTGGATGAAATAGGTAATCCTTCTTCCTTATTTTCTTTTCCTCAGATTCGATTATGAACCTCAGGAATTCGTTCTCCCTTGATCGATTAGCCTTGGGCTCTGATGCCAATTATTTTACTCTTGCTTTCAATTAGAACTTGTTTATGTGATTATACAACTTCCTGAATGTTTGGGACAGCAACTAGTAATTGAATAACATAAGTTATTTTATAGAAATTGATATATGTATTTATTGAATTTTGTTGAATGAATTGTTTACAGAAACTTGTCCTATAT
Organism: Chrysanthemum makinoi; assembly: GCA_910596185.1. Classification (NCBI taxonomy): domain Eukaryota; kingdom Viridiplantae; phylum Streptophyta; class Magnoliopsida; order Asterales; family Asteraceae; genus Chrysanthemum; species Chrysanthemum makinoi. Next base: position 44,084,938 of record OU343217.1, on the reverse strand, counting down.
ATACTAATGAATCGGTGCCTTGCAGAAACGACATACCGATTCTCTAAAAGTCATAACCCTTCTAAACGTTTTAACGTAACTAAACGGTTTATACCGTTAATAAAAACCCATCCCAAGTACAATTTCGGGTTTACAGACTTTTTACATAAACATAATAATATGTTAATACAAATAAGCAATAAAAACGTTTATTTATATTTTACGATCTTCTAATATTTTGTCGATAACAAACATAGAATCATTTTAACGAAACAAATAAAATACAAATGGTTTGAGCCAATAGTTTTCTAACACACTTACGTTTTCACATAAAACACTAAAACAAGTATAAGTGATTTTATGATTTAGTAATACATATGTATAACAACTAATGTTTACATATTGGGTGAATATATACATAACTAGTATGTATTATAATGTGTAATACAATTGGGTAGAAACTTAAGTATTTGAACCATTGACCAAATACATTGAATGTAGTTGGGTACAACCCAAAGTCCATGACCCATACCCATGGAGCTTGACCCATAACCCATTGCATGACATCATGCTTTTGTCATATATGGATACTATCCATGACCCATGGTTTTAATCCATGAACCATGGACTAGATGCATTGCATCTTGTAGATACATTGTATCTATTTGGATACCCATTATCCATAACCCATGACCCATGACCCAAAACCCATGTGCAAAAGGGAGCGTCCCACGGATCCTAATAATACACTGGACGATCCCTCAAGTGAGGGATCCGTGGAACAGTAGTTGTTTTTCTTCTTGATAAGGATTTAAAAGGTACACTTTTGAGTGGTTATTTAAGCCCTTAATTGATCACTTTTGTATCCGTTACTACTTAATTTCGTTTCTCACTTTTTAGGTCTCTTGAAGGCAAATTACTGGAATGACACTTATTCGGACGAAAAGGCGCGAATATACAAAGAAAATGGCCAAAGTCAAGAATCGAGACACTCAAGCTCTTTGGAATTGAAGGGGACGGCATCACGGCTTAATTGTGACGCCGTCGCGACACATCTTGAGACGACTCAGAGAGAAAAATGCTATTTACAAGTGGCGGCATCAGGTTTAAAAGAGTAGGGCGTCGCAACTCGGGCGGCCTAGATTTGGATCCCGGCGTCGAGAGGTTGAAGCCGATCGCATCACAAGCATAAGGTGACGCCGTCATAGAGTTGACGTGGCCAAGACGAAACCCTAATGGCGGCTGACCGGCACAGTAACAATTAAAGAGTGACACCGTGCTTTATATTGTAACACTATATATAGAATCCGAATTTTTCAGTATTTAGAGAGGTAGTTTTGTGGAGTAAAAACTAAGCCGAACCAAAGGCTGTCTTAGTATCTTAGGGTTCCATACTTTTGTTGGGATATGAAAAGTCAAAGTCTTGAAGAGTTAAAGTCTTGAAGAGTTAAAGTCTTAAGAAGAAGTCAAAGTCTTGCTAAGTATAAAGTCAAAATCTTGCTAAGCATAAAGTCAAAGAATCTTGCTTTCGATTCATCAAAGTCTTTGCATGCTTAAAGGACTGCTATGCAAAAGCATTAAGGATTATATTGTAATTCTAGAATGTTCTTAGATTAGTATAGTATTACTTATCGTACAAGGTTACAAATTGTAAACCGATTAGGGTTATCCTTAAGCCTATAAAAGGACCCCTAGGTTGGCATTAGAGAATACGTGTTTTTAGAGTTTTAGAGAAGTACGATATTAGAGTTTTAGAGTTGTTAAAGAATCTGCATAATAAGCAGGTTCAGAGTTATTAATAAAATCGTTGAAAGTTAAAGTTAATTCTTCTTAGCTTTGTTAAGTAAATTCCGCATACTTAATAGAGTTTGCTCAGTGTTTCATTGTTAATAACTTAGGATTTATCCGAGGCTATTAAACCCTTAACAAGCTATATAAGTTAGTTTGGTTAGAGTACATCGATCCAACAAGTGGTATCGAAGCTTGTGTGGAAACTCTAACTAAGAAGAAACCCTCAAAACCTACTTAACAAAACCCTAAAGATGTCATTGAAGGCACCACCACCATCCATCACCTCACTAAGAATACCAATCATCAAAAAGCGAGAATACGATCTATGGAGCATGAAGATGAGGCGATATATTGCAATTACAGAACCATGCCTTTGTAGAATGTGATTGTCAATGGCAATGAAGTTGTGGATGAACCTGTAGACATACCTGGACAACCTAAAGCACCTAAACCCATCTTGCCAGCTGCTACAATATGGAATCAAGAGAAGGCTCTCAACATACTCTTGTCTGCTATTCCTGATGGTCACCTACTTAAGTTTCATGGTGCTAAGGATGCAAAACAGTTATGGGCTGCTCTCAAGACAAGGTTTGGAGGTAATGATGCTTCCAAGAAGATGCACAGAAATCTGTTGAAGCAACAGTTTGAAACTTTCACTATTGGTGAAAGAGAAGGTCTTGATCTTTGCCTATGATAGATTTCAAAATCTCCTCGGCATGCTAGAGTTATACAAAGGTATCGTTGAAGATGCCAATCTGAAGTTCTTAAGGAGTTTGCCATCCACATGGCATGTGATTGCAACTATGATCAGAGGAAAACCTGGTTTGGACACTATGGACTTTGATGATCTCTACAACCATCTGAAAGTGTATGAGCATGAGATGAATGGCCAAAAAAGTTCAAAGTCTCACAGTATAGCTTTTGTGTCTTCTGAAAAGAGAGGCAGTACTTCCTCTACAAGTACTGCTTACCCTACTTAAAGTACTGTTGCTCAAAGTACTAGATATCCCGCTCATTGTATCACAACCATGACCAACCCCACATCATCACCAACAAACACCATCCATTCTGATGAAGTCGTATGCTCATTCTTTGCTCAGCAAGCTACCCTACCTATTACTTATGAAGAAGACTTGTCACAAATTGAAGAGGATGGTCTTGAAGAGATTGATATAAGGTGGCAGGTTGCTATGATCACTGCAAGAATCAAAGTTCATGAAGAAAGGGAAGAGGCATTGACTTCAAGCCTAGCGGGGTATTACTTTTGACAAGTCCAAGATTGAATGCTTTAAGCGTCAAAAGGCTGGACACTTTGCAAGGGAATGCGAGGTTTGCTAAATATCGGCAAAGCAGATGACGAGAAACCAAAGCTTAAACTAAAGGAAATTCCTATTACTGAAACAAAAGCTTTGGTTGCTCAAGAGAATCTATCGAGAGGTTGATGGAGTCTTGAGTTTGATGATGAACGGTAACCTCTTGTATGGTGGCAATGGAAGAGTTTGATTGGAGCACAGCTTTTAATGAGGAACCTGTATTTGCTGCGTTGGATTCCAGAGATGGTCTAGGAAGCTTTGATTGGAGCATGAAGAGTGAAGATGAACCTATTCTGCTTGCTATGGTAGCCACTTCACCAAGTTCACCCCTATCTTCGAGGTATGTTCTATGTGTCATGACTTTTATCAAAAAGTGCTTAATGATTATGTGACTGAAAGAGATAAGTGTAGAACAGCTAGGGCTGAAGTAGCTGGTTACCAAATTACTTTAGAGTCAATGGAAGCCAAAATAATAACACATGAAAATAATGAAATGGCTTGGGCTGAAAAGTATGAACAACAGGATTAGCAGTTAAAATTAAGTGAATGGAAGTTAGGATGTAAGGTATCTGAACTAGAAAAGATAACTAAGGAAAGGGATGAATTGCTAGAAAATTTTGCTGCTTGGGGACAATCTGGTCTTTCTCATGTTAGTTATGTTGAAAAATAGAGAAGAGCTTACATTAGAACTGGACTAGGTTTTGGTATGGATTTCAGTAGCATAGAAGAGAACCCACCTAGTAATCAGGATGACCTTGATTTTGAGGATATAACAACTAGTGATGATGAACTCATTAACTATGTAGATACATCTAGTAATGCAGAATCAATTAGTTAAACACCTCCTGAGTTTAAGAAAGACAAAGTTTATCATGCGGTCCCTCATCCCCTTTGGTAGTTTTCAACCTCTTAGGCCTGATATTTCTTGTTTTGGAGTAGACAACCTAGAATTTAGGAAAAAGCTTATTGGTCAAACTAATACAGGTCCATCAAGTTCTGAAACCCCAAAAGAAACAGTTTAGAAACCTAAGGATGATAGTGTTAAGAGTCAAGCAGTACCTTCTTCTCAAAGTACTGCTAGACGTTCAGCAGTACCTTCAAGAAAACCTTTTCACAATACTGCTAAACCTTTTTGGGATAACTTTGGTCATAATAATTCTCATCATTCACCTAGAAGACAAGATAGGTTTGGTCATACACATAGAGGAAGAAATTTTGGGATAACAGGTCAAAAATTGTGTTTTGTTTGTTACAGTCCTAATCATTTGATTAAGAACTGTGACTTTCACTCATAGTACCTAAGTAAATTCCCAAAGAACAGAGCTATCAACCATAAGCCTAGAGAGAATAAACCTGTCTGGAATCATTCACATAGGGTTAACCATACCAAATTTTCACAAGACTATAGGTACCCTCACCAGAGAAGACCTTTTTCAAACCCACCAGTACCTTCAAACACTTTTCAAGGTACTGTTAAGCCAAAACCAGTACCTTCTCAAGGTACTGCTCAATTTTCACCAAACACTTTTTGGAATAGGAACCATAGGAGATCTAATTACTATCAATCTAGAAGGCGTTACAACTCAAAGAAAGTAGCTAGATTAAGGGACTCTACACCAGAAGTTAAAACCAAATGGGTTCAGAAGGAAAGTATTGATGGAGAACAAACAGTACTTTCAGCAAGTGAAAGTGAAACAGAGATTTTGGTTGAAAATAATAAAGAAAACTTGATTGAAAAAGAGATTTTTGAAAAACAAACACAAGTTTTTGAACAACCAAAGATACTTGATCATGCGCTTAAAGACAGTGGCAATTACATACTTAAAGAATTTAAGTATGTAACTCCACAAGGGGAACACACGTCAGTAATGGCTTGGGTTCCTAAAATTAACTAACTCTTTTATCTTTGTGCAGGGCAACCCAGAAGAGGAGCTTAAAGATCATCTAATTGTGGATAGTGGTTGCTCTGGAAGCATGACAGGAGACAAAGATATTCTGTTAGATTTTAGATCCTATTGTGGAGGAAGAGTTGCTTTTGGTAATGATGCTAGTGGAGGAAGAATTACAGGCAAAGGAACTATTAAGGCAGGGATCATAGATTTTGAGAATGTTAGATATGTGAAGGAGCTCAAGTTCAACCTTTTGTCAATCTCTCAGATCTGTGATAAGAAGCACCCTGTGTTATTTACTAACACAGAATGTCTCATCCTTTCCCCTGATTTTAAACTTGTTGATGATAACTTGGTAATACTGAAAGTACCAAGAACCAATGATGTGCATCACGGATATGAAGAGTCTTCACTCTTCTGGAAGAGCCACATGTTTAGTGGCAAAGGCAACACTTGAAGAAGCACATCAGTGGCATAGAAGATTGGGCCATGTAAATTTCAAGAATATCAACAAATTGGTCAAAGGAAATTTAGTTAGAGGTTTACCTTCAAAGACTTACAAGAATGATCACTCATGCTTGGCTTGCAAGAAGGGTAAACAACACAAAGCTTCATGCAAGAAGCTTGAGGACAAAACTATTAGAGAACCTTTGGAGTTGTTGCACATGGATTTGTTTGGACCTGTTTCTGTTGCTAGTCTAAACAAGAAAAAGTACTGTCTAGTAGTGACAGATGATTGCAGTAGATTTAGTTGGGTATTTTTCTTGGGATTTAAAGATGACACTTTTGATGCTATTCATGATATGATAATAGCTCTTGAAAACCAACTGAGACTGAAAGTAAGAGGTATTAGATGTGATAATGGGACTGAATTCAAGAATAAGCTTATGGATGAATTTTGTGCTGAGAAAGGAATCAAGAGGGAGTTCAGTATTGCTAGAACTCCACAGGAGAATGGTGTTGCAGAAAGAAAGAACAGAATGTTGATTGAAGCAGCCAGAACAATGCTTGCAGATTCATTACTACCTATTCAATTCGGGTTTGAAGCATGTAAGTACTTGCTTGCTATGTGCTAACAGAGTATCAGTCACCAAACCTCGAGATGAAGACACCTTATGAGTTGCGATGGGTAACAAACCCAACATTCGTTTTATGAAACCTTTGTATGCCCTCGACTATTCTCAACACAATTGATAATTTGGGAAAATTTGATGGCAAGTCAGAAGAAGGATACTTATTGGGATATTGCACCAATAGCAAAGGATTCAGAGTATACAATAGAGTCAACAAGAAGGTTCAAGATTGTCTTCATGTTGAATTTTTAGAAGATCAAGAAAATCAGAAGGGTAAAGGTCCTGATTGGATGTTTAATCTTGAGGTTTTGACTCCTTCTATGAACTATGTACCTGTTAGAGAAGAAAATCAAGTAGATCACAAGGAAGATGAATTACAGTACATTGTTCATGGAGTTAATGTTAGACCTGATGTTGTTTCTGATGAAGAACCTATAACTGTTGAGAAGGACAAAGGTACTGATAAGCCAAAATCTACATTGGCTGCTGAAGATCAAGCTAATCAAAGAAGAGCTTTTGAGGAAGCAAAGAAAAAGAACAAGACTGCAGATTTCTCTCACAGTACTTTGAAAAACAGTACTTTGGTTCAAAGTACTGCTGCACCTGATGACAGCACTTTGGATGATTTGGATGATCCTACCATGCACGGCTTAGAAGATCTTTGATGATGAGTATGATGATGAAGGTATTTTCTCAAATTCCAATGAAGGTGCTGATTTCACAAATTTGGATGATAATGTTGAAGTTCCACAACCCCCAATCTTAAGAGTTCATAAGAATCATCCTACTTGTCAAATCATTGGACCTTCTACCTCTGGAGTGCTTACAAGAACCAAAGCTAAGGGTTTTTCTCAACCTCACAATGCTTTACTTAGCTTTGTTTATAAACAGAACATGCTAAATCACAAGGATTATCAAACATGCTTATTTACTTGCTTTATCTCTCAAGAAGAACCCAAGAATATAGCTCAGGCATTATCTAAAGAAAGTTGGGTTGAAGCTATGCAAGAAGAACTTCTTCAATTCAAACTTCAAGAAGTTTGGGTACTATGTGACCTACCAGATGGAAAGAAAGTCATTGGTACAAGATGGGTGTTCAGAGTCAAGAGAGATGAAAGAGGGAATGTCATCAAGAACAAGGCAAGATTAGTAGCACAAGGCTACAAACAAGAAGAAGGAGTAGATTATGATGAAGTGTTTGCTCCTGTAGCAAGGATAGAAGCCATTCGAATATTCCTTTCTTTTGCATCATATATGGGCTTTCAGGTTTATCAAATGGATGTCAAGAGTGCCTTTCTTTATGGCACTATTACAGAGGAGGTATATGTCAAACAGCCTCCTGGTTTTGAAGTTCCTGCACATCCAAACAAAGTCTACAAGGTGGTTAAGGCTCTTTATGGTCTTCATCAAGCACCTAGAGCTTGGTATGAAAGGCTCTCTACTTTCTTATTGCAACATGGTTACAGGAGGGGAGCAATAGACAAGACTTTGTTTATCACGAGAGATAAGAAGGATATCATGCTGGTTTAAGTTTATGTAGATGATATCATCTTTGGAGCTACCAAACAGTCCATGGTGAAGGAGTTTGAGCAGCTGATGCAACATGAGTTTCAAATGAGTTCTATGGGTGAACTAACATTCTTTTTGGGGCTTCAAGTTAAACAGTCAAAGGAAGGAATTTTCATAAGTCAAGATAAGTATGTCTCTGACATACTTAAGAAGTTCAATTTTGATGCTATGAAGCCAGTCACTACACCGATCAAGTCTATTAACTCATTGGGAAAGGATGAAGATGGTCAACCTGTTGAAGTCAAGTTGTACAGATCTATGATTGGCTGTCTTATGTACTTAACTGCATCTAGGCTTGATATCATGTTTGCTGTTTGTTTATGTGCAAGATATCAAGTCTCACCTAAGGTCTCTCATATGAATGCAGTGAAGAGAATTTTTAGTTATTTGAAACAACAACCTAAGTTGGGGTTGTGGTATCCAAAGGATTCACCTTTTCACTTGGAAGCTTTTTTAAGATAGTGATTATGCAGGTGATAACTATGATAGAAGATCAACCACTAGAGGATGCCAATATCTTGGAAGAAGATTAGTCTCGTGGCAGTGTAAGAAGCAAACTATTGCAGCAACATCATCTATTGAAGCAGAATATGTGGCTGCTGCAAGCTATGTGGACAAGTTTTGTGGATGCAGAATCAACTCTTGGATTATGGGTTTAACTTCAAGAATACTCCTATCAATATTGATAAAGAGAGTACAATCTGTATTGTGAAGAATCCAGTTTATAACTCCAAGACCAAGCATATTCAGATTAGGCATCACTTTATCAGTGATTGCTATGAGCACAGGCTCATTAATGTTGTCAAGGTTCACACAGATAATAATGTAGCTGATTTACTCACCAAAGGATTTGATGTTTCATGATTCAATCACTTGGTGGTGAGCATTGGAATGATTAATTATTGAGCTACATTTAAGGGGAGGACTGATTAGTAAGGTCGACAGTCCTATGCTTTGATTAAGGGGAGGCAATACAATGCCTATTTGGAGTTTTTGTCCTTATAGAGAGGAAGATGGAAAAGTACTGCTGTTTTGTCATATGAAAGTACTCGCGCGAAAGTCTTGCTATGGAAAGTACTGCACACGTGGAAAGCACTGCTTGTCTTATCAACGTACTGTTCCAACGGTAAAAAAGAGGGGTAAATTCAAATAACGGTAACTTTGTTATTATGGGTTGTGATTTTTCAAATCCTACCTATAAATAACTACTTTCTGATTTTCCCTCTCATCTTTATTCGTATCAATCTTTTCCATATTTCTCTCTCTATCACAATTACTTATTCATTGAATCAATCACTTTTACACTCATCAATGGCGAACCGTCACACCGTTTCTAAACACAACATGGTGGCGAATTTGGATAAGACTGAAGCTAATATCGTATTTCATGACATTATTGACTTTCTCACAGGGTCTCCAATTAGTTATGCACTTTTGGTTGAACCAGATATTATTGAGCCCTGGATTCAACAGTTTTGGGCAACTGCTAGGACTCACATGGAGCATGATGATTTGTATATACAAGCTAAAGTTGCTGGAAGGATAGTGAAGGTTAGTGAAGCTACAATTAGAGAAGATCTATTATTTGATGATGAAGAAGGAGCTGTTCGATTTGATAACCAACTTCTTTGGGATACGTTGCGTGATATTAGGTATGAAGGGTCTTTAATTAAAACAACAACATTCAAGAAGCCCTTATTTAGTCCACATTGGAAGTACTTGGTGCATGTTCTTCTTCATTGTATCAGTTCTAAAAGTACTTCATGGGAGCAGTTTGGATCTAATATAGCATCTGCACTGGTGGGATTGGCTACAAATCGTATTTTCAATTTTTCAAGGCTAATTTTGGATGGTATGCTATCTCATATCTCTCATGGATCACGCTGGTTGATGTATCCAAGATTTATTCAAGTGTTCTTGAATAAACAACGTCAAGATGTACCAAAGCCTTCAAGTCTATTACCTATTGTGGTACAACCGGCTAAGATTTTTACCTTCATGGCTAGGAAGAGTGATTTGTTTACTGGAAGGAACACTCCATTGACTACTTCAATGATGGAGATTTTTCAAGCAATTAGAGATGAGGCTGCAGCTAGTGATGAAAGAGAAGGTACTGCTTCTCAAGGTATTGCATCTCAAGGAACTGCTTCTTAAGGGACTGATGTAAATGAAGGTACTGCAGTTTCACCTACCTCATCTCACCATGATACTCCACCTATTGAGTCAGAACCAGATATTCCTATTCCCTCTGGAGGAGATGATGATTATGTTTTGACAAAGGAGCTAGTAAGATTAAAGAAGATCACTGAGGCTCAAGCTGTACAGATAACACAGTTGAAGTCCAAGTTTAGAAGACTTAAGAAGTGTGTCTAACCTTTAGTCACACATCACAGATTATGGGTCAAGGCTGAAAAGAAGAAACGAAAACACTTTAAGAAGGCTTCTACAGGCAAAAAAGTTCAACAGCAATCTTCTTTCCAATTGGGGAGGAATTTAGAGCAAGAGAATTTGAAAGAAGATGCTGGATTTTATGTAGAAAAAGAAGATGAACCTCAAAGTACTGATGTACAGGTTAATATTCTAAGTACTGAGTCTGAAAGAACTGAAGTTCAAAGAACTGGTGTTCAAAGTACTTGATAATCAAGGTCTTTGTGATCAAAGTACTGGTCTTCAAGAAACTCATAGACAAGAACTCATAACACCAAGAGCTTTGAATTTTGATGAAGAAGCTGGTCCTTCTACTATTATACAAGAAGAGGAAGCTGACACACCAAAAGTAGTGCACACTGCAAGTGATGATGAAACTGTAGCTGAGATATTGCATAATTTATCAAGACCAAGAGGTGTTAGCATTCCAGGAGTTGCTGAAGAACAACCACAAGCTTCTCAACCAGTGTTAGATCCTAAAGATAAAGGAAAAGGTAAAATGGTGGAAACAAAGAAGAAAAAGAAGCTAACTTTAGCATAGATAAGAGCAATTCAGGAAGCCAAGAACGAAGAAGCTGCTAGGGAATTGCAAGCTAAGTTTAATGCTGAAGCTGCTATTGAAGAAGCTAAGAATAAAGAAGCAGCTAAGAAATTGCAAGATGAATTGGATCGTTGAAGTTGTTGTACCAGTGAAAGAACCTGAAACTTTATACCTAGAAGACCAATGAGTAAAGCTAAAGAAAGAAATACTATGATGGCTTACTTGAAAGGTCAAGGATACACTGGACTACAAAAGCTGAATTATATTGAGATGAAAGATTTGTATGAAAATGTTAGAAAAGCTTATCAGAAGCAAGTTGAAAGTATTGTTTCTTTCAAGGATGATAAGCACAAGAGGTTTTAGTAAAGAAGTTTAAAAAGAAAAAGGACAACTGAAGCTGAACAGAAAATTGAGCTAAGATCAGATATAGTTGATGAACTGAGGAATTACATTAGAGTTGTTGACTTTGAAAATCCTAAATCCAAAGATGATGCAGTAAAGAGGACAAAGATAACTACATTTGAAGTAGTAGAATCAAAGGAAGATGGAAACTATTTGATGTTCCATAGGGAGGATGAAAGTTTCAGAATCTTCAATTTGCTATGGGATATACTGCATATTATTGATAGAGCAGATCTGTTTCAACTATACCAACTGGTGAAAGAATACTTTGAACACATTCCATCAAGTGGAGTTGGGTTAATACTACTAGGAGATCTGACAACTATCTTTGAAACAGAGGAAACAAGCAATGATGAACTCTGGCAGAATCAAGAAAACTGGGAGATTACAAGCTGGAGATTCTTTGAAGAATCAGGAGTTCATGCTTTGGAATTGGAGGATGGAACTAAGATCCACATGCTAGCTGAAAGAAGATATCCTTTGACAAGAGATCTTATGAGAAGAATGCTGGATCATAGAATGGAAGTCGAGGAAGAGAATGACACAGCCTTAATGGTCATTAAATTGTATATCAAATGGACAGAGGCTGAGGATGAAGCATAATTACTGGTATGATGCTTAATTGTATAAATTTTTGAAAAGTAAGTACTTTATTCAAAGTACTGCTGGACAAACAGTACTTTAATCTAAGTATTGCTTGCAGCATAACCAGTAAATATTTTTGAAAGAAAAACTTTTGTTAAGTGACACATATTTTGAAACAAAGGTTTATAGCAACAATGGTTTTTGAGATGGTTATAACAATAGGTTATCAGTTCACCATGTTTACAAAAGAACTGGCTAATCCATGAGCAAACGGCTTTGGTAAAGATATCTCAAATCCGTTATATAGTTGACAACTTGCTAATAAGTTGTATGGTAATCAACTCACCATATCAGCAAATGTAAAGAGTTGGCTAGCCCACAAGAAAAATGGTTTGTGGTAAAGGCTGTGGAAAAACCATTTATATAGTAATTAGTTCACCATGGTTACAAGAACTAACTAGTCCAAAAGGGTACAACTTTTGGTAAAGACAAATCAAATCTGTTGATAGCTGATGATTTGCTAAAAATTATATGGTTATCAATGTACCATGGTCTTACACACTGAAACATTTGGCTACTCCAGAGTTAATGGCTTTGGTAAAGAGAAATCAAAATCCATTAAATTTCAATGATTCACCTCTCACAAGAGTTTACACACCTGGAAGTGATGAGAATAGACTGAAACTTAAATTGAAATGATGTACAAATTGTCATTTGTTGCTGAGTTGCTAAAAAGATGGAGCTTGCTGAATGTTACTGAAAAGAATTACTAATAAAGATTACTTTGATGATGGTGATATAAGCACAGAATCTACAAAGACAAAATTTGAAGATAAAGCCACAATCTCTCTGTGAAGACAAAGATGTTAAAGCTGAATATACAAAGGAACTTGAAATCAAGCAAGTAGAATTCAAGTTAGGGGAGGATTGTTCGGATATGAAAAGTCAAAGTGCTGAAGAGTTAAAGTACTGAAGAGTTAAAGTCTTTGAAGAAGTCAAAGTACTGCTAAGTATAAAGTCAAAGTACTGCTCGATTCATCAAAGTACTGCATGCTTAAAGGACTGCTATGTAAAAGTGTTAAGGATTATATTGTAATTCTAGAATGTTCTTAGATTAGTATAGTATTACTTATCATACAAGGTTACAAATTGTAAACCGACTAGGGTTATCCTTAAGCCTATAAAAGGACCCCTAGGTTGGCATTAGAGAATACGTGTTTTTAGAGTTTTAGAGAAGTACGATATTAGAGTTTTAGAGTTGTTAAAGAATCTGCATAATAAGCAGGTTCAGAGTTATTAATAAAATCGTTGAAAGTTAAAGTTAATTCTTCTTAGCTTTGTGTTGGGAACTATATTTAAAGTTGATAAGACAAAATACATGAAAGATGAAGGACTGTTGAAGACAAAGAAAGACAAGGGACCTACTTGTCAAAGAAGTATTTATTATCTAGTCCCTTGTAGTCATTTGTAACCCTAGTATCTTTATTATATAAAGAGATACAGGGAATTAGGTTTAAGTGTGTCAAACAATGTAAACATCAGACAAAGGTGTGTGTGTGTGGGAAAACTCAGGCGTGGGATGCCTAGGGTTTTGGTGAATGTCGACATATAGTGTTTAGCCTCAAGGATCATTGATCCCTGTTAGATTGTAACCGTCTTAGAGTTGATCGCCTAGGATTGGGGTTGTAGATGTGTTTTGTAGAACACATGATGATGACGAAGAAACCTTAATAATAACAATGATAGTTTGATTATTCACTGTGCATATATGTTTGTTCATTGTTATTTATGCTTTATTGATAATCCTAGATAAGGTCTAAACAACCTAGAGCATCGATTCTAACATGTGGTCTCAGAGCGGGTGGCTCTTGATATCTAGGATCTACAAGGTTTCTCGAAGAGAATGGCGAAAAGAAGAAAAATTCGAATCTAAAATAATTTTCGTAATGCTTCTGCAGGTCAGTTTTCAAACAGGTATAACTTTTTCGTTAACCGTTGGATCGTGACGAAATTTTAGGTGGATGTTCTCTATATACCAATCTAACTTTCCACTGGAGGGATCTTCAATCTGAGCTTTTATGTGAAAGTTATAGGCCGTGGAAGTCTGCTGCAGAAACACATTTGTAAGTCGAATTTTTAGGGTTTCTTCCTATTTGTTTTAGGGTTTGTCACTTGTTGCTGCAATTAATGGTCTTAGGATTTGTATTATACATGTTCTATGGTCTACTTTTCATATGGCAATCAAGGAAACCCTAAGCGATTATCTTTTTGGCAATACGAAAACATAAAGTGATTACATATTCATTGGCTGTATAATAATACCCTCGTACTTCACTTTTTATCATCATGGTCGGTGGAAGATTTAATATGTGGAGATATGATGTTGTCTCCTTGTGCATGATAGCTTCTATCTGATTGGTGCAACTAGGGGTGAGCATTTGACCCGAACGAACCGGACCGACCGAAGGACCGACCGGACCGAGACCGGACCGACCACATTCGGTCCAGTCCGCGATCTCGGCTTTTGGGCTAGTCGGTCCTCGGTCCGGTCGGACCAAAAGCCGAAATTTGGCCTTGTTGGACCGGACCGACCAGAAGGACCGACCGGACGAGACCGGACCGACCACATTCCGGTCGGTCTCGGTCTAGGATTTTTGCCGAACTCGGGTGTCGGTCCGGTCCGGTCTTGGCCGGTCCAGTCCGGTTTTCAGACCGTGCACACCCCTAGGTGCAACAACTATTCCTCTATTCAAAGGTAAAATTGGTGATTATGGGTCGGTGTGAATTAATATTAACCTTGTACATATTAAAATTCATGGATCAGTGGTTATGCATTAAATCGTCTCTATCATGGCTCACTGGATTTGCTTGTGTTTGTTCGTGGTTTGAAAGTTGTTGATGGGGCAGCTTCGTTACGATTTGTTTCGTATGTGATATGTGTAGTGATTTTGTTGTTAGTGATCCTAAAAGATGATTAGTGATGCTCTCGATATTGACTTATGATACTACTGTTGTATGACATGCTACCACTGCTAATGGGTTCGTTTCCACTGCCTTCAAGAAAGTTATCACTGCTATTATGACTCGATAACCACTGCTAGTTTGATATCGTTACCACTGCTACTATATCCGTTACCACTGCTCCACATTATGTTTCCACTGCTGCACGTTGGACTATTGTTGCTTTTTCTCTGCTACTCATTTTGGTTCCTACTGCTACTTACATGAATCTGCTTGACTGCTGCTGCCTTCAGACTGATTTGCTCGTTCATGATGCTTGACTAGCATCAACTTGGTCATTCATTATTTTACTGTGATGTTGGTGGTGCATGGAAGAAAATTCATGTGGACTGAATAGCATGTAGATGACAAACTGAAGTAGGAATTTGGTTTTGAGATTCATGTTATGTGCATGATATTTGGACGGTGGGAGCAAGCTATTGTTGACCATTCTGTGATTAGTTGGTTGCTTCAGAACCTTGTACACATGAGCTGGTCACGTGGGTTTGATATCAAGTTGATGACATTGAATTGATGCAACATTGGTCAGTATATCACGTGGGTTGGCTATTTGTGCTACGTGTTTAAATAATTGTTGAGCGTGATATTTATTTTGGTTAGTTGGTACACACACATAAGAATGATATTGGATTTGAGGGGAAGTCGATTTAGTTTTTGACTTGATTGGTTAACGACAAACATGGTGTTTGGATTTTGGTTTTTCTTCTTAACAGGTTCATGGCTCATTCTTATTGTCATAGTTGATTACGAAGAAAGGCGTTTATCACCTATTTGAAGATGAAGTGGAATTATTTGGGTTTGTGTTTTATTATATCTTAAAGTGGCTGTTTACACTTTTAAGATAACTTGTTTGTGCGTTCATGTGACAAAGAATTGACAAAACACTTGAAGGAGTTACGTTATTGTGCTAAGTGATTATGGTCAAGGGATTGCGGTCTCCCTATACACCATGATTGGGTATATGTTCGATGTCATCTTTAGTGCAAGATATAAGACACAGGTTTGGGTTGTTCTACTTCAGCATCAAGTTGGTTATACTTGGTTTTCTTCATCAGTAATTATTACATAAAGCCTACATTCTTCAAATGGTTAACATATGGGTTTTAGGGGAAGCTTAATGTTAAAATGTTTAACCATTTGCATGCATTATTCGAGGTGAAGGTTTTACAAGCTGCTAGTTGTTATTACTACTGCTGATTTTGATTTCTCTTTGTTTCAAGTTCATTTTAGATCGGAAAACTTAATGGTGGGGAATTTGAAACATTGGAAGGATGGATTGGACGTATGATATTGATTCGTAGTTGTGAAGATCAAGGTTGCTCACTTATGACCCCTAATTGAAGATGACAAAAAGGGGAAGAAGGCATTACATATAAGATTTGCAACTTGAAGATCCTTGGTGATATTGCATGTTTAAGGGGAAGTTTGTTTATCTTTCATGATATACTTGTTCGTGCTTATTTGGTTTTGTCATTATCAACTAGGGGAAGATTGTTGGGAACTATATTTAAAGTTGATAAGACAAAATACATGAAAGATGAAGGACTGTTGAAGACAAAGAAAGACAAGGGACCTACTTGTCAAAGAAGTATTTATTATCTAGTCCCTTGTAGTCATTTGTAACCCTAGTATCTTTATTATATAAAGAGATACAGGGAATTAGGTTTAAGTGTGTCAAACAATGTAAACATCAGACAAAGGTGTGTGTGTGTGGGAAAACTCAGGCGTGGGATGCCTAGGGTTTTGGTGAATGTCGACATATAGTGTTTAGCCTCAAGGATCATTGATCCCTGTTAGATTGTAACCGTCTTAGAGTTGATCGCCTAGGATTGGGGTTGTAGATGTGTTTTGTAGAACACATGATGATGACGAAGAAACCTTAATAATAACAATGATAGTTTGATTATTCCGCTGTGCATATATGTTGTTCATTGTTATTTATGCTTTATTGATAATCCTAGATAAGGTCTAAACAACCTAGAGCATCGATTCTAACATGTGGTCTCAGAGCGGGTGGCTCTTGATATCTAGGATCTACAAGGTTTCTCGAAGAGATTAGAAGAAAAATTTGAATCTAAAATAATTTTCGTAATGCTTCTCCAGGTCAGTTTTCAAACAGGTATAATTTTTTCGTTAACCGTTGGATCGTGACGAAATTTTAGGTGGATGTTCTCTATATACCAATATAACGTTTCACCGGAGTGATCGTCGATATGAGATTTTATGTGAAAGTTATAGGCCGTGGAAGTCTGCTGCAGAAACACATTTGTAAGTCGAATTTTTAGGGTTTCTTCCTATTTGTTTTAGGGTTTGTCACTTGTTGCTGCAATTAATGGTCTTAGGATTTGTATTATACATGTTCTATGGTCTACTTTTCATATGGCAATCAAGGAAACCCTAAGCGATTATCTTTTTGCATCTGAAAACATAAAGTGATTACATATTCATTGGCTGTACAATAATACCCTCGTACTTCACTTTTTATCATCATGGTCGGTGGAAGATTTAATATGTGGAGATATGATGTTGTCTCCTTGTGCATGATAGCTTCTATCGATTGGTACCAACTGGTTAATCCATGATAGGTCCTCGGTCGGTCCGGACCAGCGGCAATTTGGCCTTGTTGGACGGACCCGGCCAGAAGGACACAGCCGTTGGTAGGACCGACCACATTACGGTCGGTCACCGGTCTAGAATTTTACCGAACTTCGGGTGTCGGTCGGTCGGTCTTGGCGGTCGATCGGTTTTGAACCGTGCACACCCCTAGGTGCAACAACTATTCCTCTATTCAAAGGTAAAATTGGTGATTATGGGTCGGTGTGAATTAATATTAACCTTGTACATATTAAAATTCATGGATCAGTGGTTATGAATTAAATCGTCTCTATCATGGCTCACTGGATTTGCTTGTGTTTGTTCGTGGTTTGAAAGTTGTTGATGGGGCAGCCGTTCACGATTTGTTGTTATGATATGTGTAGTGATTTTGTTGTTAGTGATCCTAAAAGATGATTAGTGATGCTCTCGATATTGACTTATGATACTCATTTGTATGACATGCTACCACTGCTAATGGGTTCGTTTCCTTTGCCTTCAAGAAAGTTATCCTTTTATTATGACTCGATAACCACTGCTAGTTTGATATCGTTACCACTGCTACTATATCCGTTACCACTGCTCCACATTATGTTTCCACTGCTGCACGTTGGACTATTGTTGCTTTTTCTCTGCTACTCATTTTGGTTCCTACTGCTACTTACATGAATCAGCTTATTTGCTGCGCCTTGGACTGATTTGCTCATTCATGATGCTTGACTAGCATCAACTTGGTCATTCATTATTTTACTGTGATGTTGGTGGTGCATGGAAGAAAATTCATGTGGACTGAATAGCATGTAGATGACAAACTGAAGTAGGAATTTGGTTTTGAGATTCATGTTAAGAGCATGATATTTGGACGGTGGGAGCAAGCTATTGTTGACCATTCTGTGATTAGTTGGTTGCTTCAGAACCTTGTACACATGAGCTGGTCACGTGGGTTTGATATCAAATTGATGACATTGAATTGATGCAACATTGGTCAGTATATCACGTGGGTTGGCTATTTGTGCTACGTGTTTAAATAATTGTTGAGCGTGATATTTATTTTGGTTAGTTGGTACACACACATAAGAATGATATTGGATTTGAGGGGAAGTCGATTTAGTTTTTGACTTGATTGGTTAACGACAAACATGGTGTTTGGATTTTGGTTTTTCTTCTTACGAGTTCATGGCTCATTCTTATGGTCATAGTTGATTACGAAGAAAGGCGTTTATCACCTATTTGAAGATGAAGTGGAATTATTTGGGTTTGTGTTTTATTATATCTTAGTGGTACATTTTACACTTTTAAGATAACTTGTTTGTACGTTCATGTGACAAAGAATTGACAAAACACTTGAAGGAGTTACGTTATTGTGCTAAGTGATTATGGTCAGTTAGGTCTCCTATACACCATGATTGGGTATATGTCGATGTCATCTTTAGTGCAAGATATAAGACACGGTTTGGGTTGTTCTTCAGCATCAAGTTGGTTATACTTGGTTTTCTTCATCATGAATATTACATAAAGCCTACATTATTCAAATGGTTAACATATGGGTTTCAGGGAAGCTTAATGTTAAAATGTTTAACCATTTTCATGCATCATTCGAGGTGAAGGTTTTACAAGCGCTAGTTGTTATTACTAGCGATTTTGATTTCTCTTGTTTCAAGTTCATTTTTAGATGCGGAAAACTTAATGGTGGGTAATTTGAAACATTGGAAGGATGGATTGGACGTATGATATTGATTAAGTAGTTGTGAAGATCAAGGTTGCTCACTTATGACCCCTAATTAAAGATGACAAAAAGGGGAAGAAGGCATTACATATAAGATTTGCAACTTGAAGATCCTTGGTGATATTGCATGTTTAAGGGGAAGTTTGTTTATCTTTCATGATATACTTGTTCGTGCTTATTTGGTTTTGTCATTATCAACTAGGGGAAGATTGTTGGGAACTATATTTAAAGTTGATAAGACAAAATACATGAAAGATGAAGGACTGTTGAAGACAAAAAAAGACAAGGGACCTACTTGTCAAAGAAGTATTTATTATCTAGTCCCTTGTAGTCATTTGTAACCCTAGTATCTTTATTATATAAAGAGATGAGGGGTTAGGTTTAAGTGTGTCAAACAATGTAAACATCAGACAAAGGTGTGTATGTGTGGGAAAACTCAGGCGTGGGATGCCTAGGGTTTTGGTGAATGTCGACATATAGTGTTTAGCCTCAAGGATCATTGATCCTTGTTAGATTGTAACCGTCTTAGAGTTGATCGCCTAGGATTGGGGCTGTAGATGTGTTTTGTAGAACACATGATGATGACGAAGAAACCTTAATAATAACAATGATAGTTTGATTATTCCGCTGTGCATATATATTGTTCATTGTTATTTGTGCTTTATTGATAATCCTAGATAAGGTCTAAACAACCTAGAGCATCGATTCTAACACTTTGTTAAGTAAATTCCGCATACTTAATAGAGTTTGCTTAGTGTTTCATTGTTAATAACTTAGGATTTATATGAGGTTATTAAACCCTTAACAAGATATAAAAGTTAGTTTGGTTAGTGTACATCGATCCAACACATACCCTATTTTACAACAAGATAAGTGTTTTACTTCATTAATTCAATCATGTCTTTAATTGTTTGTGTGTATGCTTGCATGTTCTCCATGTCCGGCTAATTTACTTGTGTGTTTGCTTAGATATATGAAACCTAGTTATTGAATATTGATTGGTTGTCTCTTATCTTAATTGTGATTGACCTATTATTGCGATAGGTCATCTGTTGTGTTATTAATGCTTGATTAGTCTTTGTTGAACCTTAGCTTATAGTTACTAGTGGAATTGTAGGCTAAATATCCAAAGATAACCTTAGTGTTAAGTTTATGAATCCTAGAGATTTCGTAGTCATTAACCTTAGGTAGCTTCAAAGAGTTAGGGATAAACGCAGACCCTACGACTTTAGAAAACACAACGCGTTAAGAATAAGGACGTGACAATTCAACCATCAATAGGAGATAACTAGGGAGTAATAACATCTAAGTAAACACAATTTTAATCATCATAAGAGCACACAACAATAGACATAGACTACACTCACCTTAGTTTAGATAATTAGATAAGTAGAGTAATCACTAGAAATACCAACCCCCCAAATCCAATACCCCGAGATTCGTAATTTCAATTTTCTAAAAAACATAAAAAAGATAAAAAAATAATCTTCCTCAACCCCAACCTTAGTGTAGTACTTTCTCACTAGCATTCCTATTCCCCTAGAGAACGATATCAATTCCCGAGGCTTAGCCTAATACTACACTACAACGATTAGGTTCACTGCCTAGGGTGTTGAAAAACTTGCTCGACGAAAGGAAGTTCCTTTGACCTCGAACGCGAGCTGTAGCCTATCAAGTTTTGCGCCAGGATAGAATAGAATAGCTAGTTTAATTTCCACCTCGTTTAGGTTTCCTTGCTTGATTCCTATCAAGTAAGCTTTTTTCCCATTTTTAGCTTCCTCGTAGTCTATCCCCCTTCTTCATGACCTTTGTTAGTAACCCTATCACTTTTCATCATAGAAGGTGATAATCAACCACCACTCATCAACCCACCACCAAATGACCCGCCAAGAGGCCGTACTCTTGGTGAATACTCAAGACCAAGCCACCTAGGCTATAGAAACACCATTGAGCTTCCCGACCAAGCCCAAACTACGGCCCTTTGATCCGACACCATCCGGTTGGTGCAAAACGGATGTGCATTCCATGGACTTCGTTTCAAAGATCCTAATCAGCATCTTAATGATTTCCTTAAAATTGTCGATTCCATCGACCTCGATGCTACTACTACTCGGAGACCACGCTTTGCGTCTCTTCCAATTCTCTCACGGAGCAAGCTAGTAATTGGCTTGAGCGACTTCCCACCGGCTCCATCTCAAGTTAGGATGATCTCACCTCTCGTTTCCTTGCTCAGTTTTTCCCACCGGGGAGAACTACTAAGCTTAGGAATGAAATCTTGATGTTCCAACAACGTCAAGGAGAATCTCTCTACGAAGCATGGACTCGATTCAAGGACTTACTCCATAGAGTCCCTCATCATGGCATTGATCTTTGGCTTCAAGTCCAACTCTTCTATGATCATGTCAACTTCCCTACTAAGTGATCCATTGACCAAGCGGCCGGTGGAAAACTTAGTGATCTCACCGCGGAAGAATCATGGGGTATAATAGAGGACCTTGCCCTATGACAATGAAAGTTGGAATGACCCCATGAGTTGCCCAAAACCGTAAAGGCAATCTCCTTGCCTCCCATTGACTCACAATCTTCCGACCGTAGGATGCTCGAGCTTGAAGATCAAGTTAAATTCCTAATGAGCTCCTACGAAAATCCTAAGTCTTCACGCCAAGTGAACAAAGTTTCTTCCTTGTGTAAACCATGTAGTGGTCCTCATAACACTCGCACTTGCACAAGACTCCCCGAACAAGCTTCCGTTGACTACGCATCCTCGCGTACCAATGGAGCGGGAGGAAGATTCCCTACAACACCTAAACCTAGGATTTTTAATGACGCCCGAGAAGCATGGAAGGGCAAGCCCGACTTTTATTGGGGACAAACCAAGGAATTCACATCTAATGATTTCTCATGGCCCCCATCTCACGACCCTAACCAACAAAACATATAAGGGATGTTGCAATACCTAGTCACATCCCAAGAAGCTCAAATAGCTAAGCTCTCGGATCGTTTTAACCAACAACAAGCCGAGATGGATAGGAAGATAGATAACCTCTTGAAAGCCATGACCAATAGTGATAGGAAGGTTAATGCTATCTCAACTCCCGAAGCCTCCGGTGTAGAGATTAAGGACCCACGTAAGTTAGCTAAGCACGTTCAATTAGTCAATACCATCGCCTTAGTGAAACCTAATAGAATAAATGATGAAACGAACCATGAGACGGTACTTGAGGTTAGTGAAACTCCTAAGGATGAAACAACCGAGGAATTAGATGAAGTAGGCGATGACTATTTCAATAAGTTTCCTACGGAAGAAGAACTCTCTCGCCACCCACACTTAGTACATGACCTCCGTCACATGTATGTTAGGATAAGCCCTAGGATCAAGTTTGGGAACCCTTGGAATCTTAACATACCATGTTGCATAGGACACCTTTTTGTGGCAAAATCCTACATTGATCGCAAGTCCCCGATAAATATCATGACTAGCACTTACTATAATTGGGTGATGAAGAATCCTATCCTAACTAGGCAAGACCCCGATAATCCTAGGGTTAGTTGCAATTTTCTTGGTAGAGTTAAGGGATTGCCCGTCTATGTAGGAAGTTTCACTTTTCCTACGGACTTCATAGTTGTGGATGATATTAGTACGACCATAGATCCTAGCTTGTCCCATGTTATTCTAGGAAGGCCTTTCATAGAAAACACCAGGATGATTTATGATCCGTCGTTAGGAATAGTGAGATTAAAAAATGAGAGCGATGATGTAGCCTACCAAATGCCCTTTAAGATTGAGAAATTTTCATCACTATTCAATGATGAAAAAGTACTTAAGCTATCGGTCTACTATAGGAATGAGGAATATAAGGAAAAGGGAGTTGATTATGTGATGAATAAGAATGTCAGGTTCTATAAGGATTGCTTGAAACTAGGACCGGAATATAGAACGGATTGGGGAGAATATGACTTCTTAGAAAGATGCATAATAGGGCATTACTATAACATGGAAAACCCCAATAAAGACCGTCATGAGGAGGAAGGTGACGGTAATAAAGTAACATTGGGGCACGACTTCGAGTCTAGCTACAAGAATCATAAATAAAGAAAAGCGCTTCGTGGGAGGCAACCCATGCTTAATTGTTTGCTTGTTTGTGTGTCGTATATTTTTTATTGATTGTTTATTCTCATGTTTAAATTTGTAAAAATGTTTTATTTTGTCTTTAACCTCGTCTTAATAACATATAAAGGTATTTTACATAAGGGATAAGTGTAAGGAGGATTACACACGTTTTCAAAAAGAACGTGAACATGAGAATTACGATTATTTAAAAAGATATACATGTGTGTTTGTTCGAGTCAAATGCTTGTATCGAGTCATAATGGATGTTTTGCAGGAAATTTTTCCAGATTCTAAAGATAAAAATTTTCCGAATTTTTCCGAAAAATGCACGCCGTTTTGTCGAGATAACTGACGGCGTCGGTCGCACTCCTGACGGCGTCGGAGGAGTAGAAAATGCTTACTAGTTTTTCTTGTTTTCTGAGCTACTCATAAATTTTTGAAAATTTCCAGGTCTTAATTTTCTAGAAAATCTGTAAACATCCATTCCACAAGCATTATATCCTAGTTTAGTAGAGTCATATATATATTGTTACCGCCGATTTTACGCGAAGGTTTCGTTTGTTTTCTTCAAGTGTGCAGGTTTAATTTATCAAGAAGAAGATACATAAGATTCGAAGGAGCTTTTCATGCAAACACTCTTCTTGGAAGACAATTTAACCACTACTTCACACGGATCCTAACTAGCTAATCAGGGGAGTACTAGTTTCTTTCGTTTTTAATTACCTTCCATTATCATAACTTTGATACTTTCGGGGAACATTGGGGACAATGTTCAGTTTAAGTGTAGGGAGGGAAAATAAAACGGGAACTTTGAAACTATGCTTATCCTTGACTATTTGCCTTGTCCAATTTCATTTGTGTAATAAACCATGAGAAATATCGGTTAGGGTAATTTTGGCACCAAATTTAAAATTTTTCATGACATGTAGGAGTGGGCCATTAGTCTTAATAAAGCGTCTCATGGATAGGAAGTTATATGACTAGCACAAAAACCCTTTACCAATTAAATTCCACCCAAAATGTGAGGATCGCCCTTAGATTTGTAGGAATTAAAGCATTCCACTTTAATGCTTCGAGAGTGTACTGGTAGTATAATAGATTCAAGAACTTGTTTTGTGATGCATTCCGAGATCGCTAGTGAGACTACACTTGTGTAGTTAGGAATAACTAAATGATAAGAGGCATTAGGATAACCCTTGTTTGATACCCGGAATATAATTACTTCTTCCACATCGGTTGAGTAATTCCCCCACACCCTTGCGTTGTACTCATCTTTAGTACACGATACCCCTAGTTAACCCCTCAGATCCTATCCTTTTCGTGGTTCTCGTGATGTTTTGGTTTTCCGGAATATCAATGAAGAGCATTGTTTACAATCCACCCTCAAATGTACACCCAAATCGCCTTAGCCTACCTAGTATGCACTCACTTTTAGTGCATTATTGTTATCATACTAAACCCTTAGTTCAATTATCTAGTTCCTTGCATAAGTTGCTAAGTCGAGTCATATCCTTCATACACAGTTTTGGGACGATCGGGACTCACGGGAAAAGTTAAATTTTATGAAATGACGGGATGGGAACATTAAATTCAAATTCCCTTTATTAGCGTAATAATGTACTCCAAGTGTTTTGATCTTTTCAATTCGGGTCAAATTACTGTTAGAGTAATAAAAAACTCAAGTGTAGGGATGTGCCTATAAATCCCTATTATTTTGATGTTATCGTAGAGGATGGTAGAGTAAAAATGAATGAAAAAAAAATCGAAAAGAAAAGAGTGATTCAAAAAAAAATAATAAAAAAATGAAAAACACATACGGGCTACCATCCTACATCTATCTTTAAATTCTTGTTTGTTTTTTTCAATTTATCTAGAGTTTAGAGTGTCGAGTCTTGGATTAGCAACGCCATTCTTCTCATGCTTGTAACATAAAGGTTTTTGACTTGCCACCACTAAATTGCCTATTTCACCAAACCCTTTGTTTCCCTACCGTAAGCCTAATGTTACAACCCTTTAAAAGACCTCTTGGATAGTTTTTCCTAGGTGCTTACGCCAAAGCTATGGAGGTTTGATCTAGTCTCAAGCCTATGGTAATCTATGTACTAGGACCGGTTAATGAGTGTTTATCTTCCATTTCCAACTTGATATATTTCATATACACCGAGAGATGAGAGTATCCAAACACCACTTGTGAGGTGCTAGTATGTAATTTCCGTGCTTGTTATAACTTTTGCAGGGCTTATATGTGTTGTCAATCATTCTAAACTAATGCTTCATGACCCCTAACTTATAAATTAATTGGCCAAAAGCACATTTGCTTGAGGACAAGCAAATACCTAGTGCAGGGATATTTGATAAGGATTTAAAAGGTACACTTTTGAGGGGTCATTTAAGCCCTTAATTGATCACTTTCGTATCCGTTAGTACTTAATTTCGTTCCTTTTCACTTTTTAGGTCTCTTGAAGGCAAATTGCTGGAATGACACTTATTCGGACGAAAAGGTGGGAATATACGAAGAAAATGGCCAAAGTCAAGAATCGAGACACTCAGGCTGCTGGAATTGAAGGGGATGGCATCACGGCTTAATTGTGACGCCGTAGCGACACATCTTGAGACGAATCAGAGAGCAAATTGGTATTTTACAAGTGACGACATCAGGTTTAAAAGAGTAGGGCTTCGCAACTCGGGCATCGCCTAGATTTGGATCCCGCCGGCGCCGAGGCGGAAGCTGCGTCCACAAGCATAAGGTGACGCGTCGTCATAGAGTTGACGTGGCCAAGACGAAACCCTAATGGTACCGACGGCCGTCACAATTAAAGAGTGACGCCGTCGCATATTGTAACACTATATATAGAATCCGAAATTTTCAGTTTTAGAGAGGTAGTTTTGTGGAGTAAAAACCTAAACCAAACCAAGGCTGTCTTGGGCAGTATCTTAGGGTTCCATACCCTATTTTTCAACAAGATAAGTGTTTTACTTCATTAATTCAATCATGTCTTCAATTGTTTGTGTGTATGCTTGAATGTTCTGCATGTCCGGCTAATTTACTTGTGTGTTTGCTTAGATATATGAAACCTAGTTATTTAATATTGATTGGTTGTCTCTTATCTTAATTGTGATTGATCTAGTATTGCGATAGGTCATCCGTTGTGTTATTAATGCTTGATTAGTCTTTGTTGAACCTTCGCTTATAGTTACTAGTGGAATTGTAGGCTAAATATCCAAAGATAACCTTAGTGTTAAGTTTATGAATCCTAGAGATTTCGTAGTCATTAACCTTAGGTAGCTTCAAAGAGTTAGGGATAAACGCATACCCTACGACTTTAGAAAACACAACGCATAAAATAAAAGATAGTTTAACATATTAGTAGGTAGGATCAAATAAGAAATATAATTAAGATGAGAAAAAATGAGAAGAAATCACAACCACAAATATTAGATGCATCCATATAAATAAATGTATCTCTCTATTATTTCTTTTTCTTATTTATATGTGGCTACAATTCTTCCTCACTGTTCTCATTTAAATAATTATTCTCACTAGATCCATACTCAACATATTAGACCATATTAATATAAAATGGAGTTTTATGTGTTAAAAGTTTTCATCACATAATCTTAACATTTGAGTTAGAGATATTGATGGGTAGTTTGCAACACATGAACCAAGTTTGGTCAAATAATGAGTCTAATATAAGAACATGTGTTTCATAAATATAAGTCCAGACCAATACAATATTAAAAAATAACAATGCACATTACAATAGGCATGAAATTATCTCATGTATATAATATACAAACAGACCATAATATATTCGGGTCATTATATTGCCTAGGATCATTTGTATAGATTTTTAATAAGAGGAAGTGAACAAGAGTTATCGATTCGATATTTATTAGTTCCCCCATTTTTGTAGATATTTGAAGAAGTAGTAGGTTGAGCTTTTAGTGCGCGAATTAGACTACTTAAGGTACGGATGTTCTTTTTCGTGTTCTCTTGAATCATTGATATGTTCATATTTTTGAATGCCCGTACTCTCTTTCGTCGTTACTTGATATACTTATGTTGAACTCCTTGCAATACTCTCATAGTCCTTTGACATCCTTATGATATATATTCCCATTTGTTTGACAAATGCATTTTACAATGATGATGAACGGTGAAAATAATTTTGGAATATGATTTGATGATCTTGGGGAAAATTATGTTAAAATGATTTTTTGTGAAAATGAGCGGCGCCACTTTTGTATGAGCGTTTCTTGATTCCTTTCCCTTATGACTCATATGCATGGTGAACATAATATCGGGTGTTTGGTTGGTTTATATGTTCACTGTGCTACCATAGAACCCTAGATATGTATACGAGTTAGAATACCGAGCAACTATCTGTGGAGGTACCGCAGACTTGTCATTGTGGCGCCAATGGCCTGACACCGCCCGTGACGGTGTGATCAGTTCACGGCGTCTCCCCTTATGATCTTATAATATGATTTGCTTATGTGTGGAGCCTTTTTCTAATTTGGGAGGCGTATGGATGCATCCTAGGCTATGTAATGATATGATATGTGTATGATCTGATATGATCATGCGGTCGAGTAATGTAGTGCCATACATGCCTTCCGTCGATTTTAGATGCGGCTGAGTCGCCGCTGTATCACTATGATTTTTGATACGATATGATGTTAGCACGTGGGAGTGCACTTGATATGATATGATGTAGGATACTCGGTATAAATATCCCAAACCTTTTCCTTCAGACTTATAAAATTTAATTACTCTGGTGTTGAGATGTTGCTATGATGGGGAAATTATTTTTGATCTCGTTGCATTCCTCTCTTTGTGTATATATATATCGTGTTATTGTTATTCGTTATCTACATCCCACAAGATCGAGCGATTAGCTCAGCCGCATCTTTCTTTTCTCCTGCGGCAGGTACTTAGGGTTAATGGGGATGTGTGACGAGAGCTAGCAGGACCTTAGAGATCATGTACTTGAAGACTCTATTTTCAGTTACTTTAGCTTTTGACTTTGGACCTTGTACTAAATAATGTTTGTGCTTTAACCTTGTACACTTAAATTTTAGTCTATGGTTGAACCTTGTTTTTCATGAACGATATATGTAACCGGTCCTTCGGTTTAGTTGCTTTGTCATTATTTGTGACCTCCCGCTCCTATGTCCGACGGGGTTACAACTAATGGTATCAGAGCCAAGTTTGATTCTGTAGGAAACCCTTAGGTTTGACCTGTGAGTTTTGGGTAGATAATGGGGTAGGATTCTCTTTCCTTCATCTGGTACTCTACCGTATTTGTGTGATTCTGATTCTAAACTCTTTCCATATATGATTGTCTAAGTCTCTTCTCTTATAGATGCCTCCTAAGAGAAGATCCTCTAGTCGCTTTAACGTATCAAACAACAACGAGAACAACGACGCTACTAGAGTTCTCGATCCAGCTACGTTGAACTAGGGGTGTTAACGATCCGAGCCGAGTCGAGTTTCAGAATATTCGAGCTCAGCTCGATTAACTATTATTCGGCTCGATCTCGACTCGAGCTCGAATATATATTCAAAATCATGCTCGAACTCGAGCTCGTGTATTTAACTATTTGTTCGAGCTCTTTAGTTAACTTAAATCTTTTTTCTTTTGTAACTTAATCGAGCAGCTCAATTTTAAGCTCGAGAGCTCGAGCCCGAAACCATTTTCTGCTCGACCAAGCTCTATCATGAAAATCAAGTGGTTAAATCATATTCAAATAACTAAGGATAACCGAAACACAAGCCGAACTTAAGTTGCTTCTAGACTCCATGAGTTCAAGTTTAAATGGGGAACAAGTGCAGCTAAGTTATTTTTTATAAAAATGGGTGGGGATTTTGTTTTATGGACTTTCTCACCTTTGAAAATTTTCCACTCAACCGATGTGGGATAAACTACTATGCTCATGCTATATTTTTGTTTCTTTTTGTCTACTATTCTTTGTTTGTTTTTTTCTTTTCTAATTTTATATCTTATTTTTAGTGTAAGTAGTTTTAGTTAACAAATATATAACAGTCCCTTTATGTTTTTCTAATTCACAGCTAAACAAAAGCACTATAATTCATAAGGCCTTTAAGATATTAACTTTAACGATTTAATTGTTTATGTGCTTATTTACTTTACCTTATAAGCTTATATAAGCTACAAGCACAAGTTGATAAATTCATAAGGCATTCAAATACATTCATCAAAGTTTAATAAATTCGTAAGTCCATTAAATAAGCTAATACAAATACACCCCTAAAAGACATATACCTTACAAATTAACTAATAACGCTATAAAGTTGTATCTGGATCAACAAAGTTTGTATATGAAGTTAAAAATAAAACTAGAAGTTGTAATTGTCATATGTTTATAATAATAGAAAGGGCTAAATGGAACAACTAAATGGAAGTGAGTTATTATGACATAACTGTATGGTATTGGTGATCACACGCATGACCTATAAAATATGTTCAATGATAAATAAACAAGTAAAGGTCATGCAAACCAAACCCTAATTACATATCTCCTAATCAAATATCTAAAATTAACCTAAACACGTAAAAGGTGTTTATAGAATTACTACTTGTTCATGTGGTCCTAATCAAATATCTAACATTAACCTAAACACTTTGTTGGTTGCGTCATGTATCTACATGTAGAACTAAGGTTAGATCATATGCATAGTTGGAGAGTACAAATTGACTATAAGGCGATTTGGTAGTCGATTAAAGAATTCGATTTCCTAGGGTCGGTTGACCAAATAGAGGAGATGATAGGGATAAGATTTTAGGGTCAGAGGAATAGTTATGAATCTAGTTAGGGATGCCTTGTATTTATAAGATACCAAAGAACATTCCTAACAGAAATAGAACATTCCTACAAGAAGTCAAACTCACCCCATCCCCTCATTTGGGAGGTCGACAAAACCCTAACACCTATTAAGGTTTATGGTTTTTTTCTTTTATGTACTTTATTTATTCTGTATTAATATATAAACCCTGGATAATTTTAACCCCTTTATGAGAATATTTCATATTCACATTTTGTGACAACTCGCAATTTCAGGTCATTTCTCAAATTTACTATTCATCTCGGGAATTTACTATTCACTGGTTACTATTCAAAATTTTACTATTCATCATTTTCGGAGTCGAAGTAATATTATGAGAACGTATTTCAAAATTTACTATTCACGAAACACTATTTATTCCCGGAGAAAATCACTATTCAAGTTTCACTATTTCAATCATTTATCGTAAACTACGTTTACGAGTATCAAATTCGCGTAACCTTAATGGTTTAGCTGCGAATTCATGAACAATCATCAAGGACATTTCATATAGACTAGGTTTAGTCTACATATCATTAGCATCATCATCATCATATTAGTGCATGCATGGTTTTGCATTTTACGTTAAATGTGTAATTTTTATTAAATAAACGTTATCGCGTAATTAATTATTTTGAATATTTGATCCAATACTTCCAAAAATTATCCCGATATATTTTTATATTCATATTAAGATTATAAAAATAATATTATGAGTTTCCCCAGTGTTTTAAATTTATTTTGTATATAAATTGTTATATTTATATAAATTACTTAATTTGTAAAAACTACACGATACTTATTATTTCACTCAAATTTTGTAAGGAATGTATTTTTATAATTTTTATGACTTCAATATATCTTATTTTGATCCGTTAAAATTTATTTTTAGTTAACGCTACCCTAAATACTCAAATGTGTATACAAGTTACTAACTATTTTACTTAACCTTACATCTACTTATACTTATACATTTAAAATATATATATATATATATATATATATATATATATATATATATATATATATATATATATATATATATATATATATATATATATATATAAACATTAAACAAAAATCACCCTTGTCGACAACAAGGGTGACTCACACTTAAACATAGCTAAATATCTTATATTTACAACCATATTATATTCAATATTTACACATACATGCTAACTATCCAAAGTGTAAAAAAAAAAAAAGATCAAAGTCTCTTCCTCTCTTCTCTCTTCAACCAGCCAACCATAAGGATCAAAGGAGAGTTCATCAAAAATTTTCTAGTCAAGTTTATTACACTCTAGTTACACTCTTGGTTTAGGTTTTGAAATAAAAACCTAGGGTGTTTAGGATTAAACCTTTGTTCACTTCACCTCATAAAGTTACTAGTAAGCATCTCATATTCATGTTCATATTTCATATTTATTTTGTGTTCATTTCATCATATTTAAGAAAAACATGCAAGTCATATGTATGTTTATACCACTTTTCATTGTTTTTAAGAGTTATATATATATATATATATATATATATATATATATATATATATATATATATATATATATATATATATATATATATATATATATATATCTATATATATATATGTCATCTTATAATTACTCCTTGAAATATATCACTTTTGGTGATGTCTAGGAACCCATGACACCCTAAGAAGGTGTATGGTAGGATTAGAATAGCTTCGGAGTTGTTTTGAATTGGTTAGAATAGGTTTGGCGGGAGAAAAACTCATTTCGACAAGTTTAATTAAGGGTCTGTCCATATTTTTTAATTCTGGAATTTTCGACAGCAGATAAAAATTTTTGGCCTAGATATTTAGAAAATATACTTTAAAACGAAAACGTGGTCGCTTGAACGGGTTAAAACGGAGCTATAACGAAGAAGATATGAATTTTTCAAGTTTGACGACGAAAAGTGTAAAAACCAGAAAATTCAGCATGTTACGTCTACTTTGTACGAGTAAAAAATGAGGCTTAAGCATTATGAAATGTGTCGACTTATCAAAAATATATTAGTATACTTTGATAAAGGCTAAGGACATAAAAAACGTAGAAAACGGACTTGTAACGATTAAATTACACGTGTTTACATGAAGTTGCCGTAACTATATTATATAAGAAAACTAATATATTTCTATTACACAAACCTTACGGCAACAAGTGACCATGTTGAGGGTCGTTTTTAACATTGATGTAGAACTTTTTATAACGTGATGTCTTCTAGTAAAAGTAAGTTCGCCAAGCATATTTTCCAAAATGTCCAACCGTTCGTCAAGCGGAGTTGTAACGAATAAAATACGGTCACTTAAACTTTGCCGAAAACCACCCTTAAACAATATTTTGGATACAAGTACCATACTTCACCTATACTTTTCTCCATGATCGAGACCTCTAGGATGTAAACTTAAATGCTAAAACTTTGAGATAATGATACAAGCTTCCCAAAACCGTTGAGTTTGTTTCCTAACACTCGACGTGCACCATTTTACGACTAGCTTTTCGAGGCCGATTAGTCACTTTCATGAAATTGTCAAATGACAATATTTTTACGAAAAGTTATAGTTTCCTAATAATTCACTAAACGACTATTTTAGGATGTTGATTCAACGTATATATTTGTAAAGTATTTTATAACATGACGAGATGTCATAAACATATATTTCGACGATAAATTCTATTTTCAAAACGCATAAGTGGTATAAATTACATGTGGATTTGCATGCACGACATTGTTTCATGATTTACATTAGAACATATCATTCATAATAGGTCACGGTCAGAGGTTGCCTCATTTCAGATTGCCATTATATCATCATTATCATTGCAACAAGTGAGTTTTCATAGCCCCGATTTATTCAAGTTTTTACTTTATTTCAAACCTACGGGGAGAATACATTGCACATCATTTTATTACGATACCAAGTATATCAAATTCATTACATTGCTTAAGTTACCTCATGCCAATTGAATGTCCCCATTATATAACATGAACCGTTAATTTCATAGAAGCGAGGGTGAGTGGATAGATCTATCGAGGGTGACTCCTCCATCCGGGTTGGTGGATTCCAACCGGTTAAACGGATGCATTTCATTTAATATCATTATTTGAGTTGTTTGGCAAACACTCTGTTGGGGCGAACATTATGATCAGTCTATTTTGGTGTCATGGACTTATAGCAATTGTAACATTTTGTGACGTATTTGTCATACATAATTTATACTTGTGGTAGTCGTATTAAAAATTTACCTAAACTCTATGAACTCACTCAACCATTGTGTTGACACTTTTAGCAATGTATTTTCGGGTAACTAAGACATTCGCATCATGGCACGAATAAGGAACCCTCATAGAGTCGCGGCCTCGACGCGTCTCATTGTATTTTATGACACTTTAAAACATCGTTTGAATTGTAACAAATTTATTTCCGCACAAGTTGATTTTCATTTGGGACATATACTTGTAAACTCTGATTGTTTTATTAAATCAAGTGATGTATTTTCCAAACGGCACTTTAGGTCGTTCAATATAACTGTGATTGTGATGCTATGACAGTCAATCACCAGGAATTCCATTCCGCTGCAAAACAGGTAATTTGGGGGTGTGACACATTTCCTCATAATTTCTCTTTCATTTCGTATATCTTTTCTCATTCCAACTTTCTCATTTTGTTTAGTGTGCATCAATATGACTCATCGATATTTTTATGAGTACCGATTATGAAAGACAAATACTTTTAAAGATTTCAAAGGAAATTTCAATATAAGATTGATTCATTTTATTTAACGCAAAGATAATTGTTTCAACTTGAACTGATCTTTTGTAAGTACTAAATACTTGAAGGGCAATGTTCAGTATGAATATGTGCTACTTGATAATAAAATCTAAAAATGATGTAACAATTTATTGAATACGTCTAATTTTATAAACTTTAAAAATATGATAATTATATCATTATAATATAAATTGTTTTTACATGTACTTATTATATATTTCATGGTAAATAAAAGAGTAGAAACAATATTGTATCCCACATGGAAAGAGGGAAGAAAGTAAAGAAAAAAAGGAAGCTATAAAAATAAGGGCCAGAGTAGACAAAGGAGATAAACTTGAAGTATATAGCTTTAAGCTAATGAAGTTTGACAAAATTTGAGTGATGCTATTTAGTTTAACTATAATATTAGCATTTCTTGAGACAACTAAAACATAATATCTTAAAAACTAGTTGTTTAGCTCGATTAGCTCGTTCGACTCGTTTAACTCGAGTTGCTCGTTCGACTCGAGTAACTAAACGAGCTTTCGAACGAGCCGAGCTAAATATTAGATTTATAAGCTCGGCTCGTAAAACTTATCGAGCACTCTTTCTTGTTCGAACTCGAATCGAGCTCGATAACTGTCACACCCCCAAATTACCTGTTTTGCAGCGGAATGGAATTCCTGGGGATTGACTGTCATAGCATCACAGTTACAGATATATTGAACGACCTAAAGTGTCGTTTGAAAAGAACATCGTTTGATTTAATAAAAAAATCAGACTTTACAAAGTATAGGTCCCAAAAGTTTATAAAGTTTGCGGAAATATAAATATATTACAAGTCCAAACGATGGTTTTGAAAGAAAGTGCCATAATGTACAATGATGTAAGTTCGCCGCGACTCAAAAGGGGTTCCTTAACCATGCCATGATGAGTATGCCTTAGATACCTGAGATAAAACATGCTTAAAAGGTCAACACAAAGGTTGAGTGAAATCCATAGGTTTAATTAATTCGTTTGAACACAATCATCGTAGTGTGAGTTAAATGGTTCACACTCATCGTTGAAAACAAAATCGTATTTATTTCACTAAGTTCATGACACCAAAGCGTAACATCGCACCAATAAAAATTGGTAATCATCGTTTCATCGCCGCCCTAATAGGTAACTTGCCAAATTACCTTACTGGTTCAAATATAGTGCGCCGATTTCCCTAA
Organism: Chrysanthemum makinoi; assembly: GCA_910596185.1. Taxonomy (NCBI): domain Eukaryota; kingdom Viridiplantae; phylum Streptophyta; class Magnoliopsida; order Asterales; family Asteraceae; genus Chrysanthemum; species Chrysanthemum makinoi. Next base: position 44,050,080 of record OU343217.1, on the reverse strand, counting down.
CTGGGTCAATAAGAACGGGGAGTGTTAATTCCAATAGGCCTATTCACAATATTCGCGCTCACTCGCAAGTGACTAATGGTGCATGATGTAGGGACTTCGAACATGGCAAATACTTAGTGACAATAAAACATTCGGATATAGCATACAGTTCAAAGCATTTGTGTTCGGTTAAAAATGTAGCATGTATCTCCCCCAAGAGTTTGTAAAACAGTTAAAAGAGTAAAAGTGGGGCTATGAACTCACCTGTTGCAATGATTATGATGACAAAAGTGGGTACACCGAGGTATAATGTGAAACTTTAATCTGGACCTATTACGAATGATATGATATGTAATGAGTTATGATGTAATGGTATGCATGCATTTCGTATGTTATTTATACCATTTGTGAGTTTTGAAAATAATACTTATCGTCGAAAAATACTCTTTTGACGTCTTGACCAATCTTAAATCACTTTACAAGTTTTTACGTCAAAATGTCATCCTACAATAGTTTCGTAATGATTTATTGTGAAATTTTAACTTTTCGTCGTAAAATAAAGTCGTCGGAAATTTCATGAAAGTGACAAAAATGGCTTCGAAAAACTAGTCGTAAAATGGTGTACGTCGAACGTTAGGAAACGAACTCGACGGTTTTGGAAAGCTTGTATCAAAATCTAGAAGTTTTAGTACAGGAGTTTTCGTCATAGAGGTCTCGAACATAAAGATAATAGAGGTTAAATATGGTGATTTTGTCCAAATGTTGTGTAAAAAGTGAGTTTCGGCAAAGTTTAAGCAATCGTAAATAATTTATTACAACTCCGCTATACAAACGGTTGGTCGTTTTGAAAAATATGCTTGGTGATCTTAATTTTACTAGAAGACATCTCGTTACAAAAAGTTCTACGTCATAGTTAAAAATAGTCTTCAATATGGTCGTTTTGTTTACCGTAGCACTTGTCTCGTAAAAATAATATAGTTTTTCTAAAAATAATAGGTACGGAAATTTTATGAAAACGTGTATATCTTAGTCGTTTCAAATCCGTTTTCTACGTATTATACGTCCTTAGCTTCGTATCAAAGTATACTAATATATTTTTGATAAGTCGAAATAATTTGTAAAGCTTATGACTCGTTTTTGACTCGTACAAAATAAAAATAGGTTGCTGAAATTTCAGAAAATATATATTTCGTCGTCAAACTTGAAAAATTCATAACTTCTTCGTTATAACTCCGTTTTAATCCGTTCAAGCGGCCACGGATTCGTTTTAAAGTATATTTTCTAATTATCTAGGCCAAAAACTCATGTCCACTGTCGGATTTTCCAGAAATACAAAATAAGATCAGACCACTTTTATTACTTGTCGAAAATAGTTTTTCTCGTACTAAACCTATTCCAATCCCTTCAAATCAACTCCAAAGCTATTCTAATCCTACCATACACCTTCTTAGGGTGTCATGGGTTCCTAAACATCATCAAGACCAATAAATAACAAGGGATAAATTATAGGATGACTTATATATATAAAACTCTAAAAACAATGTAAAAATGGTATAAATAATAATAAGTCTTGCATGCTTGCTACAAAAATGATGAAATAGATATGAAATGAAAATGAAAGAGGTAAAATGAAAGTGATATGCTTACAAGCTACTTGATGAGGTGATTAGAACAAGGTTTAACCTAAACACCCTAGGTTTTTATTTCAAAACCTTTAATAAGAGTATAACTAGATTGTTTAACTTGAGCTTGGAAAAATTTTGGTGATCCCTTCTTACACCTTGAGGAAGGCCGGTTCTAGCAAGAGAGAAAGGAGGAGATATATTTTTTTTTTATTTTACACTTTGAGATATGAATGATCTATGTGTTTGTGAATTATTGATTGCATATAAAATGACTTAATTGAAGGACAAGATCCTCATTTTATGGGGAGTTGATGGGGCTTTGACAAGCTCATTTATTTATTTATATATATATATACATATATATTTTTTTATTTATTAAGTAATTGTATAAATGTAAGTAAAGTAAATTAAATAGAGATAAGTTGTAACTTGTGTATACATTTGTGCATTAGGGTAGTTTTTAGCTAAAAATAAATTTTAATGGATCAAAGTAAAATATATTGTGGTCATAAAAATTGTAAAAATATATTTCTTGCATAATTTGAGCGATATAATAATTATCGTGTAGTTTCTAAGAAAAGTGTCGTACTAATATAAATTTAACGATTTATATACAAAATAAATTTAGAACACTAGGTAAACTCAAAATATTGTTTTTATAAGCTAAATGTAAGTATAAAAATATATCGGGATCATTTTTGGAAGTAGCGGATTAAATGTTCAAAATAATAACTCACGCGATAATGTTTATTTAATATAAAATTTACGCGTTTAATGTGAAATGCAATGTCATGAATGAACTAATATGATGCAAATGATGCTAATGAAATGTAGACTAAACTTAGTCCAAATGAAATGTTCGTGATGATATGATCATGAATTCGCCGCTAAACCATAAAGGTTACGCGAATTTGGAACACGTAAACCTAGTTTACGATAAATGTTGAAATAGTGAAGCATGAATTGTTTTAAGAAATGACCTGAAATTACGAGTTGTCACAATAACTTTCAAGCTCGGCTCGAGATAAACGAGCTCGAACTCGAGTAGCTCGTTAAAAGCTCGACTCGTTAACACCCCTACGTTGAACGCAGTAAATCAAGCAGTTGCCAACGCCGTTGCTCAGCGTTTACCTCAGGCATTGGTTGAGGTTCTTCAAGTTTATCATAATGGTGGTGAGAATAATAATAATAATAACAATAATACCTGGAATGTTGCTAACAACAATCAACAACCAATGCAACTATTACTAGAGAAATTCCAAAAACAAAAACCAAATCCATTCAGTGGGGCACCTACTCCGATAGATGCTGAGAACTGGATTGCTCATTTGGAAAAGATATTTGAGGTTTTGGAATGTACTGAAAACCAACAAGTCCGTTTAGCAGTTTATAAGTTAGAGGGGGATGCACAACGATGGTGGAAAACTTTGAAAGAAGCAGAAGGGGAAGGTTTTGTTGAAGCTCTTGCCTGGCATGATTTCCTCGAAGTATTTTATCAGCACTATTTCTCTTATATTGATCGAGAGGCATATATTCGTGAGTATTCAAATATTAGACAGAAGCCTGGCGAGTCTATCACTAATTTTATGGAGCGATTCATTCGGCTAGCTGGTATTGCGGGCACTAAGGCCGGGGATGCTGAAGAACAAGCCAGGAAGTTTAAGTGGGCAATTGATTTGAAGTATAGGAGGGACCTCATCAACATTAGGTTTGAGAAAGTTTCAGACGTAGCAAATGCGGCGAAAAATTTGGAAATGGAGCACGCTGACTTTGTTGCCTCTAGGTCTGAGTATAATAGTAAGAGGGGTAGGGAAGATCATGTTGGGGCATCTGATCGAAATGGTAAGTCTCACTCGGGGAATAATCGTAATTTTGATGATAGGTCCCGTGGTGGTCATCAGGGACAGTGGCAATCCCAATTCCTTCATGTGTTAAATGCGGGCGTAACCATCCGGGTACACCTTGTTATCTCGAGACGGGGCAATGTTTTGCATGTGGTCAGGTGGGTCATATGGCCAAGGATTGCACTTCTAAGTAGAATACGAATCGTAATGGTGGTGGCAATAATCGAGGTACTACTGGTCGGGTCTATGCAATGACTGCACATCAGGCAGCCACATCTTCAGGTACAGTTTATGGGATTCTCACTTTATGTGGTTGCAAGGCTTATGTGCTATTTGATACGGGTTCTACACATTCTGTTATTTCTTCTTCTTTTGCTCAACGTGTTGGTTTGCCTAACTCATTGCTAAATCCGCCTATGTCTATTACTACTCCTATGAGAACTTCTGTGACTATTACTACTATTTGTCACAACTCGCCTATAACAATCGAAAATAACATTTTCTTAGCTCAATTACTTCCTATGACAATGCATGATTTCGATATTATCCTCGGAATGGATTGGCTTAGTGAACACCAAGCCACCATTGATTGTCAATTTAAACGCGTCACTTTTGGAAACCTCGAGAGACCGAAATTTGTTTATCAGGGAGCTCCGGCTAGTGGTTTAGTCAAAGTAATTTCTGCTATGGAGGCGAGGAAACTTATTCGTCATGGTTGTGATGGATATTTGGCGGCTATAAAGGATACTTCAAAGGAGGCTTCTTCACTAGTAGATCAACCGATTGTGAATGAATTCCCAGATGTATTTCCTGAGGAACTTCGGGGTTGCCACTAGAGAGAGAGGTCGAGTTTACCATCGAACTTGTACCTGGTGCTGAACCCATATCTAAGACACCTTATCGTATGGCACCATTGGAGTTACAAGAATTGAAGGAGCAGCTACAGGAGTTGCTTGATCGTGGGCTCATAAGACCTAGTGTGTCTCCGTGGGGTGCTCCAGTTTTATTCGTGAAAAAGAAGGATGGATCTATGAGGTTATGTATAGACTATAGAGAATTGAACCGAGTTACTATTCGAAATCGTTATCCTTTGCCTCGAATTGATGATCTTTTTGACCAACTTCAAGGAGCAAAATACTTCTCGAAAATAGATTTAAGGTCTGGATATCATCAATTGCGAGTGCGAGCAGAAGATATTCCTAAGACCGCATTTCGTACTCGTTATGGTCATTATGAATTCTTGGTGATGCCTTTCGGTTTGACAAATGCTCCAGCCGTCTTTATGGATTTAATGAATCGCGTCTTTCATGATTACCTAGATAAATCTGTTGTGGTTTTTATTGATGATATCTTGGTATACTCTAAATCAAAAAATGAACACGAGCAACATCTACGCACAGTTTTAGGGATCCTTCGAGAAAAGAAGTTATATGCTAAATTTTCTAAATGTGAATTTTGGTTGGAGCGGGTTGCATTTCTTGGGCATGTAGTATCTGCTAAAGGAATTGAAGTGGATCTTGCCAAGGTAGAGGCTATTACCAATTGGCCACAACCTAAATCAGTTACAGAGGTAAGGAGTTTCTTAGGTTTGGCCGGTTACTACCGACATTTTGTAGAAGGTTTTTCGTCTTTAGCATTGCCTCTAACCCAACTGATACGAAAGGGTGTTAAATTTGAATGGAATGATAAGCGAGAGAAGTGCTTTAAGGAGTTAAAGAAGAGATTGGTTACGGCTCCGATACTTGCTGTGCCAGAAGGAACCGGGGGATTTCAAATTTATAGTGACGCTCCCAAGAATGATTTAGGGTGTGTTCTTATGCAACATGGGAAGGTGATTGCTTATGCATCTCGACAACTTAAGACGTACGAGGGGAACTACCCTACACATGACTTGGAACTAGCAGCTGTTGTTTTCGCTCTCAAAATATGGCGACATTATTTGTACGGAGAAACTTGTGATATTTTTACTGATCACAAAAGTTTGAAGTGTATTTTCACACAAAAGGAGCTCGACGTGAGGCAGAGAAGATGGTTAGAACTCCTAAAGGATTATGACGCCAATATTCAATACCACCCGGGCAAGGCAAATGTTGTTGCAGATGCCCTTAGTAGGAAGAGTTATGGGAGCATGTCTTGTCTAGTTACTCAACCGGAGATTGTAGCCGATTTGAACCGTTTGGAGGTGGAAATATACATTGGTAAGGCAGATGGCATCATAGCTCAGTTGAAAGTTGAACCTACAATATTGACGCGTGTTAAGGAAGCCCAGAAAGATGATGGTGAGTTGTGGACTATAATGAAAAATTTAGAGGATGGTAAACAAGAAGAGTTTCGTCTAGATGATCATGGAGTATTGTAGTCTGGTGATAGGTTGTGTGTTCCTAATAATACGGATATTCGAGAAGCATTATTATCAGAAGCACATAGTTCTCCACTTTCTATTCATCCTGGTTCAACGAAAATGTACCAGGACTTGAAACAAAACTTTTGGTGGAGTGGAATGAAGAAAGATGTAGCAGAATTTGTGGCAAAATGTCTTACTTGCCAACAGGTGAAGATAGAGCACCAACGAGCTAGCGGACTCTTGCAACAGTTGGAAATTACCGTTTGGAAGTGGGAAAATATTACCATGGATCTGGTGACTGGGCTACCAAAGACTTTAAGGAAGAATGATGCAATATGGGTGGTGGTTGATCAACTTACAAAATCAACTCACTTTTTAGCCATTCGTGAAGGAGACTCTGCTAGCAAGCTAGCAGAAATATTTCAGAAGGAGATTGTTAGACTTCATGGCACTCCAGTGTCAATTGTCTCAGACCGTGACCCACGTTTCATATCGCATTTTTGGAAAGGATTTCAAAAGGCATGGGGTACGAAGCTTAGTTATAGTACTGCCTTTCATCCTCAAACAGACGGCCAGTCAGAAAGGACTATTCAGACATTGGAGGATATGCTGAGATGCTGTGCTCTGGAATGGACAGGAAATTGGGACGATTATCTTTGTTTGGTTGAATTTGCCTATAATAATAGTTGGCATGCAAGTATTGACGTGGCACCTTATGAGATGTTGTATGGAAGAAAGTGTAGATCTCCAATATGTTGGAATGAAGTTGGTGAAGAGATTATTGAAGGACCTGAGCTGGTTAGAATTACTAACGAGAAGGTTGAGGTTGCAAAAGAGAAGTTGAAAGAGGCTCGCTCACACGTAAAAGTTATGCCGATAAGCATCGTAGGACCCTAGATTTTAAACCCGGTGATCATGTGTTTCTCAAGATTTCCCCATGGAAAGGTGTTCAACGTTTTGGCATAAAAGGGAAACTTAGTCCGAGGTTTATTGGTCCCTTTGAAGTGTTGGAGAGAGTAGGAGAGGTTGCATATCGCATAGCGTTACCCCCAGTGTTATCTCATGTACATAATGTGTTCCACGTGTGTACATTACGAGGCTACAACTATCACCCGCTTCATGTTGTAGAATACCCACTCGATAAGATTCAAGAAGATCTATCATGTGAAGAAGAAGCCGAAGCAATCTTAGGTCGAGAAGAGCGAATAATGCGCAAGAAAACAATTCCCTTTGTCAAAGTGCTATGGAAAAATCATTCTGAACGTGAGGCTACTTCGGAACTCGAGGAATCTATTCGTGAGCGATACCCCCGACTGTTTGATTAGAGGTACCCTTTCTTTTCGTGGTACCATTTACTTCTCGTCGATTTTGGGGGCTAAATCTTTTTAATTAGGATAAATTTTAATGACCCGTACATAAGACATAGGAATTTCTTATTGATTTCGTGGACGAAATCATTTTAAGGAGGATGAGTTATAATGACCAAAAAAAAAAAAAATAATAATAATAATAATAATAATAATAAATTTGAAACTTAGTCCCGAAGTTGAAAGATAATGGATATGGTCAAGGCTTTGGTTGGTCAACAAACGTAATCAATAAATTTCGCTTTTCTTAAGGTTGTACAAATATATATCCACAATCACTCCACATATTCACAGTTTCTCAAAATTACTTTTGGTCATACGTTTAGGCTACTTGGGTTGTGATCTGCTCATCTTCACTCGAGTTTTGAGTTTGTGTTTCGATCAAATTCTTGTCATCATAGTTTTCGTGTTTGAGTTGGTATCCATACTTGTGTTTGTTTTCATCTCGAACCGTCTCGTTTAGCTTGGAGGTATACTCTTCGATTCATATTCAGATTTTGTTTACCGATTGTAATATCTCGCTTATTATGTCGTCCGTGACTTGGAATATGTCGCTTAATAAGATATAAAAGCTTGCGAGTAAAGCTACCGATTCTGTTCACATAACTATGTTTTACAGTAGTTAGCAAAATGAAAAATGAAACTAGGATGAATTCTAGCTTCCCATGCATTTTTGATGACCTGCACATGCATATGGTGTATAAAGATTTTCTCAATTAGTTTTATTTGTTTCACTTAGTTCCTATTTAAACAAGAGTAGTAAGTCTACTTTAAATAAGTTGCTTATGTATATTACCTTATGAAAGTAATAACTACTTATACTACATGAAACCAAAAAGGAACAATAATATGAAGAAACAAATGAAACAGAGAATGAAGAAGAGTAGGGACTGTTGGTGGGTGTTTCCCAGAACAGGGTTAAGACAATCAATGACAGTAGAAACAAGCAACAATTCAGCAGAAACAAATACCACTTGGTGGTTACCGGATATCACTTGGAATCGTGTGATCACTTTCCAAAGTAAACTATTCGACCCAAATGCCTGGGTATCACAAATATCTACTTGGGATAAGACCAAATGCAGTTAGAGAATTAGGCACAATTCTATAACCCTTTCGCTAATAAGTGTTTACGTTTTCGTCCGTTCTTCATGCATTATCAGATCTCCTATTTATTGGAGGTTACTCTTGAGCTATTCCAATGGAATTATGAGTATTAATCGGCCCATTAATAGCCTCATAATTATCCCCATCATAGCCGTTAGTGGTTACATGACCAATTAAACGTGGTCATAATGCGCTTGTAATCGCCATTTAGCAAGATACTTTCCATAAGCATTACTTTCCACTAGCAGTACTTTCACTTGCAGTGGAAATACAGCCTATCATGGAAGCACGCTATCAAGACTTTCATAGCACTAGCAGTGGATACACCACTTCGGAAACACGCCTATCGTGGAAACACCGCTATCGCTGAAAATCACAAGCAGACTTTCCACAAGCGACTTTCCTCAAGCAAGACTTTCACCGCAGTACTTTCTACTAGCACTACCAATACAAACCATTATTAGAGTCGTGGTGTTCATGGACCTTATGGGTGTACACTTCGTACCTCCTAACCCATTTCAAGGTGTGAACTAATCCCACAAGTGCACTAAATTTTCCAACAATCCTCCCCAAATTTAGTTCACTTCCTTTGCATGAAAATAAACATCAACAAAACATGTGCATAAACGAAAATGTCCTGAGGATTGAATTTCCATCTTAGTAATTACACATTCAAATATTCGAGAATCAAGGTGTTCTAAGAATTGAACCCTTCAACCCACTTGAATACCTGAAGATAAATACACACAAGTTTTCAAACACTTAACAGCTCCTAACACTATACAAGCCATGTGTCCATATCCAAATTCATAAATGTTGTAAAAGCTAAAAGTCCAAAGCTTCCCAAGGCGGCAAAACTTCAACATTTACATAGGTGGTTCCTCTTTAGTCATGCTCGTGCCAAGCACTTTTTCAAAGAAAATTAACCATTAAGAAGTAAAGACTTCATCCTCCTTTCGCAGGTTCTGAGCACAACCTTGGGATGTAAATAAAACATGTGCTCCAGTCCACTGAATGTTCATCTTTCCACATTGAACTCAGCTCCTAAGTTTCCTTAGGAGGGAGTTGGGTGTCCTAGCATTCAGTGACTAAGTTGGACTTAAACCCATCCCTTTAGCAGACTTTATAACCAAGTCTCTAGCCGAACCCTTCGTCAAGTGATCATCTAAGTTCTGTTGAGATCTCACAAACTCTATAGATACCACCCCATTCATGATAAGCTCATGAATCATGCTATGTCTGATACCTAAGTGTCTAGACTTACCATTGTACATTTGGCTATAAGCCTTAGCCAATGTAGCTGCACTATCACACCGGATAGAAATAGGTGCTATAGGTTTAGGCCACAATGGAATCTCAAGAAGCAAGTTTTTCAACCATTCAGCTTCTTTACCAGCAGCTGCTAAAGCCACAAATTCAGATTCCATTGTTGAACTGGTGATGCAAGTTTGCTTCTTGGATGCCCAAGAAATTGCACGTCCACCAAGTAGGAATACCCAGCCTTGGTAGACGAATTGTCTTCAGTGTTATCGATCCAACTTGCATCGTGTAACCTTCCAACACCGATGGGTAACCAAATATGAGAGACTATAATCCATAGTTCTCTTCAAATACTTCAGTACCCTTTGAACTGCTTGCAGTGATGAGCACTAGGATTACTAGTATACCCGCTCAATTTTCCCATCGCAAAACCAATATCCGGTCTTGTACAAGTCATGTCATACATCATGCAGCCAATTACCCTAGAATACTCAAGTTGAGATACAGCCTTGCCATGATTAGGCATCGGCTTCTCACAAGTATCCATAGGTGTACTCACTGGAGTACAATCAAAGTAATTGAATTTCCTTAGTACCTTCTCAATATAATGAGACTGAGAGATAGAAATTCTTTTACTTTCATGTTTAATCCTTATACCAAGGATAACATCAGCCTCCCCCATGTCTTTCATGGAGAACCTTGATGACAAAAATTCCTTTGTCGTCAACCTCGATTTTGGTCAGTGCCAAAGATCAACATGTCTTCAACATATAGACAAATGATGACTCCTTTACCGTATTCATCAAATTTGCTATATACACATTTGTCACTGTTAAGAACATAACCATTAGACAAAACCACTTTATCAAATTTTTGATGCCATTGCTTAGGTGCCTGCTTAAGTCCATAAAGAGACTTAATCGGTTTACACACCTTGTTTTCATTGCCAGGCATGATGAAGCCCTGAGGTTGGTTCATATAAACCTCCTTTTCCAATTCACCATTCAAGAAAGTCGTCTTCACATCCATCGATGAATAACCAGATTGTGAATAGATGCCATAGCAATCGCAGCCTTATGGTATCGACACGAGCCACAGGGGCATAAGTATCAAAATAGTCTATCCCCGACTTTTGTTTAAAGCCCTGAATAACTAGTCTAGCCTTGAACTTTTCAATAGTTCCATCTACCTTCATTTTCCTTTTGAAAATCCATTTGCAACCTAGAGGTTTGCATCCCGGTGGTAGATCAACCAACACCCAAGTGTTGTTGCCCATGATGGAATCCATCTCATCATTTATTGCTTCTTTCCGTAAAGCAATATCCTCGGGACTTCATTGATTCTTCAAATGTCTTGGGATCATCCTCAACAATGAAGCAATAGGAGTATTGGTCTGAGACCTCATCCCTGGTACCTTCAACTAAGTATAGTTGAAACTCAGGTCCAAATGACTTTGGAGTCCTCACCCTTTTGCTCTTCCTGAGCACAGGTTCAGGTTGTTGAACCACAACCTCATCAGGGACCACCGATGGTTCATCATCGGGACCTCTCGATACACCAGTGTCATGAGCTCCATTTGGAATCCTCTGACTTGGTCTAGGGACTGATGAGAATCTATTCTCATCAAAATCTGCATCCCTTGATTCAATTATTGTGTTAATTGAAACATGTTCATTAGGTTCAATAACATAGAACCTAAAAGCCTTGGAATGCTCAGCATATCCAACAAAGATGCAATCAATGCCTCTTTCACCCAAAGTCTTTTGCTTTGGATCGGGAGTCTTATAACACCCTATAACCCCAGACCTGAGATAGTTCAGTTGGGTTTCCTTTCAGTCCAGAGTTCATAAGGGGTAACCTTGTTCCTTTTGTTGGGAACCCTATTTAATAAATAGCAAGATGTTAACATAGCTTCACCCCAGAACCCTTGACTCAGTCCTGAATAGGACAACATGGAATTAACCATCTCCTTCAAACCTGCTTTTCCTTTCGAAATACCATTTTCTTTGAGGAGTATAGGAGCAGAGTTTCATGGATAATACCCACAGACTGAAAGTACTGAGTATCTATGTACTCACCTCCCCTATCAGTCCTTAATCTTTTGATCAAAGACCCAAGTTGTAATCCAACTTCAGTTTTAAACACTTTGAATTTATCTAATGCTTCATCCTTTGTATGTAACAAATAAACATAACAAAACCTAGAAGCATCATCAATAAATGTCACAAAGTACTTCTTATTCCCCAAAGAAGGAGTGGCATGCAAATCACACAGTCACTGTGTATCGCTCCAAGAGCTTAGTCTCATGACTAACACCTTGAAAGGGTTTCTTGGTTATCTTGGTCAACATGCAAGTTTTACACTTTTCGGTGTCCATGTCAAAAGCTGGGATTAAACCATCCCTAGACATATCTTGCATTCTTTTATAGTGTACATGACCAAGTCTAGCATGCCAAAGGGTAGAATCAGTCTGATCATATGTGGTCACAAAAGTTGAAATAACACTATCGTGTTAATATTAAGCCTGAAAATTTGATTACATAAATAACCAAAACCAATAAAAACACCACATTTAGAAAGAACAAATTTATCAGATTCAATAACTTGTTTATATCCATGATTATTCAAAACACTACTTGAAACCAAGTTTTTCCTTATATCGGGAACATGAATAACATTAAACAAAGTTACAATCTTTCCGGAACTAAACCTAAGATCTACACAACCACGACCATGCACCAAGGTCGTTGACTCATTTCCCATGTGAAGAATAGAACCATCATTCAGTGACTCATAAGTCTTGAACCAGCTTCTATCTTTACACACATGAACTGTTGCACCAGAGTCAACCCACCACGCAACATCATCATCCCGCACATAAAAAGATTCAGATACATATGTAACATAATAAATCTGAAAAGACTTATTAAACATATTCGGACCTTTCAGTGAGTTGGTGAACCACCACTCCCGAACCATTAGTGCCCGATCTATTGGCTTTACCACCAATTTTAACACCTTTGCAGTCCCTTTTAATGTGACTAGTTTTGCCACATTTCCAACAAGTAGGTGTTGCCTTCTTGTTTGGATCTGCCCTTGTGTTATCATTATATTTGCGTTTGCCTTTGTTGTCATTGTACCTGGTGGAGTTGTTATGCTCCACCATATTGACAATGATGGTCCAAAGAAGATTGCCACTCTTTGGCTTATCATTGTCCTGCACCTTGAGAGATTCCTCAATGTGCAGATGACTGCCCAACTCAACAAGAGTTAACTCCTCCTTCATATGTTTCAAGGTATGCTTGAAATCTTTCCATGAAGGAGGGAGTTTGTCAATGACACAAGAGACTTTGATATCCTCATCCATGTTCATTTGGTGTTGTGTAAACCTTCCAAGTATTCCAAGAAGTTCATTGTATTGTTCCATAACGGGTCTTGAATCAGTCATTTTGTAATTTGTGAAATTACTAACAAGGAACTTCTTACTTGATGCATCCTCACCCATATATTTGGCATCCAAGGAATCCCACAGTTCTTTGGAAGATTCAAAGTTCGGATAAATATCAAACAAAGAATCGACATACCATTCGAATAAGACCTCTGCATATGTAGTCATCATTCTCCCATTTGCTCCTCCTCCCGACCGCCCACAAGTAGCATCATCACCATCATCAAGAATAGGTGTGGTTAGCACATACACCACACTCATGCTTGACAGCAAGAAGTGCATCTTCTTCTGCCACCTCCTAAAGTCCACCCCTTCAAACTTGTCAAGCTTGGCAAAGTTTGAAGCCATGTGTTTCATTGCAGCAGTTGCCATTGATTATCACAAAATAGTTTACTTTGATTGTTGGTGGGTGTTTCCCAGAACAGGGTTAAGACAATCAATGACAGTAGAAACAAGCAACAATTCAGCAGAAACAAATACCACTTGGTGGTTACCGGATATCACTTGGAATCGTGTGATCACTTTCCAAAGTAAACTATTCGACCCTAATGCCTGGGTATCACGAATATCTACTTGGGATAAGACCAAATGCAGTTAGAGAATTAGGCACAATTCTATAACCCTTTCGCTAATAAGTGTTTACGTTTTCTGTCCGTTCTTCATGCATTATCAGATCTCCTATTTATAGGAGGTTACTCTTGAGCTATTCCAATGGAATTATGAGTATTAATCGGCCCATTAATAGCCTCATAATTATCCCCATCATAGCCGTTAGTGGTTACATGACCAATTAAACGTGGTCATAATGCAGCTTGTAACGCCATTTAGCAAGTACTTTCCATAAGCGGTACTTTCCACTAGCAGTACTTTCACTTGCAAAGTGGAAATACAACCTATCGCTGGAAGCACCGCTATCAAGATTTCATAGCACTAGAAGGATACACCACTTCGCTGGAAACACGCCTATCGTGGAAACACGCTATCGCTGAAAATCACAAGCGACTTTCCACAAGCGACTTTCCTCAAGCAGTACTTTCACCGCCAGCATACTTTCTACTAGCACTACCAATACAAACCATTATTAGAGTCAGGGTGTTCATGGACCTTATGGGTGTACACTCCGTACCTCCTAACCCATTTCAAGGTGTGAACTAATCCCACAAGTGCACTAAATTTTCCAACAGGGACGACACTTATGTTCTCATTGTTTTGTTTTATGATATTTTTATAAAAGCCCTTAAAGTATCTAAGTGTCTACAAAAAGATTTACATGTTTTTATTAATATAATATAACTTGTAAAGGTAATGATCATGTAGGATTTTAGTCCTTAACTGCTTGTGTAAAAAAATAAAATAAAAGATAGTTTAACATATTAGTAGGTAGGATCAAATAAGAAATATAATTAAGTTGAAAAGAATGAGAAAAAATCACAACCACAAATATTAGATGCATCCATATAAATAAATGTATCTCTCTATTATTTCTTTTTCTTATTTATATGTGGCTACAATTCTTCCTCACTGTTCTCATTTACGTAATTATTCTCACTAGATCCATACTCAACATATTAGACCATATTAATATAAAATGGAGTTTTATGTGTTAAACGTTTTCATCACATAATCTTAACATTTGAGTTAGAGATATTGATGAGTAGTTTGCAACACATGAACCAAGTTTGGTCAAATAATGAGTCTAATATAAGAACATGTGTTTCATAAATATAAGTCCAGACCAATACAATATTAAAAAAATAACAATGCACATTACAATAGGCATGAAATTATCTCATGTATATAATATACAAACAGACCATAATATATTCGGGTCATTATAATGCCTAGGATCATTTGTATAGATTTTTAATAAGAGGAAGTGAACAATAGTTATCGATTCGATATTTATTAGTTCCCCCATTTTTGTAGATATTTGAAGAAGTAGTAGGTTGAGCTTTTAGTGCGCGCATTAGACTACTTAAGGTACGGATGTTCTTTTTCGTGTTCTCTTGAATCATTGATATGTTCATATTTTTCAATGCCCGTACTCTCTTTCGTCATTACTTGATATACTTACGTTGAACTCCTTGCAATACTCTCATAGTCCTTTGACATCCTTATGATATATATTCCCATTTGTTTGACAAATGCATATTACAATGATGATGAACGGTGAAAATAATTTTGGAATATGATTTGATGATCTTGGGGAAAATTATGTTAAAAATGATTTTTATGAAAATGAGCCAGCGCCACTTTTGTATGAATGTTTCTTGATTCCTTTCCCTTATGACTCATATGCATGGTGAACATAATATCGGGTGTTTGGTTGGTTTATATGTTCACTGTGCTACCATAGAACCCTAGATATGTAGACAGGAGTTAGGAATACCGAGCAACTATCTGTGGAGGTACTGCAGACTTGTCATTGTGGCGCCAATGGCCTAACACCGCCCGTGACGGTGTGATCAGTTCACGGCGTCTCCCCTTATGATCTTATAATATGATTTGCTCATGTGTGGAGCCTTTTTCTAATTTGGGAGGCGTATGGATGCATCCTAGGCTATGTAATGATATGATATGTTTATAATCTGATATGATCATGCGGTCGAGTAGTGTAGTGCCATACATGCCTTCCGTCGATTTTAGATGCGCTGGAGTCGCGACCAGTGTATCACTATGATTTTTGATACGATATGATGTTAACACGTGGGAGTGCACTTGATATGATATGATGTAGGATACTCGGTATAAATATCCCAAACCTTTTCCTTCAGACTTATAAAATTTAATTACTCTGGTGTTGATTTGTTGCTATGATGGGGAAATTACTTTTGATCTCGTTGCATTCCTCTCTTTGTGTATATATATATCGTGTTATTGTTATTCGTTATCTACATCCGCGCACTGAGCAATTAGCTCAGCCGCATCTTTCTTTTCTCCTGCGGCAGGTACTCAGGGTTAATGGGGATGTGTGACAAGAGCTAGCAGGACCTTAGAGATCATGTACTTGAAGACTCTATTTTCAGTTACTTTAGCTTTTGACTTTGGACCTTGTACTAAATAATGTTGGTGCTTTAACCTTGTACACTTAAATTTTAGTCTATGGTTGAACCTTGTTTTTCATGAACGTATTATGTAACTGGTCCTTCAGGTTTAGTTGCTTTGTCATTATTTGTGACCTCCCGTTCCTATGTCGGGACGGGGGTGTTACAAGGATACTCCACCTTCCCATAGTTCTCATCCCGAATGAAAGCCACTAAGTCGGTTTCCTGAAACTTGCAACCATCGCCTTCTTCAGGATGCTCCTCTTTCCCAACGATCTCATCCCAGATGACATCCTTTGGTTCAGTTTCCTGGATCGTGCGATCTTGCGAATCGAACACGGTTTTATAGCTGCGTCGGTCGGCGATTCGGCGAGTAAAAAGGTAGTTCTCATCACGTAGAGCCATTTGAATTAACCAAAGTTCTGATACCACCTGATGCAGTTTTTCTTAGCAATCAAATGGCTCAATACTAAGGATGAATCAAAGACTAAAACTTGAACCCAAAGGTTCTAAGAACACAAGTTCATTAATAAAAAAACTAAATCCCCGTTTACAATAACCAAAACCCCTATAAATAGATCCTAGAACCAATAAAATAGGTAACAAAATAAATGGATAAAAAGAAACCAAATAATGTACCAATAAAAATAAAGATAAACTTGGAATATTAAATCATAGATAATAATATCTATAATTGTTTTCCCTGTGGTTCTTCTCGCGGGTCGGGTCCGGATCA
Source organism: Chrysanthemum makinoi (assembly GCA_910596185.1). Taxonomy (NCBI): domain Eukaryota; kingdom Viridiplantae; phylum Streptophyta; class Magnoliopsida; order Asterales; family Asteraceae; genus Chrysanthemum; species Chrysanthemum makinoi. Next base: position 44,033,326 of record OU343217.1, on the reverse strand, counting down.
CCTGCACCACATGGTGAACTAATTACCATACAAATGGTTTTTCTACAGCCTTTACCACAAGCCATTTTCTTGTGGGCTAGCCAACTCTTCACTATTACAGATATGGTGAGTTGTAAACCACACAATTTTTAGTAAATTGTCAACTAAAAACGGATTTGATAATCACATCAGAGCCGTACCCTCATGATGAGTTGATTACCATCAGATGTTGCTCTCAAAACAATTTGTTGCTGTTATCTTGTGCTTCAAAAAATATTTTGCACTTTACAAAAAAAATTACTTATTTTTATATCAAAAGACTTTACTGGTTTTGTGTTGCAAGCAGTACTTTGAGAAAGTACTATTTGTCTAGCAGTACTTTGAATAAAGTACTTATTTTTCAAAAGATTTATATAATAAAAACCATACCAGTATTTATGCATCATCATCTGCTAAAGTTGTCCATTTGATAAACAACTCAATCACCATAAGAGCTGTTTCATTCTCCTGCTCAACCTCCATACCATGATCTAGCATCCTGGTCATAAGATCTCTTGTAAGTGGATATCTTCTTTCTTCTAGCATATGAATCATGGTCCCATCTTCTAACTCCAAAACATGCACTCCTGATTCTTCAAAGAATCTCCAGCTTGTGATCTCTCAAACTTCTTGATTGTTCCATAGCGCATCAGTACTTGTTTTTTCTGTCTCCCAGATAGTTATAAGATCTCCCAGCAAGACTAAACCGACTCCAGTTGTTGGAATATGCTCAAAATAATCTTGCACTAGTTGATACAGATGAAACAGATATTCTCTATCTATCATATGCAGTATGTCCCACAACAGATTAAATGTTCTAAAGCTTTCATCTTCTCTATGAAACATAAGATAGTCTCCATCCTTTGATTCTTCAACTTCAAATGTAGAAATCTTAGACTTCTTCTCAGCAACTTCTTTTGACTTAGGATGCTCAAAATCAACAACCCTTAGATAATTCCTCAGCTCATCAACTGTATCTGTTCTCAATTGTATCTTCTTTGATAGCTGTTCATCATCAGTTGTTCTCTTTCTCTTTAAACTTCTTTTTCTTGCATCCTCATTCTGCTTTTCATCATCAAAAGGAATAATACCTTCCAGTTCCTTTTGATAAGCTTCTCTAACATCATGATATAAGTCTTTCATCTCTAAATATTTCAACTTGTGTAAGCCAGTATATCCTCTACCCTTTAGATAAGCCATCATTGCATTCCTTTCTTTAGCAATACTTTGTGGTCTTTTTGGTATAACAGGTTGCTTCTCTGGTAGAACAATCTCAGCATCTAATTCAGCTTGTAACTTTCTAGCAGCTTCTTCATTTTTAGCCACTTCAATAGCTCTTAATTATGCTAAAGTGAGCTTCTTCTTTTTCTTTGTTTCTACCAGGATACCTTTTCCTTTATCTTTAGGATCTAACACTTGACTAGGTTGAGAAGATTGCAAGACTTGAGGTTGTTGTTGTTCAACACCAGGAATACTAATACCTCTTGGTCTTGACATGTTGAGCATTGTCTGAGCAATGGTCTCATCATCACTAGCAGTATGTTCTACTTTAGATGTACCAGCTTCTTCTTCATGTAAGACTGTTGAAGGACCAGCTTCTTCATCAAAATTTAAGACTCTTGGTGTAATAAGCTCTTGCCTGAAAGTACCTTGAAGAGCAGTACCTTGATCACCAGTTCTTTGAACATCATCACCTTGATCACCAATACTTTGAACACTAGCACTTTGTACACCAGTACCTTGAGTATCACCTTGAGGCTCAGCTTGCTCAATTTTCTCAGCTTCTTTATGTGAATCATCATAAATTTCAGCATCTGGTTCTTCATCTAGATCTTTATGAGGTTCAGCATCTTGATGAGAGAAGAGAGATATGGATGGATAAGTATAAAGATGAGAGGGAAAATTGGAGGGTAGTTATTTATAGGTAAGATTTAAAAAATCAAAGCCCAATTAATAAAGTTACCGTTGTTTGAATTTTACCCCTTATTGTGACTGTTGGAACAGTACGTTGACAAGACTGCAGTGCTTTCCACGTAAGCAGTACTTTCAAAGCAGTACTTTCAGAGCAGTACTTTCAGATAAACTCTAAGCAGTACTTGCATCCTCTTCTTCACAATAGCAAAAACCTCAAAAAGCATTGTATAGCCTCCCCTTAAACAATGCATATGGCTAACTAACTAACTAATAAGTCCTCCCCTTAATTGTATCTAAATAATTAATCATACCAATACTCACAACTAAATGATTGAATCTTGAAACATCAAATCCCTTTGTGAGTAGATCGGTTGCATTATCATCTGTGTGGACCTTGATAACATTAATGAGCCTATGCTCATAAACATATCGAATAAAGTGATGCCTAATCTGAATGTGCTTGGTCTTGGAATGATAAACAAGATTCTTCACAATGCAAATGGTACTCTCATTGTCAATGTAGATAGGAGTATTCTTAAAATTGAATCCATAATCCAAGAGTTGATTCTGCATCCACAATACTTGTCCACAACATTGCGCAAAGAACATATTCCGCTTCAGTGGATGATGTTGCTGCAATGGTTTGTTTCTTACATTGCCATGAAACTAATCTTCTTCCAAGATATTGGCATCCTTCAGTGGTTGATATTCTATCATAATTATCACCTGCATAATCACTGTCTGAAAAGGCTTCCAAGTGAAAAGGTGAATCCTTAGGATACCTCTTAGGTTGTTTCTTGAGATAACTAAAAATCCTCTTGACTGCATTCATATGAGAGACCTTGGGTGAGACTTGATATCTGGCATATAAACAGACAGCAAACATAATATCAGGTCTAGATGCAGTTAAGTACATAAGACAACCAATCATTGATCTGTAAAACTTGACATCCACAGCTTGTCCATCTTCATCCTTTCCTAATGAGTTTATAACTTTAATGGGTGTGGTGACTGGCTTAATAGTACTGAAGTTGAACTTCTTAAGAATGTCAGTGACATACTTATCTTGACTAATGAAAATTCCAGCCTTTGATTGTTTAACTTGAAGCCCCAAAAAGAAAGTTAATTCACCCATGGAACTCATTTGAAACTCTTGTTACATGAGCTGCTCAAATTATTTCACCATTGACTGTTTTGTAGCTCCAAAGATAATATCATCCACATAGACTTGAACAAGCATGATATCCTTTTTGTCTTTCTTAATAAACAAAGTCTTATCAATTGCTCCTCTTCTGTAACCATGTTGCAATAGAAAAGTGGAGAGTCTCTCATACCAAGCTCTAGGGGCTTGATGAAGGCCATACAGAGACTTAATAACTTTGTAGACTTTGTTTGGATGTGCAGGATCCTCAAAACTAGGAGGTTGTTTTACATAGACTTCCTTTGTGATTTTACCATAAAGAAAGGCACTTTTGACATCCATTTGATAAACAGGAAAGCCCATATAAGATGCAAAAGCAAGAAATAATATTATGGCTTCAATCCTTGCTACAGGAGCAAACACTTCATCATAGTCCACTCCTTCTTCTTGTCTATATCCTTGTGCAACTAATCTTGCTTTGTTCTTGATGACATTGCCTCTTTCATCTCTCTTAACTCTGAAAACCCATCTTGTACCAATGACTTTCTTTCCATCTGGTAAATCACATAGTACCCAAACGTCTTGAAGTTTGAATTGAAGAAGTTCTTCTTGGATGGCTTCAACCCAACTCTCTTTAGTTAATGCTTGAGCTACAGTCTTGGGTTCTTCTTGAGAGATAAAGCAAGTGAATAAACATGTTTGTTGATCCTTATGATTCAGCCTGATTTGTTTATACACAAAGCTAAGTAAAGCATTATGTGGCTTAGAGAAACCTTTAGCTTTGGTTCTTGTGAGCACCCCTGATGTAGAAGGTCCAATGATTTGACCAGCAGGATGATCTTTATGAACTCTTAATGTAGGAGTTTGTGGAACTTCAAGATCATCACCCAAATTTGTGAAATCAGCTTCTTCATTGGAATTTGAGAAAATACCTTCATCTTCTAATTCATCATCAGTGTCTTCTAACCCAGGCATGTTTGGATCATTCAAATCATCAGAAGTATTGTCAATTGGTGCATCAGTACTTTGATCCAAAGTACTGTGATCTAAAGTACTGTGAGAGTAATCTGTAGACTTACCCATTTTGTCACACACCCAAATTACCTGTTTTGGAGCGGAATGAAATTCCTGGGGATTGACTGTCATAGCATCACAATCACAGTTATATTGAACCACCTAAAGTGTCGTTTCATTTAATAAAAACATTCAGAGTTATAAAGAGAGGTCCCAAATGAAAGTTACTATGTGCGGAAAATAAGTTTGATACAAGTCAAACGATGTTTTTAAAGTATATAAATCCCATGTGAGACGCGTCGTCACCGCGACTCTATGATGTGTCCTCATGCATGCCATGAAGTGAATGCCTTAGTTACCTGAAAATACATTGCTAAAAGTGTCAACACAAAGGTTGAGTGAGTTCATAGAGTTTATGTATATGTATAATACGACTACCACAAGTATAAGTTTGTATGACAATGATGTCACAAAAATGATACAATTGCTATAAGTCCATGACACCGAAACTAGACTGATCATGATGTTAAGCCCTAACATGAGTGTTTGCCAAACAACTCAAATAATGATATTAAATGAAATGCATCCGTTTAACCGGTTGGAATCCACCAACCCGGATGGAGGAGTCACCCTCGATAGATCTATCCACTCACCCTCGCTTCTATGAAATTAACGGTTCATGTTATATAATGGGGACATTCAATTGGCATGAGGTAACTTAAGCAATGTAATGAATTTGATATACTTGGTATCGTAATAAAAATGATGTGCAATGTATTCTCCCCGTAGGTTTGAAATAAAGTAAAAACTTGAATAAATCGGGGCTATGAAAACTCACTGTTGCAATGATAATAATGATGTAAAGGCAATACTGAAATGAGGCGCAACCTCCGACCGTGGCCTATTATGAATGATATGCTCTATAGTAAGTTATGATGTAATGTCGTGCATGCAAACTCATATGAAATCTATACCACTTGTACGCTTTTGAAAATAGAATTTATCGTCGAAATATATGTTTATGACATCTCGTCATGTTATAAAATACTTTACAAGTATTTACGTTGAAATGATATCCTACGATAATCATTTAGTGATTTATTGTGAAATTATAACTTTTCGTCGTAAAATAATGTCGTTGAAATTTCATGAAAGTGACTAAAACGGCCTCTAAAAGCTAGTCGTAAAATGGTGTACGTCGAGTGTTAAGAAACGAACTCAACGGTTTTGGGAATCTTGTATCGATATCTAAAAGTTTTAGTATTTAAGTTTTTATTATAGAGGTCTCGATCACGGAGAAAAACATAGGTAAAGTAGGGTACTTTTGTCCAAAATGTTGTTTAAGGATGGTTTTCGGCAAAGTTTAAATGACCGTATATTATTCGTTACAACTCCGCTTGACGAACGGTTGGACATTTTGGAAAATAGGCTAGGTGAACTTACTTTTACTAGAAGACATCACTTTATAAAAAGTTCTACATCAATGTTAAAAACGACCTTCAACATGGTCACTTGTTTTGCCGTAATACTTGTCTATTAGAAATTTAGTAGTTTTTCTTATATAATAAAGTTACGGCAACTTTGTTAAATCGCGTGTAATTTAATCGTTACAAGTCCGTTTTCTACGTTTTATATGTCCTCGGAATCGTAATAACATATACTAATATATTTTTGATAAGTCGACACATTTTATAACGCTTAAGACTCATTTTTGACTCGTAAAAAGTCGAGACAGCATGCTGAATTTTCTGAAACAATTAATTTTCGTCGTCAACTTGAAAAATTCATAACTTATTCGTTATAGCTCCGTTTTAATCCGTTCAAGCGGCCACGTTTTCGTTTTAAAGTGTATTTTCTAAATATCTAGCCCAAAATATTTTACAAACTGTCGGATTTTCCAGATTTTCAAAATATGGACAGACCCTTATATATAGTTGTCGAAATGAGTTTTTATCGCGCAAAACTTATTCTAACCAATTCAAAACAACTCCGAAACTATTCAAATCCTACCATACACCTTCTTAGGGTGTCATGGGTTCCTAGACATGACCAAAAGTGATATGTTTCAAGGGATTCATTATAGGATAATTATATTACATAATAAGTAATAAAAACAACAAAAGTGGTATAAACTCATATGTAACATGCATGTTTCTTGCAAAAATGATGAAATAACAATAAATATGGATAGGAAAGATTAATAAAAATCATGAAATGCTTACTTGTATGATTATGAATTTTTGAGCAAAGTATGCTTAATAATCATGAGGTTTTTATTTCAAAACCTTAACTAGACTATTAATAGAACTTGTAAAATTTCTTGGATCATGAAAAATATTATGGTTTCCCTTGGTTCATGAAGAGGCCGGTTCTTAAAGAAAAATGGGGAGAGAATTGTAGCTTTTTCACTTAGATATTGAGTCATGTATGTGTAGTTTTGTAATATAATATACTAGGTAGGCAAGTAGAAGATATGTACCTAAGATATTTGATACTAAATGTGGAGTGAGTCACATATGTATGTCGACCTTCATATGATACATGGAAAAATTGTGTATTTTGTATTAATTAAATGTATAATTGTTGAGTGATTGTGTAGTTATTTAAGGATAGTTGGTAACTTGTGTACATATTTAAGCATTTAGGGTAGCGTTAGCTAAAAATAAATTTTAACGGATCAAAATAAAATATATTGAAGTCATAAAAATTATAAAAATACATTTCTTGCAAGAATTGAGTGAATAAATATTTATCGTGTTGAACTTACGAAAACCGTCGTAAATATTTATATATAACAATTTATATACAAAATAAATTTAAAACATCAGGTAAACTAATAATATAAGTTTTATAGTCTTAAAATGAGTATAAAAATATATTAGGATTATTTTTGGAAGTGTCGGATCAATATTTAAAGTAAATGTTTACGCGATAGCGTTTATTTAATAGGAAAAATAAACGTTTAATGAATAAATGCAAAACCATGCATGAACTGATATGAAATGATATTATTGAGGATATGTAGACTAAATCTAGTCTATATGAAATGTCCTTGATGTTATGTTCATGAATTCACAGCTAAACCATTAAGGTTACGCGAATTTGATACTCGTAAACCTAGTTTACGATAAATGATAAATGATGAAGCATGAGTAATGTTTTGAAATATGGCCTGAAAATACGAGTTGTCACATTCGCCCAACCAAAAAGGAATTCAGTCCCAGAATTCAGTCCATGTTGGGTCCTACGTTGTTACCGGTGAAAGGTGAGGATATTTGGGTAGCATCGGGTCGCCCAATGTTTTTCTAAATTGTGCCACGCCTTTCCAAGACGGAACTTTCAACATAATTCTGTTGCCAACTTGAAATTCTAATGGTTTGCGACTCATGGAACATACTTCCAATATTTTGCGTCATATATCGACTTAGCTTATCTGGCTATATGTTGTTACTTGTAACTGATTTTTGATCTGTCTGATCACTTTGTTGTTTCATGAATGACTTATGGACTATTGAGTTAAACTTTCCTGGTTTTGATCCGTGAATAAGTGATTGACACCTCAACCATAGAGTGTCTCAATTGGTGCAGTCAATATGTTCAGGTGCTAGCTATTGCTGTAAAGCAACTTGTTCGATGAAGAATGATTTGCCTAATCATTTCTAGAAAATCACACATGCCTTGAGTATATCATCTAATGTGGGAATTGTTCTCTCGCTCTAACCATTGAGCTGAGGATAATAAGCGGTAATCATGTCCTAGTGAATTCCAAAGGAATCTTAAAATGATTGTCAGAAGTCTAAGGTGAATCGAATAGCTTGTAATAGATACAACTGGAATTGATACCACGTGTCTCATGCCAAATTTCAAAATGTTAAATCTGTCGAAAAGGACCTTATAGAAAGGAATAGATTATGGGTAACAGTTGTGATTCCTCTCGTTTCTAGTTCTAACGAATGTCATTACTTGAGTCTTACTTGCCTAAGGTGCTTAGTCTCCATGACTAAAATGTTTATTGTTCGATTATCGAAGTGTTTCCATGCTCTATGTTGTAACGTCACAAAACCTTAAATGTTAAAGTGATGTGATGTAGTGATTGATTTCCAAGATTTGTCCCGATATTGAGTGCTTCTAAAATATTTCATCACTTAGATTGTTATCATGCTAGCCAGAAAGTAGATATCAGCTTATACTATACCAAGGAATGTTTGTTCTAATTTCACTTGTAGATGGAAAGTCATTGATTGTCCGATATGTTCAAACCTGTTGCATCTCTTGATATGAAAGTGAGGTTATCTGTAATTTCTAGAGAACACAATGCCTTAGGGAAAGTTTATATCGATAACCTAAATTTAACCAAATTTTCCTTTAAGGGAAAATCATTGTAGGGAAGTTCACATATTGTTGAGGCCATGTTTAGTGAAATGTTCCGTAGTCTCATTTAGAAGACTTGGTTTATCCCTATGATGTTGCTTAGTGTGTATATGCTTCGTATTAAATCTTGTAACTCAGTATAGCTAGTACTTTTGAAATGATATAATTTGGCTTCTAGTCCAAAATAGTGGTTCGAAATGTCTCATGATGTCTTGAGATTTTTGTTAGGTTTTGAAACGTCTTACTATATACTTCTAGTCCTTGTTGGTAGTCCTAGAATGTTTTCATTGTTTTCTTGTATCGAAGAATCCTCCTCATAGATGGTATAGGAAGCCTTTCCTAAAAGGTCACTCGTCAAATTCTAACTTATCGGTTGAGTGAGGAATGAATGGCGTGAGCTTCTATAGGGTGTTAACAAAAGAAATGTTTTTGAACAATTTATCTGATTACAAAGCTTTGCTTTTGAGTGAAAATTGTTTGAAGGGATTTGAAATGATGCTTGTTACTTTCATGACATAATTCTTCCTGAATTATACATAGGTGATCAAGCCATGTATAATCGAGGACAAATGATGTGATGCTTGGTTTTGTTGAAATGATATTATGTTCCTCCGAAGTTTTAGATGGTATTCAACGTTTTGTTTTGTTAGATAATGGCTCAATGATTTTTCAAAGTAACATGAAAATCGTTTCGCATGATGATATTAAATCATTGATAAAATGAATGAAAACCAATTGATAGGGTGGTAACGAAACAACTTGTTTTAAAACCTTATGAAACAATGTTTCTAAGATGGTGTAGAATAGCTTGAAATAAAATTTAAAGTGAAATACTGTTATGAAGTAGTAGCAAAGTAACTTGAAATATAATTTGTTGAATGGTTTGTAGGATACACGGGGCAACCTCATAGAATGGTAATAGTCTCCTAATTGGTCAAGAATAAAGTTGGCCTAACCCCTAGTAAGATAGTGAGGTATCATCTCGAAATGATTGAAAATTGGGCAATTGGAATAAAGAATGAAATGAACAAAGGTTGTGATTAACGTGGAGATAATAAATGATAAAGATCACATAAGATTGAAAGGTACCTATTATCTGTTCCTGTTGATGGTCAAATCGTGTTTCAAGTGTAGGAGTAGTAGGCGGTCTAGCAGCAGTAGCCCTAGAAATCTCACAGTCCTCAAACCTATGAGACGGTGTAGTGTCTATAGTCTTAGTGATAAATGATAATAGTGTGTCAAATCATGCACGCTTCCCAAGCTGCAAGTCAGGTGTATGAGTAGTGTCTATGAGACGTGATGACACGGATGGTACTCTAGATGACAATGATGATGAAAATCCTTGTGGTGAGTTAAGAAAATAGGTTCATTAGGACTAAACCTATAAGTTCTACCAAATGGTATAATTTGTCCCAACCGAATGATAAAAATTGTCCTGATCCTACGGTGAATCAATAGTGATCGCGATGGTGTAGGTGCAACTTCGTCCTCCTAAAAGGGTTCAGTCTCATCATCTGATGTTATCGGTGTTGAGTCAACTAATGTTAAAATTGTAATAGGGAATCACAGGGCATTCTCCATGTCAAAGTGATGTGAGTATGATGGGATGGGTATTTGAAGGCATCTATGTGACAATCGATTTTGAAATGAAAGTAAATAACTCGTAAAATGTGCGTATGAAACTGCATGTATAGTGACTATGCACTTATGATGAAATGATGAGATACTATGATGATGTAGTTATAGTCTAGGGTCAATGATGCAACCTAGTTCTTTATAACCGAAGCTCTGATGCCAATCTGTCACACCCCTAAATTACCTGTTTTGGAGCGGAATGGAATTCACGGGATTGACTGTCATAGCATCACAATCACAGTTATATTGAACGACCTAAAGTGTAGTTTGGAAAATACATCGCTTGATTTAATAAAAACATTCAGAGTTATAAAGAGAGGTCCCAAATGAAAGTTACTATGTGCGGAAAATAAGTTTGATACAAGTCAAACGATGTTTTTAAAGTATATAAATCCCATGTGAGGCGTCGTCACCGCTGACTCTATGATGTGTCCTCATGCATGCCATGAAGTGAATGCCTTAGTTACCAGAAAATACATTGCTAAAAGTGTCAACACAAAGGTTGAGTGAGTTCATAGAGTTTATGTATATGTATATTACGACTACCACAAGTATAAGTTTGTATGACAATGATGTCACAAAAATGATACAATTGCTATAAGTCCATGACACCGAAACTAGACTGATCATGATGTTCGCCCTAGCAGAGTGTTTGCCAAACAACTCAAATAATGATATTAAATGAAATGCATCCGTTTAACCAGTTGGAATCCACCAACCGGATGGAGGAGTCACCCTCGATAGATCTATCCACTCACCCTCGCTTCTATGAAATTAACGGTTCATGTTATATAATGGGGACATTCAATTGGCATGAGGTAACTTAAGCAATGTAATGAATTTGATATACTTGGTATCGTAATAAAAATGATGTGCAATGTATTCTCCCCCGTAGGTTTGAAATAAAGTAAAAACTTGAATAAATCGAGGCTATGAAAACTCACTGTTGCAATGATAATAATAATGTAAAGGCAATACTGAAATGAGGCAACCTCGACCGTGACCTATTATGAATGATATGCTCTATAGTAAGTTATGATGTAATGTCGTGCATGCAAACTCATATGAAATCTATACCACTTGTGCGCTTTTGAAAATAGAATTTATCGTCGAAATATATGTTTATGACATCTCGTCATGTTATAAAATACTTTACAAGTATTTACGTTGAAATGATATCCTACGATAATCATTTAGTGATTTATTGTGAAATTATAACTTTTCGTCGTAAAATAATGTCGTTGAAATTTCATGAAAGTGACTAAAACGGCCTCTAAAAGCTAGTCGTAAAATGGTGTACGTCGAGTGTTAAGAAACGAACTCAACGGTTTTGGGAAGCTTGTATCGATATCTAAAAGTTTTAGTATTTAAGTTTTTATTATAGAGGTCTCGATCACGGAGAAAAACATAGGTAAAGTAGGGTACTTTTGTCCAAAATGTTGTTTAAGGATGGTTTTCGGCAAAGTTTAAATGACCGTATATTATTCGTTACAACTCCGCTTGACGAACGGTTGGACATTTTGGAAAATAGGCTAGGTGAACTTACTTTTACTAGAAGACATCACTTTATAAAAAGTTCTACATCAATGTTAAAAACGACCTTCAACATGGTCACTTGTTTTGCCGTAATACTTGTCTATTAGAAATTTAGTAGTTTTTCTTATATAATAAAGTTACGGCAACTTTGTTAAATCGCGTGTAATTTAATCGTTACAAGTCCGTTTTCTACGTTTTATATGTCCTCGGAATCGTAATAACATATACTAATATATTTTTGATAAGTCGACACATTTTATAACGCTTAAGACTCATTTTTGACTCGTAAAAAGTCGAGACAGCATGCTGAATTTTCTGAAACAATTAATTTTCGTCGTCAACTTGAAAAATTCATAACTTATTCGTTATAGCTCCGTTTTAATCCGTTCAAGCGGCCACGTTTTCGTTTTAAAGTGTATTTTCTAAATATCTAGCCCAAAATATTTTACAAACTGTCGGATTTTCCAGATTTTCAAAATAAGGACAGACCCTTATATATAGTTGTCGTAATGAGTTTTTATCGCGCAAAACTTATTCTAACCAATTCAAAACAACTCCGAAGCTATTCAAATCCTACCATACACCTTCTTAGGGTGTCATGGGTTCCTAGACATGACCAAAAGTGATATGTTTCAAGGGATTCATTATAGGATAATTATATTACATAATAAGTAATAAAAACAACAAAAGTGGTATAAACTCATATGTAACATGCATGTTTCTTGCAAAAATGATGAAATAACAATAAATATGGATAGGAAAGATTAATAAAAATCATGAAATGCTTACTTGTATGATTATGAATTTTTGAGCAAAGTATGCTTAATAATCATGAGGTTTTTATTTCAAAACCTTAACTAGACTATTAATAGAACTTGTAAAATTTCTTGGATCATGAAAAATATTATGGTTTCCCTTGGTTCATGAAGAGGCCGGTTCTTAAAGAAAAATGGGGAGAGAATTGTAGCTTTTTCACTTAGATATTGAGTCATGTATGTGTAGTTTTGTAATATAATATACTAGGTAGGCAAGTAGAAGATATGTACCTAAGATATTTGATACTAAATGTGGAGTGAGTCACATATGTATGTCGACCTTCATATGATACATGGAAAAATTGTGTATTTTGTATTAATTAAATGTATAAGTGTTGAGTGATTGTGTAGTTATTTAAGGATAGTTGGTAACTTGTGTACATATTTAAGCATTTAGGGTAGCGTTAGCTAAAAATAAATTTTAACGGATCAAAATAAAATATATTGAAGTCATAAAAATTATAAAAATACATTTCTTGCAAGAATTGAGTGAATAAATATTTATCGTGTTGAACTTACGAAAACCGTCGTAAATATTTATATATAACAATTTATATACAAAATAAATTTAAAACATCGGGTAAACTAATAATATAATTTTTATAGTCTTAAAATGAGTATAAAAATATATTAGGATTATTTTTGGAAGTGTCGGATCAATATTTAAAGTAAATGTTTACGCGATAGCGTTTATTTAATAGGAAAAATAAACGTTTAATGAATAAATGCAAAACCATGCATGAACCGATATGAAATGATATTATTGAGGATATGTAGACTAAATCTAGTCTATATGAAATGTCCTTGATGTTATGTTCATGAATTCACAGCTAAACCATTAAGGTTACGCGAATTTGATACTCGTAAACCTAGTTTACGATAAATGATAAATGATGAAGCATGAGTAATGTTTTGAAATATGGCCTGAAAATACGAGTTGTCACACATTTTCTTTGCTTCTTCATAAGCTCTTCTTTGATCATCCTCATAAGATTGTGCTATTGTTTCTTGAAAAAGCATCCTATTAAGCTCATCTTGGAGAGCTTGATCTTCATCAGTCAAAGTGGATTTTGGTTCAACAATACTTTTATCCTTTTCAATAGTTATAGGTTCTTCATCAGGAACAGCATCAGATCTAAGATTAACTCCATGAACAATGTATTGTAAATCTTCATCTTTGTGAACAACTTGATTTTCTTCTCTGACAGGAACATAGTTCATAGAAGGAGTCAAAACATCAAGATCAAACATCCAATCAGGACCTTTATCTTTTTTATTTTCTTGATCTTCTAAAAATTCAACATGAAGACAATCTTGAACCTTTTTGGTAACCTTGTTGTACACTCTAAATCCTTTGCTATTTGTTGGGTTTATTGATTTGATGGTACAAAACAATAAAGAATGAAACATCAAGGACTTAAAGTGACAAAGATGAAACCTACAAAAAGATGGAGGGACTTGCTAGCAAAAGAAGATTTACTTATTAGTCCTTCGTAGAGATTTGTAAACCCTAATCCTCTAGTATATAAAGAGGACATGGGGTGTAGGTTTTTATATATATGTCTTCCATAATGTAGTCGACTAAAGGTGTGTGTGTGTAACCTAGGGCGTGTAGTTTATTGTAAATGCCTAGGTTATTAGTTTAATTAGTAGTTTAGTTATCTAGACGTGTTCCTATAAATGTCTAGGGTTAGTTAGTGTTAGTTAACCTCCAAGAACAAGTCTTTGATCCTTGTTATAGTTTAGATAAAACGTTATTAATATAATTGGAGGTGATGGTGAATGAAACCTTGTGTCAATAACATAATTGTTCTTTATTATTCCGCTGCGTATGTATATGTTATTGTTAAACCCTAAGGCTCAAAACGATCTCAAGGAGTCTATCAAACTCCACAATTGGTATCAGAGCTCGGGGAGCTCGTTACCTAGGAATTCGCAAGGTTTTATTGGTCGAAGAATGGCGATAGATTAAAAAAATTCGAGTCTAAAATTTTTCGTATATACTTCTGCAGCACCGTTTTCAAGAGGGCATAACTGTTTTGTTAACCGTTGGATCGTGACGAAATTTTAGGTGTACGTTCTCTATATAGCCATCTAACTTTCCACTGGAGGGATCGTCGATCTGAGCTTTTTTGCAAAAGTTATAGGCTGTCGAATATGGCTGCTAATAAAGGTTTTCAAAAACGAATTTTTAAGGTTTTCATGAAACATAGCAGGTTACACTTTATGATACTAGGATGCTACTGATCTCGATTGTTTGTGGTGATTGAGAGTGAATTAATAAGAGTAGACAAAGGGAGGAGAGCATTGAAGCACATTAGTTTCAAGATGGTAGATGAGTTTTTGTTTAAAGATTATTACTGTTGTTCGCCATTTAGTTCGACATCAAGATGGTAGATGTTTCTTTAGCAGATCGTGTTAATAGGTTTTATTAAAGGGCGATTGAAAATCCTAGGATCGCTACTGTGCCACACGCTATTGAAACTACTGCTACGTGTATTATGTATCTACTGTTATGGGTCTCGTAACTGCTGCTACTTTTGATCGGTAACAACTGCTAGTTATTCTTGAAACCACTGCTCGTTATTGATAAACCACTGCTACGTTACCACTGCTTTTAAAGTTGATGATGCTTGGTCGATTTGGTTTGAAGATGTTTACGCTGCTCATTCAACTTGAATGGTTGGAGTATAATGCATGGTATATATGGTGCTAGTTTTATGGATTAAATAGTCATTGATTGGTTCATGTGTAATAATTGGACATTCTCATCTCATTGGTCAAGTTTCACATGGGTCGGTGGTTATTTACCTACTGATATATTATGGACGAGAGTCGGTTAGTTTTTGGTTCGCTATTACTTTTTGATTGGGGCTAACATATGTTTATTATATGAATAGCATGGAAAGATATGTTCTATCTAGCTGCGAGCCAAGGTACCAACGATTATTAATAATGCTCTCATTCATTATTATTGCATGCTACGTTCTTTTGGAGGTTTGTACTGGTCATGGATTAGTTTGTACTGCTTGTGGTGTTCGAGAAATTATTTTTCTACTGCTAGTATTACCCGATATACGTTGTTTCTACTGCTAGCTTTAATCAATATCGGATAACACATATTTTTGGTTCTCGTATATTTTTGGAATTGAGGGGAAGTTGAGCATGATAAGTGTTTTGGTTTTTAGCGACACACACATGGATATTGGTTCACACACACAAGGAGTTTGGTTTTTGGTTAATTTGTTCTTAAAAGGATTTAAAAAGCTCGTTTTTGATTTTATTGAAGAATTGATTACGAAGAGGATTATTTATCACTTATTTGAAGGTGAAGTGGAATTTCTTGGATGCGTGTTCTTATTGTATTTTTAAACGGCGGAATCGTTTAAAAGTAACTTGTTCGTGCTTAAAAGATATTGACGAAGACTTGCAAAATCTAGTTTTCATAGGTCAAGGGGTGGATGGATGAATACCTAGTTAACTATCACTTAAAGGAGTTACATTGTAGTGCTCAGTGTCTCATTGAAGATGAGGATTTTGTTAAGAGGTTGCGATCTACTTATATTTTTGGTTAGCAGTATAAGTTCAACGCCACGTGGATAAACAAGACATAAGATACAAGTTTGTGTTATTTTACTTATTCATCAAGTTCGTTATATTTGATTTTCTTCACACGTGATCATTACCAGATTTGAAGAATCGTTTGATGTTCATGCACCACTCAAGGGAAAGTTTCTACTGCTTACATTTCCAATTTGTTGATAACAAAAAGGGGAAGAGACGTTGGAGTGCGATGGCATGGATTAAGGGGAAGACAAAGGAAGACAAGAGTGTTTCATTCATGGTGAGATTTAATTATCTCAACTTCTGCTACTTCTTCTAGGGAATTTCGTACAAGAACCGTATTTGTTTTGTCATTATCAAATAGGGGAAGATTGTTGGGTTTATTGATTTGATGATACAAAACAATAAAGAATGAAATATCAAGGACTTAAAGTGACAAAGATGAAACCTACAAAAAGATGGAGGGACTTGCTTGCAAAAGAAGATTTACTTATTAGTCCTTCGTAAAGATTTGTAAACCCTAATCCTCTAGTATATAAAGAGGACATGGGGTGTAGGTTTTTATATACATGTCTTCCATAATGTAGTCGACTAAAGGTGTGTGTGTGTAACCTAGGGCGTGTAGTTTATTGTAAACGCCTAGGTTATTAGTTTAGTTATCTAGACGTGTTCCTATAAACGTCTAGGGTTAGTTAGTTTTAGTTAACCTCCAAGATCAAGTCTTTGATCCTTGTTATAGTTTAGATAAAATGTTATTAATATAATTGGAGGTGATGGTGAATGAAACCTTGTGTCAATAACATAATTGTTCTTTATTATTCCGCTGCGTATGTATATGTTATTGTTAAACCCTAAGGCTCAAAACGATCTCAAGGAGTCTATCAAACTCCACAATTGGTATCAAAATAGTTTTCATCATTCACTAAAAAGTCAGGATAGTTTTGGTCATAGAACTAAAGGAAGAAATTTTGGGATTACGGATCAAAAATTATGTTTTGTTTGTTATAGTCCTGATCATTTGATTAAGGACTGTGACTTTCACTCAGAATATTTAAGCAAATTTCCAAAGACCACATCTACCAACCATAAGCCAAGGGAGAATAAACCAGTTTGGAATCATTCACATAGGGTAAACCATAGTAATTTCTCAAAAGACTATAAGTACCCTCACCAGAAAAGACCTTTTTCCAAACCACCAGTACCCTCAAGCAACACTTTTCAAGGTAATGGTAAGACAAAGTTTTCTCAAGCAGTACCTTCTCAAAGTACTGCTAGGTTTTCACCCAATAAAGGTACTGCTAACACTTTTTGGAATGGAAGCCCTAGGAGATCTAATTACTATCAACCTAGAAGGCGTTACACCTCAAATAGAGTACCTAGATCAAAGAAATCTACACAAAAATTTAAAACCAACTAGGTTAAGAAAGAAAGTACTGATGGGGAACAAACAGTACTTTCAGCAAGTAAGGGTGAAAAAGAGAATTTTGTTGAAAAAGAAAAAGAGCATTTTGAAGAAAAAGAAAGTTTTGTTGAAAAACCAACACATGTTTTGGAACAAACAAAAATAATTGATCATGTTTTCAAAAACAGTGGAGATTACATACTTAAAGAATTTAAGTATGTCACTCCACAAGGGGAACACAAGTCAGTAATGGCTTGGGTTCCTAAAAGAAACTAACTCTTTCATCTTTGTGCAGGGCAACCCAGAAGAGGAGCTTAAAGATCATTTAATTGTTGATAGTGATTGCTCTGGAAGCATGACAGGAGACAAAGAGATTCTGTCAGATTTTAGATCATATTTTGGAGGAAGAGTTGCATTTGGGAATGATCCTAGTGGAGGTAGAATTACTGGAAAAGGAACCATCAAGGCAGGAAGCATATATTTTGAGAATGTTCGTTATGTGAAGGAGCTCAAGTTCAACCTTTTGTCAGTATCTCAGATCTGTGACAAGAAGCACCCTGTGTTATTCACTGACACAGAATGTCTTATTCTTTCCCCTGAGTTCAAGCTTGTTGATGATCACTTGGTAACACTAAGAGTACCAAGAACCAATGATGTGTACAATCTAGATTTGAAGAATCTTAATTCTACTGAAAGAGCAACATGTCTAGTAGCAAAGGCAACACTTGAAGAAGCACATCTATGGAATAGAAGATTAGGTCATGTGAATTTCAAGAATATCAACAAGTTGGTTAAAGGCAATTTAGTTAGAGGTTTACCTTCCAAAACATACAAGAATGATCATTCATGTTTGGCGTGCAAGAAGGGTAAACAACACAAAGCTTCATGCAAGAAGATTGAGGAAAGAACTATTAGAGAACCTTTAGAGTTGTTGCACATGGATCTGTTTGGACCTGTTTCAGTTGCAAGCTTAAACAAGAAGAAGTACTGCTTACTTGTAACAGATGATTGTAGTAGATTTAGTTGGGTCTTTTTCTTGGGATTTAAAGATGAAACCTTTGATGCTATTCATGATCTTATAATAGCCCTTGAAAATCAATTGAGACTCAAAGTACGATGTATTAAATGTGATAATGGGACTAAATTCAAAAACAAGTTTATGTATGAATTTTGTGCCAAGAAAGGGATTAAGAGGGAGTTTAGCATTGCTAGACCTCCACAGCAGAATGGTGTTGCAGAAAGAAAGAACAGAACCTTGATAGAAGTAGCCAGAAGACAAGAAGAAGGAGTGGACTATGATGAAGTGTTTGCTCCTGTAGCAAGGATTGAAGCCATTAGATTATTCCTTGCTTTTGCATCTTATATGGGCTTTCCTGTTTATCAAATGGATGTCAAGAGTGCCTTTCTTTATGGCAAAATTACAGAGGAAGTCTATGTAAAACAACCTCCTGGTTTTGAGGAACCTGCACATCCAAACAAAGTTTACAATATTGTTAAGGCTCTGTATGGCCTTCATCAAGCACCTAGAGCTTGAGAGACTCTCCACTTTTCTATTACAACATGGCTACAGAAGAGGAGCAATTGATAAGACTTTGTTTATCAAGAGAGACAAAAAGGATATCATGCTTGTTCAAGTCTATGTAGATGATATTATCTTTGGAGCTACAAAAGAGTCAATGGTGAAAGAATTTGAGCAGCTCATGCAACAAGAATTTCAAATGAGTTCCATGGGTGAATTAACTTTCTTTTTGGGGCTTCAAATTAAACAATCAAGTACTGGGATCTTCATTAGTCAAGATAGGTATGTCACTGACATTCTTAAGAAGTTTAACTTCGATGCTACCAAGCCAGTCACCACACCTATCGAAGCTATCAACTCATTAGGAAAGGATGAAGATGGACAAGCTGTGGATGCCAAACTTTACAGATCAATGATTGGTTGTCTTATGTACTTAACTGCATCTAGACCTGATATCATGTTTGTTGTCTGTTTATGTGCAAGATATCAAGTCTCACCCAAGGTCTCTCATATGAATGCAGTCAAGAGGATTTTTAGTTATCTAAAACAACAAACTAAGTTAGGGTTGTGGTATCCTAAGGATTCACCTTTTCACTTGGAAGCCTTTTCAGACAGTGATTAGGCAGGTGATAATTATGATAGAAGATCAACCACTAGAGGATGCCAATATCTTGGAAGAAGATTAGTTTCATGGCAATGTAAGAAACAAACCATTGCAGCAACATCATCCACTGAAGAATATATGTTGCTGCTGCAAGCTATTGTGGACAAATACTGTGGATGTAGAATCAACTCTTGGATTATGGGTTCAATTTTAAGAATACTCCTATCTACATTGACAATGAGAGTACAATTTGCATTGTAAAGAATCCTGTTTATCACTCCAAGACCAAGCACATTCAGATTAGGCATCACTTTATTCGAGATTGTTATGAGCATAGGTTCATTAATGTTGTCAAGGTCCACACAGATGATAATGTAGCTGATCTACTCACAAAGGGATTTGATGTTTCAAGATTCAATCATTTAGTGGTGAGTATTGGTATGATTAACTATTAAGCTACAATTAAGGGGAGGACTTATTAGTTAGTTAGTTAGTTCCATGCATTGTTTAAGGGGAGGCTATATAATGCTTTTTGATGTTTTTGCTATAGTGAAGAAAAGGATGGAAAGTACTGCTTAGAGTTTATCTGAAAGTACTGCTTTGAAAGTACTGCTTACGTGGAAAGCACTGCAGTCTTGTCAACGTACTATTCCAACGGTCAAAATAAGGGGTAAAATTCAAACAACGGTAACTTTATTAATTGGGATTTGATTTTTTAAATCTTACCTATAAATAACTACCCTCCGATTTTCCCTCTCATCTTTATACTTATCCATCCATATCTCTCACTTTTCTCATCATAATCACCTTTGCCGTTTCATAAATTCTTACATCAAATCAGCAATGGCTAATCGTAACACTGTTAGTAAGCACAACATGGTTGCTAATTTAGAAAAAACACCATCCAATGTCGCTTTTCATGACATAATTGATTTCCTTACTGGATCTTCCATCAATTATGCTCTATTGGTCGAACCTGATATCATTGAGCCCTGGATTCAACAATTTTGGGCAACTGCTAGATCTCATATGCAAGATGATGAATCCTATATTCAGGCTAAGGTTGCTGGGAAGATAGTTAGAGTTAGTGAAGCCACAATTAGGGAAGATTTATTGTTTGATGATGAAGAAGGGGCTATTCGTTTTGACAAACAAGTGCTTTGGGATACATTAAGAGATATAGGGTATGAAGGGTCTCTCACTGAAACAACTTTTAAGAAGCCCTTATTTAGTCCACACTGGAAGTATCTCGTTCATGTATTGCTTCATTGCTTAAGTCCCAAGAGCACTTCATGGGAACAATTTGGATCAAATATCGCCTATGCTTTAGTGGGATTAGCTACTGTCACACCCCCAAATTACCTGTTTTGCAGCGGAATGGAATTCCTGGGGATTGACTGTCATAGCATCACAATCACAGTTATATTGAACGACCTAAAGTGTCGTTTGAAAATACATCGCTTGTTTTAATAAAAACATTCAGAGTTACAAAGATAGGTCCCAATTGAAAGTTACTATGTGCGGAAAGTAAGCTTGGTACAAGTCAAACGATGTTTTTAAAGTGTATAATTCCCATGTGAGACGCGTCGTCACCGCGACTCTATGATATGTCCACATGCATGCCATGAAGTGAATGCCTTAGTTACTTGAAAATACATTGCTAAAAGTGTCAACACAAAGGTTGAGTGAGTTCATAGAGTTCAGGAAAATGTTTATCACGACTACCACAAGTATAAATTATGTATGACAATGGAGTCGTCACAAAATGATACAATTGCTATAAGTCCATGACACGAAGCTCGTGATGTTCGCCCCAAAAGAGTGTTTGCCAAACAACTCAAATAATGATAATGACATGAAATGCATCCGTCCGGTTGGAATCCGCCAACCCGGATGGAGGTGTCCCCCTCGATAGATCTATCCACTCACTCACGCTTCTATGAAATTAACGGTTCATGTTCATGAAATGGGGACATTTAACTGGCAATGAGGTAACTTAAGCAATGTAATGAATTTGATATACTTGGTATCGTAATAAAAATGATGTGCAATGTATTCTCCCCCGTAGGTTTGAAATAAGTAAAAACTTGAATAAATCGGGGCTATGAAAACTCACCTTAGAGTTTAGTGACATAAGTAATGCAACATTGTCAAGAAGTATAGCGAGAACAGTATAAAAAGTATGGCGCATACGATACAGTCGGTAACCTAATGAATATAAACTTGTCTCAAAATATAATATGCAAATAGTAATCGATGCGTATAAGTTTCAAAAGGTAATACGTCTTAGTTTTCGTGGAAGTTTATCAAATATCGGCGTTTGTAAAATGTTTAGTTTGATAGTTAGTGTGTGGTGGTATAAGGTCATAGACTTCGGGACAAACGTCGCCAACATATAACACATATGTATCACACTTAATAATAGAAAATAATCCAATGGGCGATCGCCGATACCTTAAGTCCAATATCTCAAGTCTATCATGAGAATAATAATCCAACATGTCCAAAAATATCCGATTATATAGTCCAAATAATATTAATTCAATATTAGTCTAATAAGCTTGTTCAATATAACTCCAATGTAGATATCAAATATATATATTGTCCAATATATATAATCCGTTCGAGAAGTCGATAGTCTAATAATTAATAATCCGTAATTTAGTTCAAAATGAGTCAACGTTCAATTTATATCTAATACAAGTCCAATATTCGTCTAATTTGTCCAAATGATGTCCAAATAATATTAATCGTCCAAATGTCCAAGTCTAATATCCGATGTCAAGTGTGTGTACTGTCCAATTCAAGTCTAGGTACCAACGTTTAGAAGCGTCAAATAATTAAACTTACGTTAGTTCAAATGTTTAATGAGCGAATGTATAAGACTAAAGTTTTAACAAATTTATTAACACAAATACACACTAAGGCACAAGTTTAACACATAACACGTATACAAAATACAGTTATACCACAAGATTAAGCGCCCCTTGGTGTTTTGTTGATACTAAAACTATATTTTATTTTATTTTTATTTTACAAATTGACGCAGAAAACTGCCTTCATTTGGCGTTTTTAGGCGAGTTCCTCGCAGCGGTAGATGGAAAACATCGTTCCGGACAACTTTCATGTTTTAACTTTTTGATAAAACGAATCAGAAGGGCCTCGAAATGGGTGTTTTAGTTTCTGTTACAGAAAGTTTGGCAGGGCAGAAATAACAAACAAACACCCCATGTTGCGCAGAAATAAACAAGTAAAACCAAACACCCTAAGTGCAGAAAATTCAGCAGTTAGCGCGCCCTATATGTGCAGAAAATTTAGCATCAATCGCACCCTTTTTGGGGCTGTATTGCAGCAATTTAAACCCCCCCTGTTGGGGCTGCGTTACAGCAGACAACAAACAAACCAAGCACACCCCTTTTGGGGCTGTGACATGCCAGAACAAACACCCTTTTGGGTTCCTTTGCTGGTCGAGACAACAAGCCATACGTCACCTGTGGTGTGGCTGTACATCGAGAGTAGCAAGCCACAATAATCACAACGACAACCCTCTTGGGCTGTCGCGACTCGAACCAAACAAACGCCCTCTCGGTTTCTATATGAAAGCGCATCTAACCAAAATTAATCCTAAATGAGTATTACAAGTTAACAAACAACCATAATCAATCCGAGACTCATTACAGGTCTCGACCCAACCCCAAACTAGGTATACACGCGACAAGACGCAGAAATCAAACAAATTCATATTAGCAATACATCAAGTGGATAATTTATACCAACACGAGACCAAGTCGGGTTTAACCCGTAAACCACACGTGGGTTTCTTGACCCGACCTGAGAGCAAAACGGATCAAATGCAAACACCACTTTGACGAGTTTGACCACACGAATGACTTTTCAAAAACGTTATTAAACTCGTTTTTAACCTGGTTTTATATCCACGAAAACTTGTAAGGCGATTTGTATTCGAATAAAAATACAAGTATGAAACAAAAGGTTGTTTGATGGTGATGAACATACCCACAAGGAGAGAGAGAGAGACGGTGGTGAGGGAGGTGCGACTGTGGTTAACTTGAACCAAACAACACCCTTTTATTACCATCTAAACCCGATTTGAACCTTTAATTCCTCAATCTACTCTATCTCTTATCTCAAATATGGAAGGAGTGGTGGTTTGTGATGATGGTTGTGTGGCGGTATAGTGGTGCTGTGGAGAGGCGGTGGGAGAAGAGAGATAGAAGAGGAGGGAGAGATGATGAGAGAGTGATGAGAAGAAAATAAAAACCTGATCATCTCTTTTATTTTTACTATACAAGAGATAAGGAGGAATATAGAGAGGCGGTGTAGGTGGTAATACATATATAAGTTTTATTTATTTTATGCCCCGTGTACTCCATGTATGTCGTGTAATGTTGAGGTAGAATGTAGACAGCGGTAATGTTTGATTTGGTAACTATAAAATATAACTCGAAAGTATTTCTTTTATAATAGTTATTTAAAACAAAGTTATCGACTAAGAGAATTAATTATCGGACTGAACCATAACTAATACGATTATGGGATTTACGCGAGATTGATGCGTTTATTTAATAGGAAAATAAGCGTTTAATTGAAAAATGCAAATCAATGCATGATCCGATATGAAATGATGCTATTGATGATATGTAGACTAAATTTAGTCTATATGAAATGTCCTCAATGATTTTCCATGAATACGCTTAACCCTTCGAGGTTCTACAGCGTATTTGATACTCGTAAACCTAGTTTACGAAAAATGATGAATAGTAAAATGACCTGAAATTACGAGTTGTCACAGCTACCAATCACCTCTTTAACTTTTCAAGAATGATTCTGGATGTACTTCCACCAAAGGTATTTACTTTCATGGCTAGAAAGACTGACAAGTTTTCTGGGAGGGATACACCATTAACAGCTCACATGATAGAGGTAGTACAAGCTGTTAGAGATGAAGCTGCTTCTAGTGAAGATCATGAGCCTTCAGTCTCAAGGGAAGAAACTGCTTCTCAACATACTGCTTCAAAGGACGGTACTGCATCTCAACCTACTGCATCTTTGCAAGATATTGTGCATGATGATTCAGAACTTGAGGTCAACCCACCATCGTCTCCCAATGATTACACTTCTACATATGGGTCTCAAACATCTGGAGGAGATGAGGGAGTTATGGCTACTGAGGGTAAGTTTCTAGATAACTATGCTTTGACAAGGGAGCTATTGAGATTGAAGAAAGATTATGAAGCTCAAGCTGCACAACTTATGAACTTGAACAACAAGTTTAGAAGATTAAAGAAATTTGTCTAGCCATTAGTTCAACATCACAGATTGTGGGTCAAATCTCAGAAGAAGAAAGGAAAGAAATTTAAGAAGGTTTCTAAAGGCAAGAAGCTTCACAAGCATTCTTCATTCCAATTGGGGAGGAATTTGGATCAAGAGAATTTGAATGAAGATGCTGAACATTATGAAGAACCAGATGCTGAAACTTATAAAGATCAATATAAAGAAGCTGAGAAATTTGAGCAAACTGAGCCTCAAGGTACTGATGCTCAAGTTAATATTCAAAGTACTGAGCCTCAAAGTACTGGTAAAGTAATGGTGATCAAGGTGCTGATGCTCAAGGTGCTGGTGATCAAGGTACTGCTTTTCAAGGAACGTTTAGGCAAGAGCTTATAACACCAAGGACCTTAGATTTTGATGAAGAAGCTGGTCCTTTAACAGTTTTACATGAAGAAGAAGCTGGTACATCTAAAGTAGAACATACTGCAAGTGATGATGAGACCATTGCTCAGATAATGTTGAATATGTCAAGACCAAGAGGTGTTAGTATCCCTGGAGTTGAAGAACAACAACAACCTCAAGTCTTGCAATCTTCTCAACCTACTTTAGATCCTAAAGATAAAGGAAAAGGTATCCTGGTAGAAACAAAGAAGAAGAAGAAGCTCACTTTAGCAGAACTAAGGGCTATTGAAGTAGCTAAAAATGAAGAAGCTGCTAGAAAGCTACAAGTTGAATTGGATGCTGAAAAAGTTCTACCAGAAAAGCCAGCGGTTATACCTAGAAGACCTCAGAGTATTGCTAAAGAAAGAAATGCAATGATGGCTTATCTGAAGGGTAGAGGATATATTGGTTTACATAAGTTGAAGTATATAGAGATGAAAGATTTGTATGATCTTTGTTAGAAGCTTATCAAAAGGAACTGGAAGGTATTATTCCTTTTGATGATGAAAAGCAGAATGAGGATGCAAGAAAAAGTTTAAAGAGAAAGAGAACAACGATGATGAACACCATCAAAGAAGATACAATTGAACAGACACAGTTGATGAGTGAGGAATTATCTAAGAGTTGTAGATTTTGAGCATCCAAGTCTAAAGACTGCTTGAGTAAAGAAGTCTAAAATGTCTACATTTGAAGTTGTAGAATCAAAGGAAGGAGACTATCTTATGTTCCATAGAGAAGATGAAAGCTTTAGAGTATTTAATTTGTTATGGGATATACTGCATATGATAGATAGAGAAGATCTGTTTCACCTGTATCAACTAGTGCAAGAATATTTTGAGTATATTCCATCAATTGGAGTTGGCTTAGTCTTGCTGGGAGATCTTATAACTATCTGGGAGACAGAAGAAACAAGCACTGATGCAATCTGGAACAACCAAGATGTTTGGGAGATTACTAGCTGGAGATTCTTTGAAGAATCAGCAGTGCATATTTTGGAGTTAGAAGATGGGACCATGATTCACATGCTAGCAGAAAGAAGATATCCACTGACAAGAGATCTTATGATCAGAATGCTAGATCATGGTATGGAGGTTGAGCAGGAGAATGAAACAGCCCTTATGGTCATTGAATTGTTTATCAAATGGACAACTATGGTTGATGATGATGCATAAATACTGGTATGGTTCTTTATTATATAAAACTTTTGAAAAATTAGTACTTTATTCAAAGTACTGCTAGACAAACATTACTTTATCAAAGTACTATTTGCAGCTTAAAACCAGTAAAAGTCTTTTAATGAAAATAAATAAGCAATTTTTGTAAAGTGCAAAATATTTTTGAAGCACAAGATATCAGCAACAAATTGTTTTGAGAACATCTAATGGTAATCAACTCACCATGTTTTATAAACAAGAAAGATTTTGACTCATCATGAGGGTACGGCTCTGATGTGATTATCAAATCCGTTTTTAGTTGACAATTTACTAAAAATTGTATGGTTTTCAACTCACCATATCTGAAATAATGAAGAGTTGGCTAGCCTACAAGAAAATGGCTTGTGGTAAAACCATTTGTATGCTAATTAGTTCACCATGGTTGCAAGAACTAACTAGTCCAAAAGCAAACGGCTATTGGTAAAGACTTAACAAATCCGTTGATAGCTGATGATTTGCTAAAAATCATATGGTTATCAATGTACCATGGTTTTACACACCTAAAGATTGGCTACTCCAGTGTTAATGGCTTTGGTAAAGAGACATCAAAATCCATTAAATTTTCAATGATTCACCTCTCAGTTAGTTAACACACATGGAAGTGATGAGAATAGTCGAAACTTTATGATGATACAATTTGCCATATGTTGCTGAGAAGCTGAAAAGATGAAGGTTGCTGATAATGATTGCTGAAAAGGATTGCTCATAAAGACTACTTTGATGATAATAATACAAGCACAGAGAGTACAAGACAAATCTGAAGATAAAGACACAATCTTTCCTTGAAGACAAAGATGTTAAAGATAAAGATACAAAGGAACTTGAAATCAAGCAAGTAGAATTCAAGTTAGGGGAGGATTGTTGGGATATAAAGTACTGAAGAAAGTCAAAGTGCAGAAGAAAGTCAAAGTACTGTTTAATGAAAGTCAAAGTATTGCTCGCATTAAAGTATGCGCAAAGCTAAAGGACTGTTATATCGTTTATGGAAAGCTTTGTAATTCTAGAATATTCTTAGTTTAGAATTAGTATTACTTGTCGTACAAGGATTGTAATTGTAAACCGACTAGGGAACTCCTTTTGCCTATAAAAGGACCCCTAGATTGGCATTAGAGATACACGCAACATTAGAGAATATTAGAGATACGACTTGCATGCAGGTACGATATTAGAGTTATTAGGGTTGTTACTGAATCTGTATAACAAGCAGATTCAAAGTTTTAATATAATCGTTGAAGTTTAAAGTTATTCTTCTTAGCTTTATTGAAGTAGTTTCCGCATACTTAATAGAGTAATATCAGTGTTTCATTGTTAGCAATTTAGGGTTTATCCAAGGTTGCTAAACCCTTACAAGCTACATAGTTAGTTTGGTCAGAGTATATTGATCCGACACTATTGGTACAGTACCTTAATAAGTATCCTTCATCTGACTTGCCATCAAATTTTCCCAAAGTATCAATAGTATTGAGAATAGTCAGAGGACAGCCAAAAGGTTTCATAAAACGAATGTTGGGTTTGTTACCCATAAGCAACTCATAAGGTTTCTTCATCTGAGATTTAGTGACTGATACTCTATTCAACACATAACAAAGAGTACTTACAGCTTCAGCCCAAAATTGAATAGGTAATAAAGAATCTGCAAACATAGTTCTGGCTGCTTCTATCAATGTTCTGTTCTTCCTCTCTGCAACACCATTTTCTTTGTGGAGTTCTAGCAATGCTAAACTCCCTCTTAATCCCTTTCTTGGAACAAAATTCATCCATAAACTTGTTTTTGAATTCAGTCCCATTATCACATCTAATAGATCTTACTTTGAGTCTCAATTGATTTTCAAGGGCTATTATAAGATCATGAATAGCATCAAAAGTTTCATCTTTAAATCCCAAGAAAAGATCTAACTAAATCTGCAATCATCATTTACACTAAGCAGTATTTCTTTTTGTTTAAGCTTGCAACTGAAACAGGTCCAAACAGATCCATGTGCAACAACTCTAAAGGTTCTCTAATAGTTCTTTCCTCAATCTTCTTGCATGAAGCTTTGTGTTGTTTACCCTTCTTGCACGCCAAACATGAGTGATCATTCTTGTATGTTTTAGAAGGTAAACCTCTAACTAAATTGCCTTTAACCAGCTTGTTGATATTTTTGAAATTCACATGTCCTAATCTTCTATGCCATAGATGTGCTTCTTCAAGTGTTTCCTTTGCTACTAAACATGTTGCTCTTTCAGTAGAGTTAAGACTCTTCAAATCTAGACTGTACACATCATTGGTTCTTGGTACTCTTAGTGTTACCAAGTGATCATCAACAAGCTTGAATTTAGGGGAAAGAATAAGACATTATGTGTCAGTGAATAACACAGGATGCTTCTTGTCAGAGATCTGAGATACTGACAAAAGGTTAAACTTGAGCTCCTTCACATAACGAACATTCTCAAAATCAATGCTTCCTGCCTTGATGGTTCCTTTCCCAGTAATTCTACCTCCATTAGGATCATTCCCAAATGCAACTCTTCCTCCAAAATATGATTTAAAATCTGACAGAATCTCCTTGTCTCCTGTCATGCTTCTAGAGCAACCACTATCAACAATCAAATGATCTTTTAGCTCCTCTTCTAGGTTTCCCTGCACAAAGATGAAAGAGTTAGTTTCTTTTAGGAACCCAAGCCATTACTGACTTGTGTTCCCCTTGTGGAGTGACATACTAAAATTCTTTAAGTATGTAATCTCCATTGTTTTTGAAAACATGATCAATTATTTTCTTTTGTTCCAAAACTTGTGTTGGTTTTTTTACAAAACTCTCTTTTTCAGCAAAATTCTCTTTTTCAACAAAATTCTCTTTTTCTTTTTCAATAAAACTTGCTGAAAGTACTGTTTGTTCCCCATCAGAACTTTCTTTCTTAACCCAGTTGGTTTTCAATTTTTGTGTAGATTTCCTTGATCTAGGTACTCTATTTGAGGTTTAATGCCTTCTAGGTTGATAGTAATTGGATCTCCTAGGGCTTCCCTTCGAAAAAGTGCTAGCAGTACCTTGATTGGGAGAAAACCTAGCAGTACTTTGAGAAGGTACTGCTTGAGAAACTTTTGACTTACAAGTACATTGAAAAGTGCTTGAGGGTACTGGTGGTTTGGAAAAAGGTCTTTTCTGGTGAGGGTACCTATAGTCTTTTGAGAAATTACTATGGTTAACCCTATGTGAGTGATTCCAAACTGGTTTATTCTCCCTTGGCTTATGGTTGGTAGTTTTAGTCTTTGGGAATTGACTTAAATATTCTGAGTGGAAGTCACAGTCCTTAATCAAATGATCACCACTATAACACACAAAGCATAATTTTTTACCCATACTCCTAAAATTTCTTCCTTTAGTTCTATGACCAAAACTATCCTGACTTTTTGGTGAATGATGAAAACTATCTTGACCAAAACTATCCCAAAAAGATTTAGCAGTATTTTGAAAAGTTTTTCTTGAAGGTACTGCTGAATGTTTAGCAGTACTTTGAGATGAAGGTACTGCTGAACTCTTAATATTATCATCCTTAGGTTTCTCAACTGTTTCTTTTGGGGATTCAGAACTAGATGGTGAATTAGACCGACCATAAGCTTTTTCCTAAACTCTAAATTGTCTACTCCAAACAAGAAACATCGTCTAAGTGGTTGAAAACTACCAGTTGGTAGAGGAACTATAACCCTTGTCTTTCTTAAATTCATGAGGTGTTTGACTAATTGATTCCTCATTACTAGATGTGTTTTCTTCTGAGCTAATGAGTTCATCATCACTAGTTGTTATCTCCTCTGAATCAATTTGTTCCTTATCACTAGGTGAGGTCTCCTATGTATTGCTAAAATCCATACCAAAACCTAGGCCAGTTTTAATGTGTGCTCTTTTTTGTTTTTCAATAAAACTAACATGTGAAAGGCCATATTCTTTCCAACTAGCAAATTTTTTTAACAATTCATCCCTTTCTTTAGTCATCTTTTCAAGTTCAGAAACCTTACATCCTAACTTCCATTCACTTAATTTTAATTGATAATCTTGTTGCTCATATATTTCTGCCCAAGCCATTTCATTATTTTCATGAGTGATTACTTTGGCTTCCATTGACTCTAAAGTTAATTTATAACCAGCTACCTCAGACCTAGCCCTTCTACAATTATCTCTTTCAGTCACATAATCTTCAAGCACTTTTTGATAAAAGTCATTACATTTGGAACATACCTCAGAGATAGTGGGTGAACTTGGTGAAATAGCTACCATGGCAAGCAGAACAGGTTCTTCTTCACTTTCCATGCTCCAGTCAAAGATTCCAAGACCATCTCTTGATTCCAAAACAGCAAATCCTGGTTCCTCATCAAAAGTTGTGCTCCAATCAAACTCTTCCACAACAACCATAGTGTAGGTTAATGGTTCATCATCAAATTCAACACTCCAATCAACCTCTGATAGATTTTCTTGAGCAACCAAAGCTTTTGGTTTTGGTTCAGTAATAGGAACTTCCCTTATTTCAAGCTTGGGTTTCTCAATCATCTTATTTGCCTGATATTTAGCAAACTTGCATTCTCTTGCAAAGTGTCCAGTTCTTTGAAAATTAAAGCATTCAATCTTGGATTTGTCAAATGCTATACCCTGTTTGGGTTTGAAGTCAACACCTCTTCCTGTTTTCTTCATGAACTTCTTGATCCTTGCAGTGATCATGGCAACTTGCCATCTTATGTCGATTTCTTCTAGATCATCCTCATCAATTTGCAACAAATCTTCTTCATAAGTAACAGGTAAAGTGGCTTGTTGAGCAAAGAAGGAACATACAACATCTTCAGAGTTGATGGTGTTTGATGGTGATGAGGTGGTAGTAGTCATGGTTGTGCAAATATTCTTTTATCACCAGGTACTTTGAACAGGATAAGCGTACTTTTAGTGGAAGTCTGCCTCTCTTTTGAAGACACAAAAGCAATGCGGTGAGATTTTGAACTTGTTTGACCATTCATCTCATGCTCATACACCTTTAAATTATTGTATAGATCATCAAGTCCATAGTATCCAAACCAGATTGTCCTCTAATCATAGTAGCAACCACATGCCATACGGATGGCAAACTTCTTAATAACTTCAAATTAGCATCTTCAATAGATACCTTTGCTTCATATAACTCTAGCATACTAAGGAGATTTTGGAATCATGTGACATCAAGGCCTTCTTTCACCAACACAGTGAATGTTTCAAACTGTTGCTTCAACAAATTTCTATGCATCTTCTTGGAAGCATCATTACCTCTAAATCTTGTCTTGATAGCAGCCCATAGTTGTTTTGCATCCTTAGGATCATGAAAATTTAGCAGGTGACCATCGGGAACGACATCAGCAGTATGTTGAGCCTTCTCTTGATTTCTTTTTGTAGTTCTGGCAAGGTAGGCTGAGGTGGTTTAGGTTGTCCAGGAACTTCTACAGGTTCTTCAAGAACGACATAACCATTGACAATCACATCCCACAGTGCATGATCTGTAATAGCAATGTACTGCCTCATCTTCATGCTCTAGAGATCATATTCTCCCTTGATGATAGAATTCGAGTGAGGTGATGGATGGGAGTGGTCTTGACCAGTCGACATCTTTTTAGGTTTTGTAGTTAAATCGGTTTTAAGGGTTTCTTCTTAATCAGAGTTTCCACACAAGCTCTGATACCACTTGTTGGATTGATATACTCTGACCAAACTAACTATGTAGCTTGTAAGGGTTTAGAAACCTTGGATAAATCCTAAATTACTAACAATGAAACACTGATGTAACTCTATTAAGTATGCGGAAACTACTTCAATAAAGCTAAGAAGAATAACTTTAAACTTCAACGATTATATTAAAACCAAACTTTGAACCTGCTTAATACACAGATTCACTAACAAACCTAATCGCTAAATAACTCTAATATCGTACTTGCATGTAAGTTCTAAGTCGTGTATCTCTAATGCCAATCTAGGGGTCCTTTTATAGGCATAAGGAATACCCTAGTCGGTTTACAATTACAATCCTTGTACGACAAGTAATACTAATTCTAATCTAAGAATATTCTAGAATTACATAATAATCCTTAAACAATTTTTCATGGCAGTCCTTTATAGTATAACAGTACTTTGACGCGACCAGTACTTTGACTTTCATTAAGCAGTACTTTGACTTTCTTCAGCACTTTGACTTTCTTCAGTACTTTGTCTTTTATATCCCAACACAACGCGCATTCAGGGTCAAAGGAACTTCCTTTTCTTCGAGCAAGTTTTTCAACACCCTAGGCAGTCAATCTAATCGTTGTAGTGTAGTATTAGGGTAAGCCTCGGGAATTGATATCGTTCTCTAGGTGAATAGGAATGCTAGTGAGAAATTACTACGCTAAGGTTGGGGTTGAGGAAGATTCTTTTTTATCTTTTTTAGAAAATGGAAAGGTACGAATCTCGGGATATTGGATTTGGGGTGTTGGTATTTCTACCGATTACTCTACTATTATCTATTCTAATTAACTAAGCTAATGGGTAGTCTATATCTATTGTTGTGTGCTCTTATGATGATTAAAAATGTGTTTACTTAGATGTTATTACTCCCTAGTTATCTCCTATTGATGGTTGAATTGTCACGTCCTTATTCTTAACGCGTTATGTTTTCTAAGGTCGTAGGGTATGCGTTTATCCCTAACTCTTTGAAGCTACCTAAAGTTAATGACTACGAAATCTCTAGGATTCATAAACTTAACACTAAGGTTATCTTTAGATATTTAGCCTACAATTCCACTAGTAACTATAAGCCAAGGTTCAACAAAGACTAATCAAGCATTAATAACACAACGGATGACCTATCGCAATACTAGGTCAATCACAATTAAGATAAGAGACAACTAATCAATATTCAATAACTATGTTTCATATATCTAAGCAAACACACAAGTAAATTAGCCGGACATGGAGAACATGCAAGCATACACAAAAACAATTGAAGACATGATTAAATTAATGAAGTAAAACACTTATCTTGTTGTAAAATAGGGTATGGAACCCTAAGATACTGCCCAAGATAGCCTTGGTTTGGTTTAGGTTTTTACTCCACAAAACTACCTATCTAAAAACTGAAAAATTCGGATTCTATATATAGTGTTACAATATGCGACAGCGTCACTCTTTAATTGTGACTAGGGTTTCGTCTTGGCCACGTCAACTCTGTGGGCGTCACTATGCTCGTGGCCGTCGCTAAACCTCTGACGGTTCGGGATCCAAATCTAGGCCGTCGAGTTGCGACACCCTACTCTTTTAAACCGATGCGTCACTTGTAAAATAGCAATTTGCTCTCGTGAATCTCAAGATGTGTCGCGGCGGCGTCATGATTAAGCCATGATATGCGTCCCTTCAATTCCGGCTTGAGTGTCTCGATTTCTTGACTTTGGCCATTTTCTTTGTATATTCGCGCCTTTTCGTCCGAATAAGTGTCATTCGAGCAATTTGCCTTCAAGAGACCTAAAAAGTGAAAAGGAACGAAATTAAGTAATAACGGATACAAAAGTGATCAATTAAGGGCTTAAATGACCCCTCAAAAGTGTACATTTTAAATCCTTATCAAATATCCCTATACTTGGTATTTGCTTGTCCTCAAGCAAATGTGCTTTTGGCCAATTAATTTATAATTTAGGGGTCATGAAGCATTAGTTTAGAATGATTCACAACACATTTAAGCCCCGCAAAAGTCATAACAAGCACGGAAATTACATACTAGCAGCACCTCAAGTGGTGTTTGGATACTCTCATCTCTCGGGTGTATATGAAATATATCAAGCTGGAAATGGAAGATAAACACTCATTAACCGGTCCTAGTACATAGATTACCATAGGCTTGAGACTAGATCAAACCTCCATCGCTTTGGCGTAAGCACCTAGGAAAAACTATCCATGAGGTCTTTTAAAGGATTGTAACGTTAGGCTTACGGTAGGGAAACAAAGGGTTTGGTGGAATAGGCGATTTAGTGGTGGCAAGTCAAAAATCTTTATGTTACAAGCATGAGAAGAATGGCATTGCTAAGCCAAGACTCGACACTCTAAACTCTAGATAACTTGAAACAAAAAAACATAAATTTAAAGATAGATGTAGGATGGTAGCCCGTATGTTTTTTTTTTCATATATATATATCTATACATTATATATAAGGGGAGGCATGCCACATATAATGCCACTTGGCATCCCATAATGCCATGTCCTTATTCCATGTCATCATTCTATTTATGTGGCATTTTTTTATTTTTTTTAATGACATGTGGCATTTTTTTTTTAATATATGTACAATAATTTTTTTTTAATTTTAAAATTCGGTTTTTATTTGTTAATTTTTAATTTTAATTTTGTTTAACTAAAAAGAAGATATATATGGGATTTGAACTTGGGTCATTCATGAGTTTTGTAAACAACTTACCACTAGAGTAAATTTTTTTTTTATTTTTATATCTTTCAAATCAATACAAATAAGGAGATGCTAAAAAAATCCTGCAATTTGTAATTTTGGAATGTATATTATGAAGATAACAATTAAAAAAAAATCTAATATATATTACATACAAGATAATTATACCTTATATATTTTTAACCTATTTTTTTGTGTATAAATACACCCTATTATATTATTCCTAAATATAAGAATCCGTTTTTAAGATTTTTAAGTTTTACAGGTTAATAATCCCTAACAAGTTTTATCACTTTTTAGTTTTACAGGTTTTATCGAGTTTGAAGTTTTTCTCTGTTATCAGATATCGGATACAAAGATGGAGGCACAAAGAGAACAAGCAAGGGTAAGACAAAGTGTAAGTATATAATGTTCTTAAGTAATACTAAGCATCTAAAGCATTGCCGTTTTTATAGTGAGTTTGTTTGTTTTATCTTTTCAGGTTTCTGATTTCTTCGTGAAGTTAATACAAAGGGTTGCACCAAAGAGTTACCAACAGGCTAATTTGGTGAAGTTTATTGATAGCATCAAATTAGCCTGATCTTTTATATATCAAATTCCCGTGTTTGTGGCCTCATTTGCATTAATATGGTACTTAATTCTTTCATATTTGCATTTCAGGATAAATGAGGCGTTGGAGCGGAAAAGAAGTGATAAAAGGCCAGTATATGTTAAGAATTGATTTACGAGGGCCTTTGGATTTTATGTGAAGATGCGTAACTAGCTTATAAGGTTACGGTAAATATGAGCTTTGGAATCGGGTAACCAATTCTTATGGTTACGTTAAGTTAATATCTTGAAGGTTACGGCGTAACATGGAAATTTAGTTCGCCGTAGAGATTATTGGAGGGATAAGTATGAGATATGAAGAAGGATTACATTAACTCGGATAATTAGTTACGCCGTAATTATTACTTGATTGCAAAGTTTGAGGTCCAGGGATTAGAAGCGGCAAGTTAATATTTATTTTATTCACTTCAAGGACCAAGTATAAATATATCAAGTATCGACAGGCTGAACCAGTAAGTATTATTAAGGCTTTTGGACTTAATTTGAATCAACACGCTACTTGAGGACTAAAAGTGTCAACCAAGTGCAATAAAGTTTCAAGAAAATCAAAGGAAGAGAAAAGTCGAGAAATATAATGTTTATGACGTAATTGCATATTTTGGTTACGGCGTAACTTAGTTACGACGTAACTAATTATATTGAATTACGACGTAATTGTTGAAAGCCGATTTTATTTGCACCGACTTTAGTGTACGGCTTAATAGTCCTTAAGGTTACGTAGTAACCATGTCGGGGCCTATAATCTGACCCTAAATGCATTTTAAGCATCTCTTCACCTCTCCAGGGGTCGATTAGGGCACCCACTCCGGGGCATTTTCAGCAGTCAAGCCAGTTTTGAAGGAAGAATTCACTCGTAATCATCATAATTATTAGCTCTACATCAAGTAATTTGTATCAAACATTATGTTCAATTCAATTTATGATTTATTCTTTTTTGTTGGTATGATTTATTATATGTTTGGCTAAGCACCCAGTCTTTGGCCTATTATGATTCTTTAATTTTTTTTGTTTGCATTTACATTACTTTCGTATAATTATTTCTAAGTGTATGCATGCATAGTTTATTGGTAGCCACCCTTGGTTCGTAGTTTTGAATGGCGGTAGAGGCCAATTGCCTAGGAGATATGACCACTGACCCTAGGTGAGCGGACTGAGACGGGAAGGGTAAGATATGACCAACTGACGACCCTTTCTACTTGTGCGATTTGACCAATTGATCACCTACCGTTTGGATGAACTTAAGAATTAGGGGTGAGTGTCTAAGTTCCTAACGGCAGGGCACTCACTATTATAAATCTAGCATGTAGCGGTACTTAATGACTCGGCTTAGGGGACCAGGAACAACAGGACTTATGACGGTGCGCCTGATTTCTCCTGTGGCATCTTTCTTGATAGGTTGGGCGAATTGACCAAATCTTTGTCCTCTCGACTTTGACCCACTGAAGTAGTGAAGAAGAGTAAGTAGTAGACATAACTAGCTAGGAGGATTAACTAGGTTAGCACCACTCTCCTTCATTGACCACAACTCTTGCCTTTATCTGCTTTCTTTTATTTCCTTGTTTTATTAGTTACTTTATTATTTCAATCTTAAAAGCAATTTAAATCGTGACATAGACTTAAGTTAATTTCCGATCCTCGTAGCTCTTGGGACGACCTCGGTTTTACCGAATACTACACTACACACGACCGGGTACACTGCCCGTTAGTGCATTAGGGTAGACCATAGGTATAACGAGTAATTATAAATATTAAAACATGGTCAGTAAAACCTGCATCATTTATGTTATTGTCAAGTTTCTAGAGAACTTCTCTGGTGGTCAGGTACATAATTTTTATTTGGCACATTTATAATTTTGCTGATAATTTTAACCTAAATGCAAATCTTTATGGGTTATACACATTATTTCATTACTTTTGTTGTCTTATGCTGCATGTTTAAGTCGTTTAATTCACGGCAAGGTCTTTGAGTGCCTGGAATCATCTTGGGCAGCAAAGTCATTGTTTCTGATGGACCTGTAAGATTTTCTTCAGGTATTTATTTATCTGTTTTGTGGTGAACAAGATGTTGCTAATTAATCCTTGGCCTCTAAACATTCCTCCTGTTCTGCTTATTGAGAACGAATAAGCTGCAACATATATATTATGAGAATTACATTTAGTATTGCAAGTGTTGGCTGGGAGTAAATAGTATTATCATAAGGGATACATGGTCACTGATATTGCAATACCAACTTTTAAGATCAAAGCATGTCATGTCGTGGCATTATTCCTTTAATTCCTGGTTAATGTGTGCAATACAATTCGTAAATTTGTCAAAAGGAATCAACCTCGGTGTGTTCAAAGAGCAAGTTGTGGATGGTTATTATTATAGTCTCTTTTTTTGTAAGCAATTTTATTATAATCTTTCAGAGAATGATTTATTGTGGTATTGGTTATAGTTTGGTAGAATTTGGTGGATGCAAGCCTCTATGTTAGTGTTCGTAATTAATAGTGGACAGCAAAGCTTATATTGTGGTGTTCACTGTTGATAAACTTGATGATGGATCAGATTCATTAGTTTTGGATCGCCAGAGCCTTAATTGAAGGTATGATTCAATTGTTATCATAAGCAAACACACTAGGTTTCATCTTTGTTGATAGGTTAGGCCGAATTGACCAAATGCTGTCCTCTCGACTTTGACCCCACCTGAAGTAATTGGAAATAAGTAGACGTAGACATAACTAGCTAGGAGGATTAACTAGGTTAGCACCACTCTCCTTCATTGACCACAACTCTTGCCTTTATCTGCTTTCTTTTATTTCCTTGTTTTATTAGTTACTTTATTATTTCAATCTTAAAAGCAATTTAAATCGTGACATAGACTTAAGTTAATTTCCGATCCTCGTAGCTCTTAGGACGACCTGGTTTTGAATACTACACACTACCGATTGAACTTTGCTATGCAGTTAGTGCATGGGTAAACCATAGGTATAACAGTAATTATAAATAAATACTTAACAAAACATAATTGATTAAAACTGCATCATTTATGTTATTGTCAAGTTTTTTAAGGAACTTCTCACGGTGAGTGGTACTAATTTTTACTTGGCACATTTATAATTTCTTTGATAACTTTAACCTAAATGCAAATCTTTATGGGTTATACACATTATTTCATTACTTTTTGTATGTCTTATCTTTTAAGCATGTTTTAGCAGTGCGTTTAATTCACAGCATTGGGTCTTTAGTGCTTAGGAATCATCTTGGTGACAAAGTCATTGTTTTACGATGGATCTGTAAGATTTTCTTTGGTGATTTATGTTGTTTTGTGGTAGAACAAGATGTTGCTATATTAAA